>CM029664.1:17888139-18615004 GCA_017311315.1 Dendrocalamus latiflorus | reverse complement strand
AGCCAACTGTGCTGGACGTGGGGTTCATGGTCCCTCCTAATGCATGCATGCACATGATGGGTAGTTAAGCTCCCCTTTTTTTTTATTTATGGAGAGTGCAATTAGTTCTCACAAATATTTTGATTTTCCTTTATGCATGCATATAGCACGTGAGTGTATATGGCTATTGGCATGGATTTTTTTAGTTGCGTACGTCTTTTGACTATATCAATTTATTCGAGCAGCATTTGTTCTCCGAATGACTTAAAAATTAAACACGAGATTTTCACTTGCACCACGAACATGCCATAAAAATTCGCCACTCGATTGTAATATGTAGCACACACAAAAATCTTAGAAGGCGGATTTGTATTTTGCGTACGTCATCCGGCCGTATTATCCTATTCGAGTGAGCATATGTACTCCGAATGAGCTGAAAATTTGACACAAGACTTTCACTTGCACCACAAACATGCCATAAAAATTCGCCACTCGATGGTAATATGTAGCACACATAAAAAAAACCAGGAAGGTGCACTTGTGCTTTGCGTACGCCATCCGGCCGTATTATCCTATTCGAATGAGCATATGTGCTCCGAATAAGCTGAAAATTTGACACGAGACTTTCACTCGCACCACAAACATGTCATAAAAATTCGCCGCTCAAATGTAATATGTACGGTACGCAAAAATCTTGGAAAGTCACGTGCCGTAAAAATTTCAGACAAAATTGGTGTCAACAAATGCCCCCTCGAGGTCCGGGTGCAAAAGTATTTGTTTTTGCGTCTGGAACTCGATGCGCCTCATGTGTGTGTGTGTGTGTGTGTATATATATATATATATACGTATGTATATTTATTTTATTTTTTTGGGTGTATTTATAAGACGTGCTTGCTACGTAGATACATTTTAGAACGTGCATATACATGCAGCCTTGCATGTGTTAGTTGTATGTTAGCTTTGAGAAATAAGCCTCATAACTGATGCCATCAAACTAACGCCGCTCTTCAAGGGATCTGTTTGGCTTAAACACAACGCCTAGCTTTCCTCTTCCGTGCTCATCTGCTCTATTCTTTTGCCTGCGTCCTTGGCTTTCATAATCCTCTATTCCTTCCTTTAAATTTCTTCCGGTGTCCAGCACTCAGAATCAACCTTTTTACTTGGTATGTATGATTATCACTTGTTGAATTCTGCTCCCTTTTTTTTATGTCACAATTTAATCTCATAAGGTTTTTACGCTCGTAAGGATTTGGAGCGCTTATTTATTTACCCCTTTTTTTTAACGCCACATTTTAGGCTTGTAAGGCTTTGGAGCGCTAATTATTATTATTATTTTGCAGCACAGTTTAGGCTCGTAAGGCGTTGGAGCGCTTATTATTTTTGTTTTTTTTTTGCGCCACAGTTTAGGCTCGTAAGGCGTTGGAGCACTTATATATATATTCTTTATTTTTTATTTTTTTTACGCCACAGTTTAGGCTCGTAAGGCGTTGGAGCGCTTATATATATATTCCTTTTTTTTACGCCACAGTTTAGGCTCGTAAGGCGTTGGAGCGCTTATTATTATTATTATTATTTTTTGCGCCACAGTTTTGGCTCATAAGGCGTTGGAGCGCTTATATATATATATTCCTTTTTTACGCCACAGTTTAGGCTCGTAAGGCGTTGGAGCGCTTATATATATATTCTTTTTTTTTGCGCCATAGTTTAGGCTCGTAAGGTGTTGGAGCGCTAATTTTTTTTGTACGCCACAGTTTAGGCTCGTAAGGCGTTGGAGCATTTTTTTTTGTACGCCACAGTTTAGGCTCGTAAGGCGTTGGAGCACTTATATATATATTCCTTTTTTTTTACGCCACAGTGTAGGCTCGTAAGGCATTGGAGCGCTTATCATTATTATTTTTTTGCGCCACAGTTTAGGCTCGTAAGGTATTGGAGCGCTTATTATTATTTTTTTGCACCACAGTTTAGGCTCATAAGGCGTTGGAGCGCTTATTTTTTTTTTTGCGCCACAGTTTAGGCTCGTAAGGCGTTGGAGCGAATTTTTTTTTGCGCCACAGTTTAAGCTCGTAAGGCGTTGGAGCGCTTATTATTATTTTTTTGCGCCACAGTTTAGGCTCGTAAGGCGTTGGAGCGCTTTTTTTTTGCGCCACAGTTTAGGCTCGTAAGGCGTTGGAGCGCTTATATATATATTCTTTATTTTTTTTTACACCACAGTTTAGGCTCGTAAGGCGTTGGAGCGATTTTTTTTACGCCACAGTTTAGGCTCGTAAGGCGTTGGAGCGCTTATTTTTTTTTATTATTATTTTACGCGTAGTAACGCTTTAGAAATTTCCCATTTACCGGTGGTGGGGAATATTCACCATCTGGGGAAATAATTTTATATGCGCCACTAGAATATACTTCTTTTATGATGTAAGGGCCTTCCCATTTAGGCTCAAATTTTCCGTGCATCCGATGTGTAATATTCATGGGGCGAATAACAGCGAGAACTAAATCTCCCTCTTTAAATGACCTCCTTTTGAGGCGCTTATCAAAAGCTCGTGACATTCTTGCCTGGTACGCTTCTAAGTTTTGTAATGCTTGAAGACGTTTCCCTTCAAGACGCTCTAATTCCTCTAACCGCATTTTAGCGGCCTCCTCTTCTAAGAGTTTCTCATGCATAGCGACTCTCAAAGAATTAATTTGTACTTCCAACGGTAAGACCGCCTCTCCTCCATACACCAGGGAGTAAGGAGTCATTCCAGTTGGTGTACGTGTCGTGGTCCTATACGCCCACAAGGCTTCGAGTAGTTTTTCATGCCAATCTCGCTTGTTCTTTGAGACCACCTTCTTTAATAATTTGCACAGGGTTTTATTAAATGCCTCAGCTTGTCCATTGGCCGCTGCATTATATGCCGTAGAAAAATGATGTTTTATTTTAAATTTTGCGCATAACTTTTCCATCTGTCTATTTTTGAATGGCGACCCGTTGTCAGATATAATTCGCGAAGGGACACCAAAGCGATATATAAGATGAGTTCTTATAAAATTCTCTACATTTTCTGCCTTAACTTCTTTTAATGGTATGACTTCTGCCCATTTAGAGAAATAGTCAGTTGCTGCGAGAATAAATTTATGCCCTTTGGATGATGGCGGTTGAATTAGTCCGACTATATCCATTCCCCACATTTCAAAGGGCCAGGACATGCTGGTGGGGTGCAGTGGCTCATGTGGTTGATGGATGAAGTCAGCATGTATCTGACACTCATGACACTTTCTTGCAAATTTCATAGCATCCTCGAACATTGTAGGCCAATAATAGCCCAAATGCTTTAATTGGTAATGTAGTTTGGGACCAGATTGGTGTGCACCGCAAACTCCAGCATGCACTTCCCTCAATGCTTCCATCACCTCATTTCCAGCGAGGCAACGCAGCAGGATAGCATCATATGAACGTCTATAAAGCATATCATTTATGCATGTGTAGTGGACTGACCTTCTTCGGATTCTAGTCCTTTCGCTAGCATCGATAGGTAAATAACCGTGGAGTAAATATTCGAGAAATGGAGTCTGCCAATCTCCTACTTCAATTTCACAAATATCCGCTGTCAATGCTATAGAGGATGTTGTTTCACCTTCCTCAGCGAGTATTGGCAGTACTCTCCGTTCCTCTATGTGCACGTCCATTATTTCATAAGAATTTATTGACATGCTAGCTGCCAAACCTGCCAGCGCATCAGCCTTTTCATTTTGGCTTCTAACGATATGTTGTATACTTAAGTTAGTGAACATAGACATAAGCTCTTTTGCTCTCAGAAAATATGGCATTAATTCCTCTTTCTTTACCATGTAAATCCCTAAAAGTTGGTTAATAACTAATAGGGAATCACCATACACCGACAATGTGTCTAATCCCATATTTAAGGCTATTTCCAGCCCTATAATTAAGGCTTCATACTCGGCAGAATTATTTGAAACTGCTGAGGTTAAAGTGAATGAATATGGAATTATTTCTCCACTAGGCGTAACAAAGATGATGCCGGCGCCCGCTCCCGATCGCCGACAAGCACCATCAAAATATATTTGCCATGTTGGATTGGCGACCGATGTGACAAATATCTCTTCATCTGGTAAATCATCATCGATAGGAAAATCATCAGGAATAGGGTGAGCAGCTAGAAAGTCTGCCTCGCTTGCCCTTTCGTAGCTTTTTGTGGTACAAACACAATGTCAAATTGTGACAGGAACATCACCCATTTAGCTAATCTCCCTGAAAGAACCATTTTATTTAAGATGTATCGGAGCGGATCTGCTCTCGAAATGAGGTGCACAGTGTGCTCTAGCATATAGTGGCGCAATTTTTGTGCCGCAAATACCAATGCTAAACATATTTTCTCCATGTCTAGATAATTGCATTCTGCCCCCACAAGGGTGCGACTAAGATAATATAAGGACACTTCTTTACCTTCATCATTATTCTGCGCCAAAAGAGCACCTAATGATGTTGGCATGGCTGCCGTATAAAGAATTAATGGTCGTCCTTTAATTGGCGCACTCAAGACAGGGGGATTTATTAAATACTTTTTTATATCTAAGAATGCATTTTGGCATGCTTGATCCCATTGGAAAGGAACACCTTTTCTCATAAGCCGAGAAAAAGGTTTGCATCTCCCGGATAAATTCGAGATAAATCTCCTAATATATGCTAAATGACCTTGGAGGCTCTTCAATTTATGAAGGTTTTTAGGTGGTGGCATTTTAACAATTGCCTCTATTTTACTTGGGTCAATTTCGATCCCACGCTTTGTAACTATAAAACCCAGAAATTTTCCAGAAGAAACCCCAAAGGCACATTTCATTGGGTTCATTTTCAGATTATGTTGTCTAAGGTGTTCAAAAACCATAGAGAGATGCTTTAAGTGATCTCTTTCATGTTTTGATTTTACAATAATGTCATCTATGTAGCACTCAACGATGATGTGCAATAGTCCATCAAAGACAATTGTCATGGCTCGTTGATATGTTGCGCCAGCATTTTTAAGTCCAAAAGGCATAACCCTATAACAGAATATACCTTTGGGTGTTCGGAATGCTGTTAACTCCTCATCTTCTGGTGCCATTTTTATTTGATTATAACCCGAAAAGCCATCCATAAATGAAAATATTTCATGTCCCATAGTAGAATCAATAAGTATTTCAGAGATAGGTATTGGAAAATCATCTTTAGGGCATGCCCTATTCAAATCTCTAAAATCTACACATACACGAATTTGCCCATTCTTCTTCTTGACAGGAACAATGTTGGAAAGCCACTTAGGATATTTGACTTCCCGAATAAACCCAGCTGTTATGAGTTTATCGACTTCAGCTTCTATTTTTGGGAGTATATCTGGTCGAAACCTCCGTTGTGGTTGCTTGACCGGTGGAATGTCTTCTTGTACAGCGAGTCGATGTACTGCCACTGCTGGATCCAACCCTGGCATTTCTTCATATGTCCAAGCGAACACATCCCTATTTGTCGAAAGCAATTTATGATATTCTTCTTTATTTTCCTTAGATAAACGTTTGCTGATATAAACTGGACGAGGCTCCTCGAGCGTCCCAATATTGATTTCTTCCAATTCATCAATGGTGGGTTGATTTCCATCCTCCATTTGTGGAGCCGCTGCCGTTGTGTCTATAAATTCAGCCGAGGTCATACAAACATCATACCCCAACCCATACCTCTTTTCCTTTAATGTTTGATCTTCGTGTAGGGCTTCAAGTTGTGCTTGGGACAGCGCCTTTTCAAATGGTGCAAGCTACCCCCGGCCATTGCATAGAGAAGGGCCTTTAATGATATCATAACCCATTTTCTTTATTAGAGGATGATTTATTCACAACACGAAATATTGGTTCTCCTTTCTTCCTTTGGCCACTTGGTATATATTGGTATATCTTTGTTGTTGATGAGGATTCCTCAATACCTTTCTTTATAAAATTTGACTCTGGTACAAACACTGACTTTGGCTTGCACACTTTATCGACGGGCTCGAAATAGAATTTGGCATCAGCATAGAAGGCTTCAGCTATTGTGAATGGCCTTTTATCAGCAAATATCCGTATTATCTCCCCTGATTGACCTTTGTATTTGATGCATTGATGAAGCGTAGATGGTACGACTTGATTTTCATGCAACCATGGGCGGCCAAGCAGGGCATTATATGAGGTAGCCGCATCGATCACGTGAAAGTTCACATATGTGCATAGTGTTTCCAACTTTAAAACCAATGATATGTTACCCATAGCTTCCTGACCAGATTGATTGAAGCCATGAATAACCACATTAGATCGGGTCAAGTCCTTTTTGGAATATCCAATCCTTTTTAAGGTACGCAAAGGTAATAAATTTATGGCAGATCCGCCATCTATCATTATGCGATTTACGGGCGACTCATCAATTTCACCAAACATGAGAAGCGGCCTGTTGTGCTTCTTAGAACCTAATAGCATGTCCTCCTCAGTGAACGTCATATTTAAAATCTCAGCTACTTCTGTCATACACAGAAAGCATAGCTGGTATTTTCTTCAAGTGAGAGATTACATCATACTTGACTGACATATTAGTAGCAAAGTCGGTCATTTCATTTAGGGTTACATTTTTGTTTTTGGGCTCCTTTCCAGCTGAAAGATGAGGATCAGCTAACTGGCGGCCTGATCTAAGTTGAACTTGGTCAACTTCTGGAGATTCTTCTTCAGGGAAGTGAAGAGAACCCTCATCATCCTCAAAGACACCAATGGTGAGGACATTGAATTCTTCATGAAGACTGCTCACACGCTTTGTCAATCTTTGCGTTATTCTTAACGTGGAGCGTGGATCTTCACCTTGTACTATTACTTGTCGCAGCATGCGGCCTCCTGGCCGCCACTGCCCCCTATCTTGGACTCTTCGAAAAGTTGATGGGTCGAGCTTTGTGGCATGGATCCATCGATGAAAAGCCTCTCTTTTAAGTTGACAGCTGCATCTTTGCTGCCGACCATAGTATGATGCACGGCCAAGTCATCTTGAAAGGTGGCAACATTTGCTGCAACTATTTTCTTGCCTTTCTTGAAGCTTTTAAGGAGGTCTGCATCAACTGTTCCTTCATCAATCATTTTCTGCATAATATCCTTTACCACAAAGCAATCTTTAAGCGTATGCCCTAAGACGCGATGATAGTGGCAATAATTTGGTTCATTGAACTTGGAAGTTTCTTCAGGCCTTTTTTGGTTAGGGAGCTCTATGAGATTCAACTCTCGTAAGCCCATAAATAAGTCATCGACCTCCTCATTTGGGAATGAATATTCTCTGTTTTGTCGCTCACTAAGGGTTGGCCTCCTGCGAGTTTGCATTCCCTTTTGATCTTGATTTCTTGTGGTGGCTCCTCTGGACTGCAATTGTGGAATCACCGCCGTTGTCTCCATTGCTTGCACTTGCTTTGGCTTGGCAGTCAACTTATCACGTTGGCCGCCTTTCTCTATAGGCTTGGTGAATGTCTTTGTTCGACGTGCGACATGCTGCATGTAATTCTCAATATCTGTAGCTTTAGAGGCAAGCTCTTCAAAAGTGACAGGCCGTACACCTTGCAAATAAACAGCCATGTCAGGGCACAAATTATTCATGCACATCTGCACCGCTTCTGGCTCGGTAATTGGCTGTGGGCAATGGAGGCTTAAATTTCTCCACCTGTTAATAAAATCAGCAGCCTTTTCATTTGTTCTTTGCTCTGTTTGGGTCAACTCAGTGATGCCTACTGTTCTTTGAGTGCTATAGAAGCGCTCGAGAAAAGTATCTTGCATTTGCTCCCATGTCTTGATTGATCCTGGTGCCAACTTACTATACCATGTGAAGGCTGGACCGGACAACGTCTGCACAAATTGTCGTAAGAGAAGTGCTCCGTTATGGGCTGTATCTTGACAAGCTGCAAGAAAATGTGCTATATGCTCATGAGGAGACCCGGTTCCATTGAATTTGCTGAATTGCGGCTGGCGGTAATTGCTTGGGAAAGACACCATGTCAACGTCCGGTGGGTATGGCTTAACATACCCCGGACGCATCGAGTAATGAGTTTGCATATACTGGGCTTTAACCCCATCAGCAATCATCTTTTGGATCGCCTCAAGGCTAATTGCAGGTGCTGATTGATGACTATGATGACTTGCAGTAGCATGTATGTCATTATCCCGGCTTGTATTATTCGCTATTTGGTTGCGTAGAGCAGCCAACTCATCTTCTTTTTGCTGAAGTGCAGCTGTAAGTTGGGCTAGCTGCTCCTCAACTGGACGTGTTTCATTTGCCGCAAGAACTTGTTCCGCGTAGCTTGGCTCAAAACTACGGGACCGTAGTTCATAAGCGTTTATATCACGTTGGGGATCATTTTCAGGAGAGGAAGATGAATTACTATGGAGGGGATTATGAGACCCTGAGTAATTCGAATCATGCTCTTCATTACTCGAATTTGCTTGACTACGAGTTACAGGACGATGACCCATTACAACATTCTTTCGGGCTTTCTTTCTTTTGAAGTGTGTCGATGTTGAAGATGCTTCGCTGGAATCATCCGCCACCTCTATGACTCCGACCGGCATCGAAAGAAATACCTCAGCTGCATTTTTTTAGGCCCTTTTTCGAGTTGGCCAAGGAGCCATCATTGTTGCCGCCTTCTTGGGTGTGCTTGCTAGCTTCTTCACCACTTGGGTATTGCCACCATGACTTGATGAAGGAGAGTTTGTCCCTTGAATTTTGCTAGATTTAGAGTCAGCTCGTATTGCCAACTCCCTCTGCTTGTAGGCTTCTCGTTTTGCACATGCACGAGCAGCTTGAGTGACATAGTTTTGTCGCCGAGGGTCTTGTTCAATGAATTCTTGGTACTCTGGCCATTTAGTGAAGACCTCCGCTCGCCGCATAATAGCACCTCCAACATCATTTGCAGATGCGGATGCGCCTGGAGGCATCTCCCTCAAGGTTTGGCAGATACTCCGTGTGATATATGAATCCAGGGCAGGATTCATCCTTCCTCGAATCCTCAGTCGGTTCTTCCTTACCCTGTTCCAAATGGTGGTGCCCACTTGCTCGCGTTGATGTCTTGCCACGACAGGGTCAATTGCCACAGGGAAATCAACCCACGCACGCCGAGCATTGCGTTGACAACGACGATGCCGTGACGGAGAAAATGAGCCATCAAAGGAAGGTCGTGGAATTGGGGTAGATGACGATTAAGGATCTGAGTTTGTAGCCGTTGGATTCACGCGGCCCATCTTGATGTCACCGGGAGTGAGGTACACTCCTTGCCACAGGAGCGTACGCTTGTGGTTCGGTTTAGGCATGGACCTGCTGGGTTTGTTGCCCAGCGAGGGGATGAACTCCGGCGCATCAGCTCGGAGTTGAGTTTGTGCATGACATGGCCCTCCTTCGAACGCAGCATACTCTGTTATTGCAACCTTCCCTTTGTTCACGAGCTGCTGGTGGTAATGTTCATCCACCATCACAGCCTTTCCTTTGCCGCTTGGCTGTGGACAATGGGGTTGGTCCATCATCATCGCCTTTCCTTTTGGCGTCGGTGACGTAGCCATAGCTGCAGTCCGAGAATGAGCCACCCTTTCTATGCTTAGGGCATGCTTTGACGAGCTCGCCCCCAGTAGCTTATGAGAAATCTGGGATGGGCTTGTGCTCAATGTTGATGAAGCATTTGCCTTCAATACTGGGTGCGCATTTGCCCCCCGTATTGTAGACGGTGTTGACGGAGAAGGCGCTCCCTTTGATTTAGTAATTGTTGGGGAAGAAGTCGCAGCTTGTCCGCGCGGCATCATTTTCAATGGACCCACCCGCTTCGCATGGATAGGCCACTCATCAAGTGTTGCGCGATGAAACCTCGATGATGACTCATGGCTTCCAGACCTGGTGTGTGCTTCTTTAGAAAAGCCCACAGGAACCGAGTCAAAGTGACCGGCCTCACGTATGTTGAGATGCTGATCATGTGAGGTGGCTCCTGAAGCCTTTGCTGCTGCCCTCATCCTTCTTTTGGCCGACTTGGACATGACAGGAATGAACCCATCCTGACGTGCAGAAGTCACTTCATGCTCGTGGTTCGCTATAGCCGGGGACGCAGCTGTGGTTTGCAATGAACTTGCACTAGTGGTAGCTTGAAAAGGCCCCACCGGCACGTCTAGCCACAGCGACCCAAAGCGTAGCGTGACGAATTGTTGAACCCGCCCCGCCATCCCTTCATATAAAGAAAACCATATATCAACCTTCTTGCATACACACACACACACACACATATATATATATATATATATATATATATATATATCAACGACATGATCAATTTAAACGTCATGTGTTGCACTTTGATGTTGGAATTCAAAGATGAGGGGAAAAGTATGTCCCACTGGGCGTGCCAGAATCTGATGACGGGAAAATGGGCGTGAACCCGCCTCCGCGTCATTAGAGACAAGTTAATTAAATTTAGTTGAAAATGAGACAAAGGAATCAGGTATTGCGGGTCCATTACTTCCAGAATTAATACATTTACATAAAAATTCTGTTAATTACATCTCTTTGCGAGAAAACCCCTGATTAAGAATTCCAACATAAATATTACAACAAATTACAACATATGACTATTACAAAAATATAAAAGAAAAGGTCTTCAATCTTGGCGTCGCTGATGGATGCTTGCGCGAGGGTATTTTAGCTGCATTTATATTATTTTGCTAACATGGCATATGATTTTATTTTTTAGTGAACCTATGCATGTATCATGATTGAAGTTTAATTATTTCAGTTTTCTATTATTTTGCTTCATCTTGTAACATTGTATAGCGCTTGCAAATATTGCGCGCTCGCATGTAGCATAACCGAAGCGAAGGTTGTTTTTAATATTTCTATTACTAGTAGCATGCCACGGATTTTAGAAATATTTCATTATTTTATTTGTTTTGCTCCACCTTGTATTACTACTAGCATTGCGTAGCGCTTGCACGTAGCGTAACCGAGGCAAAGTTTATTGTATTTTATTATTTTTTTAACATTTGTATTGCTACATGCCATATATTTTAGGCATGTAGTGTAATAAAAGTATGTCGTTATTTTATAATTTTTTTATTGTTTCGCCTCACCTCGTATTACTACTAGCATTGCATAGCGCTTGCAAATGTTGAGCGCTTGCATGTAGCGTAACCAAAGCGAAGCTTGTTTGTAATATTTTTATTACTACTAGTGCGCCATGGATTTTGTGCACATAGTGTATGAAAGTTTAGGACTAATTATTATATTGTTTTGCCCCGCCTTGTATTACTACTAACATTGCATAGCGCTTGCAAATGTTGAGCGCTTGCATGTAGCGTAACCAAAGCGAAGGTTGTTTGTAATAATATTTATATTACTACTAACATGCCATAGATTTTGGGTATGTCATGTAATAGAAATTAAGTGTTTTTCTCCACCTCGTATTACCACTAACATGTAGCGTAACCGAGGCGAAGTTTGTTTCTTTAACATTTGTATTGCTATATGCTATATATTTTAGGCATGTAGTGTAATAAAAGTATGTTGTCATTTTATATTTTTTTTATTGTTTTGCCTCGCCTTGTATTACTACTAGCATTGCATAACGCTTGCAAATGTTGAGCGCTTGCATGTAGCGTAACCAAAGCGAAGGTTGTTTGTAATATTTTATTACTACTAGTGCGCCATGGATTTTATGCACGTAGTATATGAAAGTTTAGAACTAATTATTTTATTGTTTTGCTCCGCCTTGTATTACTACTAGCATTGCATAGCGCTTGCAAATGTCAAGCGCTTGCATGTAGCGTAACCGAGACGAAGTTTGTTTTTTTTAAAAAATTTTTCCATGCATTTTTATTATTTTTGCAGCATATACCCACCCCTAATTCATGTCCATTTGAGGGAACCGAATTGGGACAATGGGGTTTTCAATCTTCTCACTCTCGGTTTGTATCCATTTGTAGGGGACCGAACCTAAGAGACGAGGGATCGAGCCCTTGTTCTTTGGGTTTGTATCCATCTAACGGGACCGAACCGAGAAATGAGGTCTTCATGCCTCGCCTTGATTTGTATCCATTTGTAGGGGGACCGAACCTAAGAGACGAGAGATCAAGCACTCGCTCTTCGGGTTTGTATCCGCCTAACGGGACCGAACCAAGGGGGCAAAAGCATAAAGAAAAAAGCAAAATGAAGCCTTGATTCGTATTGCAATGATCAAATCTAAGAGTGAAGAGGGATAGGAATAAGAAAGCTTTTTGATAGGGTATCACAATGACCAAACCTTTGCACGGGCACACCTTCCTCTATCTATTTCCTTCTCTTTTTCTCACAAGTGTTTGCTGAATGCTCTCCAAATGGGCAGCGTTTCCTCCCCTTCTTCCTTCCAAAAATTTCCTTTTCTTTCCATACCATTACCCCTATTTATAGAGCAAGGATGAGGGGTGGTTTATGAGAAGTTATGGCAACTTCCCACTTTGATTTTCTTTTTTTAATTTTATTATTAATTTTTTATTGCTACTAAAGTCTCTACACGTACAAGCATGCAAATATATGAGCCAACTGTGCTGGACGTGGGGTTCATGGTCCCTCCTAATGCATGCATGCACATGATGGGTAGTTAAGCTCCCCTTTTTTTATTTATGGAGAGTGCAATTAGTTCTCACAAATATTTTGATTTTCCTTTATGCATGCATATAGCACGTGAGTGTATATGGCTATTGGCATGGATTTTTTTTAGTTGCGTACGTCTTTTGACTATATCAATTTATTCGAGCAGCATTTGTTCTCCGAATGACTTAAAAATTAAACACGAGATTTTCACTTGCACCACGAACATGCCATAAAAATTCGCCACTCGATTGTAATATGTAGCACACACAAAAATCTTAGAAGGCGGATTTGTATTTTGCGTACGTCATCCGGCCGTATTATCCTATTCGAGTGAGCATATGTACTCCGAATGAGCTGAAAATTTGACACAAGACTTTCACTTGCACCACAAACATGCCATAAAAATTCGCCACTCGATGGTAATATGTAGCACACATAAAAAATCCTGGAAGGTGCACTTGTGCTTTGCGTACGCCATCCGACCGTATTATCCTATTCGAATGAGCATATGTGCTCTGAATAAGCTGAAAATTTGACACGAGACTTTCACTCGCACCACAAACATGTCATAAAAATTCGCCGCTCAAATGTAATATGTACGGTACGCAAAAATCTTGGAAAGTCACGTGCCGTAAAAATTTCAGACAAAATTGGTGTCAACAGCGGGCACTCTTTTTGAAGGTAGGGGAACGGCGGTCTCGCCTCCTTGCCTCCGCGTGCGTAGCGCCCTCGGCCTACGCCGCAAGCGCGCGCTCTTCGCGGGCACTCTTTTTGAAGGTAGGGGAACGGCGGTCTCGCCTCCTTGCCTCCGCGTGCGTAGCGCCCTTGGCCTAGGCCGCAAGCGCCCGCTCTTCGCGGGCACTCTTTTTGAAGCTACGGGAACGGCGGTCTCGCCTCCTTGCCTCCGCGTGCGTAGCGCCCTCGGCCTACGCCGCAAGCGCCCGCTCTTCGCGGGCACTCTTTTTGAAGGTAGGGGAACGGCGGTCTCGCCTCCTTGCCTCCGCGTGCGTAGCGCCCATGGCCTACGCCGCAAGCGACCGCTCTTCGCGGGCACTCTTTTTGAAGGTAGGGGAACATCGGTCTCGCCTCCTTGCCTCCGCGTGCGTAGCGCCCTCGGCCTACGCCGCAAGCGCCCGCTCTTCGCAGGCACTCTTTTTGAAGGTAGGGGAACGGTGGTCTCGCCTCCTTACCTCCGCGTGCGTAGGGCCCTCGGCCTACGCCGCAAGCGCCCGCTCTTCGCGGGCACTTTTTTTGAAGGTAGGGGAACGGCAGTCTCGCCTCCTTGCCTCCACGTGCGTAGCGCCCTAGGCCTACACCGCAAGCGCCCGCTCTTCGCGGGCAGTCTTTTTGAAGGTAGGGGAACGGCGGTCTCGCCTCCTTACCTCCGCGTGCGTAGTGCCCTCGGCCTACGCCGCAAGCGCCCGCTCTTCGCGGGCACTCTTTTCGAAGGTAGGAGAACGACAGTGTCGACACGTCTTCGGCGCTCGACGACACGTCTTCGGCGCTCGACTCCGCCGTCCGCCTCGTAGGCATCGCCTTGGCGGGACGGCACGTCTTCGGCGCTCGACTCCGCCGTTCGCCTCGTAGGCATCGCCTCGGCGGGACGGCACGTCTTCAGCGCTCGACGACACGTCTTCGGCGCTCGACTCCGCCGTCCGCCTCGTAGGCATCGTCTCGGCGGGACGGCACGTCTTCAGCGCTCGACTCCGCCGTCCGCCTCGTAAGCATCGCCTCGGCGGGACGGCACGTCTTCGGCGCTCGACGACACGTCTTCGACGCTCGACGACACGTCTTCAGCGCTCGACTCCGCCGTCCGCCTCGTAGGCATCGCCTCAGCGGGACGGCACGTCTTCGGCATTCGATGACACGTCTTCGGCGCTCGACTCCGCCGTCCGCCTCGTAGGCATCGCCTCGGCGGGACGGCACGTCTTCGGCGCTCGACTCCGCCGTCCGCCTCGTAGGCATCGCCTCGGCGGGACGGCACGTATTCGGCGCTCGACGACACATCTTCGGCGCTCGACTCCGCCGTCCGCCTCGTAGGCATCGCCTCGGCGGGACGGCACGTCTTCGGCGCTCGACGACACGTCTTCGGCGCTCGACTCCGCCGTCCGCCTCGTAGGCATCGCCTCGGCGGGACGGCATGTCTTTGGCGCTCGACGACACGTCTTTGGCGCTCGACTCCGCCGTCCGCCTCGTAGGCATCGCCTCGGCGGGACGGCACATCTTCGGCGCTCGACTCCGCTGTGCGGCTCGTAGGCGTCGCCTCGGCGGGACGCCACGTCTTCAGCGCTCGACGACACGTCTTCGGCACTCGACTCCGCCGTCCGCCTCGTAGGCATCGCCTCGGCGGGACGACACGTCTTCGGCGCTCGACGACGTCTTCGGCGCTTCACTGATTTCTTCATAGGCATTGCCTCTAGGGTCTGCGAGCTACCAGTTGCATCGGCACCCTCGCGCTTGCTGTCAGGGAACGGGGGGCTGGGGTGGTTGATCGCGTCAGCTCGCCCATCGGGACTTCAGCGCTTGCTGTCGAGGGAGTACTGTTGTAGGGGTGGCCCAACCCCCCGTGACTGGGCCGTGCAACTAGTCCAACATGTAATAGGCCCAATAGTGTAGAGGAATATACCAGTGTAAATATACCAATGTACCCTCATCCTTTGTAAATACTAAGGGGTAGAATGGGGATTTCCCATTCTACCCCACTCATATATATAAACCCCCAGGAGGGGCAAAGGGACACATCCCTCATTCTCACCAACACTCCCACAGACTTGGCTCTCCTCTTCCTCCTCTACTAGTCCCCCTCTTTCCTATTTAGCCCGTAGCTACAACAGTTGGCAAAAGGATCAATATTTACAGTTGTGACATGGCAAGGGTACGACATAAATAGATATGCATTCTATACGCAGAATTAGGATGTAAAGAGCACTAACCGGAACAGCGGTGTCCGCATAGATGCATTCAGTATTGATGGGTTGAGGAGCTCCTACTCTGGGTTCATAGAGGAGATTTGGGAGCTCGATTATGTACTTTTCAAGATCTCCCTGTTTCAGTGTCGTTGGGTTCATCTCCTATAGGTGAAGGTCGACAAGTATGGTGTCACTACCGTAGACCTCAAACATGTCAGATACAAAGACAAACCATTCATACTCGCTAACCAAGTTGTTCAAGTTTTTTACGTAATCAATCAGACAAATAAGAAGTGCCATGTAATTCTTCATAGAAAAAGGATAATTGTCAGAGTTAAGAATGTAGTGGACAAGGAAGAATACAATTAATTTGACGAGTTACCTCCTTTCGAAAATGACATAAGGGTTGAGGAAGGATAACATGACAAAACTAGTTACATACGCATTGATCATCATAAAAGGCTAATTTTTAAAGTAAGCAAGTGGAATGATGAATGCAATATTTATGTGTCATATGTTCTATATTTGTATTTATGTATATGAGAATGTGGGATATATATGTGAATTTGCATATATATGAGGATTTGCATTTATGTGTATGACTGAAAAGTAATTCATAGACGGTTCTACTTTAGAACCATCTGTAATATGTATTTATCACATATGGTTCTAAAGTAGAACCATTTGTGATGTGTGTTATCACAAATGGCTCTAAAGTATAACCGCATGTGATATGAATTTAGCACAGATAGTTCTAAAGTATAATTATCTATGATGTGTACTTATCATAGATGGTTCTACAATATAACCATCTGTGATGTTAATTTAGCATAGATGATTCTAAAGTATAACCATCTGTGATGTGTGCTTATCATAGACGGTTTTAAATAATAACCGTCTGTGATGTATTATCATAGATGGTTATAATTTAGAACTGTTTGTGATTTACAACCTATTTATATTCCCGAGACTGCCGCCTCCTCCCCTCCCATCGAGAAATTTCGATATTTGACACTGAATACGTGCGCCTCTCAACTTTTAACCCCCAATTCGCACGCCTTTGGAAATTTAACCCTGTCATTGCGAATTCTTTTGATTCAAGGGATTCTCCTTATTTTCTCTCCTTTTCTATTTTCTTTAATGTATTATGCAATCTGAATTGACTAAAATGCCCTTGCAGTGTCAAATACCGATCTCCCTGTCCTGGTTCTCATCCTGGTCGCCGGCCCCGAGTTCACTCACCCGCGCGCACCGAAACCCTAGATCCTCGCCCGCCTCCGCCGCCGCGCGGTGACACTACCCCTCTCCCTCGAGCTGCGCCGCCTCTCGTCGGAGCCGCCCGACGCCGAGTGGACGGACACGGTGGAATGCCAAGAGCTGCTTTCGGTCGACCAGGATGAGAACCAGAACAGGGAGATCGGTATTTGACACTGCAAGGGCATTTTAGTCAATTCAGATTGCATAATACATTAAAGAAAATAGAAAAGGAGAGAAAATGAGGAGAATCCCTTGAATCAAAAGAATTCGCAGTGACAGGGTTAAATTTCCAAAGGCGTGCGAATTGGGGGTTAAAAGTTGAGAGGTGCACGTATTCAGTGTCAAATATCGAAATTTCTCCCTCCCATCTCACCTGGCCCCCAAACCCCCATTCGCATCCTCTCTTGTTCGACCCAGGAGACCAGGCGACCACCGTGCGTCCACGCCCTAGCGTCCATGGTGGCGATCCTGTGTGCACCTTCGACCCAGGAGACCAGGCGACCATCGTGTGTCCACACCCCAGCATCCACGGCAACGACCTGTGTGCAACTCGTACTCCCCCCCCCCCCCCGCAAAGTTTAGCTACCACCATGCCATAACCCTAATCCCTCAACCTCTCCTCCCGTCCAATTAGCCCCCAAATTTCTAGATATGAGCCAACCCTTGGATTGGCTTTGATTGATATATCTGGAATGAACCTATGTGAAATTGGTACTTGAGTAATTTGTTTGGTTTTGATTCATTCCACTACTTGCTATTAATTTATTTGGCCATGAGTAATTTCTCTAGAATGAATGAATTATTAGTGGTGCTCTTTGTCTAATGTCATGAACAAATTTTTCATTGCCTATACTTGAACGTGACTGATGAGAATACCTATCGATGCAATACATATTGAATAATTTCTCTAGAACGAATGATGGTCATGAAGCACCACAAAGTGACCATGCTCTCCTCCCCTCAAACAACTTTTGATGCAATACCTACTGAGTACTAAAAAGTTATTTTCATAGTATTTTATAGTATACAATGCTCTATTATCCATAGTGAATCAACTAATAAATTGGATCCAATAAATAACTTCTTGACAACAACTAAAGATCATGATGATAGAATGAGTGCATGACTAAAATATATCGCCTAGTCATCTCTAAAGACATGAGTAGTGTAATAGATTAATAGATTTGAGGTGTGTTTCTAATTCCTAGAGGTCCTCGTGATCACCCTTATCTTCCGCTTCCTACAGAACAACATCAACACAAATGAGAAGTTTTTCCTACATATGGTATTTCAAAAGTTATACACAACTGTTGAAAGATTTTTTGGAACAATGGATGAATATTTTACCATCAGTTTGTGGTGCAAAAAATAAATTCACATAGAATAAATGAGAAGTTTTGACATGTGTTTGTGACACTAAAAACTATTTGATCATGATCATGAAAATTAAGGACGGTTTTTGAAGGGTTATGTTAATTGTGCAAGACCAAATATCAATTTTGAGATGACAAATATGTTACCTGAAGCTCCCTAACTAACTATATATATTCTCCAATGATATTTATGAACAAGCACAACCAATTCTAGAATATACTGCTCGAGTTGAAACTAATATATTCTGACATTTGCAATAATAATATAGGTTCAAACTAGGTCAAACTAGTCCTAGGGAGTTGGTACCGTTTTGTACTCTTTTATTTCTTCCATTTAAGTAAATGTTCTTGATGTTTAGCATATCCATTCTTATTGTCATTTGTTACAGGTAGCCAGTTCACTAGTACTTTGTGTTTCTTCATCACTTCTATTATCTTGTGAAGATGTTATCCGCTCATTCTTTGTCATTGTTGCCTCATGCATGTGATGCACTATCCTCTGGAAAATCCAAGCGCCATAGAAATGACTATCGAAAAGGTCCGAGGGCTGATTTACCATCATGGATGTCGATGCATCTAGAACCCATCTCAATCCTCGTCGAGCAGTGTCCACATTTTGGAGAATAGTCAAAATAGTTACACAAGAATGGGTTGAGATCACGTATGATTCATGGAAGGACTGCAAAGATTAGAAAATGAGCTAGTGATAGAAATTTTCAATCGTTCGAGATCCCAGAAGAACATCAGGCCTCCGTGCGATGACATACATTGCTAGCGGTGTACAAAGCATGGAAGAACTTCAAGATTATGTTGATCAAACAATATGTGGAGAAGGAATTGACACCCTTCCAAAAGTATCCGTTCCTGGAACCGTGCTGGCAAGAGTTTATGGTGAAGAAGGTGACATATAATTTTAGGAGTGAGTGTAGTGCACAGGGCTCTCTAGACAAAAAACACGCACCCCACAGACTCAGCACCATTGGGTATGTGGGTAAAATCTTTCAATGGAGGAAGGAGGACGAGTAGGCAATTGTGCGGGAGACTGCCACACCATTTGCCGAGATCTTGGATGAGCGCGCTCGAAACTGGATAAGAGCAAGGTCATATACCATGTTGTCGAGGGCCATCTCCTTTTAAAACTCTGCAAACGAGAAAGTGTCCCACCACCTAGTAAGATATTAAACTACCTAGTTTATAATTACTCCATAACTTTATAGGAAGTGAAATGACATGTCGGGCTCTTGTAGGAAGCGCTGAGTGTAGAATCTTCCCAATGCTCATTCCAGGAAGTCAGGGAGAGAGATATACTCTCCTCGGCCTGGGAAACAAGGAGCACCCAGGTTGCATGAGAGGTCTTAGTCTTTATGTTTTCCGTGGAAACATAGTTTCTCAGAGGACTCCAAAGCGTACTAGAGTAGGAAGAGAGTCAAAGCCGAGTGTGACACATGGCTACGAGAGGAGATTAAGGCATCCCTTGGAGAGGAGATTGTTTATGCCGTCAGAGATGAGATGCAATGGTAGATGGAGAGTAGGTAGGAAAGGTTTAGGGGAAATCAGTTGGAAGCCTCTGTTGCTCCTGTGCTAGCCAACCCCGCAACCATCGGAGTAGTTGTGCGTCCAACCCTACCTCAGAAAGCGACCACAAATTTCCAATCGATAACATCCTACTAATAATTATTATCTCTAAAATGCCAAATCCATTGATAGGCCCATTTGAGTAGCTAATTTTGTATCGTTATATAGGTGGCTACGAAGTACAAGCTCCAAGTGAGAAATGCCTTTGTTGCCCTGTACACTACTTGGGGCCAGGCATATCCATCCGATGTCGGGGCCTTGGTGCACGGTGTAACTCTAGCGCCAGGTTTCACAAAGCTGAATGTGGACAGTGTTTATGCCAATTTTGAGGTCGTCCCACTACAGATGCCCCAAATGATGAGGTCATCACTCTTGAGCAAGCCATTGAAACATTTATCCAGTGTCCCAAGAGGGACATCTGCCTAGAGAAACCTACACTGGTGTCAACTTCATGAAAAAGTCATACACCGATGCCAAGTCCACAGGAGCTATTTGCACTAGAGATACATGCACCAGAGTTACCTACACCGACGTGGCAAGGGCGCGATGAATCACATGTATCTACATCTCATGCCTAGTTGTCTACTGTGAAGTCGACCTGTAAATAGGGAGGTGGCAAGGGCAAACCAAAGAAGACCGATGATATCCCCCACTTGTCGTTAGCTCATAAATTCATGCTAGGCAAGTCATTGGTCATCTTGATAGAGTGCCTACAAACCCTAGAACTAGCTTGCCAGTGCTTGCATATATGGTACATAGAATAGGCCAACAAACTAGATGGATAATAGCACTCGGGTGTTAATGTCAAGTTCAGGCCACATCATCTTTAGTATAAGATTCATGACTGTGTCTTCACGGTGACCTTCGATGACTTATTCTTGCTCTTCAACCTCAATGCCCTCGATGCCTCACACATTTGATGCTGGACATTGTAAGTGTGTAGAATCACAGCCTACGTTCATGTAATACAGATAAATATGATATTTGTCGGTATTACATAAATGCCGAAGGACCCCCAGACAGCCCATGCGCAATGCCAAAATCATGGTGAAACCACCGTGCGTAGGCCAAAAAAATAGTGCCCCTCTTTGGTACCAATCCCCTAGGGTCCCAGGGCCAAGTATGGCCCTTGGGTATAGTAGGGGGTGGTGATAGGTTGCCCAGGAGAAGGCTGCCACAGCAGTGAAAAGCGCCCATCGCACGTCAGCTTCAGCTGCCACGACACAGTTTTGGTAGGTAAGGGCAGCTGCGGTCCCATGCACCGTCCCAGTGCCAGTTACTGGTAGGTTTCCCCGACCCACACTTGGTCTCCATGAATATCATCAAGGAGAATACATCATTCGTCAAGAATTATATAACGACGGCATTGGTGGCTCACCGCAACAAAGAATTCATACTTATGCCCTACAACCAGAGATAAGTGCTGCACTAGTGGCTATATTTGTTGATTTGTACTTTATAAGCAACACGAACTTAGGTTTAATGACCATGATGACATGTTTAATTGGATTCTAATTGTAATTATACCAAAATAGAACAAGGTAAAATACCTTTATTCCCTAAAGAACACCAAAACCGACTTATTAGTTATTTAATAATTAATCGATAGGTAAACACATTTCCTCTATAGATAACTCTATTATAGTCTTTCCTTACTTTGCAATGACTAAGGCTAACTTTTTAGAATCACGTAGGTCGTTCGCCTCATACGTTGCTGATGTACGAAAATCCAAGGGAGGGATTAACACCCTGCGATATGATCTAGATTTCTCAGCATTCGCTAGTACACATTTCATAGTAATGCCTCTAGAACTAACAAATTCCATTTTGCAGTGCCACCAGCTACCACCGGGCAACACCTGTGGATACTATGTTTGCCATAACATGGAACTACTCATCGGTTCTGCGAAGACCAATCATCCTCAGGTTTGTCATCAATTTTGCAATAATTATTTCATACTTATCAATTTATATGTATGCATGACATTGATCTTCCTACCAACAGGTTACGACTATCGCTACAACTGTGTTGGAACAGGCCAAGCACTAAAAAAATTCAAGGACAGTGTGCGTACTTCTTGATGTCTCAGGTCATAAGAGAAGATGGGGAGTTCCACAATATTGTAGATTGAACTTGTTTGGAATAAGATTGAACTTAATAGTATATGTGTGTATTTGTTCATGCATAGTTAATTTATTTTATTTCAGTTAATTGATTTACGAAATGGATATTCTTGTTTCTAAAATGAATGTGAATTGGATGTATACATGTACTTATTGTGTTTCTATCTATTTTAGAGGGCATGGATAGCATTTCCTGAGGCTAGCTAATAAACAAAAATAAATTTAAGAATAGAAAAGAATATCACAGATGATCATTAACTCATAACCGTCTATGATAATCAACTATCATAGACAGTTTGTAGTAGAAACTGTCTATGATATCAATGAATCATAGATGGATTCAACTACAAATCATCTATGATAGTTGACTATCACAGACAGTTTGTCATTGAAACCATCTGTGATTAGTTAGATTTTGTAACACCCCAGGACCCACATTACCCTGGGATGCCACTAAAACCACTCCACAACTAGCCAAATTACAAGATAAAATAATCTGGCAACAATTCCTAAACAAGATAGGATAAGCGGAAGCATATTCAATTAAGCGAAACAGGATAGTGATAATCAATTTAATAATTTAAAACAACCTCCAACAGTCTAACCAAAGAATAGTTCACAAGTTTAACACTAATAAGTTAAAGTAAACTTTGACGAGATAGCTAGGAAAAAGACTAGAATCACTTTGTCTTTATTACAGCATAAAATCTATGATCCAAGTGCATTATTGTGGTGCCGCTCTACCCTTCCCATGCATGCTCAATGATCACCTGTAGGGGGGGGGGAAACAAGGGTGAGATAAAAATCTCAGCAAGCAAACTGTTTAACAGGTTAATTAAACTACAACAGTTTAATCATCAACATTTAATTTCCACAATGACCACGTTTATATCCTCAACCTCGATTCACCACCAACAACGGTAAAACAATAGCAAATAAATCTTGTTTGACTACTTTAAAACATCAACCACTACCACTACCAAAGACAATGAAGCATATGTATGTTTTACTTCACTACTTTATTGTTTCTCACATCCACAACTGCTATCAACAATTATTACAAGAGAAAAGAATCTCATGCCACAATCACAACCCCTACCATACCACAAGGGACAAACCCCATTCCACGACCACAGCCACATTCCTCATACCACAAGTAGCTCACATGAGCCAATTCCACATTACAACTATGAAGTTGTATATTCCTCATTACAACTATGAAGTTGTATATTCCACATTACAACTATGAAGTTGTATTTGACTGCAAAATAACCTCACCACAATACATTGCATAGGTATGCAAATGATCTTTCCACAATGCAATGCATATGAATGCGTATGCTCCACTGCACCCTTACCCAACAAGGTAAAAGTGTGCATCGTATTACGGCAATATACGATGCTGTACCGGTATGGTCGCGGCTAAGTGCGGCGACATCCACATATGCAAATGTCATGATATGATATGAACGATGTGATAATCATAAACCACATGAATTCCAACCTCAAAGGAGCATCAACATGCTCACAACATATCCACAACCACATATCCACCACATTTTTGTTTTCATATTCCGCATTAGCACACTAAACAAATTTCCACATGATTACGAGCAATTTACCCAAACATATCAATTGATCAATAATTGCTACCATCACAACCACAAGTATTCACTAAGAATACTACCACTTAGACCACAATATACTTGTAAAGTTTTCTACCCCAAAACTATATTGATTCATCAAGAACAATTCCGCATATCCACAATTAAACCATCAAGATCATAAACAATTGATTTCTTAAAAATACAACCATCTGGACCACATTAAGGAAGCATGTAACAATGACATATCACCTCAAATTAAGAGAATTAATTAATGTGAATGTAGAATAATTAACAAGTTAAACAGTAGCACAACTGCTACGTTTACCTGCCTCTACCGTTGAAGCGAAGCAATCACGAGCGTTCAGGAGCAAAACCACCTGTCCAAAAGGTATCTCTCAGCACAATGCTACAGCATACAAAACATGACTTAAAAATTAAAGATGTCGCTAGAACCCCGAACCCACACATAAACCTCTACGCTCAACGATTCAACAATCTACCCACTGCAGCAGCGCTGCTTAATATTTTTTTATCTTTAACAATATTAAGCCATTTACAGCAAATGATATATTTCTGGATTTCTCACTTAAATACCTTCATTTTTCATGTAGATCACATATCTTTATTTTGATCTTAGCAAGGTGTAACTTAATGTGCAAAACAGAGAACGTTCTCTGTTCTGGCAATCTGGACAGCAAGATTCTAATGCGTCCCATCCACAGTGCAAGGATCCGAAAATTGTGATGTTTATATAGAAGTTAGATTACTGAATTCCCTACATTTTTCTCAATTGCGACAAAAAATCATAAAAATCATCTACTACCCCTAAATCACACTTGAACAGCAATCTGTCCCAATCTGCACACCTGACAGACAGCGGTGTTCCTGACCCTGCTACGCCCAGATCCCGCGGCCAAAACTTCTGAAGAAAATACAGGAGATGGGTATCGAAGTCCTATACAATTTTTATTTTGGGAATATCTGCAGGAAAAATCGTTTCATAGGTCTAAACTGCACAAACAGACGCGCTGCACGAATTGATCTACAGACAGACAGCAGGAAATCCCTAATCGGGGAATCTAATTGCTAATCCCCCCCCCCAACAAATCTTAGGCTAAGAACCCTAAATTCATCAATAACAGAGAAATTTGAGATGAGGGAGAGTTACCTAGGGGATCCCTTGGGATCACCCCCCTCTTCTTTCCTCCTCTTCTTCTCCTCCTTCTCTTCTTCTTCTTTCTCTTCCCTTTCTTCTTCTTCCTTCTCTTTCTCCTTTGCACCCACGGACAGCAGCTGTGTGGGGGAGGTGGGGGCGCCAACCAGGGAGGGGGTGCGGCTAGGAGGGTGGGAAAGGGGGGGTGGGCGGCTAGAGGGACAAGGGGGAAGTGGCTAGGGTTTTTAGGGAGGGGAAGGGGAGGGTGCGGCCACCTTCAGCCCAAGGCGGTCGGCCCACTCTCCAGGCAGCCCACTTAGAGTTTTTTATTTGTTATTTTATTTATTTTATTCATTTTACGCTATTCCACAATTTTTTATTTTTCCCTTCCCACGATTTACCGAAAAACCGGCGACTCTACGATTACGTTAAAAACCTACGCCGTAACAACGATCAGGATATTACAGATATCATAGACGGTTTCTACTACAAATCATCTATGATAGTTGACTATCATAGATGGTTATGAGTTAATAATCGTCTGTGATAGTATATATCACAAATGGTTCGAAAATGGTCTGTGATGATCTCATGTCATTACTGACCCATAAAATTAGACGGCTCATGAAACCTCTGTGATGATATTTTTGAACCGTCTGTGATGACATTTTCTATAGCAGTGCAGCATGTTATACATGTTACGCGATACCATCAGTACCAGATTTGAGTGTTCATAATGAAGCTTTTACATTACTGGTACTAACAACTACCATGGTATGATTCATTCTTAAGATGGGGAGTGCCCTCTAGCTTCCCAAAACTCATACGGTATGTTGGGTAGACCTTCCTTATGAGCAAGGTCCCTCCGAATATAAATTCTGCCCTATGTCTGCACTAGCCCAAAAATCACCTACAATCTACCACTTGTGGTGAAGATGCTAGCCCTATTAACTTATTATGCTAAGGCCTTCCTATAAAATAGTGTATGGATGTACGACAGTACTTGAGTCTATGGCACAATATGACTCAGTCCTTAGCAACCCTAGTGAGACATCCATAAACCACAGTCCTGTACTCAACACACTAGTCTCCACAACGTCTCTCATGTCTAAAATATGTTTTCTAATTTATTTGTTAACCAAAATAACAGAGGTAAACTCCTCTGGACCAATACTTGCATAGGGCCAAGGTGCAGTGGGGCTGGGAGATTCTTCCCAAGTGATGACGAGAAGAAGACGCTCCTAGTGGCTCTGGTGATGGGACCACTTGGGCAGTGGTAGGAGGAGGCAGAGAGCACATGGGGATGGGAGCTTGAGGATGTTTGTGAGCATCCAAGCTTTGGTGTAGGCATATCAGAGCTCTGCAGACATTCGGCCATGGCGCAGGCGTGAGGTGGACGACAATGCCTGATCTGTGGGCTTGTAGTGTTAGCGAGAGGAGAAGAGTGGTCCTGATAGGTGGGGTACAGTCCTACTCATCAGCGACAGAACTTAACCAAATGGAGAGAAGGCGCATTCTGCTAGATTACACTTTCGCAAAGGTGAAGGTGGAAAAGGCTAGGGGATGAAGGCAGTTTAGCTCAACTAAAAGCTTTGTAAAATTTTTAAACATAGGAAACATGCTCCAAATATTTTAAAATATTTTTGGAGGCTCCTAACATAGTGTAGAATCTTGTGTAATTTTTCAAGATTTTATATTTCTTAGATTTTCTGAAAAATTCTTTGAAGGTCACTATTTTTATTAAAAAGCACTATTTTAATTTGGTGAATTTTAGAAACATGTTAAAAATATTAAAAAGCACTATTTTATTTCCAACACTATGAACCTATTTTTATGTTTGTGAAATGGTCTTTACTGTAGATTCTCCTATGCCACATTATGGATCATATTTTCTAATTTGATTTTTTGATTCAACTTTGAATTTCTTCCATTGTATATTTCTTTCCAAAATTAGTGTTTACAAATTATTTTTCCAAAATAACTTCAACCAAAAGCCAAGCAAATAAGATGCAAGCAAAAAGTTTTAAATTGTACACATATTTGAACTTCCTATAATTTAGAATGTTACACACATCTGGATAGACATACATCATTGGGATCTTCTTAATGTGCAACGATGTACTTGGTTTCGCAGAAAGAGACCAAAGCAACCTAATTCTCGATGCCTGTCGGCTATGAAATAGATTGGCCAACATAGAGAGAATTGGTGGTGCACTCCCCTGAAAAACCATCTCCTCTCTAGACAGAGCTTGTAAGGTAATAGTTGCCAAGGATAACATCAAACAGTGCTAGCTGAATAACCATCAAATTGTAGTGAAATCTTCATTATCAATGGTTAGTGAACCAAGATAAACTATGGAACTAGCAATGAGATCACCTGAAGATAGAACTGACTAGAACTAACTAAGAAATCTACTGCATACCCAAGTTTGCCCTCCTAGCAAACTCTAGCAACACAAACGAGGAGGTAGCTCCCAAATCAAAAAAAATGAATGCCTCATGAGAATCCATGGGTAATATACCTGTCACCACATCGAGATGGCCCATAATCTTAGAGGTAGGCATAGCGTAGACTCTAGATGGCACCAGGGTAGCGAGAGCCCTGACAGTTCGTTGTGGTGGTGCAAGGGCTGTTGGAGGTGCAGTGATCTAAACTAGAGTAGTTAGCGTAGGGTGCTAGTAGTACCCAGCAGCTGACACCCAAGTAGGAGCAAACTACGACCTAGGAGCAGCTACCATCTGAACAGAACCCTGAGAAGACGCTGCTGAAGATGACACGGGTGTTTGCTCCCACTAGATGATGCTAGTGGGATTCTATTGGTACACCAATGCCTTGTGGCCTATCAGGGCACAGAGATGACAACTCTCTGACCAGAAGCACTCTACAGCATGGTGTTCATCACCACAATGGAACAGGGTGCATTGCTAGAGAAGCTGAAGAAGGGAGTGGTGCCGAAGAAGAAGACAGCATTGGCTAAAAGGACCTAGATGATGATAGGGGACATTGGCCCCTGGAACGTCTTGGGAACAGACTACTAAAAAGACTCACCCCTCCACTAAAGCTCCTCTTTTAGCCATCACTAGAACCCCTTGAAACAACAGACCCTCCAGTAGCTTGCCTCGCCTTAATAAGCTCCCTCTCAAACTCCATACCCTAGGCCTAATTGACTGTAGAGTTAATGTCACATGGAACTGTCTCTCCCAAGACATGTCGGTAATCTTGATTAAGTCCCTATGGAACTTCTTGGCCTTCTCACAATCATCACCAACCACTGATCGTACGAAGTGGGCCATGTCAATTAAGCTAAGCGGAACCGAGAAGCTAATATTGAGTCAATTAGAGTGCCATATGCTCAAGATTGAAGCATTGGTTAAAGTACTTGGTTCTTTTTGTAGTTTAAGCAAATTGAGCACAAATGACATATTTTCTTTTGAAATTTATGGTCGTTGCCAACCAGATTTTTATCATGTGCTACATCTCAAGCTTTATGCGACTACTCCAAGCAATGAGCTTAAGAAGCTAGTCTAGGTCATCCAAAACTCCCCCTGAGTTCATGCCTAGTGCAATGGCAAGCCGTCTCATGAGAAAGAATTGGTGAAATCAGTTTTTTCGCACATAAAGAGATCTTTTTGCCTTTTAACATGTTGTACTAACTCATGCATCATCAAGAGACTAAAATAGCTCAATCTAAGGCTCAAATTAGATTCAACACTTTACTCAGCCTATTTGACATGGCATGAATCATAAAGGGATAGCTCAAGAAAGACTAATCTCGAGTGCTAACATGACAAGTTTTAGTTCAAGTTGAGCAATTTTACTTAACTAATCATGGCAAACGCTAGTCTACACATATGAAGTCATGATAAATCTAGCACGCGAAGTACAAGTCATGGCAAGGTGTAAAGCATTGAAACATGTCATAATAGGATAATAATCAAGGCTCAATGCAGTTAATTTACAATGCTAGATGCTAAAATGCATAAAATCCAGCTCCCCCTCAACATTAGATGCAACTTTTAGTTCAAGTTGAGTTATGTCAAAATTAAGCTCCAGAAGCTCCCAATTGAACTCCCCCTAACCAAAGCAATAAAATCGAGAAGCTGGGAAAGAAAACAGCAAACAGGCAGTCCTTAAAGCATAGATAAGATATAGAGGCAACTATGGCTTAGACAGACTCTCATCTACCCCATATGACTCCAGGACTATCAGCTGACCGTAAATCACACACTAGAGAGCAAACACATACCCTGTCTACCCGAGGGTGGCCCAACCCTCGCTAGAACCTACAAGAAGTGAGTGAGCTCGACCTAGTGAGATAAGAAGCAGCTAATCCTGGAAACACAAGATAAGAGTAAGAAGTCTAAGCAATATCGGCAAGAAAACCACTCTAACCTATGCTGGAAAGACTAAACCCAAATGCACCCCAAGTGCAAAGCAACAGAAATGAGACAGAAGCATAATTAATATAGTAAAGCAGTAAAGCCCAAAACTCCTCCTCACTACAGTCCATAAGGACAAACCACCCCAAGCTCTCCCCGTAGAGCTGAAAACCTCGAACTATCCAAAGGCTTGGTGAAAATGTCAGCCAACTGGTGGTCACTCTCCACAAACTGAAGCACTATAGCACCCTTCTCTACATGGTCTCTAAGGAAGTGGAATCTAATGTCAATGTGCTTGGTCCGAGAGTGCTGCACTGGGTTCTTAGCAATATTAATCGCAGACGTGTTATCACAGAAGAGTGGAACACTGTCTAGAGCTAACCCAAAGTCCCGCAGGGTCGAGACCATCCAGAGCACCTGGCTACAGCAACTGGCTGCAGCAACGTACTCGGCCTCTGCGGTGGACTGTGCAACACCGGACTGCTTCCTCGAAGACCAAGAAACGAGAGAAGTGTCAATAAATTGGCAAGTGCCAGAAGTGCTCTTCCTATCTATCCTACAGCCAGCAAAGTCTGCATCCGAGAAGGCTCTCAAGGAAAGACAAGAAGAGGAAGAGTACCAGACACCATAGTCAATGGTAGCTCGAAGGTACCGAAAGATGTGCTTCACCGCCTGGCGGTGAGATACGCGAGGAGAAGCCTGAAAGCGAGCACACAGACACACTGAGAAGTGTATGTCTGGTCTCGAGGCAGTGAGGTAAAGAAGGGAGCCGATCATACTTCTATACTCTTTCTGATCAACTGGCTCGCCATCCTCATCTGGGTCAAGATAGGCTGTAGAAACCATCGGAGTTGACACCGGCTTACCATCACTCGTGTCGAAGCGTCTCAGGAGGTCACGAGTGTACTTGCCTTGATGCAAGAAGGTACCCTCCCGAGTCTGCTTGATTTGGAAGCCAAGGAAGAATGTCAACTCACCCATCATGCTCATCTCAAACTCGGTGCTCATGACATCCGAGAACTGTGAAACCAGAGCATGAGAAGAGCCGCCAAAGATGATGTCATCGACATAGATCTGGACGAGCAGAAAATCAGTGCCATGCCGGCGGATGAACAAGGTCTTGTCAACTTTACCCATCTCAAAACCATGACTTAACAAGTAGGACTTAAGCCTCTCATACCAAGCTCGAGGGGCTTGCTTAAGTCCATACAAAGCTTTGGAAAGCTTGAAGACATGGTTTGGGTATTTGGGGTTTTCGAAACCAGGAGGCTGTCGGACGTAGACTTCTTCCTCAATAAAGCCATTGAGAAAGGCACTCTTGACATCCATCTGGTAAAGCTTGAAACCCTTAGAAGCTGCAAAGGCAAGCAGGATTCTAATGGCCTCAAGTCGAGCTACAGGGGCAAAGGTCTCCTCAAAATTTAGACCCTCAACCTGGGAGAACCCCTGAGCTACCAGTCTAGCCTTGTTCCGAATAACCACTCCATCCTCGCTCTGCTTGTTCTTGAACACCCACTTAGTCCCAATAACATTGTGACCTCGCGGGGGCTCCACAAGTGACCAGACCTTGTTCCTCTCGAAATTTTCTAGCTCCTCATGCATGGCATTGACCCAAGACTCATCAGAAAGAGCATGACAAACGTCCTTGGGCTCAAAGGAGGCAATGAAGGCAGAATGGAGATAGAATTGAGACATGCCAGATTTTGAACGAGTGACTCGCTCAAACAGGTCTCCAATAATCTGCTATGAAGGATGTGCCTTCTGAATATGTCTAGGAGGTCCAGGATGAGATGAAGAAGTGGCCTCTACCTCGTGTGCAGACGTGACTCGAACTTGTCTAGGTTCCCGGACTTCAAAATAAAGCACTTGCAACCAAACACACGAAAATGAGAGACGCTGGGCTTTCGTCCGTATCTCAACTCATAAGAAGTGCGGTGCAAGTGTGCCCTAAGAAATATTCGATTTGAGACATGGCACGCGGTAGCTATAGCCTCAGCCCAAAACTTCCGCGGTGTAGAGTACTCATCAAGCATCGTCCTGGCCATCTCGACCAAGGTACGGTTCTTCCTCTCCACAACGCCATTTTGTTGTGGGACGTGCGGAGAAGAGAACTGGTGCTCTACACCTGTCTCACCACAGAAACTCTCGAAGTAGGAATTCTTGAACTCCGTGCCATTGTCACTACGGATCGCTCGTAAGGCACCCGGGAGCTCAACAGAAAGCCTACCGAAAAGACCTCGGAAAAGTGAAAATGTCTCATCCTTCGAGGCTAAGAAAAACACCCAAGAGAACCTCGAATAGTCATCGACCACGACAAGAACATACCACTTCCCTCCTGCTGACTGCACTCGAGCTGGTCCAACTGTGTCCATGTGGAGCAGCTGTCCCGGTGCATCGGTCATAGTAACTGTGACCGGAGGGTGAGAAGCAGCAACCATCTTGCCGTGCCGGCATGGAGCGCAAACAAGATCTTTGACCATCTTGAGTTTCAGCAGACCACGAATGAGATCGTGGCCGCTAACTCGGGTCAAATGGTCAAATCCAATATGACCAAGTCTCCTATGCCAGAAAGAGAGGTCGCGGGACTCAGAAGCAACTAAACACCTGAGAGGATCACCAGAAGACTCAGAAAAATCAGCACGAAAGATCCTCCCAAAACGAGAAATCCCGCAAACCAGACTACCCGAAGAGTCAAGAATTTTGCAATTGTTTTTCTTGAAGCTCACCTCGAAACCGTCATCGGTAAGCTGAGAAACGGAAAGCAAATTGTACTGCAGCTTACTTACCAAGGCAACATCCTTAAGAATAAAAGAAGCATTAATGCGCACAGTACCTTTGGCGATGACGCGTCAGACGAAGCGTCTCCGAAGGTGATCGTCTCATCACCTGGAGCGCGGATTAGGGAGGAGAACCAACGGGAGTCTCCGGTCATATGTCGAGAACAACCGGAGTCTACAAGCCAAACCTTCTCCTTCCCTACCCGGCGAACCAGAGTCAAACAGAGAGTAAAGTCTCAGTACTGGGGTAAATCAAGAGTGATTTTGGCACCCAATACTGAACAACACGTCGAGCAGATGAAGTCGTCAAGCACGACTGACCTCTATCTACCCTACGCTCTCTGTGACTCAAAGAAGCAGAAGGTCTGTGTGTAGACCTGAAGCTGTTGCTAGGTCCGACTGCTATGGGAAAGCGAGTCGAAACACCGGCAACCTGCTGATCACGCCGTGGGTAACTGTCTCGACGGGGGAAACGAGATGTACCCTCAGGACAGCGGAAGTCACGACCCGGAGCAGCACGAGGACGAAAATCAGAAGACTCAAAAAACCAAGTCCTCGATGCTGCCCAAACCCGTCAGAAGCAAACCTGGACCTCGTGCTAGTCTTAGGTGCACTCAGGATCTGGGGCTGACCTTGAATACGCCTAAATGCCTCTGCACGGTCTCTACGCGCAATCCTAGCGCGCCTGAAGCATCGATCGACTGTGTGTCCATCCTTCTGACAGAAGGTGCAGTGGTACTTCACCTTCTGAGAGGTAGAAGTAGCACGGCGAGGCTTCGCCTTCTGAGAGGCCGAAGCTGCAGGTGGACTCACCTTGTTGTCAGAGATCCCTTGGACAAAGCCCGCTGACTTAAATTGGACTTTCTCGGTCCTAGGCTCAGTCTCGATCACACCTGGTGCTATGGGTCTGAGCACGGCAGGTGGATGCTTCCTCATGTCCTCATAATAATCATACCCTAGACCCTGATTAAATCTGCAAATCATGGACTGGTCTAGAATAAGATTAAGCTTCTTCTTGCCGCCTACAAATCTCTCGAGAGTGTTCATAAGATACTGACACTCCCGAAAGAGAGAGGTGCAAGAAGAGCAGGGGGAAGAATAGACAGCAGAGGGTAAGGGAGCAGATGAAGAACCAACAGCAGAGGGACGATTGGCTTGTGCACGCACAGCCGACTCAGAATGGACAATCCTACTGCTAGCAGGTTGGCTCGCATCGCTAGGCGTCTCTACCTTACCCTGGGGCTTCTCCCCCTCCTCAGCAATCACATCACAACAAGATTGTGGCTTCTCTAATAGGTCCTTAGTTAGCTTCACACATTTTTCTTCCAATGCAATCAAGTCAATTTTTAGTTTATCACAATTTTTGCATGGTGAACTAACAGGGTCCTTAGAAGCATAATCAGCCAATTTCTTATTGTGGTCAATCATTTCTTGAAACTGCTTGGAAACAGATTCAAGTTCAGCAGTTAATCTAGGACAGTTCGAGCATGAAGCGACTGGCTCACACAACCAAGCATATAACTCAGAAATTTTATGATCTGCCCGTTTTAGGTTCATCTTTAGATTATTACAACTTTCACAAGTCTCGGGCAGATCAAGCAGCATGGTATAAAGACCTCTAAAAGCATTGTCCTTATCCTCACAAGAGGTACAAGAAGTAGTCTCAACAGGAGAAGATGAAGTAGAAGCAATCCTACTCATTTCTAGTTCAGCCAACAGACTAAGATTCTCCACCTTAACACTATCAAGCTCGGAGGACAAACTATCATGCGAGGTCCTTAGTTTCTCCATGTCACCCAGCAAAGCAGAGCATGTATCACAGTCGTCACTAGAGGGACCAGATGTAAGAGCAATAATCTCTAGTGACAACCTGTCTACTTCCTTCTCTAACTCAGTACACCTAGCCCTAGCTCTAGCATGGAAACCACCTAGCTTAAGAAAAGCATGATTGAGCTGGTCGTAGGTGGGACATACCTTGTCCGAGTCGGAGTACAGCTCGCTGTCGCTGAGTTCGCCCTCGAGGGCCATGAAGCACATGCCGGAGAAGTCGTCGCTGCCATCCTTGGGCTCTTGATCACCCGTCCCGTCGTCGTCGCTCCATCCCTCCACCTCGCTGAGGTCGAGGTCGTCGAAGGCGGTGAGGACGCGGTGGAAGAGCTTCTTGGCTTTGCCGAAGTTGCGGAACTTCTTCTTTCCCGGCGTCTGAGCTAGAGTCTTCTTGTTGCAGTTCTTGTCGGTGTAGTCGTTCTAGCCCGAACCGCTGTAGTCGTTCTTGCCCTTCTCCAGCTTGGGGCAATTTGCCCGAATGTGGTTGGGGCCACCACACTCAAAGCAAATCACGGGTCCTCCTCTCTTTCTGTCTCTCCTACCCTTGTAGGCATGGGAAAACCTTCGGGCTAGGAGGGCCAGCTGATCATCCGCAAGCTGCTCTAACTGATCATCAGTTATGTCACAGAGAGCAGCAAGGGAGAAACCGCAAGAAAAGTCAGAAGAAAGCCCGGAAGAAGAAACGGGATCGGTGACCAAGGCCATCGACTGTGACTTCGACCGACGAGAGACAACGTCAATCTCATGAGTCTTGAGGCGCGAGTATAGCGCGTCAAGAGTCAGGTTCGAGAGGTCTGTTGTGTCTTTGATGGTGGTCACTTTCATCTCCCACACGCGCAGATCGAGTGTTGCGAGCATCTGACGAGCGTTGTCCAAGTCGGGGTATGTGAGACCGACCGCTCGGAGGTTGCTCAAGATTTTGTGAAATCGCGAAAAGCACTCGTCCAGGGACTCACCAGCAAGCATCTCGAATTTGTTGTATTCGCGCTTGAACTGGTCCTGTCGAACCGTCTTAATCTGGGTGGTGCCCTCATGGTATGCGTCGAGGGTCACCCAGATGTCGTAGGCGGACGACAGGTGAGATATACGGTCAAACTCGCTACGACTCAAACCCTGGATGATGATGTTCCTTGCCTTTGCATTCGCCTCAACATCAGCCATGTTCCCGGCATTGATGTTCTCATCGGCAGGAACAGCGAATCGTACCTTGACCTTCCGCCAGATGGCATACCCCTGGGCCTGGATGTATGTCTCCATTCGGCTCTTCCAGAAGGGGTAATCGATGCCATCGAACACGTGCGGCTTGGTCGAGTACTTGTCCGTCGCCATGGCTCTTGAGACCGGTTAAGATCTATGAATTAGAGCTAACCGGCTCTGATACCAATTGTTGGACCGAAATGGCGACAGAGGGGGGTGAATGTCGATCTTTAAAAATCGCCCCCAACAAATATCTTCTTCTCCAGTAGCTATGGGAGCTATGAAGGAGAAAATAAGCCCTCACTGGAAATCACAGAGACACTGAAAAGCTAGACCCAGAAGGAAGCAATCAAGAAAAACAAATTCAGCGCAAGTCTGGCTGCAAGCGGTAGTACCGCTGGGACGAGCGGTAGTACCGCTGGGTTGAGCGGTAGTACCGCTGAGCGGTAGTACCTCTCCAGAAGCGGTAGTACCTCTCGAGAAAAACAGCAAACAGGATTTTTCAGGCTGGAACTTTGAGACTTCGGATTTTTGGCTAAAAAGAAGGTTTGCTCTCAATCTTTTTGATCCAAGGCCTTACTACAACATACTAAATAGTAAGGGGACCTTGAAAAACAAGAGAATCAAACCAAGAAGCAAGAATTTCAGATTATGGGTAAAAATCTGAATTTTTGCAAGACCTGAGCCAAAAATCAAATTACTCCCTAACCGTTGATCCTTTGGCCATGAAACTTTGAGGATAGGTATTGAATACCCTCTGGACCCTCCAAGCTTAATTTCAAGCCATCTCAACAAGGAAAAGTTCGGTGTTCTCCGTGAAAATTTCTATGTATACCGGTGACACAAGTTTATGTAACGCGCGAATGAGGTTGCGACACGTGGCAAAAATACTGTAGCAATGCACTGTAGCCCGTACAAAAAATAATATTTTTATTTCTTGTTACAGTACCAGTCGTATAGAAAAATATTTTTAAAATAGCTGCTATAGTACTTTGTCACATGTCACCACTTCATTCGCACGTTACACAAAGTGGATTGTGTCACTGGTATACAATAGAAAATTTCGTTCTCCGTCGATTCCGAAGGCAGCGTCATGTTTTTTTTCCTTGGTCTGGGCGGCACCTGAGGTGCTCGGCCCGATCACGTGTCATCGCATCGACGTGCAACAAAGCCCGCGTGGCACGTCCTCCTCTGGCGCGAGTGGAACGCGACAGGAGGCGTTCTGGGATTTGCGCAGAGCAACCACGTGGGGAGACAAGCAAGCACGCGTCTCTTCCTCAGTCCGCGCGTGGCAACATCGTCTCCAAGTTGATTTTTGACCCGTCGAAGCTGAAACCGAGTCTGCAAGCCGTCTCCGAGCTAGATGTAGCAAGACGCAAAAATAAAAGAGCGCAGAGACAAGCAACAGAGAAGGAGTGCAAGTTCAAGGGAAAAGAAAAAACAACATAGTTTTTTTCCTCCATTCCCTCGGTCCAAGAGCTGCTTCAAAATAGCCTGAGTTCTTGATTCGTGCTCAAGATCATGTCGCGTACTCCGGGAACTAATGTCACCGGTGACGAGGCATCATCCGATATGATGGCGTAGGAGAGTTCCGCCGTCCCGCTGCATTATCCGATGCTCACGATGAGCAATTATGCAGCATGGGCAATCAAGATGAAAGTGTACATGAAGGCTTAAGGAGTGTGGGATGCAATCGAGAACATCAACGTCGATATGCATAAGGATCAGATGGCATTTGCGGCCATCTATCAAGGCATCTCAGAGGAAACGCTCTTCCTACTAGCCGAAAAGGAGACAGCCAAAGCTGCGTGAGAGGCGTTGAAGACGATGCATCTTGGCGCAGATCGTGTGAAGGAAGCAAAGGTACAAACTCTCAAGACCGAGTTCGAGGTGCTGCGTATGAAGGAAACGGAGTCAATCAATGACTTCATCGTCTGGTTAACGGTATTTTCAACAAGATTCGGTCCCTTGGCGAGAAGTTAAAGAGTTGTATGTAGTAAAGAAATTCCTTCGTGTTGTTCCCTCACAATTTCTCCCGATTTGTAACATCCTGAAAAATTTAAAATCGAAATAATGAAATTCTTGAATTATTTTGGTAGTATATTCTATTTGGAATTTGGATTTCATTGTGTTTTCCGATTTTGGTTGTGATTTCAAAAGTTGAATAAATTCATAATAAATAAAGACAAACATTAGTAATGCCAAAAAGGAAATATGCAGATAATAGAAAACTAAAATTATAAACACGAATCTGAAAAGATGATCCAGTATAAAAAGAGAGGGAAGAAACCACGCATAAAATGATAAAACATACACATCAAATAAGAATCTCAAAAGATGATCCAGAAAGGAATGGGGAAAATTTTGGTTTAAACATAAAGCCCTCATTTTTAAATAATGGCATGAATAACAAGGGAAGCAAATAAATTAAATACCAACAATAGTTAAAAATATTTTTGTTAAGTCCAGAATGTCCTCAGGAACTATTGTGAATTTTCCTGAAATTTTTGGAAGTAATTTCAGATTTTTCTGAGATTTATTCAATTAGCTGCACATTTTTGAAAATCCTGAAAAAATAAAAATGAAAAATCACCCTCCTTCTCCCCTCGGGCCGACACCTGGCCGGCCCGATGCGCGACGCGTCGCCCGCGCCCTCCATCGCGCGGCCCAGCTTCCGCGGGCACAGCGCGCGCCGCTGCCATGCGGACCCGCATCCCGCCCGCGCCTCTCCTCCCGCTGCCGCGTGGCCGCGCGGACGCCCGCGTGCGCAGCGCGCCCGCTCTCACTGCGCGGTGGACCCGCCCGCGCTCGCTCCCTCGCGCCTCTCCTCGCTGACAGCGGCCCCGCCTCCGCTCGCTCTCCCTCGCCCTCTGCCGTTGGACCCGATCCCGCGCGAGCCCCACACGCCAGGCCTCCCTCTCCCTCTGGCCGGTGGCCCTCACGCCCGCGCGCTCTTCTTCCTCCTCTGGCCTCTCTTCTCCACGCGCCCGCTTCGCCATTTCTCCTCGCGCTCGCGCTCTGCTGCAGCGAATCCTTCACCTCGCGGGCAAATTAAAAAGTACGGTTACAGGAGGGGGGACTCACCTCTCCCGCCATCTCTCTCCCACGAAATCTCGGTGAAGATCTCGTCCACTCCCCCTCGCCGGCATGAGCAGCGGAGGGCCGAATGTGGACGTCGCCGTACGAGCCCTCTCCGGCTATAAAAGCCCCTCCCGTGAGCCGCATTGGCACCGCAGAACCTTCCTCCTCCCTATCCTGGCCGCAAGTTAGCCGTAGTGCCCTGAATCGCCGCCGGCTCACTCTTTCTTCCCGAGCTCCGGCGCCACCCTCCCCGTCGATTCCGGCCGCCCCGAAGCCAAACCGAGCTCCTGAAGCTTCGTGGGAGCGCGGTGAAGCTGACCCCGGCCTTCCCCGCACCTCTCGAAGCCCGTAGCTCGCCGTCACCGGAGCACCCGCCCGAGCCGCCGCCGTCGCTCGCCGCCAGCCCTCTCCGGTCACCGTCGCCCCCGGCCGCCTGCACCAGAAGACTCACCCTCACGCGGGGATTACATATCATGCTAGCAGGGGTGGGGAGCCAGCTGCTAGACGTTCAGAAGGAGGACATCCCGCACAACGTATGGGACCCACCGCAAGTGGGAGCGACCCATAGGGTGAAATGATGGAAGGGGCAAGGTACTTTGAAAAGTCACTGTGATGGTCTGCTCAACCACACGTCTAAGGAATCGTGTGGGGCAACGAGTTGATTGTCTCTTGTGGTGAAAGTGTACAAACTCTGCAGAGTCAAAACTATTCGAATAGCCGTGCCCACGGTCAAGGGCAGACATGGGAACTTAACTAGATATAGTTCTGTTTACAAAAATATTGAAAAATGGGAATGGAAAAGTGGAAGGGCAGAGGAAAGCCCTGATTTGAGTTATCCTGGGTGTCGTCCCAGCGGTAAGTTAAGCGGCTATAACGCTGAAAAATGTCATACGGTGTGATGCCGTATGTATGGAGAATTATGGGATATTAGGCATATGGTGTGATGCCATATGTATGGAAATTCATATTAATATTCCTTGAACATTATGCTTTTGTTCAAATGCTAGGTCTTAGGAATTTTTATATAATTGTATTCAAAAGCACTCTTTGCAAAACAAAATAAACCTAAGCCATCCTTTGGTTAGCCATACATGTTACATATTGCATTCTGTGTGTTGATTCGCTGAGCACGGGGTCGGAGTGCTCACGCTCGCTTTTGCGGCAAATTCAGAAGCAGGAATCGGATCTCTACGCTTCAACAATACTTCTGGATCAGGATGGCGAAGAGTATGAAGATGTCAAGAACTAGGCCACGAACCTCCAGTTGGCTGCCTGTGGGCATGTCCTGAAGGTCCCACCTGTGTGCTTCGTTCTTCCGTTGCTGCAATTTATTGATTTCGGCCTAATCGGCCCATGAGTAAGTTTATTATTTTAATTATGTTTTCGCATGATATGTACTTTGATATTCAGAACTGTAACTGTGTGCACTATCTACTGATCCAGGGAATAGTGCAATTAAACACAGTAGATTCCGGACTGCAAAATCTGGGTCTGACAGGCATGGTATCAGAGCATATCGACTGCAGGTCGTGACCTAGTTAGCCTGGCCGTTAGTCCATGACTAGAATTATTTTCTCAGTATCTATTTTCACAAAACTAAGTAGTATTGCTCAATCTCAACTCTCTTAGATGATTCTCCCTCATCTATGTGCTGACCTGGCTAAATTATTTCCGAGGTTCTCTTATCCCGAATTAAAAAAAATTTGGCACTTACTTTGTACGCTCTCTTTGAAAACTTTCCTTGGGCCAAAGTCACAACTCTTAAATTAGAAACTCATTGAAAAAAATGATGATGGTAATACAAGAATGAGCACTGATATCAAGCAAACCACCTCCAAATACTTCCTTTTCGTTTTATTAATTTCAAAAGAAAAAAAATTGTTTCCCTTCTCATGCCCCTACTCCAAATTTTAAGGTTAGGAACGTTGAAGTTATTCAAGAAGATAAGGTGATTTCGTTTTAAACAAACTATGCAGATAAACCCTATGCCCCTTATGTGTGTTCTCCCGAGTAGACGTCGTACTGCCGCAAGGTTTTCATTTGGCCCTGTGCACTGCCTTCTTGCCCTCGGGCGCTATATTTCGCAGTCACAGGAAAAGATTGTTTTAAAGATCTTGCAAGAATTGTGTGCCACCCCAGCTTCCCGTGGTATATTCCTTTAAAGTTAGAATGGGTAGGGATTACCTTATCCCCCACGATTCTACTCGTATCCCATGCTGTTCCCTCTCACCTTTCTATTAAAAAGCCCCTCAGTACCACTGAAGCAAAGTGATGGATCACCAAAGACCAAGACTCGAGACTTTGTCTTGCTGACACTCTCTCCTCACCCGCTCGGAGGTCCCATAGATCAAATCGCCGCCGACTACACAGATTGACAAGGAATGTGTCAACGATATGAAGAGAAAAGACCTTGCACCTACCAATGTCCCGTAGACTATTACCAACTACGAAGACGACCATCAACCTGGCGAATATCCTATGAGCAAGGCCACATATTCTCTCTGTGAAAGACAAGACCACCAACCTGAAGATTGCTTCTAAAACCTATTACTGACCAAGCAGCTGAAGTACCACGGATGAGTCTTCACATCACCACAAGACCCATCATGCCTGGAGTTAGATAATGACTAGTGATACCCATTTTAAGGGGGGTAGCACTATGAGGTAGAGCTGCCAAAGAACTACTATGATGCATACTTTTGAAATTGCAACAACTTGGACTTAGGACTAATCAGACCATTACAAGGAGATTCGCGAGACCAGAAATCTTCTGGTGATAAGGATTACAAGACATACCTTTAGCTAAACTCGACATGCGTGGCAAAGCTAAAGAATAAGAACGAGGTCCCAATAGAAGTAAAAGACCACCATAAAGATATGTCCATTGGCACCTCTTACATTCATAAGGCCCTCTACCCCCTAAGGTACGGACCATTCTTATCCACCTATCAATAAGAAATTCGGCGACCATATGTCCAATAGACGATGCAACTACTCCATTCCACGATGACGTGAAGACAACAATGTTAAAGGGCAAGTACTTGGAAGACTACGACCTATCTAGGAAAACCAGGTTTCTCTCTTTCCTTTTGACCTCTCCAAGTTCTAACCCCTATTGTGCAGATTTTCATCTCTTTGTGGAGCTAAGTCGAGCAACACCCGAAACCCATAGCTAGCCAACATAACCCATCTCTAATCTTTCTGCTCTATCGGAATCTCGGGGTCGAGATTCTTTTTAAGGGGGTAGATTTGTAACATCCTGAAAAATTTAAAATCGAAAATATGAAATTCTTGAATTATTTTGGTAGTATATTCTATTTGGAATTTGGATTTCATTGTGTTTTTCGATTTTGGTTGTGATTTCAAAAGTTGAATAAATTCATAATAAATAAAGACAAACATTAGTAATGCCAAAAAGGAAATATGCAGATAATAGAAAACTAAAATTATAAACACGAATCTGAAAAGATGATTCAGTATAAAAAGAGAGGGAAGAAACCACGCATAAAATGATAAAACATACACATCAAATAAGAATCTCAAAAGATGATCCAGAAAGGAATGGGGAAAATTTTGGTTTAAACATAAAGCCCTCATTTTTAAATAATGGCATGAATAACAAGGGAAGCAAATAAATTAAATACCAACAATAGTTAAAAATATTTTTGTTAAGTACAGAATGTCCTCAGGAACTTCTGTGAATTTTCCTGAAATTTTTGGAAGTAATTTCAGATTTTTCTGAGATTTATTCAATTAGCTGCGCATTTCTGAAAATCCTAAAAAATAAAAATGAAAAATCACCCTCCTCCCCTCGGGCCGACACCTGGTCGGCCCGATGCGCGACGCGTCGCCCGCGCCCTCCATCGCGCGGCCCAGCTTCCGCGGGCACAGCGCGCGCCGCTGCCATGCGGACCCGCATCCCGCCCGCGCCTCTCCTCCCGCTGCCGCGTGGCCGCGCGGACGCCCGCGTGCGCAGCGCGCCCGCTCTCACTGCGCGGTGGACCCGCCCGCGCTCGCTCCCTCGCGCCTCTCCTCGCTAACAGCGGCCCCGCCTCCGCTCGCTCTCCCTCGCCCTCTGCCGTTGGACCCGATCCCGCGCGAGCCCCACACGCCAGGCCTCCCTCTCCCTCTGGCCGGTGGCCCTCACGCCCGCGCGCTCTTCTTCCTCCTCTGGCCTCTCTTCTCCACGCGCCCGCTTCGCCATTTCTCCTCGCGCTCGCGCTCTGCCGCAGCGAATCCTTCACCTCGCGGGCAAATTAAAAAGTACGGTTACAGGAGGGGGGACTCACCTCTCCCGCCATCTCTCTCCTACGAAATCTCGGTGAAGATCTCGTCCACTCCCCCTCGCCGGCATGAACAGCGGAGGGCCGAATGTGGACCTCGCCGTACGAGCCCTCTCCGGCTATAAAAGCCCCTCCCGTGAGCCGCATTGGCACCGCAGAACCTTCCTCCTCCCTATCCTGGCCGCAAGTTAGCCGTAGTGCCCTGAATCGCCGCCGGCTCACTCTTTCTTCCCGAGCTCCGGCGCCACCCTCCCCGTCGATTCCGGCCGCCCCGAAGCCAAACCGAGCTCCTGAAGCTTTGTGGGAGCGCGGTGAAGCTGACCCCGGCCTTCCCCGCACCTCCCGAAGCCCGTAGCTCGCCGTCACCGGAGCACCCGCCCAAGCCGCCGCCGTCGCTCGCCGCCAGCCCTCTCCGGTCACCGTCGCCCCCGGCCGCCTGCACCAGAAGACTCACCCTCACGCGGGGATTACATATCACGCAGCCCCCGGACCTCTCCGGCCACCACTCGCCGCCGGCGCCGCCGTCCTCTTCTTCCTCTGCCTGGAACCCTCCCGGAGCTACTTCAAGGGGATTACTTACCCCTATATGGAAAGCAACGCTCGGGCGAACCAAGTGGCTTTGAGCGTTATCTCTTCTCCCTCTCTGCTCCCGCGTCGCGCGTTCGAGTCCGGCTCCGCGCCTGCGGTTGAGCATTTCTTTTCATTTTTCCTATTGACAGGTGGGCCCCACCTGTCGGCCTGTGCAGCTGGAGCAGCCAACTGACCGCTGGGCCCCACGGGTCAGTGACACCCCTTCACAGAGCCTATACTGACAGGTGGACCCCACTGAACAGTAGCTGGGTCCCCACATGTCAGTGACCGGACACGCTGACATATGGGCCCCACTGGCCATAGAGACAGAGAAGAAATATTAAAGAAAAAGATAAAAATTAAGAAAATGACATGTGGGTCCCACTGTCAGATATTTAATAATTTTTGGAAATTAACTGAACTGAGAACTTCAAATAATCATAACTTATTCATTTTAACTCCAAATTAAGTGAGACAAATTTCTAAATTCATCTAAATTCAAGATCTATCCAATGGAACTAAAATCATAATTTTTGGAGTTCATTTGAATTTATGGTGATATTTTGTTGATTGGATGTTTTCTTTTTATCCAAATTTTCGCGCACGGTTAAAATAGCGTACGAGGCTCAAGAGGAAGAGTTCGAGGCAGCAGCACTAGAAACTCCGGATAATCGAGCACCCGACCACTGTGACCAAGGCGAGTCAATACTTTGATCATGTTGAACCTACATTTCTGCAAATTACTTTGTTTTAAATTAACAAATTGCATTGCTGTTATTTTTATGCAAATGCATGCTAAATTTGATATTCTAGTTATATGCCATTGTTTACCTTGAATAATATTACCCCCTCCTTTGAGTATTTGAATGTGTGAACCTTTTGTCTCCCTAGCAAAAAATATAATAGTAACATTTCGAAAATAAGTCCGTAACCGTATGCCATGCTTAGCATTGATTAGGAACTCGGGGCAAGAAATTGCCCCAAGCATCACTTTTATTCATGAGAAACTGGTTTGGGCAGTCATGGTGGAAATGACTGGTATATTTGGTTATGGATATTTTATGCTCCCAAAAACCCCAACATGCTTTAATATCTGGGCGGATTGGTTCGCTGGTGTGAGAGTGTGGTGTAGTGGAAGCACAAAGTGGTTAGTGGTAGACCGCCCAGATACTACTAAGGACTGAATCTTGTCATGCCAACCCGTGTAAAACAGTACAACCGCAAGTCTGTAAATTACAACTTGGCTTAGTAGAATTACCGGACCCTGAAAGTCATCCTTCCAGGAGGAGGTGTGGGATAGTGCAAGCGGCAGTCCGTGTGACGGCTTGAATGGGACACCCGGGTAGGGGTGAAGTTCTGCTGTGGCGGGCTAGCAGGGGTGGGGAGCCAGCTGCTAGACGTTCAGAAGGAGGACATCCCGCACAACGTATGGGACCCACCGCAAGTGGGAGCGACCCATAGGGTGAAATGATGGAAGGGGCAAGGTACTTTGAAAAGTCACTGTGATGGTCTGCTCAACCACACGTCTAAGGAATCGTGTGGGGCAACGAGTTGATTGTCTCTTGTGGTGAAAGTGTACAAACTCCGCAGAGTCAAAACTATTCGAATAGCCGTGCCCACGGTCAAAGGCAGACATGGGAACTTAACTAGATATAGTTCTGTTTACAAAAATATTGAAAAATGGGAATGGAAAAGTGGAAGGGCAGAGGAAAGCCCTGATTTGAGTTATCCTGGGTGTCGTCCCAGCGGTAAGTTAAGCGGCTATAACGCTGAAAAATGTCATACGGTGTGATGCCGTATGTATGGAGAATTATGGGATATTAGGCATATGGTGTGATGCCATATGTATGGAAATTCATATTAATATTCCTTGAACATTATGCTTTTGTTCAAATGCTAGGTCTTAGGAATTTTTATATAATTGTATTCAAAAGCACTCTTTGCAAAACAAAATAAACCTAAGCCATCCTTTGGTTAGCCATACATGTTACATATTGCATTCTGTGTGTTGATTCGCTGAGCACGGGGTCGGAGTGCTCACGCTCGCTTTTGCGGCAAATTCAGAAGCAGGAATCGGATCTCTACGCTTCAACAATACTTCTGGATCAGGATGGCGAAGAGTATGAAGATGTCAAGAACTAGGCCGCGAACCTCCAGTTGGCTGCCTGTGGGCATGTCCTGAAGGTCCCACCTGTGTGCTTCGTTCTTCCGCTGCTGCAATTTATTGATTTCGGCCTAATCGGCCCATGAGTAAGTTTATTATTTTAATTATGTTTCCGCATGATATGTACTTTGATATTCAGAACTGTAACTGTGTGCACTATCTACTGATCCAGGGAATAGTGCAATTAAACACAGTAGATTCCGGATTGCAAAATCTGGGTCTGACACGATTGCTTCGATCATAGAGCAATTTGGAGACCTAAAGACAATGACCATAGAGGAGGTCATCGGTCATCTTAAGGCGTATGAGGAACGCATCCACGACAATTGTAACAAAGGCGATGGACAGCTCTTGTTGACCCGCGCCGAGTGGGAGATCCGATCATCGAAGCGTGAAGGCAAGAACACTTCCAGGAGTGGTGGCCAAGACCGTTAGAATCGGAAGTTTGATAAGGCAAAAGTGAAGTGTTATACTTGTAATGATTATGGACACTTTGCTTCAGAATGTCCCAAGCCGAAGATGAAAAAAGCGTTTGTTGCTGAAGCGCTCAGCGATGATGAATTAACAGTGCTCTGATGAAGAGTTGAGTCAGGACGTTGAGAAAGATGTGTTGCCGTCCAAATTCAAGTAAGGTGTTAGGCATAAAGTTTAGTAAATCGTAGTTGAGTCCGACTACTTCAATATTTTATAATCAAGTCAAGATTAAGGGGGAGATTGTTAGAAATAATCTTGACTTAGAGTCCATGTCGTAATAGAGTCCGTATTCGTGTGTAACTCAAGTTGAAGTCGAGTACAACTTAAAGTCTGAATAGGTATGCAAGTAGGAGTTTTTTATCCCTATTTATTGGGGAGGTTTGTACACAATTTTGTAAGCAAGAAAGAAGCGAGAGGAAAAAACAAGGAAAAAGGGAGAGCTAGTAAGAGAATAAAGAAATTCAGAAATTTCTTCTGTATATTTTAAGTTGTAACAGAAGCATTTCAGATTCTAAATTTGAACTTTAAGTATTTTAAGTACAATATTCCTTTTCAGATTCACTTCTGGCAAATCCAAAAAATGGAAATGAAATTGCCTATGCAGTTTTCTACGATTGTGTCCAGCAACAACTAAATTTTAGACATTAGCCAACCTGAGGGCATAACTTCTAATCTGCTCAAACATATCCTGTGTTCTTGCACTATAAAAATCTTAAACAATTGTGTACTACTTTCATACCATGCCAAAGTTATGGAACAAGACGCAGCTATTTCAAAACTTGCACAGAACAGTAAATCTCAAAATTTTACAGTCGCTGCCACCACAGTAGGAAGACGATGGATGAGGAAGGCATGGCGTGTCAATCCCCATCGAAAAACAGATGGTGGATGCCACGTGGGTAGCTCCCCCTAGTAGGAAATCACACTCGAAAAACGAGATGAACATTGTGAAACTGAGCGAATAGCAATGTACTCTCTAATACAACACAGCTAATAGTTGCAGTACAGTTTACTACATTCAATGAGTATGAAACGGCACTAAGAAGCGCTTATTTTTATTAGACATGATGCCAGGGAAATCATTTTGGATTTAAAAAAAAATTTGAACCCCTCCAAAAAATCAGAAACTCGAAAATTTCTAAAAAAAATCAGATTTTTTTCCAGAAAAATTCGGTCAAAAGTTTCAAAAATACCATTTGAATTCAAAAAATTCATACCATTTTGGTCAAAATTGGCGGTGGCGCCTTCCTGTCCTCGGCGACTGCATCTGCGTCGCCTCCCTATTCGTTGTCGATGCTATCCCCCCCCCCAACAGCTAGCGCCTACCGCAGTTGGCGTCGCCTCCCACTCATACATATGACACTGCCCGCATCTGCGGCTCCCGCAGCCGGCGCCATGAGCCTACCCGGCCAAAAACATCCCCGTGGCGTCGGAATAGCCCCTTCTTGGAGGGCGGCGTGGGGGCGAACTCGCTCTTGGCGAGACGTGGGAGGTTGCGGGGCAGAAAACAGGACCAGATGTCGTCAGATTCAGCGGTAGAGTGGAAGGCTCAGGAGACCGCAGCAACGTGGATGAGATCCAGCAGCCAGCGCCTCCTGCATCTGGGAGATTTTTGCTATTATGGCACCCTCTAAGTTGGGCTTCGCTGAAACGGTACTTATACCGTGGGCTTCTCCCAAATAGTACCTTTGTACTTAAGACTTCTCTCAAATAGTATTCTCAGGGATTTTAACTCAAATAATTTGATTTTCGAATTTGTACTCCCCCAATTGACTGAACTGCCCCTGCTCATTTTGTTTAACCCTAATCACTTTTATTTTCTTCTTTTCACATCGTTTGGGTTTCATTGGCGACGGCGGCACGCCGACTGGCCGATCGGAATACTCGGTGCGGCGCCGTCAACGCCAGGCGAGAGCGCGGCAAGGATCGCACGGGAGTGCGTGCACCCCAGGCCACGGACGATCGCACGCCAGCCAGGGACGGTCGCACGTCGGCAGGGGCAACCGGACCACGTACGCGGCAGGTGTGATCGGACCACACGCCAATGGCAAGACCCTGTCTTCACTATGGAGGAGCTGCCGCCAGACAAAAAGAAATGGAAGATTTCGTTCGTGCTACTGGAACTGAAAGAAACAAAATGAGCAGTGGCAGTTTACTCATATGAAGGAGTTAAAATTCAAAAATCAAATGAAAATTAGTTCAAATCCCTGAGAATACTATTTTGGAGAGGTGTTAACAACAAGGGTACTATTTGGGAGAAGTCCACGGTATAAGTACCGTTTCAGCGAAGCCCAACTTAGAGGGTACCATAATAGCAAAAAACTCTGCATCTGGTGTCCCTTTGGTTCGGATGGGGAAGGAGAAAGGAGAATATGGGGAAAGGAGAATATGGGCCAGTGTCGGTGGAAATTGCCGTTTTGTGCATGTCAACGAGAAGATGGACGACCGCCTGGGAAATTACAAAACAGGCCAAAATTATGGACCCAAATAGGTTTTTCTCAGGGTGGGCCTAGAAAACCGAATTTCACTGAAATTTGGGAAATTCGGCCCAAAAATATTTTCCCTGCATGATGTAGTAATAAGATCGTATCCATATATAATTTCATCGGGTCAAGTACAGGTGCAAAATTTATATTGAGAAAACTTTATATGACGAAAAATGAGAATAAACTATATTTGCATAAAAAATATGATGTCCAATTCAGTAGAAACAATACAGAGGCATGTCTAAACAAGTAAACAACACTCACATATGCCATGTTGTACAAGACACTTGGTAATTTCAACTCATTTCTCTTTCAGCTCTCATCCATGCATCATCTTAACGCGGCCGGATATACAAATTAATTCTTGATCTCGACATCAATGCAACCGCCGCGCGCACGCACCGCCGATGAAGAAATCGCAAAACCAAGCACGAAGCTCTTCCAAGTAACGCCTCACAGAACCAGAAAGAAAACCGCAAGTATTTTCTGCCTTCTATAGACTCAGAATATGCCAGAATCTGAAGCTCCATATACTCACCGCCAAAAATCCATATACTCGCCGAGAATCAAAGGGATCGACCCATATTTACATAGGATCCTTAATACGTACGTACCGATCGAACCATATAAACGGCTTAAGTATTTTTCAAGGGTTTACGTGGTAAATGGTTCAAACCCTAGCATTTCCTCTGGCACCATGAGATGTTGCGAAACTGCTGATAATTATTTTTGCATCGACAAAGTCGCAGCGCACAGGATGGCCGTTTGGCTTCACTCCCATGATAGTCAAAATTTCCACATGGGCGTTACCAGGACAGCTGCGAATACGCACAATAGTTATCAACTCTATTAAAACTGAATTAGTAATGAAGCTCTAATATTTTTCTAGTAATGTGCACTACAGTAATATGAGTTATTCACCGATGAAATGATGCTGTAGGTTTTTCTGTTTAACCCCGATTAATGCGACAGTTTTTCTAAGTACATTAATGTGATATTGCTGTCAAAGTGGTGGTCCACACCCACCCCACTTGTTTTTATTGGAAATAGATGTAACAAGTTATTATAATTATGCAAAACAAAATTTAATGGAGGAAACGAAGCTTTATATACATTCGGGCACATGGGAAATTAACAAAGTAACTAACGAGCCAATCGAAATTATGCGTCCATATTTTTTAAAGACAAGTAGGTGAACAAGCTTGAATGCATCAATAGAACAAGAGTGTAGCTAAGAAAAATATGTGCAAATAGCTAATTTGTGGATGGCATTGTCTTTTCGTTGTTCCTTTCCTCTTTAATTATATATGGTTGAAGTACTGTCATTACGCATAACTCGTCACTGTATAATAAAATATGCCAACCTCTGGTAGTGGTTATCCGGTACAGATATCTTCTTCCCTGGAAGATTCTTTATTGCATTTTTTGCAGCAGAAAGTAAGGCACCCCAATAAAGCAATGTGTAGACATTTTTCTGCAATGATCAAGCACACGATGAATACTCTCTAAAATCCAGCAGGTAGCATTGAACCATTATGGTTGTTGTGTGGACTGCATGATCAATATAGCTAAGCGAATGAACATACATGAATTGGCTCAAAAATAGATATAGAGAAGTAGTAAAACATAAGTTTGCAGAACAATAGTAGTTCCGGTCAGAAAATTCATTACGACCATAAGCACTAGTGTATTCCATTATTTATCTTTCTTAATAGGACGTGCTGCGTGCGCTCGCGCGTGTGTATTTTCTCAAAAATGAGAAAGAAGCATTTCAGATTCTAAATTTGAACTTTAAGTATTTTAAGCACGATATTCATTTTTAGATTTACTCTGGCAAACTCAAAAAATGGAAGTGAAATTGCCCACGGAAATCATCATACTGTGTGCCATTAATAATTTATTTTAAAATTCAAAGAAATTTATTCATTACCGTTTTATGCCGATAAATACACTTTTTCACCTCATTCCAATCGACACCATACATCATATTGAGGCTATCAAGATCCCTCCGGTGAATGAGAGCTGCGCAACAAAAAAAAAAATCTAAATGTAAGCCAATTGTTCATGGAAATGAATCCTCTATATTATTTCTATCAACGCGCATGTGTGCAACCAATGAGGATCCGAGATCATCCTTTCCCGATGATTGCTCGTTTACAGTGCATTAATTAAAGAAATGTAGATGACCCATCTCCCTCACTTATAAAAAACTCCTCTTGAGTGACATAAATTGTATTCGAATACATCATACTTCCGATAAATGAAGCTATGTTTAATGTATGATTTCAACAACAAGGCATGAGTATACTTATTTATATTTTAATCTGAGTAAGCTATGTAATCAAGTATTGAAAACTCCCTTTAATCTTAAGAAGTTTTTGTTTTATAATTTCTTGTTTAAAAATGATTACAAATAAAATTGCATCCACTCTCATTAATAAAACCAGTATATTCCCATCCATTGACAATATTTGCAAGTAGATAAATTAAGATTTACCCTTTTTATTTGCTAGGTACGGTTGTACTTATTATTTGCTAAACAACAAACAGAAGATCAATGGAACATCGATGAATAAGCTGTTGATGAAGACTCGGAAGAGCTCTACTACGTCGACGACCAGTGGTTTTAGATTTAGTCTCGCTCAAGTATACCTATGGAAGTTTCTTTTGTGTTGTAAGATAATTTTGGGTTTGTACGTCCGCTGCGTCCAAACTTATGTGTTAAACTATACTTCTGTAATTAAATTTGTCTCTTTTGTTATAAGCATATGTTGTTGTGGTGCTCACTCAACTGAACAGTCTTAAGCAGTTGCGGGGATTACCAGCGCCTCTAAAAATAGTGGCGTTACACATATTATCTATGTTGAAGTATATGATTGAAACTATCAACAAGTATGATAATTTTGAATCAAGAATTGAACAAAATCGAAGGACATAATTTAGCTATCACGGATTAACAGCAGAAAAAAAAGCGAGATAAATTACAGAACTAACCGTAACCGTGCTCCTTCAGATGGTCCCGCACACGTTTCCCCACATGGCCGTCTGCATCGACGGGTGGATCTTCCGTGCGCGGAGCCTCGCAAACGACGAAGAACAGTTCCTCCTCTTGCATCCAGTTCATCTTCTCAAATGCAGACGACCACTTGTTCATCTTCCCACCTAGCTCCTTCAATCTGCGTAGGAGAGTGCGCCTCTATTCTATACCTCCCTTTCCGAGTATAAGCAGGCTTCAGAAAAACGCGCGCGCACAGCACGCGAATACAACACGGTGAAGGAAATCAGACGTCTGTTGGTCAAAAGAGTCGTGCAACACGGTTAAGGAAACCTGACGTCTGTTGATATAGCTTAGATGGGAGGCGGTTTGTGATACACTGAACACTTCTCTTTTTTCTTCGCAACGACGTACGGCACGGATACGCTGAATACTGATGACCGCACACGTCGTAGCGGGAGACCTCCGATTCACCATCGGGGACCTCGCCAAAAGCGCCGTTATTTACCTACTATAGTGTTAAGAACTAGGATGCCTTGACTGCCTCCTACTTCCCCCTAGCTGCGCGCAAGCTCCTTGCTTGCGCTAGCTGCAATGACGGGGTCGTCGGAGCCGCGGCGGTCCCAAAGAAGGGAGCGATGGGCTTCTGCTGTGGTAGGTGATCGCTGGTCCGCTCTGTGGGTTTAGCGTACATACCTGTGGCTAGCTGTGGGTCGGCCTTGAACTGACAATGGGCTGAAAACTTAATTGCGTTGCCGGATAGGAGAGATGATTGGGCCGAATGAGCTATCTCTGCGAGAGATCTCTTAGTAGTTATTCCCAACGTGCATGCGTTCTTTTATTGGATTCGTATTCGATCTCTACCATGCAATTATAAATCTATTATAATGGTGCCATCCCATCGGCAGTCTCATCCATTGGATTTATTTAATTCAATGAGAGCTGCCCTGTATGTAGCAATCTTGCACTTGTACCGCACAGAGGAGTGCAGCCTTTTATTGTACTGATTTACCTCATGTGTCACATTTTTTGATCGGTCGGCTGTGGATAATAGAATATCATTGCACTGTGGATAAAAGAAACACAAGAAGACCTCTATCGTTTTATTAGTACAGCACTCAGTAGAGCACCAAACCATTCCCTACTCCCATTATTGCGCCAGTGAGACAGGTAATCAAGTTGTTCATGGCCTTCGCTGTTTTTCCATCCTCACAACTTTTTAGCCATTTTTTTCCTCCGATCCTCACAACTTTGCAAGCAGCACTAGGAACTCCCATGTCCAAAACAGTGGTAGGTGTATTTGTGGAAGAAACGTTCCTTCATTCCACACCATCTCTCTATAGGGACAATTTGGAACGGGGAATTTAGGAGGAAAATCACAAGTATCCCAATTTTAGTTCTATTGGATTACTGTTCACCTGATTGAACAAAGGAAAAGGTAACCCAATTCTTCCGCGAGGCTCTTGAAATTTTCCTACGATTCAAGCATGTGGGAGAAACTAACTCTAGTGTGGTAGTCTCCGCCGCCGAAGGTTTCGTCGAGCTAGCGCCTCTGTGTTGTTCATCGCCGGAGCAATCGCCTCTACCACGTACCACCACCTGCTTTGCCTTTTCTGGTGCACTACTGCTTGCTGGAACACACAAGTGGAAAGATAGATAGCACACAGAACTGAGTAATACTAGTTACGTTGCTCCATTAACTCTAACCTCATACAGACACACACGGTAGAGAGCTTCAGTGGAAAAAAGCTCAGTACGAGGATGCGGTGGAAGAACAAAATACTACTGCTTTCACTGTTACAAAATAAGCTATACTGTACGCCTTACCACAGACAGTTCATGTGGAGCTATCTATACTTTGATTATTACAGACGGTTCATAACTAAAACAGTCTCTAAAACTATCACAAACGGTTAGGTTTAAAAGCCATCCGTAATATACGTATTATCACAAAGATGATTATTGCTCCATCAATAAGCATATCTTTTGATTGTAGCTGCTTGCTGATCAAATTAATAGCAGATAATATTTCATACCAGATGATTATTGCCACTAAAAATTCAAAGCTACCAAGTTCATTTTCTGCCAATGATTTAGCTTCACTACTTTTCAATGGGTCATCATCACTTTCAGCCACCTGTAGTAAAGCCTCTCTTATTTCTGGGATCTGAAACCTTATAGCCTTAACACTATCAAGACGACTCTCCCAACGAGTAGATGACAATGATTTAAGAGTCAATCCTGTTATGTTTTCTTTAAGAATTTGCCACCTTTTTGTAGAATTGGTAAATGTCGTATAGATGCGTTGGATAACTCCAAAAAATTCTGTTGCTTTACGACAAGACTTTGCCATATCACATAGTGTCAAATTCAGACTATGGCAACCACAAGCTGAATAAAAAGCTCTTGGATTTATATCCAAAACTTTCTTTTGTACCTCAATATTTTTTCCTTTCATATTGGACCCATTATCATATCTCTGTCCTCTCACATTGTCTACATAAGGTCAAGACTTTTCAATTCCTCTAGTAGAGCATCAAACAATCCTTGCCCGGTGGTATCATTGACATCCAAAAAACCTAAGAATGATTGTTCAATGCAAACTGAACTCGAAGATGTATCAACATATCTTATTATCAAAGACATCTGCTCTTGGTGGCTTGCATCAGGAGTATATAATACGTATAGGCCTACTATGCTTATAGCATGGTTTAGGGGCCCCACTAATTTGGGGGCCCTGTGCCATCGTCCAGGTCGCACGCCGTCATCAATGGGGACACTGTCAGCCAGCTACGTACGTACGTCGCATCATGGACGAGGTTGCGGTTGGATATGCGTAGCGTAGACGTCACTGCAGCCTGGCAGTATTCATCACCGTGGTGCTTCCTGCATGCATGTAAGCAAGATTGGGTGCTAGGTATACCGGGAAAAAAGCTCATTTGGTCTCGTTCCTATCTTTTTAAACCCCGCTCTTGCATAACAAGCACATTGATGCCCCGAAAGTTCAATACTACTTCAGTTTGACATTTGCTTTCTCCAGGTTGTTATGTACTACATCTATCTGGGAATTGGGACGGCAGTTGCTTCCTTTCTCCGTAAGTACGCTTACTCTTGGACTGCATGTTTCCAGAATGGACAACTGAAGCTCAATCCTAGTCAATTCTGAGCTGAAACACCTGACATTTTGCTGATCGGGTCATGATGAACAGTCAAGCACTTAAGATCAACCTAGAAATACAGGGAGATTAGTCATTGTGTTTCACCCACGGAGAGTATAAAATGGCTGCCAACAATTGAATATTATTTGCCACTAATATTCCTGCACTTTACATTAGTCGTGCCAGTGCTTCACAATTTTTTTTTGTGTGTTTCCAAGCACCACCACATGTTCATATCCAGGTACCCCAACAATTAGCAATAGATACCAGCCAAATCTGGCACTTCATGAAAATATACATGATGTTTACCACAGTCAAAATATAAAATTACCAAGACTAATTTTCTAATTAGAAGTTGAACTAAGTAGCAAGCACTTCGAAGCACCTGGCGACAGGATCTCTGTTTAGTCGGATACTCGGATTACATTCATATGCAGCAGAATTTCAAATGAGTGGCTGAACCTTAGTGCCTGTGCCAGAGGTGTCATGCTGGACAATGGCTGGAGAAAGGCAGTCGACACGCATTCGATCTTTATACCTCCAATCTGTTCTGCGGCAAGACATTGCATTCTTTGATGTGGAGATGACAACTGGGGAAGCAGCTTCTAGAATGTCTGCGGATACTGTACTGATCCAAGATGCCCTTGGAGAGAAGGTAACAAGTGCATTATACTACGTAGAAAAAACAAACCAAAAATTCTCTGTTAATGCATCATTTGGAAGATGCACATGCAGTACCAAGATGAACTTTTGCCTGACACGCAGTATTTCCAATAGCAAATAACCGGTGTTTAATTTCAAGTAAATAGTTAAATAGTCTTTCATGCTCAGAACACAGGCGAAAGATCTGATGTAACACTAAATATCTGACTTTTCACGTTCAGGTAGGGAGGTATGTACAGCTTTTGACAACATTTGTTGGTGGTTTTATCATCGGATTCATAAGAGGCTGGATGTTGGCCCTTGTTGTGATGGCATGCATACCGCCAAGTATTCTCTCTTTTGCAACCGTCTCTCGGTTACGGGCTCAAATATCTGGCAGGCGTAGGACTGTTCGTTCGGTTTTTTCGGTTTATACGGTTCGGTAAATACGGTTTGTTCGGTAAATACGGTGTTAGTCATTCGGGAAATACGGGACTTAATAGAATACGGTTCGGTACCGGTAAATACCATTTTATTTCGGTACGGTATCGGTAAATACCAATTTTACCAAAGTTTACGCGAATTGGTAAACGACTAAACGATAATATCATCTCCAACTCCAATTCTCCATTCCAGAAATGCAGAAGCAGAATGGCAGTGAGCTACCGGCTACCACTACGCAGTCAGTAACTCAGTATAGCAGGTTAGCACTTAGCAACACTTACTGCCTTACTGTTACTGGCCTACTGGCTGCCGGGCTGCCGGCCGCGCACCACATTCCACGAGTCCAGAAAGACAGTCAGATAGGATACTACAGAAGTACAGATACAGAGTTACAGACACTCAGACAGTCCAAAACTTGGAGTACACTATACACATACACAAACCAATTGATATTTGATAGACACTAGACAGTAAGACATATAGAGAGCCAGAGTCACAAACGATTGAAACAAGTCACAAAGTCACAATTCACAAACGATTGAAACAAGTCTTCCAGTCCCGAAGAACAGAACGGCAGCAGAACAGAGTAAACTGCAAATGCAATGATAGATAACCAATTAACCATTAACCAATGCAAATGCAAAGATAGATAACCAATTAACCATTTACCAATGCAAATGCAATGCAATATTAAGCAACAGGAAACATATTTGCCAACTGTAAACTGTTGATATTATGCAAATGTAATACTTGCCAGGAAACAATATTAATATTAAGCATCTCTTATCAAGAAACCAATATAATCGTATGCAATAGGAAACATATTTGCCAAGTATATAAAGTATGCAACAACATTACAACAGACTAGGCAGTAGGCAACTAGCAATCTCCAATTCTACCAATTAATATTTGCCAAATGAAATAGAGAGTCAGAGTCTCAGAGAGGAATTACTTCGCAAGATCTGGGAGAGCACCGACGGCGCTGTCGGAGAACACAGAACAGGAGAAGACCTGCCGACCTGGGAGAGTGGTAGTGAATTACTCTAGAGCATTTACAATTTTAGATCTAGTGAATGGAGAACAACTGAACAGGAGATCACCTGGTAGAGTGGTAGTCGACCGGAGGCGCGGAGCACCGGAGCCCGAGCGGCCGCCGGCCGAGCCTGGGAGGCTGGGACTGGGGGGAGCACCGGAGGTCGGAGAGAGTGAGCTGCCGGCTGCGGAAGTGCGGATCTGGCGAGGCGAGTGGCCGTCTGCGGCGCCGCCGACCGCCGACCGCTTGTCGCCTGGGGTAGTAGTAGGGTTTGAAGTCGAGAGTCGAGAGGAACCGACTGAGAGAGTGAGCTAGCTGCGGACCTGCGGTCTGCGGATCTGGCGAGGAGCCGAGGTGAGTGGCCGTCTGCGGCGCCGTCGACCGCCGAGCGCCTGCCGCCTGGGGTAGTAGACTAGTAGTAGGAAGTGCCGAAGTGCGGAGGATTGGGGTGGGGAGGGGGGTGGGGGCGCGACGGCGGAGGCAGAGGATGGGGATCCGAGGCTGCGGTGGGCGGGGGAGCAGGGGAGGGGGTGGTGGGGGATAGGAAAGCGGCGGCCAGCGGGTGGAGGCGATGGGGCAGGAGGATCTCAGCGGCCGAGCGGATGGAGGCGAGTGGCGTCTGCGCCTACGCTGCGCGTCTGCGGCTGCCGGCTAGGGTTGAAGGCGTGACCGCGTGAGGACGCCTGGTGGGCCGAGCTGAGTCTGAGTTGGGCCGTTCGGTTTAATCGGTAAGATCGGTTTTTCCCCGGTTTATACCGAAAAAACCGAATCAATAAAATGCAGCTTTTCCAGAAACCGAACCGAATACCGAATACCGGTCAAACCGAGTTGACCGGTTCGGTTCGGTTTTTTTGGTACGGTTTTTTCGGTTCGGTTATAATCTGCACAGGCGGCAAGCATCATATGACGATGCAGGGAATGTTGTCGAGCAGACCATTGGAGCTATAAGAACAGTTGGTTCTAATGATTTTGAATTATAAATTAAAACTATTTGATGGTTATTTGTGACTATTTAATGTTGATGACATCTCAAAAACAGGTTGTGTCCTTCAATGGTGAGAAGAAAGCAATTGCATTGTACAATACTCTCATAAAATGGGCATACAAGGCTACTGTCATGGAAGGGATTGTCACTGGTCTTGGAGTGGGCTGTATCTTTTTTGTTGTCTTTTGCAGTTACTCTCTAGCCTTTTGGTATGGCGCTAAGTTAATCATCAGCAAAGGATATACGGGAGGACAGGTTATCAATGTCGTATTTGCAATTTTAACTGGTTCAATGTGAGCTTCCCAATTGTTGACTACAATATCATAAATGATAATATGAGATGTTAGCACACAAGTACATAAACACAAATAAAGAAATCTTTTTGACTAAAAAAGAAGAATATTCCTTTCATGTATCAAAAGTAGAGAAATAACTAAGTTGGCAATTTTACTAGTTACTATTTCTAAGTTACCATATTACTGTTATCGATACAGTAATTACTTTTGTTCACAAGATAATATACAACTTGTTCAGCTCAACATATGGGCCCTAACACTTTTATGCATCAACAGCATTAACAAGTACTGCTAGAATCATGCTTCAAAATTGAATCAAAATAATGAGGATAACCAATACTGTTTGGCTACCATTTGAACTATAGTAAATTTTGACACGGAGGTCTCAATTATTTGAAACAGGGCTATAGGTAACGCATCACCCTCTATTTCTGCCATTGCGGAAGGGCAATCTGCAGCACACAGGTTGTTTGAAATAATCAACAGAAAACCAAAGATTGACATCACCGTGTCAGGGGTGTGGGCCTTGGGCCCAAGCCCTAGTTGGGTTATTATTAGGAATTAGAGATTAGTTTCTATTTGAGTTAGAGATTGGTTTCCTTGTATTAGAGATATAGTTAGAGATATGATATTAGTTACTATATCTGTTAGAGTTATAATTGGGATTAGATTCTATCTGTTAGGGGGAGCCATCTATATAAGGGGGCTACCGCATGCTATTGTAAGCAATCAGAGAATTATCATAGTCTTCCTCGCCTAAACATCTAGTCTCTCTCCCTCTCATTCTACGCCGACGCCATCCGGCCATCTTCTTGGTGACGTTTACCCCGGTTCATGACAACTTGGTATCAGAGCTGTCGATCCCTTCCCACGACTTCTGCTACTATGGCTGACGGCTGGAGCGACGCGATAGCGATCTGCAATCAGATGATCAAGCAGGTAAATGAATTCGTGGAGAATCTGAGGAAGAAGCAACAAGAGAAAAAGATCCAGCCATCATCAGATCTGCCTCTACCCCTCGGCAGACCACCAAATCCTCCGGTGCAAAACCGCGCCGAGATTCTTCTCGGGCCCCCTCGCCGAGAGTCCCCTGCGCCCGAAGCTGTTCCCTGCGCCCCCACCCGGATCCGTTCTCGGTGCAGCCACCCGAAGTTGCTCGCGGCCGTCGGCGTTTCAGATGCCGCCGCTGCCACGGCCTTCTCCGTGCTCGCTCGCCGGCGTACCCGAAGCCGCCGTAGCCCGATCGCTTCCGTACACGGCCACCGACGTGCTCGAAGACGTCGTAGCCCGGTCGCCGGTCGCCATCGCCGCCCGGATCCCGGCCCGGGTCACCTCCGCCCGCGTCACAGCCGCTACGTCGGTCGCATCCACGCAGGTCGTTGCCGACGTCACCGTTCCCGGTCGCCCCCTGCCCGTGCGCCGCCGTCGCCAGATCTGGCCGTTGCCAGATCCGCTGCCCCCCGCCCGAGCCGTCGCCGCCGAGAGCGCTGTCGTCCGGGCCGCCGTCGCCGCATCCGCTCGGGCCGCCGCCGGGTCCGCTTCCGCCGCAGCCGCTTCTCCGGCTGGCCGCTCCGCCGGCTGGCCGTTCCGCACTACAAGAGATGTGCCATCTTTTGACGTTGTATTTCCGTCATAATTTCTGGGATTTATGTCACTGAACAATGTTTATGACGCGCGCGTGACGAAAACACCTGCGTCACCGATCAAACGTCTCTAACCACTATCGGTGACGTTTGTGGAATTTGCGTCACAAGCTAATGACATTACGATAAAGTGTCATTAAGTTTAGTGACGTCTGCTTTTCGTCATAGCCCCGTATGCCATGCCACGTAGGACACTGCCACGTAGGATCCAAAACGTCATAAGAGGCTGACGTGGCGCGTGAAAAAAATGTCATTAACCTGATTTTGGTCTGCTAAAGCCCATGTTGTAGGCCAGAGTAAAATGGGCCAAGCCCATGAAAAAACGTCATAAAACGAGGTGCTTTTTAGCCCATCTCGGCCCAACTCTTAATTCCCATTTTGAGCCCACTGTATAATTCAGCCCACGGATTTTTTTTACCAGCCTGTCCAGTTCATGCTGGGCCAGCCTGGTTACTTTTTCAGCGCACTTCCTTTTTTTTGGGCCAGGCAGCACTGTTTCAAATTGCTGAGCCAGCCCAGATTTCTTTTTTCATACATGCACAGCCATTGTACAACAGATTTATAATCAACACATTCATAATCACAACTCAACATACATAAACCCATACATAACTGAACAGCTTTCAAACTCATATATTCACACATCAAGTCTGAATATTATTACATCCATTGTCCATCACAGATGTAGCAGTCTCAAATTTAAAACTTAACTTGCACAGACCAAGCATTCACAGATTGAAAGCACGACGACAACTAAGCTCAAAACAGGGTTCAATTTGAATGAAAACATCTCTGCAAATTTGCAATTAGAGCATACAGATAGGCAAAATGCAATACTGGTCACAGCACAAGCCAGTTGCTACTCAAAAAACTGTTTCTGCCATGCACACGTGCCATGCACACGAGCGTCCAGAGGTTCACGTCCGCATCAAAATGACAAGCGCTATCTCAAAATGACAACACATTACTACAACGACCACACGCACGACTTAACTATCGATTGACCGCTGAGAGAAGCAGGGGGATTGAGATAGCAAGAGGGAAAAGAGACAGTCGCCAGTTAACTAATTCGCGCAACACAGACACAAACTAACAACTGATCACAAACCACATAGACACCTAACAGCAAAATGAAGCTAATCAATCTAACACATGACCACAAAGCATGGACTGGGAACAATTCACAGCTAACATAATAGTCAATGCCCAACAGATCACACTGATCAATTCTAAAATTTCTAAACAATTGCCAACAGTATTAACATATTGCATAAACAACACAAAACATTGCACAGATCACATCCCACAATCACAGATAGATGAATAACTAGCAAAATCAAAATATCCATATCCATATCCATATCCATCATGATCCCCAAATCGAAATCACAGTTCACAGTCTCACTGAACACAAATAACAGTAGTAATTAACAGTGCACAATTAACAGAAATTAGGGTAAACATTAACTGTGAAAAGTAAGAAGGCTGGAGGAATTGGGGATTTGGAGTGAACCCAGGGGATTAGAAGCAGCAGAGGGCTGAGGCCGATGATGATGTCGCCGGAGAAGTGTCGGTGAAGTGAATGAAGGCGGCGGCCGTTGAGGAAGAAGACAGGGTTGGGGATGTCGACGCCCTCGGTGTCGGTGGAGATGATGAGGCGGCGGTGGATGGCGTAGCGTCGGCGCCGAGGTGGGGCAAGAGGAGAAGGCGACGAGTGGGGAAGAAGGGAGTATAGAAGGGGTACCGGCCGGAGTAGTGGGAGGAAGAGGAGAAACGGCGGCGGATCTGGTTGAGGAGCAGATGGAGGCGGCAGCCGGAGGTGGGAAAGATGGGAGAGCGGCGGGCGGACCGGGGAGCGGGAAGGAGGTGTGCGCCGGAGAAGGAGGGGCGGCCGGGAGGAAGTAGATGGCGGCGCAGAAGGGGAGGCGCAGGTAGAAGGAAGGCGGGGAAGTAAGTAGGCGGCGGCGCTGTGGAGAAGAGGAAGGAAGCGGCGGAGAGATGCGGTGGAGGAGAAGCAGCGGCGGTGAGAAGCGAGGGAAGGGGGAAGCAGTGGAGAAGGGAGGCGACCGGCGAGGTGAGGGAAGAGGAGAAGCGGCGGTAGAGGAGGAGCGGCAGGGTGTGGCGGCGCACCGGTGGAGAAGGAGGAGGGGCACTGCGGTTGACCGCCGGCGAGTCTGGCCGACCCTCGGCGGCGCCGACGGTGAGAAGACAGGGGGAGGTGAGAGAAAGCAAGGAGAGGTAGGAAATAGGAAATGGCCAGCTCAAGGAAAAAATTGTTATTGAGGCCGAATGGGGGGATTTGGAACTTTTACGAATTAGTCCACGATGTTTCTGGAATTTGCAAATAGGTTCTTTCCCAATTCGATTTCTTCTGAATTAGCCCTCCGGAGCTCCGTTTTCAGCGCGGTTTGATCCGTGACGACGCGTACATCTGTACGGAGCAGTCCCGAAAGTCCAGAATTGTCGTATATGCGCCTCGAGCGCGCCGGCCTGCAGAAAAAGGACAAAAATGTAAAATGATCCAAATTGAGCTAAATATATGCAAACATGACGCATGTCATGGGCCCACGTGTACACGTGGCAGTGGGTCCTGCCAACGTGGCTAATTATCCTTGAAAAAAATTCAATTAAAATTTTGTGACGCAAAAATCCATGTCATAGATCTATGACATTTCAACATTGGACATAATGACATACCAAATATCGTCATTACCTCATTCCAGGCTAGCTTTATGACATTTTTAATGACATATATTTTTTTTTGTCACTAAGCCCAGATGTCACTTTAAATACGTCATAAACCAGATGGTTTAGTGACATTTTCAGCCTTTGTCATGCAAAATACGTCACAGATTGGCACATTTCTTGTAGTGCCGCCGGCCACTCCGTCAGCCGCCCCACACCGACCGCCGCTTCCCGACGCCGCCCTCGACCGGAGCCGCCGCCTCCGCCGGTCCGCACCGGCCGCCGCTTTTCGCCGGCCTCTTCGCCGCCGCTGTGGCGCCTTCACTCGCCCCTAGCGTCGCCCATCTTCCAAAGATGTGTGGGCTGCGGTCGGTTAAACCGACCGACAACTTAAGGCACGACCAAAAAAAAATCAAAAATTAAAAAAAATTAAATTTTTTTTTAAAAAAAAAGCAAAATTTTTTTTTATTATGTTGCAGGCATTATATAACTGAAGGCGCTACACTTCGTCTAGCCTTGTTCCGTTTGGATTTGGCCGGTCGTCTCCATCCGCCGCAGCACCCTGCCACCGTTCGTCTTCTACTTCCGCGTCGAATGTCTTCCATTGGCCACCGTCTAGCAGCTCGAGGACGAGCTGCATGTCCGAGAGGGGTGTAGTGTCAGAGGTGTGGGCCTTGGGCCCAAGGCCTAGTTGGGTTATTATTAGGAATTAGAGATTAGTTTCTATTTGAGTTAGAGATTGGTTTCCTTGTATTAGAGATATAGTTAGAGATATGATATTAGTTACTATATCTGTTAGAGTTATAATTGGGATTAGATTCTATCTGTTAGGGGGAGCCATCTATATAAGGGGGCTACCGCATGCTATTGTAAGCAATCAGAGAATTATCATAGTCTTCCTCGCCTAAACATCTAGTCTCTCTCCCTCTCGTGCTACGCCGACGCCATCCGGCCATCTTCTTGGTGACGTTTACCCCGGTTCATGATACACCGACACTTCTGGAATAGTATTAGAAGATATCAAGGGCAATGTCGAACTCAAGGATGTGTGCTTTAGATACCCTGCAAGACCTGAACAGTTGATACTTCATGGGTTGTGTCTACAAGTACCTAGTGGTACTACAATGGCTATAGTTGGACAGAGTGGAAGTGGTAAATCAACAATAATTAGTCTGGTGGAGAGATTCTACGACCCACAGGCTGGTGAAGTGCTGATAGATGGAATCAACATCAAGAGTTTGAAACTCCAGTGGATAAGAGGAAAGATCAGTCTTGTTAGCCAAGAACCATTGCTTTTTATGACCTCCATCAAAGATAACATAACCTATGGTAAAGAGGATGCTACACTTGAAGAGATCAAGAGAGCAGCTGAGCTTGCAAATGCAGCAAACTTCATCGAAAAGTTGCCTAATGTACTTATAAGAAACACTACTTATTTACAAAAGTATCTTACTCAAGTTTCTTGCAATTAATTGCTCATCATGACTTCCACATAATACAGGCATATGAGACAATGGTTGGTCAGCATGGGGGGCAGAAGCAAAGGATTGCCATTGCAAGAGCGATCCTTAAAAATCCGAAAGTCCTTCTGTTGGATGAAGCTACTAGTGCTTTGGATGTAGAGTCTGAGCGGGTAGTTCAAGAAGCACTAAACAGGATCATGGTAGGGATAACTACACTCCTTGTTGCTCACCGTCTGAGTACCATCAGGAATGCAGACTGCATAGCAGTGGTTCATCAAGGGAAAGTAGTTGAACGAGGTAAGAGATACTCCCACACCCATTACTTGGTTTTTTTCTCTTTGAACCAATTAACCAGTGTGAATGGGAGGTTATTCAATTCATTTCCTCCACAAATGAATGTCATACAGGTGCCCATGATGAGTTGATCAAGGATCCTGATGGAGCTTACTCTCAGCTTATTCGGTTACAACAGACCGATACCGAAGAAAGGCATGAGGTGCCATATAGAGATGTGTCGGGTTCAAGACTTAAAAGAAAAAGTTTGTCTTTGGAACATTCACTCAGAGATTCTCCCAGGAATAGAAGACAACGCTCAGCAAAATCCCTTGGCTTGTCTGGATCTGATGACGGGCAAGTTGTTACTAACAGACAGGAACACGAAGAATTTGGTGATATTGAGGCTCCTAAGAAAGCACCAATTGCACACCTTTTTAATCTTAACAAGCCAGAAGCACCAATTCTCCTGTTAGCTGTCATAGCTGCCTTTGTGCATGGACTTCTTTTCCCATCATTCAGTATAATGATGTATGGTGGTATAAGAACTTTCTACTATCCACCGCACCAACTTCAAAAAGATTCTACGTTTTGGGCATTGATGTGCGTTCTGATGGCAATCATTGCTCTGGTTTCAATCCAATTAGAATTTTTCTTATTTGGAATGGCTGGTGGGAAACTTATAGAACGTGTCCGTTCTTTGTCTTTTCAAAGCATTGTGCATCAAGAGGTTGCTTGGTTTGATGATCCTTCAAATTCCAGGTTTGCTACTCAAATGTTTTTTGCAAGTTTATCTTTATCTCTAACACGGTTTGGACATCAAGATTTTCTTCTATATTTTACAGTGGGGCACTTGGTGCAAGGCTGTATATTGATGCTTTGAACATCCGACGCCTTGTAGGAGATAACTTGGCCATACTAGTGCAGTGTACAATAACGCTTATTGCTGGCTTTGCCATAGCATTTGCTTCTGACTGGAAGCTCACGCTGATCATCATGTGTAATTCCTTTAGTGGGTTTACAGAACTATATTCAAGTGAAATTCTTGAAAGGGTTCAGTGAAGATGCTAAGGTGAAAATAGAGAAGTTCCTGTTTTGAACATAATCGTTTTTGTTTTTATAAAAAAAAGCAAAGCATTACTTATAATTTTCACATTAGATGAAGATGTGCATTTTTTGAGACATCATGCAATTTACCTTTTACTATTGATATATTTCAAGCTTACAATCAACAAAATGTGATTCTTCCGAAGTATTATAAAATAATTTTCCTACAACTAATGATTGCTATAGGTGATGTATGAAGATGCAAGTCAAGTAGTAACTGAAGCAATTGGCAGTATTCGGACTGTAGCATCTTTCTGTGCAGAGAAGAGAGTAATTACAGTGTACAGCCAAAAATGCCAAGCTTCAATGAAACAGGGAATTAGAAGTGGAATGATTGGTGACCTCGGTTTCAGTTTCTCATTCTTAATGGTGTATCTCACATATGCTCTTTGTTTTTATGTTGGTACACAGTTTGTACATGAAGGAAAATCCACCTTTAAAGATGTCTTTAGAGTAAGAGATATAAATTTGACATCATTTATGTGAGGTTGTTTTATTTAATGACTTAATACATTAATCTGGTACTTTGCAGGTTTACTTTGCTTTGGTTTTCACAGCTTTTGGAATTTCCCAAACAAGTGCGATGGCATCAGATTCAACAAAAGCCCAGGAATCCACAGCTTCCATACTAGCTATCATAGACAGGAAGTCCAAAATTGACTCAACTAGTGATGAAGGCATAAAGCTAGAAAAAGTTGATGGCCAAATAATTTTCAACCATGTAAACTTCAAGTACCCATCCCGCCCAGATGTCCAAGTATTCAGTGACTTTACTTTGGGCATTCCCTCCGGAAAGGTACAATTAACTTGAAACTAGTCAAGAACTCAAGATTTTTTCCTTGCAATAAATATTAATAGTTATTGACTGAAAAACGGGGAAAAATCTTATTATACCTAGGTTACTGCCTGGTATTGAGATTAGACCACACCATTGCAAACATTGATGTATTATCATGCTACACGTTTCACAAGAGGATCGCAGCAACGTTGAACTGCTTTATTTCAACATCAAAGACAGGAGGAATATCCAGTGCTCCCTATAAATACAGTGTCCATAAGCTCCAAATGTTGAGTGTCCACTCAATCATAACATAAGTTTCACAAAAATTCTAGACAGGTGATACGATAACAAAATTCATCTAGGATTCTACAAAATTTCAAGTTTAAACACCATGTACACAAGGAGAACCAAAACAGACAATATGAGCTGAAGTCAGAAGACAAAAAGGAAAAAGAAAAGGTGATAAAGTTACTATGCACTAAGATTTGTCTGTCAGTTCTATTGTCCCTACTGGATGTTAGATTGCCCCAAGCCCCCAACCCTACCTATTATGATTTACATGCCATTCAACATGAGTAGAATGGGGGCACTTGGATATTTCCTGCCAATGAAAATTACCATGAACAAGAATGGAATTTCTTTGTATTCATATTTCACTCTACAATTGTACTGACAGGTTTAAAACCAACTGTTATATGCAGACTGTTGCACTTGTTGGAGAGAGTGGCAGTGGAAAGTCCACAGTAATTGCTTTGCTGGAGCGATTCTACGACCCAGATTCTAGCACAATCTCACTAGATGGAATAGAACTCAAAAACATAAAATTGAGTTGGTTAAGAGACCAAATGGGACTGGTAAGCCAAGAACCAGTACTTTTCAATGACACAATTCGTGCCAACATAGCATATGGAAAGCAAGGAGAAGTAACTGAAGAAGAGATTATTACTGCCGCCAAGGCAGCCAACGCTCATGAGTTCATATCCAGCTTGCCTCAGGGATACAACACTACCGTTGGCGAGAGAGGAACGCAATTATCTGGTGGGCAAAAACAACGGGTAGCTATTGCAAGAGCCATCTTGAAGGACCCTAGAATTCTTCTACTCGACGAGGCAACAAGTGCCCTGGATGCTGAATCAGAGCGTATTGTTCAAGATGCATTGGACCAAGTAACCGTCAGCAGGACCACCATTGTCGTAGCACACCGTCTGTCCGCAATCAAAGGGGCACATATGATTGCAGTCATCAAAGATGGTTCAATTGCTGAGAAGGGAAAGCATGAATCCCTCATGGGCGTCAAGGGTGGAGTTTATGCATCGCTGGTAGAACTACACTCGAAGGCAGCATAAGGAGATATGTACATATTTATTATTTGTCTCTTTCCATTTTGTTTTTGCAACTACATGATGAAAAATGCTTGTGGTATTTTGAAGTATTAGTCGTGTAATGTAAACAAATGTTAAGACTAATTGCGTGTACTTCTGGTCTGGTTAGGCCCAAGACATCAAAGGTGATATTGCCTCAGCATGTGTTCCAGTTGTTCTGGGGTACTAGAGATCCATGCATTAACAGTGCAAAAAACACATCCCTCTAGTCATTCAACAAAATCTAATACGATAACAAAGGAAGTGATGAACAGCAACATTTGTAGTCTCTACAATTCCACTAGCTAAAAATTCACACAATACATGGCCGAGAACCTCACAACAAATTTGCCAAAAATTCACACAATACATCGCCGAAAACCTCACAACAAATTTGCACACAGCAATGAGCTATCACATCCATATTTTCAGGAAAGAATAAATTTGGATCAAGCATTCAAGCGCAGCTACCAATTTGCGATTTTGCGCGGATTAAAGATGTGGCGTACCTTTGGTACAGCGAGGTTGTCTTCCTTTCGTCCTGGACCAACGGACGCCAAGCTAGCCGCGGCGACCGAGTTTGTGCCGGCCGGCAAATCCGCCATTCCTGGCCTCACGGAGCCAGCCGCCTCGCCACCGCCGTTCCAGTGAAACTGCGAGAGCGAGCCATTCGCCCTTCCACCGTTCGCTTGCTTAAATCAACGGCTTAGATCGCTTGGGCTCACGATCTTATTGCTACTTTGTATGGTAGGGGTCTAGGGGTGGAAAATGGTATCGGATAATTCGTTTTATCCGATATTCGTATTCGGGAAAACGTGAATGTGGTAAGCAAAAATCTGTATTCAAAAATGTTCGTATTCGTATTCAACAATATTCGTATCCGTATTTAAAAATATTCATATTCGCATTCGAGAATATTCGTATTTGTATTCATATTACCGGGCGTCCGGGCCTATGGCGCAGTGGCACAGGCCCCATTTGGCGGGCACTAAAGCCTAAAGGCGCCAAGGCGCGTGCCAACTGCCGAGGCGGGAGTCACGCGCGGGAGTGGGACGGCGGGAGTCACGCCTCACGCGCGGGCGCGCGGCGCGGGACGGCGGGAAACGCGGCTCAGTCGGACACATTCGATCAACACCGACTCAACCGACTAGGCGACTCCCGAGTGCGACTGTGCGAGTGGCGACCTCAGTGACCTAGCTGGTTCTCTCCAAGAAAACGCAGCCCAGGAAGCAACAGCCTAATCCGGTAATCCCCCAAGAACTACTCCTGTACTCCAAAACTAGTGGGTTTACTCCCCAATTTCTAGGGGATTTTTCCGAGTAAATCAGCGGTGGAGCAGCAAATTTGTAAGCATTCTCTTCCTCCTCTCCATCCGTCTGTGCTTTTAGGGGATTTTTGCCTTTTTGGTGTCTTGTGGACTCAGATGGACTCCGTTCCTCCTATAAATCTGGATCCTAGTGCTAAATCGTGTGGTTCAGTCCTCACTCCTCAGGCTCTCCGCTCTCAGGCCTCAGCCGAGAGTTGGCGTGTGGCGACTGCCTGGCGACGGCGAGTCCCGAGCGTCCGAGCGGCGACCGAGTCCGAGTCACGAATTTGGCTTCTTTTCTGTTCGACTAAATTGGTATTTTCACCAAAGTTTAATCAAGAACTTCAGAATCAGGTCTAAACATGCATATAATTTGAATTTCACATGGCATGCAAACTTATGAGGTATTTGTTTCCTTTTGTTTCAGGGACTTATCCTACAACATAAACTTGGGAGGCCCTGTTCCTTCATCCATTGGAACCTTGAGTAACCTGCAAAACTTGTGAGTAGCTAAACTTGGAGGAATTCAGTTGGTTCATTAGCTTCAGAATTGCAGTGCATGGATTCTTCTTTGGCTTATTTACTTTCTCATTTCTCTGCAGAATTCTTGCTGGCGGCAGCTTTTCTGGTGAAATACCTAAAGAGATTGGCCAGCTCTCAAAACTGATATTTCTGTAAGGAGTTCAAACTAATATTTACATCTAACATTTTAGACCTTGCTTGTTAATTTGCCATACGCGAGGACTTGATCGAAATTAAGTGGATACAATGAAAAAACTAGTAATGCATAGTGTTAACACATGCAGATATATCGGCTTGTGTTTGGTTATTTGCTTAACAATGTACTGCTGCTGATGCCTGCATGTTACTAGCATCTAATTCATGTACTCCTCCAATGCATGCTGTGTGTGTATGGGGTTCCTGGCAAATCAAGAAAAGCTCCATGCCTTGGCTTGGCTGGCCTATCCATCATGGACGATGAGCCTTTAACCTTTCTCAAGCCTGCCTGGCCAATCACAAGGCTGACAGTGTCACTGTTGTATCAGCAGTGGTAGTAGCTGCAGGTACCGGTCTCCTAGGACCTAACTCATGTCATTCATAAAACCATAATGCATCAATGCATGCTTGCTTGCTGTTGCTGCTGGTCTGTTGAGGACAAAAATGCCTTAAAGGGGAGGTGTAGCATGCTGCTGATATTGTTGCTCCTACTTCTGCAATTACTTTGGTCTTTTGAATGCTTCTGTCAAATAAAGATCAGTGTGATCTGATAACTAGAAGTGGCGGCTCTATGCTCTCAGGCTCTCAGCCTCAGGCGATGAACTTGCAATGGCTTTGTGCAGAGTGCTCCTGTCAAATAAAGCAGGCGATGAGGTTTGCAACGTTCTGCTGTAAACTGTTTATAGTTTTCTATTTGTTACTGTAATCATCATCTAATATTCCCACTTTACAGATAGCAGGTGAACTGTTGGACCTGGTTGGCGATGCTGCCTTTGAAATGGTCCAAGATCTTCTTTTGGTAAGAGAGATAGATCATGTTATTTTCTATGTACAGTGTAGTTTGCATATAGTTATTCTTACATAAAACAATGATCAGATAACTAAAAGAAAGAATTTGGGGGTAACCTGTAATTGTTATAACTTTTATTGATGTTCAACTGGATGTTACACCTCTTAGTCCTTCATCCTTGCAACTTATTTATGGCATATAAACATGACTTACTCCAGGACTCAATTACCAGTACAAATCACACGATAATATTATAAAAACCTACTAATTGACTGCATGCCTAAAGGCTTCAATCTGGCCAAAATTCAGGTATCAAACTGTCCAGGGGAGAAAACCAGAACATTTGATGAAATTTGAAATGTCAAAATTTGAATTTAAAACCGCTAATCGAAAAAACCGCTAAATTCAAAATTTGACATTTGATGAAATTTGAAATGTCAAATTTTGAATTTAAAACCGCTAATCGGAAAAACCGCTAAATTCAAAATTTGACATTTGATGAAATTTGAAATGTCAAAATTTGAATTTAAAACCGCTAATTGGAAAACCGGTCGATTACGACATTCGTAGGAGGATATTCGTATTCGACCGAATTAAGCATATATCCGATTCGAATTCGTATTCGTTATGACATTCGATTCGTTCGTATTCGAGAATGTTCGAATTCATATCCGTATCCGTTTTAAAAACATGAATTCGTATTCGTATTTGAGACTATTCGACCGTATCCGATCCGTTTCCACCCCTCGTAGGGGAGGAAGCTATGCAAGTCCATTTCGGCCCAGTCTAGCAAGTAGCGAGCAGACCCGATCTCGGTGTAGCCCATTAGCCCAAACCAGCAAGGAGATTGTCGAGGAGATCGCCGGCGATGGCGGCTCGGTCGACGGCGGCGGCGGGGCCGTCAGGAAGAGCCCGCCAGCCCAAAGGTAATGCCCTGTCCTAAAATTCGCGTGCATTTTGCCCTTCAGATCAGGCACATTCAGTAGGAGCGATTAGCAGCTGAGCCCATGTCGCCCCTTTCCCATAAAGCTGTTGCTGTTCGTAGTCATTTGATATTCTTTTGGAGCATTCGAGGGACGGCGGTTGCTCATCGCCGCGCGCGAAATCCGTGGCGCGGAACTACAGTTTCGGTGTGCTAGCGGCTTAGAGTTTTGAGATTTGGTCTATGCGTTTCTTATGATTATTGATGCAGATTAGTATTTGAAGTAAAAAAAAGAAACTTCAATGCTGTTCTTCACACGCTCAATCTCGTGTTCGTCTAAAAAGGGGCTCAATTTTGTGGTGTAATCAGTTAGTGCGTACACACAGTAGAATTACTCTCATTACCTACCAAGTACCAAGATCAGAAATCAGAATCATACGTCTTCCATGCAACAAACTGCACAATGATTCACCTCTAATCTTGCATTCACTTCTGAAATCAGATACAATTGGACACTATGGCCAAATAACAGTTGTAGAAACAAAGAAGTGTCAAAATATACATAATTCTACTCGGAATTTGCGCGGGGTTCTACTAGTGAAGCATAGACTCCATCCTTGATGCACATCAGGGACTCATGCCTTCCCTTCTCTGCAATTTTGCCTTCCTTGAGGACTGCAATCATATCAGCCCCTTTGATTGTGGAGAGGCGGTGCGCCACGACAATTGTGGTTCTGCTAACCATAACTCGATCCAATGCGTCTTGAACGATGCGCTCCGATTCCGCATCCAGGGCACTGGTTGCCTCATCAAGTAGTAGTATCTTAGGGTCCTTTATAATGGCCCTTGCGATAGCTACCCGCTGTTTCTGCCCACCAGAAAGTTGCACTCCTTTCTCGCCAACCACAGTGTTGTATCCTTGTGGCAAGCTTGATATGAACTCATGAGCATTTGCTGCCTTGGCCACAGCCATGACCTCTTCCTCTGTTACCTCTGCGTGTTTCCCGTAAGTTATGTTGGCACGGATTGTGTCGTTGAAAAGCACTGGCTCCTGGCCTACCAGCCCCATCTGATCCCTTAACCAGCTAACTTTTAAGCTCTTAATTTCAACTCCATCTAGTGCGATTCTACCAGAATCAGGATCGTAGAAACGCTCTAGTAAAGCAATTATTGTGGACTTGCCACTGCCGCTCTCTCCAACAAGTGCTATGGTCTGTGGAAAAGGAAGGAAAAGTTTGCATCACAACTGTTCAACTGCTTGGGAATGATCATATGTAAAATAAAGCAGCCAGAGGTTGCATATATGATATCACAGGAACTAGATTTGTCACATCCATTTTTTAGTATGCATTCTTGGTTTATGTCTACAGGTTGCAATTCAAGTTAATTGTCCCCATGGAAATTTTTTGGGTGCAACATTGTTGCAAGAAAATAATAAAAAAAAGCGATAGATAGTCACAAGTTTAATGGTACCTTTCTAGAAGGAATACGCAAGGTAAAATCACTGAATATTTGGACATCAGGGCGTAATGGGTACTTGAAACTGACATTACTGAAATCAATGTTGCCGGTGACGTTTTCTAATGTCATGCCCTCATCACTACTGGAGTCAATTTTGGACTTCCGATCTAGAATACTGAAAATGGAAATGGCAGACTCCCTTGCCTTTGTTGCATCAGAGGCCAATGCACTTGCCTGTGAAACCCCAGCAGCTGCCAAAACTAAAGCAAAGAAAACCTGAAAAGCATCGAATCAATTTGTAAATTATTGATAAAAATTAATAATTATACACAAATGATAACTTGAAGTGATTTAGGAGTGCTTACTTTAAAAACATCTGGGAAAGTAGTCTTTCCCTGGCGTACAAACTGTGCACCAACATACAAACAAAGACCATATGTGAGATACAACATCAAGAATGAAAAACCAAAACCAAGTCCTCCAACAATTCCACTTCGGATTCCCTGTTTTGTTAAAGCTTCACATTTCTTGTTGTATGTTGTGACCACTCTTTTCTCTGCACAGAAAGATGCTACAGTTCTGATACTACCAACAGCATCAGTTGCAACTTGATTTGCATCTTCATACATCTCCTGCATAGTAAGATGACATTATCATGATGAGCGATTCAAGGATCCTTAGGATAGCCCATTCTCAACAAAACAGGAAATAATTTTTATGGTTATTATGTGTCACCTTAGCTTCTTCACTAAATCCCTTCAAGAACTTCACTTGAGCATAACCTTGTGCACCCACTAAAGGGATCACACATGTAATGATCAGTGCAAGCCTCCAGTCAGCCGCAAAAGCTATGACAAAGCCAGTGATTAGTGTAGCTACAGACTGCACTATAAGGGCCAGGTTATCTCCTACTAAGCGCCGGACATTTAACGCATCAACTGAGAGCCTTGTGCCAAGTGCCCCACTGTAAGTGATAAAGCGGACTCTTAGTATTGGTGTAAATCTAAATATGTTTATGAAAGATATGATAATTAAATCATTTGAGTATCATACCTGGAATTTGAGGGATTGTCAAACCAAGCAACTTCTTGATGCACAATGCTTTGAAATGACAGAGTACGTACACGCTCGATAAGCTTGCCGCCAGCAATTCCAAACAAAAAATATTCTGCTGGGATTGCAATCAAAAAAGCAATCCCCAGAACAATAGATATCAATGCCCAAAAGCTAGTGTCTTTTCGCAGCTTATCTGGTGGTTCGTAGAATGATTTTATAATACCAGACATTAACATACCAAACAATGGGAAGATGACTCCATGCACTGATGCTGCTATAGAGCCTAGCAGAAGAAATGGCACCTCCGGCTTGTTAAGATTAAAAAGTCGTCCAATTTGTGCTTTCTTAAGGGCCTCGCCATCAGGGAGCTCATCCTTTTTCTGTCCACCTGTGATTCTATCCTCATGCAACTCAACAGATAATCCTAAGGGGTTCTTGAAGGAGAATCTATTGCTATTGCCAAAAGAATCTTTAGTTATTGACCGTCTAAGTGACAAACTACTGCTTTTTGATCTGGAATCTGGCACTCCAGAATCTGGTATTTTACGCCTTTCATCATGACGAGTTTCTTGTAGCCTAATAAGTTGGGAGTAAGCCCCATTGGGATCCTTCACCAATGCATCATGAGAACCTGTGTATATAGGATATGTTTGTGGGACATTTGAATCATCACATAGAAAATTTTTCAGAATGAAAAAATAAGGTATATTCAAGAGAATCTGACCTTGTTCGACTATTTTTCCTTGACGAACAACTGTTATGCAGTCAACATTCCTTACAGTGCTCAAACGATGAGCGACGACAAGCGTGGTTCTTTCTACCATTATCCTATTCAGTGCGTCCTGAACTATCCGCTCGGATTCAACATCCAGTGCACTTGTTGCTTCGTCCAGCAGAATAATTTTTGGATCTTTAAGGATGGCTCTTGCAATTGCAATTCTTTGTTTTTGTCCTCCAGAAAGCTGAGCACCACGCTGGCCAACCAATGTATCGTAGCCCTGGTATGACATGAAAACATTGTTAACTGATTATTGCAATAACATACACTTAAACTTGAAGAAGTTTTGGAATCATTCATTTTTCTTTACATACATTCGGTAACTTGTCGATGAAGTTTGCTGCATTTGCAAGCTCGGCTGCTCTCTTGATCTCTTCAAGTGCCGCATCTTCTTTACCATATATTATGTTATCTTTAATGGAGGTCATAAAGAGCAGCGGTTCTTGCCTAACAAGACCGATCTTCCCTCTTATCCAATCAAGCCTCAGATTCTTGATGTTAATTCCATCTATCAAAACTTCACCAGCCTGTGGATCATAGAATCTTTCTATTAGGCTGATAACAGTTGACTTGCCACTTCCACTCTCTCCAACTATGGCCATTGTTGTTCCACTGGCTACTTGTAATGACAATCCATCTAAAATCAACTGCTCAGGTCTTGCAGGGTAGCGAAAGTACACATCTTTTAGCTCAACATCACCCTTGATATCTTCTAAAACCGTGCCACTGGTATCATCTGAATCTATCTCCGGTTTCCTGTTGATCGTTTCAAACAATCTGTATGCTGAAGATTGACCTTCCGCAATTGCAGAAACGGAGGGTGTTGCACTACCTATAGAACTGCCACAAATAATTGAAAGTGCCATGTTCAGGACATTATCATAGTACATTCAATTTTCAAATTATTATCTATTGATTTTTCGATATGAAGTATGGTTTTCAGTAACTGCCAGTTGAAGTCATGCATATATGTGTGCTTTGTTGAGACATAGTGATAACATGAAGATAGAGCAATTTAAATAAAATAAATATCATGCTATGGAGGGCTTACAGGCTATTTATCAGGTGAATTATACTCATGTATGAGAAGTAAATTAACTAGTAATTTGATTCAGGCTAATGTATTCTAGGTCCAACAGCAATTTAATTCAAACTCATATACATGGCATGTAGATACAGCAGCATAACCCACTCTTATGCGTATGACATGTAACGTACTTGTATACTTCGATGTCAATGCCCAAAAGTCTACATTTTTGTCTGCTTTTCCATTTAGTGCAGAACATCAGGTGCATTTATATATTACAAGAAATACTAATTTTCATCTCACGCATTGACAGCTAACATTATCTATTACTAAACAATAATTAAGAAAGCAAACATTTACTCGTTAAAGATAATTTCTGAAAAGCAACTTGAAAGGAACATCAAACTGTGATATAGACTTCCTTATAGAAGTTACATGCTTAAGGAAAACAGTTGTCTAGATTTTAAAATGATATGTAAATCTTTTATATTTCCTCCCGTCCAAATAGTTCTTAAATAACTCAAGGGTCGCTACAGCAAACACCACGTGTTGTTAATTATCAATAGTAGTGTTTCCCATGTTAGGATATCAGAAACTCACGCTGCACCGGTCAACACAGCAATCAAAACAGTGATGATCTTCCCTCCAGTATAACCCTTGTCAATGATTAGCTTTCCACCATACCAGAAGGCTAGGCCATAGCTGCTAAAAAAGATGCACAAGACAGAGCCCATGCCGAAACCATTGATAAGGCCTTCCTCAATACCAGTCCTGTATGCCTTTTTTATGAAATTGCTGTACATTGCCACAGCTTTCTTCTCACCGTTGAAGGACACAACCTGTTAATGTGAGATATTTTGCTAACTTATTTTCAGCAATTCACCAAACAACTGATATTGCTTGGAATAATTGATATAATTTGAACTCACTGTTCGTATAGATCCAATGGTCTGTTCCACAGTGTCCCCAGCATCACTATATGATGCCTGTCTCTTGCTAGAAACCTTGGTTAGCAGCTGCGCAGAAACTGCGCCAGAAATAGCAACTAGTGGTAGTGATGTTAACATGACAAGAGTCAGGAGCCAGCCTTTTGTGAATGCTATGATAAAACCACCAATGAAGGCTGATGAGAGTTGTAGAAGCTTCCCTGCCTGTAAATGTTAAGTTCAAGAATGCATGATTATCAACACCAGCAGCACAAGGTGGGCCTTACTGCCTAGAATTTATGAAATGCACTTAGCTAAGACAAAAACATATTACATATGTCCGTAATATATTTTCTAAAAATGAAAATATTGATGCTTGCCATTAACTTGTGTCTCTGCAGATCTGCGCACACTTGTGTCTGCAATGTGATGAAAATATTGTCCTTTATTTAGTACCGAAGGAAGGTATTACCTTCTCACCAAGAGCATCTTGAATTAGGACGGTATCGCTGGACATTCTAGAAATTGCTTCACCGGTTGTCATCTCTGTGTCGAAGAATGTAATATCTTGCCTCAGAATTGATTTCAGGTATAAAGAACGGATGCGGGCTAACTGCCTTTCTCCTGCCATCGTCCAGCATGATACCTCTGAGACAAGTGAAGGTGAGTCTTTTTACTGGTAGACTAGTAGTTGTGCCGTAAGCTTGTAACTCAACTAAACAAATCAGATTATTGAAAATTCTGGTAAACTATGGTTGGGAGATGCAACTGGTACTTCCCATTAGGATGAATTCATGATAATGTTTACTATGCTAGTGTGTATCATAGTTGAGATCTGTGCCACTCAGGAGTGTCCAAGTTGTAACATGTAGTAAGTAGTAGCAACTGACAAGCAGGGTGTTAATAATGAGGGCTCTGTTCCTCCAAAAATAATGAATGTTCTGTTCCGATCATTGTACATTCATGCGAGAACAAATTTGCTTGTCATAGTTCCATGCTATTCTATTCTGAAGATCTTCAAATAGAAGTATTACGTTATGCTTTGGCATCTAACGAATAAAAGGTGAAATGAACATTGAGAGAACTGTTTTGAGTGTCCTAAAACACAATGATGTATATTGTTTTTATTTTTTTATTTTATTTTTTTGCGACGATATCTGGCAGCTTCGTGATCTCAAGTAGTTTTGAGTAAAAGGTAAAATGGACATTGAGAAAACTGTTTCGAGTAGTTTAGTTCTTTGTGGCATGCCATATATTGCACATGACCAATTTTCCCTGTATATTTCTCTTTGCTATCGCTTGACATTGATAGTTTGGATCGACCAGCTTGCGCAAATTCGGAAACAGAGTGAAACCACACTTACGGAGAAAGGAGGCCACCGATGTTCCAATGCCCAAATATATGAAGTTCAGAACAACCTGGAGATCGAAAGAAAGAGGCACAATTCTGACTTTTTGTGAGTAACGACTTACGAGTCGCTATCAATTAAATCGGCCGCGCGCCGGTTTATTACGATCAGTACACTGACCTTGGTCACGCTGCGGAGGACGCTTTGGCTGGTGTTCTCGCCGAAGGAGTCGATGCCGTCGCCGAAGAGGACCGACATGAGGGGCGCCGACACGCCGTTGGCCACCGCCCCTACCGTGCCGACCACCATCAGCAGAACGTCGACGCGGTCGGCGTACCTGAACATGCCGAACAACGGCACCTTCTTGGCCTCCTCCTCCTCCTTCTTCCCATCCTCTGTTCTGCCTGTTTCCTCCATTTCTGGCGCTAGCTCTAGCTTCTTTGCCGACGTGCTCGAATGTTGAGCTGTATGTGCAGTGCAGTTTCAGTCCCCGGCGTCTATATATGCGCATTTTGGCGCAAGCGTGCATTTTTTGACTGTTTGCCTGCCGTTGTTGGTGCCTGGAAGCGACCGGGAAGGATCGCGATGGAAAAGGCATGGACTAGGCGCGCGGCTCATGGTATTACTTGTGATTATGCGAAGCTTCAAAATTACTTACGGCAAGTGTACAACAAGTACTTGAGAATCGTGTTCCTCTCTTCTGCTGGTAGTTTCAGCTAGCGTGATCAGCTGAATTCCGGGCTTGTTCTTTGTTATCTTTGGTTTTTAGCTTTTGATTACTGTTTATCACTTTTATACTGTTTGTAAAAGAAATTTATGTATATTTTGACCGATATAAAGGAAGTCTGCAAACTCTACCTTAAAAAGACACTTCATTTAAAAACTAATTATTATAGAAAAATAAAAAAAATAGCTTTTAAAAATTAAAAAGAAGAGGCCTTCCTAGATTTGAGATCTCCTGATATGCGCTGGCTCTTTACTGTGCATAAACAATACTAAGTTGATGCGATAATCTTCGGTGGATTACTCCAAAAAGGCGAAACTCATGGGACCGTTCTTCTTTCGCATCAGTGGAACCTCGACCGGCCGGTGCCGGTGCCTGTCAACGAAAGCAAGCGCGCCGAGGCAGCTAGGGGACGGAGCGTGTCTACGACAGCATGCAAACGCCATGCACGGTTAGAAAACACACACAGGTCGTGGCGTCCTGTTCTGTGGCTGGGTCTTTTACTGTGCCTTCGGCTCCAAGCAGATGATGAATGGTAGCAGCATGTACTACTTGTCAATCTTTGACTAGTATAGAGGGGAAACAAAAGGTGACTCGTCAATAGAGCTGACCCGGCTGGACACCAGAGTCAGGACGTTCCTCGAGTGCCAAGCATGTGTTCGGGAGCCGCCCACTAGAATATTGTTCGTTGTTGACTTCGGTCCGCTTATCTTTGTTTGTTCCGACGGCCCAGCACAGCTGCTTGTTCCACAAGCGGCCTGGACTTGTGGCCCAGCCTTCTCTCGGCCCGACCTAACGTACCACGGCTTAGTATGGGAATTATTAAGCCCGGTTAGAACAAGTTGGAAACGGAGGATGGGTTTAAACGACCTAGCCTCTTTTGCAAGTTTTTTGTTTTTTGGATTTCTATGGTCTAGTTTACTTGTCTGCATGTTCATCAGCATAGTACTGGTTGTTTATTACTTTTCTATGTTTTGATCTGCTCGGTAAATGGAACATTCCAAGAATTATATGCTTAATTTATTTCCATTAAGCTACTTAGTTAGTTAGTTTATGTACTTTTCAAAAAAGCTACTCAGTTATTTCAGATATCTTTCCTGGGAGCAATAATATCCATTGGCATATCTTTGCCTACAACGTCAAGCATATATTCTATACAGTATTTTATTTCATACAAGAACTGATAAATATACTAGGTACCATCTTGTATTTGTCTATAGTAGTGTCGATGAAACAACAATATGTATGTGAATGCAGAAAATCGCTGATCACTGAACCAATCATCAAGAGCTCTGAAGACAGTCCCTAGTAGAGTATCAGAACACTCTATAAACGCTGCAAGTTAATCCAGTTACTACTTGTTTATATCTCTCTATTGAGACCAGTAATATCTGTCGGCATGTGCACGAATTGCTATTATTATTGAATGAGTATTGCTTGGTCCTTTGCTCACGAGGTTCTTGATCAAGGCCTAACATGGCAAGCAGAGCCTGAATATAGAGCCGTGTATACATACCGTCAGCACGACGGCTCCATTGCACACTCCAGTGTTTTCCCAAATTATTATATGGTGGGTTAATTAGACTTCCATCTCCAGTGTTTTTCTAGTGAAAGATGTTAGTAGGTAACTAAATTACAAGCTACATACATGCTCAGGAGAAATGCTTTACACATACGTGCTTCCCTAATGTACTTAATTAGTACTTGTACTAAGCTTCACTTCCCTTGTGTCATTAGCTCTTCATGAAGGGAGACAAGCACCTTCTCGTCGAGATCCACCAAAGAAAGTTGTCGCCGCCGCCACTGCCGCACCAACCGTACCACCATCTTCACCACCACCACTTCAACCCCTTCTCGCCACCACCCCCGTCGTCGGCTCACCCGGTGTACCACTTCCAAGAAGAGCCGGCCACCACACACATATTAGCGGCAGCAATGACAGAGGCAGCAGAGACTTCTTGGCGGCGCTGTAGGAGGACAACCGGCAGTTGTAGCAGCGCAACTTGCTACTGCTCTCGGAGCTAGCCTACATGAAGAAGCTATACACTTACATTATCTACTTTCTACAGAACCATGTGGTGCCGGTCACGAGCTCCTCGTCGACAGTGCCATAGCTACCTTGTGCCAGCGCAGCGTCTTCCTGCAGGTTATTGGAGCTGGACGCAGACTCACCGCTGCCGAGGCTGGCGATAGAGGTAGACGACATAGTGAAGCTGTTTGACGTAACACTATAGCCCGGTGGTGGTTCCGCCACTGGAGGTGGGGGGCTCCAGCCACCAGAGGGTAGGCTAGAGCCTAATGAAGCCCCCGATGGCTCCACCCCTGATTTGCACATGAACTGCATGCATGCATGTGTTCGACCGTGTAGGTGGTCATTAATCGCTAAGAGGCTACGGAGGCGTACGGACAACGAGATCAAGAACTACTGGAACTCGCACCTTAGCAAGAAGCTCACCACGCAGGGCATCGACCTGTGGACACACAGGCCGCTGGCACCGGCTAATCGCTACCACGGTGCCGTTGCTGATAAGACGACAACACCGGTAGAGCCGCCGCCTGTTGTAACCAACCTCGTCTGCTGCTGGCACTGGAGGCGATGATCGTGCCCAGCTGGATAGAGAAGGCACCGATGACTTTGCAGTCAGTAGATCCAGAAATACAACAAGGGTGAGGCTAACTTATAACAGATTAGAAACCTTACTACGTTGCAATTAAACTGCATCATAGCAAAAGTACGTAACTACTGACACAACAACTGATATGTTGGACCGAAATGGCGACAGAGGGGGGGGGGGTGAATGTCGATTCTTTAAAAAAACGACCCCTCAAAAGCACGGACTCAAATCTCCTCTCCGATAATTATGAAAATTATGAAGAGGGATTCTTATGCCTTTTGGAACTCCTAAACACCCATAAGAAAGAAACAACGAAGAAAATCCGCTCAAACAACAAGTTTCAGAGGGACCGGAATGAACGCAGTTCAAAGAGAGGTCTGACCTCTCTGATAACACCGATCAGACCGCCCTTATAGGAGAGGTCAGACCGCCCGGCACACACAAGTCAGACCGCCCCTTGAAAAAATTCAGCCCGAGAGAGCTCTGAAGTTTCTGAAATTTTGCACTAATTTCAGATCTTCAAAAACCACAAAATAGAGCCGATTTCCTCCATTCTTTTTTATCCAGAGAACTGAGACTATATGCCAAATAGGGAGGAGGCTCTAGGGAACAACGAAATCAAATCAAATGACAAGAATTTCAGATTATTGAAAAATCTGAAACTTTACCCGAGCTAACCCAAAAATCAAATTACTTTTAAACCATTGATCCTTTGGCCACAAAACTTTGAGGATAGCTATAAGATAGCATCTGGACCCTCCATGCCAAATTTCAAGCCATCTCAACAAGGGAAACACTGAGAGCACAAAAACCCTAGAAATATAAGGAAGAACAGGGGAGACTCAAAATGCAAAACTGGGATTAAAAACTCGTCTCTGGGATTCTAGATGACCAAATGGTCTAAGATCACTCTCCCATCACTAAGCAACCCATTTTGCACCTCCATAGCAAGCGAGAACTCGAAAATCAAAAAGTCAAGAAATCACTCAAGGAATGAACGAAGAACAGAGAAGAGCTCGGGAAGAAAACTTCAGATTTCATTCATTAGATCAAAAGGAAATACAAGGAGTCACGATACGCAAGGACATTAGAACAAGATGAAAGATTACATGACTCTCAATCCCTCTCCAATCTCTCAATCCTCAACCATGAATGCTTGGAGTGGATGAACACAACCCAAACCCTCACCTAGAACACATCGTAGAAACTACAGAGGGAGCACACTCTACCTCTACCTACTCACACCAACTAAAGAGCTAAAGGAAACAACCTTCCCAAAGCCTCTTTTGACTAGTGTAAACCCTAATCCCATACAAGTGCTCAAGGAGGGCATGCAGCCCCTCCTCTCCTTTTATAGCGCTTGGCTAACGGGTCTCCGCCCCGTTACGCCCGCTACGTCCAACGGAGCCCGCTCCTGCTTGTGCAGCCTTGCGAATTTCCCGATTCGCCCCTCCTGCACCTTCCGGGAAGCTTCCGCGCTCCTTGCCTCGCACGCCTCGCAACCACCTCGAGTCCACGTCGTCTTCGACACATCCCGACCGTTCTGACCTCAGCGCCACCTGCGCCTAGTCCGGTCCACCGTGTCTCGCCACGACTCCAACTCGACGTCCTGCAGTCACACAGACAAGAAACACGTCAAATAGCACCGCTCGACACATGAAAGCGTAAATACCATCACACTTACCACATACGAAGTCCAAACCTGTCGAAACATTAGAATATGCATCCTAATCCCATTCGACTAAGTTTGACCAAAGTCCGACCGAGCCCATTGCACCACGCAACGACATGGTCCGACCACTCAAACCACACTCGACTATCCTAAACCTTTGTCAATTACTCATCATTCACATGGAGTCACGACCACCTGGTCTCTCAATCTCCCCCTTGATCAGTATATTGACAAACTCAGAAATAGCATGAAGTTGAGTTTGATTTTGAAGAATCCAACATGGTCCAAAGACGGGAATGAAGCTAATGACCATGTCGACAGAAGGAACACTAGAGCAAATTGATCTTCAAAGCTCTAAATTGTTCCCAACAGACTTTTTCTTCTCTATTCTCCCCCTTTTGGCAATAAACACATCAAGAATGCAAAGGAGAGAATATGACATGTCAATGGATGAATATGGCTGAAGTTTGTTTATTTAAGCATTTAGAGCCATGAGAATTATCCATATTGACCATAATGTAATACACCAATCCATAACTCAATAAAACGCTATCTAGATCATGACAACATATATATAGGCCAGCTAAAGCACATAGATGACAATCTGAAAGGTAATGCATTTAGTGAGCAAGTCAAGTCATCAATTAAGCAAAGTCTAGCTAGAGATATCCAAGGATGATGCAGGCCATGTCAATAAGCTAAGCGTAACTAAGAATCTAATATTGAGTCCAAATAGAGTGCTAGATGCTCAAAGATGAAATGTTTGTTTAAGCACTTTTAATCTTTTGGTAATCGAGCAAATTTTGCACAAAAGACATATTTTCTTTAAAGCGTATAGTTGTTTCCAACTAAAGTTTTGTCATGTGCTAGATCTCAAGCCTTATGCGACTACTCCAAGCGATAAGCTTAAGAAGGTAGTCTAGGTCATCCAAAACTCTCCCTAAGTTCATGCCAAGTGCAATGGCAAGCCGTCTCATAGGAGAGAATTGGTGAGATCAGTTTTTTCGCACACAAAACAGATCTTTTTGCTTTTTAACATGTTGTACTAACTCATGCATCATCAAGAGACTAAAACAGCTCAATCTAAGGCTCAATATAGATTCAACGCTCTACTCAGCCTATTTGACATGGCATGAATCATAAAGAGATAGCTCAAGAAGGACTAAACTCAAATGCTAGCATGACAAGTTTTAATTTAAGTTGAGCAATTTCACTTAACTTATCATGGCAAACGCTAGTCTACACATATGAAGTCATGATAAATTTAGCAAGCTAAGCACAAGTCATGGCAAGGTGTAAAGTATTGAAGCATGTCATAATAGGATAATAATCAAGGCTCAATGCAGATTGATTATAATGCTAGAATGCTGAAAATGCAAAAAAGTCCAGCTCCCCCTCAACATTAGATACAACTTTTAGTTCAAGTTGAGTTAAGTCAAAATTAAGCTCCAGAAGCTCCCAAATAAACTCCCCCTGAACCAAAGCAATAAAATTGAGAAGCTGGGAAAGAAAACAGCAAACAGGCAGTCCTTAAAGCATAGATGAGATATAGAGGATACTATGGCTCAGACTGACTCTCATCTACCCCAAATGACTCCAGGACTAACAGCCGATCGTCGAACACACACTAGAGAGCAAACACGTACCCTGTCTACCCGAGGGTGGCCCAACCCTCGCTAGAACCTACAAGAAGTGAGTGAGCTCGACCTAGTGAGATAAGAAGCAGCTAATCCTGGAAACACAAGATAAGAGTAAGAAGTCTAAGCAACTTAGCACAAGAAACACTCTAACCTATGCTAGAAGGACTTAACCCAATGCACCCGCAAATGCAATGCAACAGAAATGAGACAGAAGCATAATCAAATTAGTAAAGCAGTAAAGCACAAAACTCCCCCTCACTATAGTCCATAAGGACAAACCACCCCAAGCTCTCCCCGTAGAGCTGAAAACCTCGAACTATCCAAAGGCTTGGTGAAGATATCAGCCAACTGGTGGTCACTCTCCACAAACTGGAGCACGATATCACCCTTCTCTACATGGTCTCTAAGGAAGTGGAAACGAATATCAATATGCTTGGTCCGAGAGTGCTGCACTGGGTTCTTAGCAATGTTGATAGCAGACGTGTTATCACAAAAGAGTGGAACACTGTCTAAAGCTAACCCAAAGTCCCGCAGGGTCGAAACCATCCAAAGTACCTGGCTGCAGCAACTGGCGGCGGCAACGTACTCGGCCTCTGCAGTGGACTGTGCAACACCGGACTGCTTCCTCGAGGACCAGGAAACGAGAGAAGTGCCAATGAATTGGCAGGTGCCGGAAGTGTTCTTCCTATCTATCCTACAGCCAGCAAAGTCTGCATCCGAAAAGGCTCTCAAGGAAAGACAGGATGAGGAAGAGTACCAGATACCATAGTCAATGGTAGCTCGAAGGTACCGAAAGATGCGCTTCACCGCCTGGCGGTGAGATACGCGAGGAGAAGCCTGAAAACGAGCACACAGACACACGGAGAAGTGTATGTCTGGTCTCAAGGCAGTGAGGTAAAGAAGGGAGCCGATCATACTTCTGTACTCTTTCTGATCAACTGGCTCGCCATCCTCATCTGGGTCAAGATAGGCTGTAGAAGCCATGGGAGTCGACACAGGCTTACCATCACTCATGTCGAAGCGTCTCAGAAGGTCACGAGTGTACTTTCCTTGATGAAGAAATGTACCCTCCCGAGACTGCTTGATTTGGAAGCCAAGGAAGAAGGTCAACTCCCCCATCATACTCATCTCAAACTCGGTGCTCATGACATCCGAGAACTGTGAAACCAGAGTATGGGAAGAGCCGCCAAAGATAATGTCATCGACATATATCTGGACGAGCAGAAAGTCAGTGCCATGCCGGCGGATGAACAAGGTCTTGTCAACTTTACCCATCTCAAAACCATGACTTAACAAATAGGACTTGAGTCTCTCATACCAAGCTCTAGGGGCCTGCTTAAGTCCATACAAAGCTTTGGAAAGCTTGAAGACATGGTTAGGGTATTTGGGGTTCTCGAAACCAGGAGGCTGTCTCACATAGACTTCTTCCTCAATGAACCCATTAAGGAATGCACTCTTGACGTCCATCTGGTAAAGCTTGAAACCCTTAGAAGCTGCAAAGGCAAGCAGGATTCTAATGGCCTCAAGACGAGCTACAGGGGCAAAGGTCTCCTCGAAGTCTAGACCCTCAACCTGGGAAAACCCCTGAGCTACCAGTCTAGCCTTGTTTCGAATGACTACCCCATCCTCACTCTGCTTGTTCTTGAACACCCACTTGGTTCCAATGATATTGTGACCTCGCGGGGGCTCAACAAGCGACCAGACCTTGTTTCTCTCAAAGTTCTCTAGCTCCTCATGCATGGCATTGACCCAAGACTCATCAGATAAAGCATGAGAAACATCTTTGGGCTCAAAGGAGGCAATGAAAGCAGAATGGAGACAGAATTGAGATAAGTCAGATTTTGAGTGGGTAACACGCTCGAAAAGGTCTCCAATGATCTGCTCAGAAGGATGTCTTTTCTGGATATGCCGAGGAGGTCTAGGATGAGAAGAGGAAGTGGCCTCTACCTCATGGGCAGACGAGGTAGGAACAGAGCCACTAGCTCCAGAAGATGCAGAAGGCAAGGGCTGATCTCCTTGAGGTACAGTGAAAGAAGGAGGCACCTCAAGGGGAGGATGAGGAGCTGGATCGGGTAGATAACCCTCATCTCCATCGTCCTCATCATCCACAAAGATGGTCTCGGACTGCTCTAAAGAACCTGAAATGTCAGGCCTAGTCCCCGGACTGGCCTCGTCGAATGTCACCTCACAGGTTTCTACCATTTTGCTAGACTCGCAGTTCCAGACCCTATAAGCCCGTGAAGAAGTCGAGTAGCCTAGAAAGATCCCGTCACAAGAACGTGACTCGAACTTATCTAGGTTCCCGGACTTCAAAACAAAGCACTTGCAACCAAACACACGAAAGTGAGAGACGCTGGGCTTTCGCCCATATCTCAGCTCATAAGAAGTGCGGTGCAAGTGTACCCGAAGAAAAACTCGATTAGAGACATGGCACGCGGTGGCTATAGCCTCAGCCCAAAACTTCCGCGGTGTAGAGTACTCATCAAGCATCGTCCTGGCCATCTCGACCAAGGTACGGTTCTTCCTCTCCACAACGCCATTCTGCTGAGGGACGTATGGAGAAGAGAACTGGTGCTCTACACCTGTCTCACCACAGAAACTCTCAAAGTAGGAATTCTTGAACTCCGTGCCATTGTCACTGCGGATCGCTCGTAAGGCACCGGGAGCTCAACAGAAAGCCTACTGAAAAGACCTCGGAAATGTGAAAACGTCTCATCCTTCGAGGCTAAGAAAAACACCCAAGAATACCTCGAGAAGTCATCGACCACAACAAGAACATACCACTTCCCTCCTGCTGACTGCACTCGAGCTGGTCCAACTGTGTCCATGTGGAGCAGCTGTCCCGGTGCATCGGTCATAGTAACTGTGACCGGAGGGTGAGAAGCGGCAACCATCTTGCCGTGCCGGCATGGAGCGCAAACAAGATCTTTGACCATCTTGAGTTTTGGCAGACCACGAATGAGATCGTGACCGCTAACTCGAGTCAAATGGTCAAAGCCTATATGACCAAGTCTCCTATGCTAGAAAGAAAGGTCGCGAGACTCAGAAGCAACTAAACACCTGAGAGGATCGCCAGAAGACTCAGAAAAATCAGCACGAAAGATCCTCCCAAAACGAGATATCCCGCAAACCAGACTACCCGAAGAATCAAGAATTTTGCAATTGTTTTTCTTAAAGCTCACCTCGAAACCGTCATCGGTAAGCTGAGAGACTGACAGCAAATTATACTGCAGCTTACTAACCAAGGCTACATCTTTCAAAATGAAAGAGTCATTAATGCGCACTGTACCTTTGGTGATGACACGCCAAATTGAAGCATCTCCGAAGGTGATCGTCTCATCACCTGGAGCACGGGCAAGGGAAGAAAACCAACGGGAGTCTCCGGTCATGTGTCGTGAACACCCGGAGTCTACAAGCCAAACCTTTCCCTTCCCTGCCCGGCGAACCTGAGTCAAACAGAGAGTAAAGTCTCAGTACTGGGGTAAATCAAGAGTGATTTTGGCACCCAATACTCAACAACACGTCGAGTAGCAGAAGTAGCCACACACGACTGACCTCTAGCTACCCTACGCTCTCTGTCACTCACAGCAGAAGGTCTGTGAGCAGACCTGAAGCTGTTGCGGGGTCCGACTGCTACGGGAGAGCGAGTCGGAACACTGACAACACGCTGATCACGCCGCGGGTAGCTATCTCGATGGGGGAAACGAGATATACCCTCAGGACGGCGAAAATCACGACCAGGAGCATATCGAGGACGAAAGCCAGAAAACTCAGAAAATCCGAGTCCTCGATGATGCCCAAAACCAGTAGACGCAACCCTAGACCTCGTGTTGGTCTTAGGTGCACTCAGGATCTGGGGCTGATCCTGAATACCCCTAAGAGACTCAACACGGTCTCTACGCGCGATCTTGGCGCGCCTGAAGCATTGATCGACCGTGTGTCCATCCTTCTGACAGAAGGTGCAGTGGTACTTCACCTTCTGAGAGGTAGAAGTAGCACGGGGAGGCTTCGCCTTCTGAGAGGCCGAAGCAACAGGTGCAATCACCTTGCTGTCAGAAATCCCCTGGACATAGCCCGCTGACTTAAATCGGACTTTCTCCGTCCTGGGCTCGGTCTCGATCACACCTGGTGCTATGGGTTTGAGCACGGCAGGTGGATGCTTCCTCATGTCCTCATAATAATCATATTCTAGACCCTGATTAAATTTGCAAATTTTAGACTGGTCCAGAATAAGATTAAGCTTCTTCTTGCCTCCTACAAACCTCTCGAGAGTGTTCATAAGATACTGACACTCCCGAAAGAGAGAGGTGCAAGAAGAGCAGGGGGAAGAGGGAACAGCAGGAGGTAAGAGAGCAGATGAAGAACCAACAGCAGAGGGAAGAATGGCTTGTGCACGCACAGCCGACTCTGAAAGGACAGTCCTACTGCTAGCAGGTTGGTTCACGTCGCTAGGCGTCTCTACCTTACCCTGGGGCTTCTCCCCCTTCTCAGCACAGACAATACAAGCAGAAGGTTGCTTCTCTAATAGGTCCTTAGTTAGCTTCACAAATTTCTCATCTAATGCAATTAAGTCAATTTTTAGTTTATTACAATTTTTGCATGGTGAGCTAACAGGATCCTTAGAAGCAAACTGAGCCAACTTCCTATCATGATCAATCATATCTTGAAACTGTTTGGAGACAGCTTCAAATTCAACAGTTAACTTAGGACAGTTTAGACATGAATCAATCGGCTCTAGTAAAGAAGCTTGTAGTTCAGCAATTTTATGATCTGCCCGTTTTAAGTTCATCTTCAAGTTATAGCAAGTTTCACAAGATTCGGGCAGATTAAGGAGCATGGCATAAGGTCCTCTAGTAGCAATGTCCTTAACCTCACATGAGGTGGGAGAAGTAGTCTCATCAGTAGTAAGTAGGGTAACAGCCATCCTACTCAACTCTAAATCAGCAAGCAGACTAACATTCTCCACCATAACAATATCAAGCTCGGAGGACACACTATCATGCGAGGTCCTTAATTTCTCCATATCAACCAGCAAAGCAGAGCATGTATCACAGTCGTCACGGGACGGAGCAGATGTAAGTGAAGTAAGCTCCCGTGCCAGTCTATCTACTTCCTTCTCCAACTCGCTACACCTAGCTCTAGCTCTAGCATGAAAACCTCCTAGCTTAAGAAAAGCATGATTGAGCTGGTCGTAGGTGGGACTTACCTCGTCCGAGTCGGAGTACAGCTTGTTGTCGCTGAGTTCGCCCTCAAGGGCCATGAAGCACATGCCGGAGAAGTCGTCGCCGCCATCCTTGCGCTCTTGATCTCCCGTCCCGTCGTCGTCGCTCCATCCCTCCACCTCGCTGAGGTCGAGGTCGTCGAAGACGGTGAGGACGCGGTGGAAGAGCTTCTTGGCTTTCCCGAAGTTGCGGAACTTCTTCTTTCCAGGCGTCTGAGCTGGAGGCTTCTTGTTGCGGTTCTTGTTGGTGTAGTCGATCTTTCCCGAACCGCCGTAGTCGTTCTTGCCCTTCTCCAGCTTGGGGCAGTTTGCCCGAATGTGGTTGGGGCCACCACACTCGTAGCAAATCACGGGTCCTCCTCTCTTTCTGTCCCTCTTCCCCTTGTAAGCATGGGAGAATCTTCGAGCAAGGAGGGCCAGCTGATCATCCGCAAGCTGCTCTAACTGATCATCAGTTATGTCACAGAGAGCAGCAAGGGAGAAACCGCAAGAAGACTCAGAAGAGAGACCAGAAGCCGAACTGGGATCGGTGACCAAAGCCATCGACTGAGACTTCGACCTACGAGAGACAACGTCAATCTCGTGAGTCTTGAGGCGCGAGTACAGCGCATCAAGAGTCAAGGTCGAGAGGTCTGTCGTGTCCTTGATGGTGGTCACTTTCATCTCCCAAACACGCAGATCGAGTGCCGCGAGCATTTGACGAGCGTTGTCCGAGTCGGGGTATGTGAGACCGACCGCTCGGAGGTTGCTCAAGATCTTGTGGAAGCGCGCAAAGCACTCATCGAGGGACTCACCAGCAAGCATCTCGAATTTGTTGTATTCTCGCTTGAACTGGTCCTGTCGAACCGTCTTGATCTGGGTGGTGCCCTCCTGGTATGCATCGAGGGTCACCCAGATATTGTAGGCGGACGACAGGTGAGAGATGCGATCGAATTCGCTTCTACTCAAGCCCTGGATTATGATGTTCCTTGCCTTCGCATTTGCCTCAACATCGGGCATGTTCGCCACATTGATGTTCTCATCGGCAGGAACAACATATCGCACCTTCACCTTCCGCCAGATAGCGTACCCCTGAGCCTGGATGTATGTCTCCATTCGGCTCTTCCAGAAGGGGTAATCCATGCCATCGAAAATGGGCGGCTTGGTGGAGTACTTGTCCGTCGCCATGGCTCTTCAGACTGGTTAAGATCTATTGATTAGAGCTAACCGGCTCTGATACCAATTGTTGGACCGAAATGGCGACAGAGGGGAGGTGAATGTCGATTCTTTAAAAAACGACCCCTCAAAAGCACGGACTCAAATCTCCTCTCCGATAATTATGAAAATTATGAAGAGGGATTCTTATGCCTTTTGGAACTCCTAAACACCCATAAGAAAGAAGCAACGAAGAAAATCCGCTCAAACAACAAGTTTCAGAGGGACCGGAATGAACGCAGTTCAAAGAGAGGTCTGACCTCTCTGATAACACCGATCAGACTGCCCTTATAGGAGAGGTCAGACCGCCCGGCACACACAAGTCAGACCGCCCCTTGAAAAAATTCAGCTCGAGAGAGCTCTGAAGTTTCTGAAATTTTGCACTAATTTCAGATCTTCAAAAACCACAAAATAGAGCCGATTTCCTCCATTCTTTTTGATCCAGAGAACTGAGACTATATGCCAAATAGGGAGGAGGCTCTAGGGAACAACGAAATCAAATCAAATGACAAGAATTTTAGATTATTGAAAAATCTGAAACTTTACCCGAGCTAACCCAAAAATCAAATTACTTTTAAACCGTTGATCCTTTGGCCACAAAACTTTGCGGATAGCTATAAGATAGCATCTGGACCCTCCATGCCAAATTTCAAGCCATCTCAACAAGGGAAACACTGAGAGCACAAAAACCCTAGAAATATAAGGAAGAACAGGGGAGACTCAAAATGCAAAACTGGGATTAAAAACTCGTCTCTGGGATTCTAGATGACCAAATGGTCTAAGATCACTCTCCCATCACTAAGCAACCCATTTTGCACCTCCACAGCAAGCAAGAACTCGAAAATCAAAAAGTCAAGAAATCACTCAAGGAATGAACGAAGAACAGAGAAGAGCTCGGGAAGAAAACTTCAGATTTCATTCATTAGATCAAAAGGAAATACAAGGAGTCACGATACGCATGGACATTAGAACAAGATGAAAGATTACATGACTCTCAATCCCTCTCCAATCTCTCAATCCTCAACCATGAATGCTTGGAGTGGATGAACACAACCCAAACCCTCACCTAGAACACATCATAGAAGCTACAGAGGGAGCACACTCTGCCTCTACCTACTCACACCAACTAAAGAGCTAAAGGAAACAACCTTCCCAAAGCCTCTTTTGACTAGTGTAAACCCTAATCCCATACAAGTGCTCAAGGAGGGCATGCAGCCCCTCCTCTCCTTTTATAGCGCTTGGCTAACGGGTCTCCGCCCCGTTACGCCCGCTACGTCCAACGGAGCCCGCTCCCGCTTGTGCAGCCTTGCGAATTTCCCGATTCGCCCCTCCTGCACCTTCCGGGAAGCTTTCGCGCTCCTTGCCTCGCACGCCTCGCAACCTCCTCGAGTCCACGTCGTCTTCGACACATCCCGACCGTTCTGACCTCAGCGCCACCTGCGCCTAGTCCGGTCCACCGTGTCTCGCCACGACTCCAACTCGACGTCCTGCAGTCACACAGACAAGAAACACGTCAAATAGCACCGCTCGACACATGAAAGCGTAAATACCATCACACTTACCACATACGAAGTCCAAACCTGTCGAAACATTAGAATATGCATCCTAATCCCATTCGACTAAGTTTGACCAAAGTCCGACCGAGCCCGTTGCACCACGCAACGACATGGTCCGACCACTCAAACCACACTCGACTATCCTAAACCTTTGTCAATTACTCATCATTCACATGGAGTCACGACCACCTGGTCTCTCATGATATTATAGCGAAACAGTCTAATAACATTTAAAAAGCGCATTCTAGCTAGAATAAATACCTAATTAAGGAAGATTCCTTCCACTAAACCATCATGACAGGTCTCCACGCTATATTTGCACCATCTATATTGAAATTTGGTCAAGTATTATAGCAATCTATATAGACAAAGTAGCATATCTGAATCATAAATTGGAATGGCATGATATGAATAGTAAATTCGAAAATACAAACCATACCGCTCAGTTCTACTAATGGGTAATTTATTCCGATGTGACTTTATCCTTTGAAAACGCTGCAAAATGCTATCATCTCTAATAGTTGCAAACATATGTCGTTCAATATAGCATACGATGCAACCATTCATCATCCATTTTATTTCTCAACTCGGTCTTAATAATATTCATAGCGGAGAAGGCTTGTTCAACTATAAGTTCAATAAAGCGATATATCAATGGGGTAACATGTGTGTCTATCACTTTGAACCATCTTCACAACAAGATCTCCAAGGTCATTACAACTTGAGAAATCTTTACCATCTCTCACATCAACAATGAATATATCGAGTTGGCCCTTTAGGACCACACAATCATATTCGGAGTAGTCAGCAACATAAATCTTAGCAAGTTGGATTAGTTTGTCTACATCAAAGTTGGTAAAAGAATTCTTTAAGTCAAGACAAGTAATACAAATCAACAACTGGGTTGATATTTTAGAAAAATGATTGTTTGACTCAACAAGAATTTGATCAAGTCTTGCATTAAAAATTCTACGATGAAAATGATGGTAGTAACTCATCAATTTGGCGCCACAAACACCTTGTTTCCTCTGCACAAGCTCTCACTAAATCCTTTTGTATCTTTGGGCAAGTCATATGATTATTCCCAAGAGCATTGGCACCAAATCATATTTGCAGCTTTGGAATTCTTCTCTATGTACCATTGTAGCATCTTTAGAAAGTTCCCCTATTGCTTGAGCTTGAAGACTCATTATGGCCACGAAACGCAAGAGCTTGCAAAAGGAGAAATCTTACAACACATAAAACATTAGTCAAGAGAGCTTTGTATTACTCCCTCTTCTCTACACTTTTCTGAGACCACACATAAGTCACACTTTTGTCTTTGATTTTTGAAATATGCAGCATGCCTCCTTGCTTTGTTGTGAGTACTATTAACTCCTCCAACATGCTCATTGAAAGATTCTAGCATCCTCTTTCAATTACTATACCTATTTTGGTTAATACATCATTACCAAAGTTGTCGGTCCTTGATGCTTAAAATGGTAATATAAAAGCAATAAGCTGCATTTTTATGCACAATGTATTCTAGCCAATCAAATTTGGTTAATTATGAATTTACAAATGCCCTTGTTTGGGACTGTGCTCTTTGCGTGAAAAATCATGGCTAATTGGTTTACATGGACCATAGACAAAAATGCTCTCCTAGCATAATCTCTAATGTTAGGATCGAACTCTTCAATTGGCTTCCGAAGCCCCATATCAATATCATCTATATTAAGCTTAATACGTAATCTTTCTTTGCTCAACATCGCTACCCTGAGTTGCTAAACTTTTCTTAGAGACATCTTTTGAATAATATCTCTTCATCTAACAACAATCTTAGCAAGAAGCAATATACAATTCTAATTAGTTATTTCAAATTTAGCACTTAGACTTTGGAACTAAGAAGTGGCTACTAATTAGTGAGTAGTGAGGCAATTTACAAACTTGATGGAGACTTTGGGAGGTAGCTTGGCGATGGGCAGTGATGCCGGTCGCTAGCAATGGAGCAGAGACGAAGGCTAGTGGCCGGGACCCCGAGAGGTGGAGGGTAGAGGGGCCGTGGATGGATCGATGGAGGACGGAGGCGGAGACCTGGTCCAGGAGCCCGAACACTGGAGGGAGGAGGCGACAGTGGCACACGTAATCGCTCTTGCCTAGGGTTGGGAGGGAGGAGGTGCACATGCGATTGCATTGTGTTGGCCGAGGCTACAGAATGGGGGAAGGGGGCGATTGCATTGGAGTTAATGGGCTGGTTAAATCAGCTCAGAATGCCCATTGATGTTAATGGGTTGAATCGGAGCTACAGCCTCCTAGCCCTAGGCGTAGGTCCACCCCTGTGTTGCAGTGATGGTGAGCCCTGATGCTGAGGGTTTGGAAGGAGTTGGTGATTTGTTCCATGCCACGGATGCTGCTCGTGGCGGCTTCGACAACATGGGTTGCGCCTTTGGATGATGACACGTTCTCCTCGTTTCTCAATTCCAAGTATGAAGTCATACATCGAATTGGCTAATAGTTGTGAACTTGATTTCTGAACATACGCTTTATTGAACCGCAATGGCCCTTTACTGCTTCACAGCTTACACCATCCATGTAAAAAGGCCTTAACATCAAAGTTGTAAATTCCATTTTGGATGCCATTCCGGTTTGCCTCTTGGTATAGAATGCGCTGGTACCAGTCCATCCGGTGTACCGTTTCAGATTATAAAATTTTTAATTTAATAATATATTTATTCATAGTCTATATATGTAATTATATGTGCACATAATTTCACTTAAAATCTCACTTTAAATATATAACCATAGCATAAAAATGAGGATCACTTCAATTATGCATAGTATCAGAATACATGGAATGATAAATCCTATAAATTTTCAAAATCAAATTTCCAAGTACGACCGGTACCGAAATGAATGGTACGGAATGGTCTGGTATTGACCAGTATAAGGCCAATATGGCAATATGGGATAGATGATTTGTTGTGCTGTTTTGCTTGCCGAGACGGGACATTCCGGTCATTCTGGCCAGAACGGAATGGGATTGATAAGCATGTTTAACATAGCAGAGCCAGAGAGGTTAGCGTGTAGCACGCCTTCGCATGGCGTTTACGTATAACGAAATAATCCACGGAGATATTCTTCAAAAGAATGTTACGTAGCGCAGAGTTGTCCGCTTCCAGTGCCCAGCCGATCTCGTTCGTCCGATTCCACCGGTGGGAGCCGTGCCGCGACGAGCGGACGAGGAGGGACACTGGGACGGAGAGGGGATGTCCTTCGCCGTCGCGTCGCTCTAGTGGCGCCGCCGCTTCCGCTGCCTCCTGCGGCGGCGGCATGGGGTAGGCGCGCAAGGTCAACACCTCCGCGGTTCGTCCTGGCGGCATCTAGCAGAGGCAGCGACCCGTCCCCGCCGACGTTCGAGCAGCTGCGGGAACAGCTCCTCCAACTCCACGCCGAAGCCGACCTCACCCAATCCAAGGTTACTGGTTGGGAAATTGGAATGATGAATACGTAGGAGGAACTTATCTGTTTTATACTTGTGCTAGAACATTCCAGACAATAAGTGTGACTCCCAAAATTACATTATGATTCATCGATGAGTAGATTTTGTTCGGAACTAAAGATCTTTGAGTGAATGGCCTGATGAGAGTAACGATTTGTCGATATGGGTACAACTTGGGAGTGCTGTAGTATTTGTTGCACTGCACATGCATCATCCTTATTACAAAATTTGTGTTTTGTTCTTGTAGCAAATACCACGGGGGTAAGGCTTGTGCGGTTGACCGAGGCTGCTGAGAACCTTAAGAAAAGAGCCGCGGTCAGCGTCCAAATGGGCAAAGAGAATGAGGCAGTGGACTTGTGCAAAAGAAGAAGTTGATCAAAGCTCTGGAGAACATAAAAGAGCGCATTGAGGTGCTTGACAAGCTTTCCATAAAGATTAGCGAGGTGATAAAGTGTTCTTTTATCATCATTTGACATGTGATTTTTTTTTTAAAAAAATGGATATATGTTCTCTAACTTGTGCCAAGAACTCATGATAAATGGGCGAGTCATTATTTGACAGCTATATGTAATACTGTTGCTGTGGTAATTCTGCTGATTGCATCAAGTATGAAAATTTACAAACTTTTCCTTCAAATATGCCATATAACAAGCACATATATGATGCCTCAAATATACCATTCCCATTCAGGAACTAATTTTTCAAATTTGAGTTCATATGCGTATTTGAAATGCTGTGATGTGCATGATCCTACTATTAGCAACTTTGTTGGATCCAGGCAATTTGGTTGAAGCAGAATATGTTATTGAACACGCACATCCAGGGATGCCTAATGGCGAAGAGTCCAACAACAAGATAAGAGTTTTCTCCAGTAAAGTTGATGATGGGGCTGACGAGACTAGCGATTCTCTTTCCAAATCAGTTGAAAGGGGTCTTTTGAGATGAAAAATGATGTATATTCAAGCATGTCTGGCCACTCCGAGCAAAGTGAACTTCAGATGGCCGATAGCTTCACATTTTCCAAGGATCATGACCCAACAAACAGCATAAAGAATCGTTCTTCGTATGATGATTTTCTAGAGCATATTGATTCACAGCTGAATTCATTATAATATGAAATTGAGCAGTTCATCAGTTACCAACCATCAGAAGAGGTGGACATTCAGAAGCTGATAAATGGCAAGCGGCACAAATTGCCAGACATATTGAAGCTTGTAACTGAAACTAGAGAAAGGTGAGTCTGGGAGGGTAAACACAATACATTCAAAGCGCATGAATTCCTCTTTTTCATTAGGCAGTCATTGCATCATTACAACAAATATGCTTGAGCTTCATTACAATAGCTAACTGTTTCAGGATTGCAAATATTTTGGATAATACAGCAAGTGAGACTAGATCTGAAGACTTGAGATAATATCAAACTACAAAACAATGAATGGTAACATCAAGCTTCGTCTCTCTCATCGGTAAGTAGTCTCTGCTTCAATTGCGTTGCACAAATATCAGATTAACCAGTACTGCCTTGTATGAGGCTATGATTATTAACATCCAGTATCGATTTTTCCTTGTATATCTGCCTCACTGCCTGTATACCTAATTACATATCCATACAATCCAAAAAAAAGTAAAGAAATCATGAAGCAGCAGCTATGATTGAATTCATTCAACCAGCATAAATCATACAACAATTTGCATTTCAACCTTTTGTGCAACCGTAATACAACAATCAACTGTATACAACAATATACGACTCAAGTTCAGCTGTAATAGACAGTGTATTCGAGTATATTGTGCATGTGCATGTCTTGGTGTCAGGACCGGGCGATTTGGCCAGGTCTACAGCCGGAGAGGCTTTTCCGCCCAACCTCCTACATTGGATGCGGCGGCAGATTCTCCAGGCGATTAGGAGTTGTAATCCATGTCTACTTTGGTCTAGTTTCCGAGTTGATTAAGTAATAGGAATTGTAATAGGACTAAGGGTCATTGTCAAATCCGGATTAGCCGTGATCAGGTAGTCTCCTCTGTATATAAAGAGGAAGAGCTAATAGAAATAAAGGCAAGGAAGATATTACCTCAATTCTTCATCTTCTCTTCTAATCTACTCCTCCAGGACCTTAGCTTCTTCAACCTAAGTGCAGTCGCACCCCTGGTGCGACTTCCCCTCATCTTCCGCCCAGATCGCCGCGTCCAGCACGGCGCCTCCAACTTCCGCAGACTCTCGGTCATCAGCGACACACACTTATAACCTGAGATCACGGCGTGACAATTTGGTATCAGAGCACATGGCTGACGATCGGATCGACGAGATTCTGGAGCAGATGGCAACCTTGACAGCTAACATGACCAAGCAGATGGATGAGTTGAAGGATCGCTTTGACAATCAGCAGAGCAAGGGGAATGAACTCGGCGAGAGGCTCACGGCATTGGAGAAGCGACAATTAGGAGGCGGATTGCTACCTCTGCCAGCAGGTGCCATGCCGGCGACCAGCAACCACGGGAGCGTGGCTTGGGCAGCAGGCGAGAAACCCCCTCGCTTCCACAGACTAGAATTTCCATCGTATGATGGACAAGGAGATCCGCTGAGTTGGCTGCTACGCTGCGAACAATTTTTTCGCGGACAGAAGACCCTGGAAAGCGAAAAGGTGTGGCTTGCGTCCTGCCATTTGATCGGGGTGGCGCAGCAGTGGTACTTCCAATTGGAGAGGGATGAAGGGGAACCTGATTGGCCGCACTTTAAGGAATTCGTAAATCTGCGTTTCGGGCCATCAATCCGTCACAATCCCCTCGGCGAGCTCAAAGAACTGATGCAAACCGGCACTGTGGAAGATTACCAGCAGCAGTTTCTCGCCATCCTGTGCCGGACCGACTATCTTCAGCCGAAGCAGCAGGTACAGCTTTTCACATCAGGACTGCGAGAACCGATCCGCACGGACGTCGAACTACAAAGTCCGGCAGGGCTGCAGATGGCGATGGCCCTAGCAAGAGCTTATGAGCGAAGGGCGCAAGTCTCGGGGCAGGATGCTGCCATCTGGGTCAAGAAACCAACACCAGCGCCATCTTCGGCAGCGGCAGCAGCACCAGCGGCAGCGACGCGACCGACACCAGCTAGCAAACCCACCCTTCCGGTCCTTCCAGCACTGCCGAACAGCAACACCACAGGGCCTGGCCAGGGATCCGTTCCAGGCAGAGCAATGGAGTCCGAGAGATTCTAGTGCAGTGGGAGGGGTTGACGGCTGCAGATGCAACGTGGGAACCCCTGGAGCATTTTCGTCGACAATTTCCATTTTTTAAGCTCGCGGACGAGCTGTTTTCCGAGGAGGGGAGAAATGTCAGGACCGGGCAATTTGGCCAGGTCTACAGCCGGAGAGGCTTTTCCGCCCAACCTCCTACATTGGATGCGGCGGCAGATTCTCCAGGCGATTAGGAGTTGTAATCCATGTCTACTTTGGTCTAGTTTCCGAGTTGATTAAGTAATAGGAATTGTAATAGGACTAAGGGTCATTGTCAAATCCGGATTAGCCGTGATCAGGTAGTCTCCTCTGTATATAAAGAGGAAGAGCTAATAGAAATAAAGGCAAGGAAGATATTTACCTCAATTCTTCATCTTCTCTTCTAATCTACTCCTCCAGGACCTTAGCTTCTTCAACCTAAGTGCAGTCGCACCCCTGGTGCGACTTCCCCTCATCTTCCGCCCAGATCGCCGCGTCCAGCACGGCGCCTCCAACTTCCGCAGACTCTCGGTCATCAGCGACACACACTTATAACCTGATATCACGGCGTGACACTTGGTGGCTATTCAACAAAGTAATAGAGGATATCAATCATTGTGGTATGAGATATTCCTCTTAAGTTACATAAATCATACTTGTGATATGCAAGGGCATTAAATAGGTTACCCGTACATGTGCATATTGTGATGGCTAGCTAACAAAGTATCAGATGATATCTGTCATTGTAGTATGTATGAGTTATTTCTCTAAGTTACATTAATCTTACTCATAATTTTCCAATTATATTGGCAAGAGTGATCTTTCCACATTTTGCAAGGCCTAGCTGATCAAACTGGTCTGAGATCATTGTGATGTCTTTCTCATCAATCTTCCCCATCTCTTTGAGCTTGTAGATAACGAAGTCTGATTTGCTGTTGCATAGGAAGAAGCGGATCAAAGTCAGTGACTAAGTAACTTACTTTCATATAAAAGACACAGTCACTCTGTAATGCAACATAGTAACATGCTTTTGGAAGTTGTGGAGAAAAGTAAATTTCATGTAGGGTTGTGAGGTGTTAATGCTCATCATATCACATCCATCACAGCCTCACAGGCATGTAACCTTGCCCTGTCTACTAGAGTATTATTTAACTCCCTTTCTTGATCTCTAACATTTTTTAGACAAAATGACACTTTGGACCTAGTTTCATTATAAGCGAAAAGTTAATTCTTACAGTTGGTCATTGAACTCTTGATATTTCATTGCATAACCTGAAAACACTTTTGTATCAGAATGATCTCGTTTACCAATGAATGAAGGCAGTACGGAATGTGCACATGCAGCATATGTAGAATATCTGTACCTTTTTTTTTTTAAAAAAAAGCCTGATCTAATCACCTTGTTTGAGTTACAATTTCCTTGCCCAATCGGCAAAAGTGAGAAATGACCTTTCTTCTGATAAAATTAACTTCCTCATAAGGAAACAGCATGATAAAATCATTGAATTCAAGATAAAAAATAGATTAGAAGTTTAATTGCTATGAAAAAGATGTTTCCTTTTAGGGGTTTGCTTCACTACATGTCTTTTAGAAAAGTTTACGAATCTTAAAGTAAGGTAGTTAATCTTAGGTGATGAAAAATCTGTACCAACCTGTAAAAAATAAATCAAATTGAATATTAGATTTAGATATAGACTTAAATATTAGGTGGGGCAAATCTTTGATTTGATTTATCTCTTAGGTTATGTATATTTGCCCCCACCTAATATTAACTCCTTTGCTTTAAGATTCGTAAACCTTTAAAAAAAGGTGCACTGATTTAATTGTCTTAATGGCCCAAGTGCAGTTTTAAGTATAAAATTTTCTTGACATAATCTTTCATGGAAAATTATACAGTACCTTACAGCCGCATCATTATCTAGGTCTGCTGCAAGTGGCTTATTGTCCATTTTCTTCTGGAGGATCCATTTTGTAGTTCGCTGGTTCCTTTTGTCCATCCTTAGATCTGTTAGGAACAAAAAGGCCTTGGCAACTGCCAAAGTGCTCACCAACAGACACAAGGTTGCAGAGAGTCTTCCAGCTGTCGTTGAGAAGCCATAATCCCCATATCCATCTGTTGTCACAGAAATGACTGATAAATAGAAGCTATCAACCCAACTTAGGCCCTCCACCTCATGTACTATGATTGTACAAATTGAGATTGATCCTGCAACAACCCCTAATGCAAGTAGTACTTTAATCCTCCCTCTTGACCTTTTCTTTTCAGCATCGATCATATAGGTGTCAAATACCTTGTTGAGCTTATTATCATCCATTGTGCTAAGTAGGACTGCCCTCTTCTTGTTAAGCACATTTGTCAACAGCCCATTTAGCATAATGTCAACAAAGCGAACACCGATTAGAAGAAACAAGCATGTGAACACCTTTGTGAAGGTAGTACAAGGGACTATGTCACCATACCCTATGGTGCACAAGCTTATGATGGTGAAGTAAAGGGCATCCACTAACTTGAACGTGGATTTCCCCTTGAAACCTTCAACATTTGTCATGTACACGAAGACTCCTATTGAGATGTATAAGATGACACTAACAATAGCCTGCCTTGTTGCTGATGGTGTGTATTGTGCAGCATGGCTTTGCTCATCAAGCTCATCCGTGTAGGAAGCTTCTTTGATTGACATGAATATAGAAGGTGAGGAATGCACCCGCCGGAAAGTTGGTGTGGATACTATATTGGTGTTTTCGTGAGTGGGTGGTGGATGATTGGTAGAACTGAAGTTAGCTTTGCTATTACTGTTTGGATGAAAGGAAGTTGTGCACCTGTTTGGAACATCGCAGGATTTTCTTCTGTCTTGCTTGGAAGAGTACTTTTGGTCGCGGTGGACTAAAGGCAGCAGAGGCTCTTCCATGGAAGACATATTAGAGCTTTGATTCATCTGCTTGCAGTCCTCAGGTTGGACTACGATCACTTTATATCTATGGTGGTTTTGCTGAGGCCTTGACAATGGAAGTGGTTGTTAAGTATATCAAGGCCCGTATATTATTGGCCCATGTGGCCCATATAGTTATTTATATATTGGCATCTCCACTATTGGAGTATTTGTCTTCTCAAATCTCCAATGTAAGTTACATGGTATCAGAGCCATGGATTAGGGTTAGGTTAGGATTATTTTAGTCCTCCTCTCCCACGATCCAAAATTTGACCGACCAGTCGGCCTCGGCTCGTCGCGGGCGGTTCGTCTCTACGTTGTGGGCGGTTCCTTCGGCCGCCATCTCTGCGTCGTGGCTCATTCGTCTCTGCATCGCGGGCGGTTCGTCTCTGTGTCGCGGGGCCACTGTCTCTGCGTCGCGGCTCGGCCGCCGTTGCCCGTCGCAGCTCTTTCGTCTCTGCGTCGCGGGTGGTTCCTTCGGCTGCCATCTCTGCATCGCGGCTTGGCCGCCGTCGCCTGTCGCGGCTCTTTCGGCCGCCGCCCCTGTAGCTGCCCGTCGCGGCTTCTTCTTCGGCCGCCGTCCGCCTGTCACGGCTTCTTCTTCAGCCGCCAGTCCGTCGGGATCCGTCCGGGTCGCCGCTGCTGTCCGGGCCGCCGCCACTGCCTGGGTCATTTGTCTAGTCAGATCGGATCCGTCCGGGCCGCCGCGGCTACCTGGGTCACCTTGCCTCGTCAGGTCTCGTCGGCGCCTCATCAGATTCGGCGACTCTGGTATCAGACGGCTGCTCCGGTCTCGTCCTCATCCCATGGCCTCTGCGTGGATCTCTCTGCCCGATCTCGTCTGCTGCTACTGTCCCGTGGAGCCCGTGATATCTCTGCACAGTCAACACTTCCATTGTGGTAACTGCTATCTGTCCTCTATTTTGCTGTTTTGCCTGCTGTTGGTCAAGCCCTAACACTTCTTAACATGTCTCAGATAAATGCAATAGTTATTAATCTCACCCTAGATGGTCAGAATTATCCAGAGTGGGCTTTCTGTGTAGAGACTGCATTGAGGGGCTATGGTTTACTTTTTCACTTAACTGAAACTCCACCTGTGCTTAAAAATGATGGTAGTAATGCTGCTACAGTAAAAGAATGGCATATTAATGATGGGAAAGTAATGGCTGCCATGATCAATAGTACTAAGCAATCCATGATTATGAGTCTTTCTAAGTTCAAAACAGCTAAGGGCATATGGGACAACTTGAAAAAGCGCTATGTTCAGGATAGTGGTGCTCTTTTGCATACTCATGCAGCAAACTCATGAAATTTAGCAGAATGATATGTCTATTGATGAGTACTACTCTGCTTTTGATCGTCTGATGGGATCATTGACTTCCATGATACCTGAGCATACAACTGTTTCCTGTCCAGCACATAAGTTTATTGAAAATATTTTTACTTACAGATTTTTCATGGGAGTCCGGGCTGAGTATGATCCATTCGTACACGATTGCTTCACAATTCTTCTGCTCTCACCATGGCACATGCATTATCTGATTTACTTGTAAAAGAAACACGTCCCAAGTCTATGTCTTCTTCTGCATCTGTGCCTCATAGTGTGTTGGCAGCTTCTCAGAGGATCAGTGCACCAAAAAGTTCCTCTTCAGAGCTCTGTAAGCATTGTGGCAAGTCTGGCCATCTTCCAGAGAATTGTTTTTCTCATTATCCAGAGAAGTTGGCTGACTATTGTGCACGTCGTGCGGCTCGTGTTGCTCGTGGTTGTGGTACTGGTTCCACTCCTAGAGGTTCAGTGTCTGTTGCTGCTGCTTCGCCTGTTAATGCTCCTTCGTCGTCTTGGGTGCTTGATTCAGGGGCTTCTTTTCATGTGACATCTGATCAGTCCTAGTTGGTTGCTTACAAGCCGGTCACTGATGGAGCTTCTATTTAGACAGCTGATGGTACATCTTGTCATATTACTCACCAGGGTTCACTTTGCAATCCTTATTTTTCTGTACCCGATGTTTCTTTTGTACCTCAGTTGTCCATGAATCTTCTTTCGGTTGGTCAAGTTACCGACCAAAATTGCTTTGTTGGATTTGATGACTTATCTTGTTTTATTCAGGACCGTCGAAGCGGGAAAGTGATTGGGACTGGCCATCGTCGTAAAGGTGCTCCTAGCGTCTACATCCTCGACACCTTGCGTCTTCCTTCTTCCATTGAGTCTCCAGCTCGTGTGTCATCCGCTGCATCGTTTTCTGCCCCTTCCTTCGCCCAATGGCATCATCATCTTCGTCGTCTTTGTGGGTCTCGGTTGTCCACGTTAATAAATAAAGGTTGTTTAGGTCATACATCTATTGAGTCTAGTTTTCATTGTAAGGGTTGCAAGCTTGGAAAACAGATACAACTACCATATTCATCTAGTGTTTCTCATTCTGCTAGATCTTTTGATCTTATTCATTCAGATGTATGGGGTCCTGCACCTTTTGCTACAAAGGGTGGTCACAAGTATTATGTCATTTTTATTGATGATCATTCTCGATATACATGGATTTATTTCATGAAACATCGCTCTCAGTTGTGTTCCATTTACCAGTCTTTTGTTCGCATGGTTCACACACAGTTTTCTACTCCTATTAGAGTTTTTCGCTCTGACTCTGGTGGTGAGTATTTGTCTGATGCTTTTCGCCAGTTTTTGTCATCTGAGGGCACTCTTGCTCAGCTCTCTTGTCCTGGCGCTCATGCTCAGAATGGTGTTGTTGAACGCAAACATCGCCATCTTATAGAGACTGCTCGCACACTTTTGATTTCATCTTTTGTTCCGTCTCATTTTTGGGGTGAAGTTGTTTCTATTGTTGTCTATCTCATCAATAGACAACCCTCATCCAAACTGTCTGGCAAATGTCCTGGTGAAGTTCTTTTTGGTACTTCTCCCAGCTATGATCATCTCCGAGTTTTTGGATGTACTTGCTATGTTTTACTTGCACCTCATGAGCGAACTAAGTTGACTGCTCAATCTGTTGAGTGTGTTTTTCTGGGGTATAGTCCTGAGCATAAAGGTTATCGGTGTTATGATCCTTCTTCTCATCGCATACGTATCTCTCGTGATGTGACCTTTGTTGAGGATCGTCCTTTCTTTTATAACCCCTCTACTCAGCCCTCATATTCTCCCACAGAACCCACATCGTTCCTGTGTCTTCCTCCTATTTCACCCAATAATGATGTCACTACACCTTCTCCATATATTACACCTGCTCCTTCTATTTCCATCACGCCACCTTCACAGGAGACTACACCTCCTCCTACACCACCTCTATTTCATTCTAAACCACCTATTACACGTGTTTTTCATCGTCGTCCCACAAACCCCACAGCACCTCCATCTAGTTCTACCACCACGGCCAGTCCTGATACAACCACTGTTGATGCTTCTAATGATATTGATGAGTCTCATACTGTTCCTGATGAGTTACAGGTTGGTCCAAGATATAATCTATGATCAGACAGTCAACTAGGGATGTACACTTCCCTGGTGTTTCTGGGATTGAAGAATCTTGAAACATATCTTTCTTATTTATTACAACATTTATAACGTGCAGTTTCTAGTATCTTGTGTAGTAGTTGATACAAGAGGCAACTGATGAAAGGGAAAGAAAGGGTGGGCTTATTCTTTGTTTTGATATCCGAAACCTTCTTTGATATCTGAAACATAATTGCTAGGTTCATCTCCAAAATTAAATCAGAATTACTGTGCTGTGAATTGCCACTTGTAACCTGCAATAATTCGTTGCACACTTTATGCTAACCATTGTAGTACATCGTTAGTATGCTGGTATTGTAGAACGTCGTTAGTATTCTGGTTAAGGGTGATCTTCATAGTTCCCTGCGTTGTGGTAGGGATTATCATGCACCGGGTCACTACTTGCTGCACGTGCACTAAATAGGTGCTCCTGAATTAAATTTGGTGTTACATTTTGATGCAGGTACCAAAGTTGACGATAGCTTCTTCTGATAAACCTGATAAACCACAGAAGAAATGACATCCCTGCTGTACCAACATTTCGTTATCCATGATGCAAACGGATGAACAAGCCACAGCGTCAACCAATCTTAACGTGGTCGGTTTGCAGCAGCAAGACTTAAGCAGTCTGGAGCAGCCTTTCACTGAGAGCAAGGTTCTCCAAGCAATCAAAGCGCTGCCGACTGAGAAGGCCCTGGGTCCAGTTGGATTCATAGGGTTATTCTATCAAAAAGCATGGTCTATCATCAAACAAGACATCATGGCTGGTGTACATGCTTTCTTCTCCACAGACCGTCGCGGTTTCCACAAGGTAAATTCAGCCTTAATTGTTCTTTTGCCAAAAACGAAAGGAGCTTCTCAGCCTTTGGACTTCAGGCCAATCAATTTAATACACAGTTTTTCCAAGCTGATCACCAAGCTCCTGGCCATCAGGTTATAGCCGCACATGGACCAGTTAGTTGATTATGTTAAGGGTATTAGAGATAAGGTATTAGAGATAGAATAGGACTCTTATTTGTTTCCTTATATCTCTTGTACTCTCCTATATATATGGCCCATTGGGTCTCATATCAATACAAACGCTATTCATAACATGGTATCAGAGCTTAGGTTAAAACCCTAACCTCGATCTACTTCCGCTCCGGCCGCCGCCGGTCACCGCCGGCCGCCGCCGCCCCCGGGAGGAATGTGCTCCACTCCCGGGGGGGCGGCCACCTCCTTCCGCTTCTCGCCGACGCATCGGCCTCGGGCCGCCGCCGCCGCACGGGCCGCTGTCTCGAGCCTCCGCCTGGAGAGGTCGCCCCTCGTTCGCCCGCTTGGAGCCGCCTCGCCGTCGTCAGATCGGCGCCGCCGCTTGGAGCCGATCCGTCCGGATCTCCACCGCTCGAGCCGCCGCCGCCGCCGCTCAGGTTGTCTTCGCCCGAGTCAACGCCGCCGCCGCCGGATCCGCCCGCTCCTCGCCGGATCCGTCAGATCCGGCCGCCTCCACGCCGGATTCGACGGTCTGGCCATCGTCGCCCGCGCCAGCGCCCGCCCGGATCCGCCCGCTCCTCGCCAGATCCGGCCGCCTCCGGCCGTCGTCGCCCGCGCCAGCGGGTCGCCTCCTCTGCGCCGGATCCGCCCGTCCCCGCCAGATCCGGCCGCCTCCGGGCCGCCGCTGCCGCGCCGCCGCCTTCGGAAGCCGCTGCCGCTCCATCGTCTCCGGGCTGCGTCACCTCCTCCTCCCGGCCTCTGCGCCGTCGCCGTGTGCGGTCGGCCGCTTTCGCCGCCGCCCGTTGCGCCCGCCCCGAATCCGGCCATCTCCTCCATCAGGCCAGCCTCCTCGCCCGTGGATCCGGCCGACTCCACCGTCGGCAAGCCTGGATCCGGCCTCGCTGCCCCGGATCTGGCCCTCTCCGCCGACTCCCGGCTGCCCCACAGCCACTGCCGCAGCTCCCGTGGCCGCCGCTGCTCCTGTGGCCGCCGCCGCCCGCAGTCCCTCGACGCGCCTGCGCCGCCGCCTCGAGGCTGCTGTGCCCGCATCTCCGAGTCGGGAGGGAATGAAGCGAGAGAAGAGGGCGTGCGAGTGGATGGGTGTGACAAATCGCCGAATCGGGGTGTGAGGAGAGAGGACGGGAGTGTGGAGGCGGTGTGAAGAGAGAGGAGAGAGGGGTGTTTTTGAGTTAAGTCGCGGTCAGTTATCTCGTTCGTCTCGTTGAGGCATCTGCGTTCGTCTCACTGAGTCAGCTGTTTTCTTTTAGTGAGTCTTCAATTATTTTTCGTGAGTCTTCCGTCGCGTCCATCTAAAATCCGTAGTTTCTGATCTTTCGTTCGTCCAAGCCGTGCGAGTCCACAAATTTATTGTCAGTCATAGAAGTGTAGGAATTCTCTTTTGCATGGCAGCAGCCGTTGCTCTTTTCCTTGAGCCGCTGCAGATCGTAGAAGTCTCTATGAGGCCGCCGCGCTTCTTTTGCACCGCGCCTCTGTTGCGCTTATTGTGCATTACGTCGCTGCGTTTCTTTTGCACCGCGCCTCTGTTGCGCTTCTTATGCATTGCGCCGCCGCGCTTCTTTTGCACCGCGCCTCCATTGCGCTTCTTGTGCACTGCGCCGCTGCCGTCTCAGGCTTCGATCTGTGCCGTCATGCTTCTATCTATTCCTCTTCGGCTTGATTTGACAGTTTATTCGACGACTGCACGCAACGACGACTTTATCACGACTCGGATGTTGGATATTTTTTGTTTTAGTATTAACCCTTTTTCAAATGCAATGCTATTGCATACGCCTTGCATTTGTGGGGGGTGTTAAGGGTATTAGAGATAAGGTATTAGAGATAGAATAGGACTCTTATTTCTAATACCCTTAACAGATTACAATCAATGTGCTTTCATCAAGGGTCGCACGATTCAAGACAACTTCAAGTTCGTGCACGATGTTATCAGGGAGTTACGACGAAAAAGAAAAAAGAAAAGTCTTCTCAAACTTGACATTGCTAAGGCCTTCGACAGCCTGTCGTGGCCATTCCTGCTAAAAGTGTTGCAGACTGCAGAGTCGGGGCTTCGGCACTCGGTGGGGCGATTGGCTCTCACTTTTACTCTCCTTGGCCACAACTAGAATCTTGCTCAACGGCATCTCGGGATGAAAAATACACCATTATAGAGGGCTTCAGCAAGGTGATCCTTTATTGCCCTTGCTTTTTGTCATTTCCATGGATGTGCTAAACAAAACCCTCTTAATAGCTGCTCAAGCTCAAATCTTAACGCCAACACAATCTTTGCCGAGGCAATGTTCCCTTTATGCGGATGATGTTATGCTATTCGTTACCCCGTAGTCCCATGACCTTATTGCCATCAGACAGATAATGTCACTATTTGGGGCAACTTCATGCTCAAATTGTCTTTAACTCCAATCTACTATGCGCAAGACGAGATTCAAACTGCACAGCAGTTTTTCGAGTGCAATACTGAAACCTTCCCCATCAAATACTTGGGAATGCCACTGTACTGGCTACATTACCTAATTGGAAAGCCAAACTGCTTTCAACGACAGGGAAGCTCATCATCGTCAAATCAGTCCTATCATTTATGGTAATCTACCCCCTCCTTAGAGCAGGTCCAACAGGTAATGTAAATATCATTTTAATGCTATTTTAGATTATTTAAGGGCTAATTAATCCTCCAACAGATACTGTAAACGTCTGGCTATTTTGCCTGGCTCGCTACTCCTTTGATTCCGCAGTGTATTCCTGGCGTACGACTTCGCTCGCCAGTTTCCTCCTCGCGCGCTCTCCCGGCGAAAACGGCCTCCTCCCGCGTTCCTTCCCGCGCCTCCCCACTGCCCCGCCGCACCCCCTACTCCGTCCCACCCCCACCCCGCCCGCCCCGCCGCGTTCGGTACGTCCTCCTCCTCATCCTCCTCCCCCTCCCCCCTCCCCCCTCCCCCCGGCCTGCCGCGCCCAGATTCGGCGAGGAGGCCAGGCCCTGTCCGCGGCGCCCACCCCCACCCCGCCCGCCCCGCCGCGATTCGGTACGTCCTCCTCCTCCTCCCCCCCCTCCCCCCTCCCCCCTCCCCCCGGCCTGCCGCGCCCAGATTCGGCGAGGAGGCCAGGCCCTGTCCGCGGCGTTGCTGCACTCCGTCGGCTTGGGCGACCGGCTAATCAAAGAACTTCTCTGTAGAGCAGTGCGCCGGCGGAGTGAGAGGTACGGCAAGGGCGTCGGGGTCCGCAGCAGCGCACGGTGCGGAGATGAGGCCATCTGGTTCGTCGCCTTCTGTACATCCACGTTGTCCGACGGCGCGCCGTCGTGTTACGTCCGACGGGGTCCCAACGGCGAGGACCTCACAGCCGGCGGCGTATGAGGTTGAAGACGGTGGCCAGGACCTCACAGCCGGCGGCGTGGAGGTCTCATCCCAGTACGGATCATCAATTCCTGAATATGGGGATGGGTATGCAATCCCTAACCAATTTGGAGGTACAATTTTCATCATTGACCAAACGATTTGTGATGATTTTTACGTGGTGAATAGAGTATATATTATGTGTAGAAAGCAATGTATAATCTTTTGTAGTTTTTGCTGTTACCACAAATCAAGAATGTTGCCGCCCATGATTATTTGGACACATGCTGCTACAATTTCTTATTCGAAGCAATTGTTTTGAAGTTGACAGTATAGTAACTACTGGTTGCTGAGTGATTCAGAAAGTTCAAAGTCATCTATTAGTAGGAATATAAATGAAAGAGCACTGTGTCATCTGGTAATTAGTAAGAGCTTGTCTTTGAGAGCAGTCAAGTAACTATATTTTTATGAGTTAGAATAAACGACCTATCATAAGGGTAGGTCTCAAGGTTCTTATAAGACTGCTCCAAATCCATTTTATTCGTATCATAGCATTTCTCCTTGCTTCACTCATTGATTGTCCAGTGTATATTCTGCTAATTTCACATCTGAATGCTGCTCTATCTATTCAATGAGAATTCTACAATTTGGCAACTACAAATACAACTAGAGTGGTTAATTTGGATTTCAGTTGTTCAGTTGTATTGTTATACCAACCTGAGAATTGCAGGTAACATGCCAAACAATGGTTATTTTAGCTCCGTGTTGAATCCAGCCAACAACGAGACATTCTTAGAGCAGTTGGTGAATCAAAATGAACCTTCATGTGGGGTCAATGATCAGTCGTCGCAACCAATGCCACAAAGTAGCGTAAATCCTGGAAAAGGATCCAACAAAAGGACCCACAATTTCAACCAAGAGGAGGATGAAATTTCGACCCTATCCACGGCACCGACCAAAGTTCAGCCACATATTGGAATAGAATGCTAGAGTACTACAATACCCACAAGAAATTTGCTGCTGTCCGCAATGCAAATTCCCTGCAGAATCGATGGTCCGGGATACAGGCTGCTGTGAGCAGATTTTCAGGCTGCTACTCCCAAATTGAGCGGGCTAATCAAAGTGGTGTAGTCATCCAAGACACGGTAAATAAAAATTGCATGTACAAATATTTAAAATTACGTAATATAATATTATATGTTAATGTTGTTCTATGTTTTCAATAGGTTCTTGAAGCGAAGGAGCTTTATAAGAGGACTCATCCCAAGAATGAGACTTTCAAGTTAGAGCATTGCTGGAGATATCTTCGCGATCAACCAAAATGGCAAGACAAGGAGAAAGAGATTTCACAGAATAAAGCACCAAAAAGGAAGAAAATTTCAGTCACAGATGCAACTCCTGTCACTGATCTGGATGAGCCTAGCACTGAACGGCCAGAGGGCAATGCAACACGGCGCCCCATAGGTAATAAGAGGGCAAAAGAAGCTATGAAAGGTAGTGCTTCGAAGGACCGTGTCTTGGCTGCGTTTGAGAGTATATGGGAAAAGAAGAAAGAGGCTGATTCAAAGAGGGATGAGAACTTCAGACTTTTATATGAGCTAGAAAAGGAGGAGTTTGAGCACAAGCGAATGTTAGATGACGAGAGGATAATGACAATGGATATTTCAAACATGTCTGAGCATCAGCAATCCTTCTACATGCGTTTGAGGCAGGAAATAATTCAGCGCCGTGGGTTAGATGGTGCTGATGTTTAGTCTTAGTCTTTTCAGAAGACTTATCCTCTCTTTGAACCTTTACTCCCTGTTATTTTTCCTGAATTCACAAAGATGTTACTGTGCAGAAATATTTCAAGATGCAGATCTTGCCAATATGCAGTTATGCACAGTTCTTACATTCTTGTCTTATCCTATGTCATGTAAACCAGCACTTGACACTTAAAGATAACTGCTAGTTTGTTAATTGATCATAATTTTCTTATGCAGTGACTTATTCAATATCAGCTTACCAGTGATAGCAGCCTACAGATACATTGCCATGAGCCAGTATTTCTGCACTCTGCAGGCTGCAGCATAATAGTTAACTTTTGATTCGAGTGGACAAATCCTGGGATGATAGAGGGTAGTTTTAGTGGCTTGCCTCTGCTTAGCTCGCTGATGTTACTTCTAAAGATTCATAGGGTTAGTTCATGCAAGGTTCAATTTTGGGTTATAAAGTACGAAGGAAGATCCTTTGTTTGGGCCGTTTAGATGGTTCGTTCTGGTCATATTTGTTCAGTCTGAATATATTTTTGTATATTTTCAATTGGTACTAATCTGCACACTGCAAAGGGGAATTTGAGTACCAACTTATTCACTATTCAGAGAACAAAAGGTTATTTATTCACTATTCCAGCTGAACATTTTACTATTTGTGATAACCAATTGACCCATGGAAATCTCATTGTTGAATCGAACTACTATACAAAGAAACAACCTGTATGGGTGTCAAGGCGAATTGCAACTATTACTTTCTATACAATATACATGAGCACTATTGAGTGCACTGCCTTCTGGACCTACAAGATAAGGTTAGGAAGTTCCTACTAGCATCATATAGAACATTGGGCACAACTTTAATCATCTTCTCAATACAATGGGAATTCAATTGGTGTGCAGGTCTCTAGTGTCAATAGGATTCCTAAACCAAAACCCAAGATTGAGAAGAAACCTCCGAAGGAAGAAGAGTCTGCTAACAAGGAGAAATATCACTATGTACTGAAAATGTAAAGATTATCTGTTCTACACTTACTGAGATTTCAGATAATCAAACTAAATAGCACTATGTACTTGAGAAATCAGCAAACCTGAATGTAATTGAGAAATCAGCAAACATGAATGTTATTGACAAATTTTCCGTACCTACTAAAACAAAAAAGTATATCTTGTATGGCAAAAGTATATCGAATGATCACGCGCAAGATCGCCGACGTCTTCCTTTGCACGGCTGCATGCTGCGGATGCATGTGCAGTGAGAGAGGATATTGATTGCGTATGCATGTGGAGTGCGGATGATTACTTTGGATGTCAACCGGACGGAGGCGACGACGCGGCCTCGACAGACGGGATCGCAGCGCTGCCGCGAGGACGCCTGCCGCGAGGACGGCTGCCGCGAGGACGCTGTCCAGATGCAACCGTCCAGGTTTGATTTGAAATTGTGATAATCCAAAATAGAAAGGCTGCTGTAGAGGGGGATGTATAGGAAGTATAGATTAGCCTTTTGACTCTCTAAATATGAAGTTTAACCTACCTATTATGGATTATCTCTTGGAGATGCTCTTACACTACATTTCCCTGCCTGGGCAATAAAAGCCATCAACAAGAAGCATAGATCATTTCTCTGGACCAGAGGCAGTCTGTCTATAGGAGGAAAATGCCTGGTAAGCTGGTTGCAAGTTTGCTGCCCATACGAATATGGCATTGCGTTTCGGTCTTGTTGGGAATGGATGGCTCGTACTGATCCAAGGCGGCTATGGTATACCGTTCGAGTGTCGGAAGATGCTACAACTGAAAACGTGTTCTACTCATCAACTTCAACTCATATAGGGGATGGCAGCTCAGCCCTTTTCTGGACCGATAGATGGCTTCAAGGCCAAGGAATTCATGACCTGGCCCCGACAATTTGGGCAAAAGTGAACAAATCTCGCAAACAGAGTACTCTAGTTAAGGACACACTTCACAACCGTTGTTGGATGAAAGATATGCAAGGTCCCTTCACCATACAAGCCTTACGCGAATTCTTCACATTGTACTCAAGCATAAGTCAAGTGCATTTATAGGAAGGGGTCTCTGATGCCATCATTTGACACTGGTATGCCAGTGGGATCCACTCCAAATCAGCCTACAAAACCCTTTTCCATGGTTCAGTTCAATTCCCTTTGTGCGACCAAGATTCCGAGACTGTAGATCATCTTTTCGTCCAATGTTCAGTGGCGAAGCAGATGTGGCACCTCATGTTTTCATGGTTATCGATCTGCACTTCCTACAATTTCACCGCGCAGACGCTGCATGAGCACTGGACATTGATTCGGGAATTGGTGCCCAACTCCAAGCGAAAAGGATTAGACTCCCTAGTTATCCTGATCACTTGGATGATTTGGAAGGAGAGGAACATGTTGCACCATGATCAACGAAGTCTTAACATTCAGGAGTTTGCAAACCACATCAAACAGGAGTGCCCCACTTGGTCGTCAGCTAAAAAATCCAGGCTGTCCAACCTCATTCCTAGCCAGGACCATTCTGGGTCGCCTTCTGATCTAGTCTGATGTTCTAGTTTTTTTGGTTTGTTTTTCTTCAATCTTTCTCTTCAATTTCTCTCAGTCGTCTACCTTCTGTAACTCTAATCTGAGACCTTGTTTCCGTATGGTTTTCAAACCTTGCTTGTACCAAATTCTCCTTACTGAATGAAACGCAAGACTCCTGTATTTTTTAGGAAAAAAAAGCATTCTGATCTTGCAAGTTGGTCTTCCCCTCTCTGGATGATCCATTGGATTTAAGGCAATGCCATATTCTTCAGGACATCGTTCTACTACTGGGGGGATTGCCTTGCTTTCTGGATGGGAACATGTCAATTTTCTTGCGGCGCTGAGATCTTATTGGCGGTGAGGGAGATACAGATTGCGCCGACTGAAAGCTTCTCAAGCTGAAGATCTTGATTAAAGGAACCCGGTTCTGTATCATCTATGTCTATTCGAGTGGTCTTTATCTGTATATGGACCTTGATTGAAGGAAGTTTGTTCCAGATCATCTGTCTGTGGGTGCATACGTCTGGAGAGAAGGCTGTAGGCAAAATTGTGCGACTTTGTGTAGATTTTACCGAAGACTGAAGAATTTAGAGGTCCCAGGCAAGCATTCAAGCTTCTGACAGACACGTACATAATGAATTTGCCATCATGATTATCTGTATCCAGTATCAAACATTTGTAGCTTCATCTCGTTGAGTACCAAATGATGAAAATCAAAGCATGGACTTTTAAGGGCCTCGTAAGACATCTTGACACATGATGACACAAATAGTTTTTGATTTTTTTTAAATAATCAAATTTTAATTTTAAATTACAGTATTATACTTGTTTTTTTTTCCAGAAATAACCATCTGTCGCTGCATAGTTGGGCGACATGAGTAAGTCGCTCAACGATTGGGCGACATGAGTAAGTCGCTCAACGATTGGGCGACACCAGGCTAAGTCGTCCAGCAGTTGGGCGACTTTCCCATGTCGCCCAACCGTGTGGCGATTACTGCCACTAGTTGCCCAACAGTTAGGTGACATGAGTAAGTCGCTCAACGGTTGGGCGACTACTAACAGCCAGCCCGGTCTTTTCTCTTTGACCCGGTACCTTCACGGGCTCTCTCATTATTTCTCTCATAAGAAGAATGAGAGGAGCTTGAAAGAGGAGAAAAAAAGGGAGAGAATGAGAGGGGGAGAAGCAGAGAGGCTCGGGAGAGGGAGAGAATGGGATAGGGAGAAGTAGATGAGCTCGGGAGAGGGAGTGAAGGAGAGGAGCTCGAGAGAGAGACTGAAGGAGAGGAGAGGAGCTCGGGAGCAAGAGAGAAAGAGAGGAGAGGAGCTTGGGAGAAGGAGAGAAGAAGAGGAGTGGAGCTCGTGAGGTTAGAGAGGAGGCGAAGGAAGCTCGTTGATAAGAAAAAAATATCTTTGCGTAAAGGTAATAGCCTCATCCGTTCTTGTTCTCATCCGAATGTAGATAACACGTAGCTATGTATTTGTTTAGCACGTATTTAGTGAATGTATGCTAACAAATGGTAATATTTGCAGTGAGAAATCAGTAATGCGAAACTCGCAACATTGAAAGTGCATTACGGTGTTGGTACTATTCGTGAAGGTTCATGCGGTGTTGACCTGAGTAGTTTTTCGCAAGTCTGTATGGTACTCCTAGACGTGGAGAATGCTCGAATCGGAGATGTCCTGGACTGGCTCACACGCATCTTCTCCTTGAACCCCAAGGTGTGCAGTGTCGCCCTATATAGGCTTTGGAATTGGTCTGCCATGGACATTCGGTGGCAGTTGAGGAGACTGATGCACATGGTTGCATAGATAGGCTTTGTGCAAGGCTACTGGTGACGTGGTTACGAGTGTGTGCTACTCGTGTAACCATGTCCGAAGGGAGACACAGGAGGTCCGGTTGGTGGGAGCAGCTTGGGCGCGCAGCGTGTGGTTCATCAAGAGACGCGGTGGGTGATGTTGTGGAGGCAGAACCGGAATATCGCATACCGCACGCTGAGCTCACCCGACAGGCGGATGCAAATTTTGCTGGGCAGATCATGAAGATCACATGACGCTAGCTGAGCCCACTGGACAGACAGACGCAAGGGAGTATGTCGACAGCATAGTGCGTCAGATGGAGATCGATGACTACACGGCCTTGGCCGAGGAGGAAACTTTAGAAGAGGATGGCGATGACTCCTCCGATGAGGACAAAGGTCCTATGTCGTAAGCATGGAATAGGGTGGATGCTGAGGTTCTTTCTGTGCGTGACGAGCATGAATCACTGTGGGAGTACCATGCTACAGAGGTTCGACTTCATGCACTATTTGCTGACAAAGGATCACTGTAGGATGCTATTAAGCTGCGGGCCTTGCCTATTTAGTAGATGTTTCTAGTCCTAAAATCCAGCCCGGAGATGTACACCATGGTTTGCGAGCAACTTGGCTATCCTTAGCATGTGCACGCACGTAGACCTAAGTATGAGACTCACTAGATTGTCTCGAATGTGGAGCTGCACTCCTGCGTGCTCAGTAGTGTTTTGTTGAAGTATCGCAACCTGACATCCACCTTCGTAGCCAATATCATGTACGGTGAGATAGTGAAGAAGAAGGACTCGGAGGCCAAGCACATCATGGTGGTTATTGAGCAAAAATTCACGTACAAAATTAGCTACGTCAAAGCATGACGTGCGAAGTAGAAGGCTTTGAAAAGAAGGTTCGATTCTTTCAAGGAGGCTTATGGCAATCTTCCTCGTATGCTCGAGGTGCTACGGGATAGGAACCTAGACACACACATTGCCCTAAAGGAAAATCCGTCCACAAGACTGCCTGGTTACCTAGTTTTGCAGAGAGCTTTCTTAACGTTCAGTTCTTGCATCGACGCTTTCAAGTACATGTTACCAGTGATCTCAGTCAATGGGACGTTTCTAACAGGGAAATACAAGGGGCAGATCCTGACAGCAATTGGCGTTAATGGCAACAATCAGATTCCGCCTTTGGCCATCGCATTCGTCGAAAGTGAGAATTTCAATAGCTGGTTGTGGTTCCTTCGACATGTGAAGGAGGGAGCAGTTGGGGCATGTCCTGATGTATGTATAATCCATAATCGCCACCCCGGGATGATGAAAACCATAAGAAAACTTCAACAAGACCTGGAGGAGTAATTCCCTTAGTCAGACATGAGGAACAGATGGTGCATTCGCCATTTAGGGGCCAATTTCTTCAAGTAGTTCCCGCAGCAACCGTTGATGAAGCTATTCAAGAGGTTGGTCATGCAGGACCAGCAGCGTAAATTCGATACACTACTGGATATGTTAGAGGAGCACGCTAGGAAGCACGTTGTCGAGAGGAACAAGTGGTTGGCCATTCCTAGGGCGGCGCAACCCGAAAGTTTCATACCATTGCCGGAGCTTGACCCTCCCGGTGTGACATGGAGGATCTCGAGGAATGTCAAGTGCTTCTCCCATTAGATTGAGGCCAAGCCTTTGGAAAAGTGGTCCTTGTTGCACGACGCAGACGGTGCGAGGTATGGCATAATGACCACTAATCTTGCGGAGGTGTACAACTAGGTTCTTAGGGGTGTCCATTCTTAGCCTCTCGTCTCCATCGTCGATGGCGTTCTGCAAGGTACAATTGGATATTTCCAGGAAAAGTATGCATATGCAACACTTTATGTAGTCAACCCACATATACCGTATTGCTCGAAGATCACAACATACATGCAGGCCAAGATTGAGAAGCGTCAGTCGCACACGGTCTACGTAATGGGCAATACGAAGCATTGTTTTGACATGTTCCTTCGAGACAAAAGTTGTATTTGGAATTGCTCGCTCTCTTGTTACCTACAAAGTGTGCCTTGGAAATCATGCCAATAAACCTAGCTGCACATGCAATAAGCCAAAGCTCTTTCACAAGTCATGCTCTCATGTCCTCGTTGCATGTGGGGTTATCAACATAGACCCATTGAACTTTATGTCGGAGTACTTCATGAAGGAGAGGGTGCTGCAGTCGTGGTGCGACGAGCTAACAGGCTTCAGGGTTGTGGGCAACTTTGCCACGTCGGATATTGCACGGAGAGCTTGGATTCCGGATCTTGACCTATTGAAGGGTGGGAAGGGCCATCGGCAGAGTCGTCGCATTAGGAACAATATGGACGAAGGGGAAGCTAGATTAGCGAGTAGACATTGCGGGTGTTGTGGTCAAGAAGGCCACACTGCGAGGTGTTGCAAGGCACGTGCCCACAAGTAGGAACACTGACTGAAGTGTCGTGCGCCTTGTTGTCGTGTGTGTACTGGTATTATGATTACAAATGCTATCATGTTGTAACTTCATTTATAGTGTCAATCCGTGAAGTGCAGCATCATTTCGTCTTCTGTGTGTACTGGAACTAAGAGTACAAATATTACCAGGTTGTAACTTTATTTGCCAGCGTTGCGCAGTGAACTTCTGCCAAACGAGACAGCCTTGTATAGTGAGAAGACCAAACGGTGCAGCTTTAAGCATCAACATGATGCTACGCTGGTCTATAAATCGTCCGGCATGCCGCTGCCTCGCGTACACGAATTTGCCCAAACCGAATTGGACTTGTCAATCGTACGCAGCGGGTTAGGATATAAGTAGTACCACTTACGCAGCTTGTTTTCCTACACCACGATTGCAACACTACATCGCTAGCATGGAGAAGCAATGGGAGGAGATCATCTGACTCACAAGGGCTACTGCAGCCTAGGACGAACAAGCGGAGCATGCTAGAAGGGCACCTCCACAAAGAGAAGGCCCCGTACCTCCAATCCCCGAAGCGAAGGCCCCCCGTACCTCCAATTTCCGAAGTGAAGACCCCCTGTACCTCCAACCCCAACCCATACCCCAACGTTCCCATCGAGCGTTCAACGCAACACCCGCCCATGGGGGAGACGCCCCCTTTATTGGTGCAGGAACGAATGCAAGTTATCAAGTCCAAGGAGCGGTTGAGCTTGGCCATGCGTTATTGGGGTTATGGTAACTACGCCTGAGACTATCCTGACTGGCGTTAGGGCACAGCCCGCTACCGGCAGCTGGTAAGAATGGGTTACAATACATTTCCTTTCCAATTCTCTTGTATGACATGCACTAACAAGCTCTCTCCTCTTTTCGTAGTTTCTGGATTCGCTGTGCTCCTATCGCAAATGGATCGATCGGGAGATCCACCCGCACGACAAATGGATTCTAGACTGTGAGGAGTGGGACACCCAGACGGCACGCGAGAGGATGGAGGAGCGGTGTCGCAGCGAAGATCGAAGCGAGCGTATCCGGCGAGAGACGCAAGCTCACCTGGAGGCGTATAGACATATGGAGCGGGAGACTCGTGAGGAGTGCGAGAGAAGGCGCAAACTAGTTGCTAAGGCCATAGCCGACAGCGAGAACTACAACACCGAGCTGGGCCACAAGGTCAAATGGCCACGTTCCACGCGGTAGCTCGATGCTCTTCGGCCATATGTCCTATGTATTTCTAATTCTCTAAGGTATTTGTGTACCATCCTTGGTTTGTTAGCCTGCGTGCCATGTAACCCCTTGTCAGATGAACGGTCGTGTTGTTTTCATTATGTCATTTATCTGAAGTTCTCCGTGTATGAATTCCCAGTTTCATTGCAATATCCCTTTGTTCATCATGGGCTGCAGTAGCCCTTGTGAGTGTAATTCAGTTGAAGCAAATTTGGTGCCCGCGATGCACCAGGCCCGGAGAGGAACCGCACTGCAGCCTTGCATCACGTCACTGTGCAAAATTGCATCATTAGGTCACGTCGTAATGCAAAGCTGCCTCCTTGGGTCATGTCCTACACAAAGCTGGTTCTTTAGGTCACGTCCTACGCAAAGCTGGCTCGTTGGGTCACGTTGCAGCACAAAGCTGCTTGGTCGGGTCACATCCTGCACAAAGCTGGCTCGTTGGGTCACGTCACTGAGAAAAGCTACCTCGTTAGGTCACGTCGGTGCGGAAAGCTGCCTCGTTTGGAGAGATAGGCCACATCCCGCTATGATGATGGAGGCGACGTCCTTGCTCTGCAAGCTAAAATACGACCCACTGTGTGAGAAAGCACGTTATCTCTCCCTGAGGGTTATAAAATGCACGCCCTACCCCTTCAAACTAGGAGCACTCGAGTCTACCAACCGTAGGAAGAAAAACCTTCTCCTTCCTATAGTAACATACCATGGTAGATGACGAGGGGACTATCCAACCGTGGTCGCCGAAGCAAGACCTTCCCCTCGAAACGAGGGAGGACTTCAGCCCTAACTACTGGTTGATGCCAAACAAGCATGCTCAACTGATATAGCCGCAATGCAGACACAGGGAGGACACAATCGTGTAGGCCTTTGACGGCCCGTTTGAAGGCGGATGACGTTTCTTCCAGTGCCCACTCTGGGGAACAATTAACCAGTAGGTTATTTTTTCTTATTAATAATAAAGCTTCGATGTTAACCCTCCTTTATGCAGCAGATGGTGAAATGCGACTTTGTCTGCTAATCAATCCTTTCCATGAACGTCATGTTGTGATATACATGGATACATTGTGGAACCGAATCTTAGAGTTGGAGGAGCGGATTGACAATCTCAATGAGGAGAACGATGATATCCGCCAATAGATGCAGCGCGAGAGGGGCAACAAGGAGGTCATCAACATAGGATATTCCTATGATCCCACATACTGCTGCATGAACCCTAACTGCATATGTGCGTACCACTCCAATGACGGTTAGCCACATCCGAAACACCCCCCCTACGCAACACTCCATGTGAGTAGCGCCTAACACCTTCTACCAGTAGCCACGTCCGAAGAAGCTTGTTCCTTAAGCTCTGTATTGCCCATCACGTACACCGTGTGTGACTGGCCCTTCTCTGTACTTTTTTCGTTGTGTGTGTATTTTGCTCTGTCTTCCTTCATGTACGAATTCTCTATTACACAGCAATATCACTTACCTTTGTACTTACGAATCGTTGCTACCTCGATCATCCTCACAAAATTTTTTAGAAAATTTATCGTACTATAATAACATACAACGATCATAAAATGCATTGCGAGTCTAACAGATTTTGTACCATTCACAATCTACGAAAATCACAAACGCATCAGCCGACATTATCCACCCTTTTTTTAAAAGAAACAAGTTACAAACAAGATTTGCTAAATGCTACCTACCTACAACAAACCTCCTCACAATTATTTTTATCGGATTAATAAAATAATTATATATTTTTTAACAATCATCCAATGGTTAGATGACTAGAGGATCATCGCCCAACCGTTGGGCGACACATGCTAAACTTGCTCCACAGTTAGGCGACATGGGCAAGTCGCCCAACCATTGGCCGATTTGGGTTTGGCAACTTGCCCATATCGTCCAATCGTGTAGGGACAATGGCCATTTCTGCAAAAAAAAAGTATAATATTGTAATTCAAAATTAAAATTTTATTATTAAAAAATAAATAGTTTTTTACCCATCGGCACTATGTGATCGGTTGAATTAGCTCGTTTTGGTTTTAACTTCTGGCTTATTTTTCACTATTCATAAATTTTATCTTTTTATGAACTTTTGATTTTTTTCGAGCTTTTTTGCCGGTTCTTTCTTCTCGTATTCGTTTGCGTTGTCTGTGATGAGCTAGTATATTTTTCTATTTTTAATTGTTTTAAATTTAATTACGCCAAATAAATTACTTTGAACTACAGTAAAATTTCAGCCGCTACAGTGCAATTTCAGTTATAAGCGACAGCTTTTCTGCCCAACCGGGGGCCTATATTAGTACAAAGCTGTGTGCCCGCGAGTTTTTCACCTGGCTAGGAGCGCTTGCTTAACGGCCCAGTAGATCTCACTGGACTTTATTTCATGGCCGGTTGATTGGGCCTCGCCAAACCATTGTGACTTGTGAGAGGCTTAGAGCTTGCCAAAGGTCGGATCGATCCGTTTTCTGAATCTTGCAAACTGCTTAACTTTCGTCACAAAACACCATCTCAAGAGAAAACTGTCCGCTTTGACCCAATCGGCCAAACACCCACCTCGGCAGCTTGATCCCACTGTAACCATGCATTCGAAGTTTGGAATTTTCAATGCCGCAGATTCCGTAGGAAAGTGAGGATACATCGCAACTGTTACTGTGCCTGCAAATTAAGTTAGTCCATGGCAAAATTATCATTTAGTACAACTGGATCATGCATGTTATACTCAAATTTTATATTTTGCAGGGCAGCAACCTTGCCCTCGGCATTGCGTTGGGCTTGTGTCGCACAAGCATCCGCGACTGTCGCCTGCTCCACCGCCAATCAACACCACATGCCACTGTCGCCTGTCGTGTACCGGAGGAGATCGATCGAGCAAGCAAAGCTAGACCGGCTAGTGCCCACGGCGCTGCAGGCCTGCAGCTATAGACAGCAGCAAACGCGGTGGGGGCAGCAGCAAAGGCGGCGTGCGCGAACCGCTCGACGCATGAGAGCCGGCGCGCGGTGCTGCACGCGGCTGGATGGCGAAACGTGCAGCACAGACGCGACACGCCGGATATCAACGTGTACTGACGCGGCTGGTGGCCGGGCTAGACTGGGAGGGAGATCGACGGCACGCAGCGGCGTTCCCGGCCGTCTCGGTGCCCGGCTCGTCAGGTGAGGTCACATCTCACCTCATGCATGGCCGCATGGGCCGACGGGGTCTGGGTAGCATCAAATCAGGCTCATGCGCTGCTAGGCTCCATTCCACGTCGGCCGACGGCTATCTACGGGGCTACCCCCACCCAAGCGACCACGACTGGACGGCGGGTGGGCGGTTGGCCTGAGCTTCACCTTGTTGGCTTGTCTCGGCCGGCCGCAGCCGCACCCCTACCGTGTGAGCCTGGCTAGCTAGGATGTGCGTAGAGAAGGCGAGTGGAGGTGGCCCGCCGCGGAAATAAATTGAGACCTCCTTATCTTTAGATTCTTACGTAGATCCCCTTCAAATCATGACATTCATGACGTGATCATGCAAAGAGATAGTTACGATAGGATCTCATGGGGATTTTCCTCTGCTGTCTTTAGAAAAAAAGGAGATCAAGAGGTTTTAAGAAGGAGATCAAGAGACGAAACGGAAGAAATTAAGGGAAATGAATAAAATGCAAGAGAGAACAATGCCAGTTTTACGGTCTGTTTGGTAGACCTTCGTGTTCTCATTTTTTAGATTTTGCTTCGGATTCTATGAACCTACTTCTCGAAGAATCTGAAGCTGCATCTTAAAAGCGTTTAGCTAGTAGGTTACCTCCAAAAACATAAGAGAAACGATTAAAGGCAAATAGACCATACTATCCCTAGTTATAACATTTTATCTTTGTTTGTATCTTATTCCTTTGTATTTGTAAAAATTGATGATATTTTTGTTCAAATTTTGCAAGGTGCTCATCTTGTGCTTAGAACATGTTCGTCTCAATGAGTACACCAAATTCATCTTCCGACAGTGATCACCAGCAGGAGACATGAGCTTTTTTACATTAAAAATATGTCTCGGTTGTAAACAGTTTTCATGCTTTAAAGTCGGAACACTTACCATAATCTGTCGAATTTATGCAAAATTGACAGGCAGATCTGCATTGTGGTAAACCATATTTTTGTGACTAGTAAAACTCAATAAACACTACTCATCATCACAATGCAAGATGCCGCAAAGGTAATGCATTTTTCATATAAGCACACTAACAGCAACTCACATCAACTTATTACAGTTAGTAACACATCGTTGATACAACGTCAAATCGCAGCACCTCTGCAAAAAAAGAGAGTTTTGTGTGCTATGTCTGTAAGGAAAAGCACTGTACCTCTGGGGTAAACGGCCAGACCAAAAATACCGGCCCCAATAAATTTCCTATATAACAAATCCAATAACATCTTAAACAAAATAAGATGGGCAAAGGGCACTTGCAACATCTGAATTAACTTCTGAATTGACACCCTTGCTTGGGATATTTTTGCTTTTCCGATACAGAAGAATCCAATTGCTATCTTTTCTCGGCTATATGGCAAATTGGCAATATATTTCTACTATCTTGGATTTGTTTGTAAATCTGTACTACATGAAGAGTCCAGTTTGTCATTCATTTCAACAAATGTCAGGTACATATTTTGATAAACACAAAGATCATACGTACGGCCGTATACACCCCGCATGCTTAGCATTAGCATGCATCTGCATTCATAGTACTCAAAATTAGTTTCTAATCCTCAGCGGTTCAATTATCCAAAAGTCTCACACCAACAGAATTGATGAAGCAGGCACAGCAGCCTTATCATGCGCACACACACATATAGTATAAATAACAGGGACACTATGATGCCTAGGCTCCATAATTAAGATTTTACATCCATGATTGAGACTTTCCATTCATAATTAAGACTTTTCATCCTGATATTATATATCATTGTACTTGCACGTATCTAAAAGCAATCTAAAGGCAAGGAGGCTTGGTGCCCGGGCACCCTGGTGTCCCATTTCAGCGTCCTATATATATAACAACATATATAGTTTTCAAATAATATTATGCTAAATACTAATGTGTTTAGTAATTTTTAGTATCAATACTTCAATGTAACTGATGACAGCGTATGATGGTAATGAAGTAGTGATCAAAATGTTTATCAAAATAAAAAAGCCTGATAATAATATTGATTAGTTGCAGCAAATTGAAGAAACTAAGCGTGAAATCACAGACAAAAATTGATGGATATTGGTAAAATACATTATTCGATCTCAATGGCCTATTAAAATAGAGTAAAATTACTTAAAGTTTTCAAGTAAAAAACAATAGAATGATCAAACATAACTTAATACATTATTTTTTAGTATTTATGTTTTTTCAAGTTCATAAAGCGACGTACCATAGCATCATTACTAATTTTCATCAATTCTTACTTCTTCACATAGCAAACAAGTATATCATTCATGAAATTATCACTAATTAAATGAAAAATCAGTTAGATATTTATATGTTGTAACATCCTAAATTTTGGATGTTTGAAATTTTGAGAAATTTAAAACTTTTATTTGCATCTTACTGGCACTTGAATTTTGGTTCAACATCTTATTTGGGTTTTCCTGAGTTTAGTGTTGAGCAAATAATATTTAAAAATAATTCTCGAGCACAAAATAGCAATCCTAAAAATAAATAATTAGATAAATGAATACAAATAATTTACATAGTATTTAACCCTAAGAAAGTAACTCCAAAATTCTATCTACGAAATAAAAACCTGGTTTATAAATTAGTTAAAGGGAAATAGTTGAACTAAAAGTACAACTCAAATATATACATACATAAACTGTACAATTAAATTCAAGAATAGTCTTAACACTAGAACTAGAATTCAAATATCGAAAATCATGCCCAACTTAAAATTAACAAATCCTAATGAGAAGTAAAGTTCAAATTGAAAATCCAAGATTATAAAATTTTGCTCAAGCCTCCTTTCTTTTCCTTCATTTCCTTCTTCCTCTCCATTACATGTGGGCCCCACTCCTTTTCTTTTTCTCTCTTCCCTTTCTTTTCTTTTCCTTCTCCCTGCCGGTTCTCCTCACTGCCAGCGGGCCCGGCCCCTTTTTCCTTGCCGACCGCGCCGTCCAGACCCCCCTGCGCAGGCGCGCCCCCCCTTCTTCTTTTCCCTCCTCCTCCCTTCTTCCATGGCCACGCTGCTTCCACGTCGCCTTCCCCTCTCTCAGCTCTGCGCCGAATCTCGCCAAATCTTTGCCGCGCTGCCCCCTCCCTGCTCTGCACGCGCCGCTCGCTCGGTCGCATCGCGTCGAGCCCTGCGCCTCTGCGCACCGCCCGCGCTGCGCCTTGCCCGGTGGTTCTTCCCCTGCTCCGCCCGGTCCTCCACCAACAACGCCTCCCCTCCTCCGGCTATGAGAGGCCTTGGCCCTCCCTCACTCCCTGCACAACCCCATCGCCCCCTTGCTCCATCTTTTCCCCCATCCCAGGCCGAGCGCTTCCACGCCCGTGAGCCGCCGTTGCCGCCTTCACGCCGCCCCGGCTGCTCCGACGAAGCCTTGCCATTCCGACCGCCTCACGGTGGGTCATTGCTCCCCAGCTACCTCTCCTCCAAACTAATTGGACTCCCATGCATTGAAGCTCACCGCACGGCTGATTCTTCCTCGCCTCCGGCCGAACCGCCGCTTCCGCCGCCGTCTCCTCCTCGGTCGACACCCGCTCGATTCCTTGGGTGGGGAGCGTCCCCACGTGGTCCTACAGCTTCCCCAAGCTCCGCCTCGGCTCTTCCCCCACCCCAGCCCGCCGGCGCCGTGTGCCCACTTGCGCCGCCGAAGGCCCTCGTTGCCGGCTCGTCTGAGTTCTTCTGCCGCTCAACCAATGCTGTGGTGAGACTCCCCTTTACCCCCTAGTGCTCACGCCCATGTCAATTTGCCTCTTCCCCATCACCGGCGCCGCCGCCCCTTTTCACCCCGCCGCCGGACGCTTCCAACACCGCCGACTCCTCCTAGCGCCGCCCTGAGCCGCGCCACCCACTTCAGTAAGATCCTCACTCTTCCCACAACTCATTTTGCCATCTCTGGCGCCTTCCTCGGCCATCCAGCGCCGGCGACGCCGCCGCCCGCCGCAAGCCGCCTCTCCTCTGTTTTCGGTTGGCCCACCGCTTGTTCTGCACAGTCCAATGTATATCTTCTTAACTAAGTTTCATTTCCTTGTGTAGTCGCGAGGAGACCATCTCCCAGCTGGTTAGCCTAGCCAACCTTCATCCCGCAGGTCCTCAGTTCGATTCCTCCTCGGTGCAATTTTTCCTTCTTTTTATTTTTGTGGATTATTGCTGATTTCAGTTTAGGAAAAATCAAGGAAAAATTTGTAAATAATCTAGAAAAGCTAATAAATTTAATTGGGTCATAAAACCAGATTGATTAATATATAAATGTGGAATAGTTATTATGTTTGAATAATTAATCCTATTCGCATAACTAACCAAAAGACCAAATATTAATTATAGACTTCAATAAAGAAGAACGACTTATGGTAACTAACCAAATAAAGATTGCCATTAATAAAAATTAGGATTTATGCCTAATACCTAAAATGTTGCCATTAAGTAAACTCTAGTGGTAGGTTTTGCTAATTATCAAATATTGAGATATAACGTTGTTAGATAAGTACATTTTAATTAAAGCTAATGACAATTAGAATATAGAGACTTTCTATGAAGATATGTATATAAACATATATGTATATATGTATATACCTAAAAGTGTTAGAGAAATGCGGATAGCATATAGGCAGCCCACTAGTAAAAATAAATGTACCATTTTGCGGTCACCGAAGATCCCACTAAAATATATATGTAAATGCTATCGTTAATATACCGCCAATCATGAGGTCTTAAATGATAGTTTAGTTAACAATGATAACAAAATGTACTCATGTATAGCAGGCTCGACTTGTAAAAGGATAAAACATCGGTATCGGTAGTTTTCAGAGAACACTCAAGTTAAGAGGTCATAATAATATGGAGGTGCTAAAATATAATAGCCCTTAGGTTATCAAGATTCAAAGTAATCTTACAGACACACAAATATTCTAAAATGAACGTGTATCTAATAACACGAGTAATCCGGATCACATAAAATGATACATACCAAGCTTTACCCGAATAGCTAAATTAGAGATGAGGCTAAGCCTAAACTAAAGCATAGATAAAATAATAATGGTACCATTAACTAAATCTCAATACTAGATTTAATAAATAATAATGATGAGCATGAAATAATAAGATACAACTAGTGACAACTAAATGTACATAAAAGGTCACCCCATAAATTGCTACACACCTAGACTCTAAAATTTATTCGGTAAACCAAAATGCCCTGAAAAGTTACGCTCGACAAAATAACATTTACTCATAGGTCCATCCTAACTTATGGAACTTCCTTGATAAATATAAGAATGATAAAAGAAACTGTTAATAAAAGATCGAGTCATCGCTTTCTACCACCAACCTTGCCTCAAATCACCGAATCACCCATTAACTCATAATAAAACTAAATTGAGTTTATTTGGATCTTTTTGAGTTATTTGCTTTTATTTGGATTCAGTCATTTGTCGAGTAATTAGAAATTGGGAGTCGTGAAGATTCAGTGGATCCAGCGAGATTAAGCCTGAAGTGAAGATAGAGGCCAGAAGCTCAAGAGCAAGCATTGTGTGAGCTCAAGCCCGCGGTAAACCGCGCCAGGCGAGTCAAACTTTGATCATGTTGAACCTACATTTTCTGCAAATTATTTTGGTTTAAATTAACAAATTGCATGCTGTTATGTTATATGCAAATACATGATAATTTAAGATTCTAGTTACATGCCTACTGTTTACCTTGAATAATATTACACCTCCTTTGGAATATTTGAATGTGTGAACCTTGTCACCCTAGCAAAATTATAATAGTAACATTTCCAAAATAAGTCCGAAATTATACGCCATGCTTAGTATTGTTTAGATACTCATGGGTGCGAGAGCGCCAAGCATCACTTTTAATCCTGAGAAAAATTGGTTGGGCAGTCATGGTGGTAATGACTGGTGTATGTTGGATATGGTTATTTTATATTCCCAAAATCCCCAACTTGCTTAAATATCTGGGCGGATTGGTTCGAGGGTGTCTAGGTGTGGTGCAGTGGAAGCACAAAGTGGGTTAGTGGTAGGCCGCCCAGATACCACTAAGGACTGAATCTTGTCATGACCTCCCAGTGTACAACCAGTACAACCACAAGCTGGCAAAATGTAGGCAGGGCTAACTAATTTGCATTGACTTAGTAAGAGTTGCGCCGGTGTGACCACGGGCGGGTAGAGGATGGCCACATCCTCCGACGTGACGGCGCAAGAGGGGGCTTCTGGAAGGGTGGTCGTACCCCGAAGGAAGTGGAAACCTTAGCGGACGTAACTCTGCTAGGAAAAATGCATTGTAAAGGTCCTGTGATAGTCTACTCAACCGCATGGCTAAGGAATCATGTGGGGCAACGAGTGGATCTATCTCTTGTGGGTAAAGTGTGCAAACTCTGCAGAGTCAAAAAATACTATTCGAATAGCTGTGCCCACGGTCAAGGGCGGACATAGGAACTTAACTAGATATAGTTCTATTTAAAAATGTTTGGAAAATGGGAATGGAAAAGTGGAGGGCAGTGGAAAGCCCTGATTTGAGTTGTCCTGGGTGTCGTCCCAGTGGTAAGTTAAGCGGCTATAACGCTGAAAGATGTCAAATGGTGTGATGCCATATGTATGGAAAAATTATGGTGATATTAGGCATATGGTGTGATGCCATATGTATGGAAAATCATGTTAATATTCCTTGAACATTATGTTTTGTTCCAAAGCTGCTAGGTCTCAGGAAATTTTATGTATTGTATTTCAAATAGTGGCATTTCTATTCCTACAAAATAAAATATGGAAAGAATATGCAGGGTCGTGAGTAAAGGAAATAGATGTTTGTAGTGTACACATAAAGGTATTGGTGGATTCATGTCGATCATAAATAGGAAATGATAGTGTGGGTTCTGGGAGAAATAAATTGGTGGAGTCCAGTTGAATAGATAGGCTAGATAAATGATCTAATTGAATCTTCGGGAATTTGGAGGAATAATACAAGTATTGGGTTATAATTCTTGATTAGTGATATTCTTGGTGGATATATAATGGTGAATCGTAGATTTGATCAATGCTATTCTTGGTGGATATATAATATTGAATCGTAGGCTTGATCAATGATATTCTTGGTGGAGGTATACTAGTGGATTAGTTAGGAATAGATAATGGAAAATAAGGTTGATTATTGTAAGAGCAAATTGTGGTTGTGGATCAATAGCAAAAGGAATGGGTTGATAGGAATTTTGGAATACAAGAGTATATTGGTGGATTGTATAATTGATGGTATTCGCTGTTTGGATTTTTAGACAGCACTCAATATAGAAAGTGTGTGTTCGGTGGGTTAATCAAATGATATTAGATAGATGATGTCACTAACTGTTTGGAGTTTTAGGCAACAATTGATCGGTGGATTATCTAAATAATGTCACACGCTGTTTGGAGTTTTAGACAACAATAAATATAGAAGGTGTATAATCGGTGGAGTAATTGGATAATGTCACTTGCTGTTTGGAGTCTTAGACAGCAGTTAATAAAGAGCGTGAGTCTTTGGTGGATTAAGTCAATGAAGTCATTTGCGGTGAGGAGTCTTTAGGTCACAAAAACAACAATATGATATAATAATAGAATTGCTACTAAACGCGTTTTATGGCAAATAAAATAACCCGAGCCTCTCCTTTGATAAGCCATGCATACTATTTATTTGCATTCTGTGTATTGGCTCGCGGAGCACGGGGTCGGAGTGCTCACGCTCGCTTTTGCGACAAAATTCAGAATCAAGAATCAAATCACCTCGCCTCAGCATCAAGATTGGACAAGCTGGCAGAGAAGATGAAGATGTCAAGGGCTAGGTCGCGAACCTCCAGTTGGCTGCCTGTGGGCATGTCCTGAAGGTCCCACCTGGGTGCTCGTTCTTCCGCTGCTGCAATTTATTGATTTCGGCCTAATCGGCTCATGAGTAAGTCTACTATTATATTTACGCTTCCGCATGATATGTATTTTTGATATTCATTACTGTACCTGTGAGCACTATCTACTGATCCAGGGAATAGTGCGGTGGAATCACAGAGGGTGCCGGATATTAATATCTGGGTCCTTACATATGTTCAATAGTTTAAAATAATATAATAGAAAAATACGTCCAGTGATTTACTTACTTAATATTACGGTCAAATACTACAATTTTGCCTCCAATTTGCAACGAGATATGTTGGTATTCCAAAATCAAAATTGAAACCATAAGTCTTAACCCTATAATTTGACAAAAATTAATCAACAATTATCACATTGAAACCCTAACTCACAAATTGCAATAATTGAGAGAAATTTAGAGTAAAGTATATACTAATCAGGTGGATATAAGCTTCCTTCAGCCAGCGAGGGCGTGAGGTATTAAGGACCAGGTGACGCCACGGCGAGATGGTAAGCGAGGGCGACTGGTGGCACCGATTTCTCCCATTATCCAGTGATTGGTTGTTGCCTAGCTGGGTGCGGTTGTGCAGCAGATGTGGTCCACATCTCCTAGCCAACCATACGAGACGAACACATGTTAGATCGAGGAGGCCAACTAGATGGGGTAAATAGGCGGATTAAAAAATCTCTTTGGCTAAAATCAAGTATATAATGCGGAAGCTTAACTTAATTTGATTTAGCACATATAAAGTCTAAATCAACTAGATCCACCTAAGTGCACCAACACCTTAAGGCTATGTCAAGGTTTGCAATCCTAGGATGACAAGCATTTAATTTAATTCTATATGTAAATTACTTGAATATAAATTGAGCACAAGAAAATAAACCACAATTGACATGGTCTCTTTTTACCATAGTGTTCGGAGACTTGTCGGTCTCTCCTAGTCCACGTTGAGGTTAGTCCAAACGAATTGGACCGACTCCATGAATTAAGCCGAAACACCTCAATCCACTAGTGGTAAATCTTTCCCGCTCTAGGTAGGTGAGTTCCAACCTTCACAACTTTGCCAGGTCTTCTCACAACCTTCTTTGAGAAGATCACCGCGCACGATGCCTCTAACGCCGTCTAGGAGTCGGCAAACTCCAAGAGTAATAAGTCAAGCCCCTTGCTTGACTATCACCATGTGCAACAAATGCACAAGCTCAAGTGGATACGAAATCCACCTCTAGATGTTGACATGCAACTAGAGACATCTCTCCTTACTCACAAGGTGCAACACATGCATACTTGAGAGGAGAAACTCACACTAGCTCAAAAGAGTGAAATAGAGTGCCAAAGATCTTACCCCAACCGGCCACAAGGGAGTATTTATAACCCACGCCTCGGAACTAGCTGTTGGGGATAAAAAATAGGATTATCAGAAGTACTGCAGGCATATGACTGGTATTTCCGCTCCCCTCAACAACGGTTAGAAAACTAGCTGTTATAGTCAATTCTAGTTGTTCCAATGGCTTAAGTCCGGTACTTCCACTCATCGGAAGTACCACCGCACTCGTGCAAAACTACTGATTTCTTCAGAGACAAAAAGACTCCATGAAGGTGTCTCTTTGGAAAAAACGTAGCACTGCACAAGCTGGTACTTCCGCATACTGGTAGTACCGCTCACACAGAGCAGGTACTTTCGCACGCTGTTCGGACCACTCACACAGAGCCAAAACTTCCGCATCGACTACACTGGTCCACGACCACATAGGTCTCTAACTATGCTGGTCTCCGACCACGCAGGTCTTCGACCATCCTAGTTTCGACCACTAAGGTCTCAACCACGCCGATCGTGTTGATATTCGACCACGTCAATCTTCGATCACACAGATCTTCGACCACGTTGTATCAATCACGTCAGTTTGACCACGTTGGTTTTAACCACATAGATCTCGACCATGTCAGTTTCGACCATGCTAGTTCGACCACGCAAGTTTCGATCACACAGATCTCGGCCACATCGGTTCCGACCGTGTTGGTTTGACCACGCTAGTCTCGATCATACAGATCTCGACCACATTGGTTCCGACTATGTCGGTTCCATCATGCTGGTCTCAATCACACAGATTTCGATCATGTTGGTTCCGACTATGCTGGTTTCGATCACACAGATCTCACCATGTCGGTTTCAACTGCTGATCGACCATGTTGGTTCTCGACCATATTGATCTTTGACCACACAGGTCTTCGATCACATTAATTCAACTAAGTTAGCTCGACCATGTCAGCTCTCGATCATGCAGGTCTTCGACCACCAGCGAACACGGTAGTTCCGTGATTGCAACACCGATAGTTTTATCGACTGGTAGTACCACGAACAATACTGTGGTAGTTCTAATTGTCATGAAAAGTGTTAATACTTCAATAGATTTTGTAAGACACATTTGCACACTTTTTGGGATCATGACACAATAATTAAATATGAGTTTCAACCATTTGCAAAACACATTTTGTAAATATAAGCTTCATATCACAAGGAATAAGAACATGAACTTCAAACACTTGCAAAACACATTCGCAATATGTAATCCCATGTTACAAGGATTCAACACATGAGGTTCAACTATTTGCAAAATACATTCGCAAATATAGGCCTCATGCCAAGGAGAGCTAGAGGAGGTGAGATTGAGCAATCAACACATGATGAGACTCAAGATGTTAAACATGACCCCTCTTAATAGTATAACACCTATACTAGCAATCCGGTCTTCCAACCAAACACCAAGATAAGTAAAAGGCTAGTAATATATCCTTAGCCCTACCTAGTCATACCTTTGCCTTAAGTCATTGTCTTGATATGCATAAACTCATGATGCATCCTTCAATTGATCTCCATCAACATACGATGGGTCTTCTCTTGACTTGATAATCAACACATGATCATCTCCTCTTGGACATACATCAACTCATGATGCATTCTTCACTAGACTTGATGATCTTCAACACATGAAGCTATCCCAAGTTTTCCTCATTTATAGAATCTAACCTTTTCATCCAACTTATGAAAAATGTTAGTCCACAAACCAATTGTCATCAATTACCAAAACTTCACCATTAACTTATAATAGAGGGACTAGATTCAACTATCTTTCTTTTTTTTGGTAATTCATGATAATCTCAATACATAATGAGATAGAAATTTATTTAGGAGTATACAACATGTATACAACAATTATATACTCTAGAATGAGCTTTCAAAGCAAAGCTTACTCATCCGGTTGTTATCATCCAACAATTAATACATAATGGATGAACTAGATAACAATCCGATTATGAGTATATATATATTGCACAAGTTATATATACTCAAAGGATATGTTTCCAAGTAAAGATTCTTAATATGTGTAAATGAAACATGGATCAATACTAGTAAAACCTCAAAACATAGAGTAAACTCCCCTAAATATGTGCATACAAGAATGTATAAACGAAACATATGCACATATTTAAGTAGACTATTTGTGGAGTTCAATCTATATTTTGGATCTTAGAATGCAATAAGAAATAAGAATGTGATGTAGAATGCATACCTCTTATGGTTTTCCCCTTTTCATCCAAATGAGACTAAGTAATATTATAATTAATAAACATGTTAATCTCACACTTAGAGTTGTCATTATCACCAATCTCACAATTAGAGTTGTCATTATCACCAAAACCAACTTAATAGAAGTTGAACTTACAATGCATCGAGGGCTACTGCAAGGTGACATGCTTTAGGATCATTAAATAGACGTCGTGGTCTGTTGCGGTACTCCCTCGTATATTGGTTCAAGAGCTGGTTTGGCCTGCTGTAGTTGCCTCATGGACTGAGGGAAGTGAATGTTTTTCACGCACTGCTGCTAGCTACTAGTAATTTAGGCTGCTAATGTTTCTTTCGTTGGGTTTCAAGGTAAGAAATGGGTACACTGAGTTTAGCTTGGAGGGTTCACACATGATCTGAAAGTGCTAATTCCTGCTAAAATTTTTTTGGATCCGTTGTCCTGTGACACTGGGACTCACTACTGGGTTCCACCCCAGCTTCCAGAGAGGGTACACATGTGCATGTTCACTGGAACAACACGTACCGGCGCTTTGGAGGTTGTTGAGTCTCCGATTAGATCCTAACGTGTGTAAGGAACACGCACACGTGTGTGTGCGTATGGTATGAGTGAGTAGTGTGCGTCTGCCTTGTACTCTAAAAATGTTATTTCCAATGTGCATGCATTTTTTTATTGGATTCGTATTCGACCTCTACCATGCAATTATAAGGTGGCGCTTAGTTTAGCTTCTTTTTTATTGTTGAGCACTGCGCAACACTGTTCTAAGACTTTTTTTGTACTGTAGCTGCTGATAACTTTTCAGCATACTTAAATTTAAAAAATAAAAAAATATATAGATTATTCCAACACGGACAATGCGAAGAAATACAGGAAAAAGTGAAAAAGCCAAAAAAAACTAAAAAAGATAAAATTAAAAAACTAGAAAGTAAAATCCGAAAGCTATAGACCAAACGAGCGGGATCTTAAATCTATTATAATGGTGCCACGCCATCGTTATGAGAGTTGCCCTGTACTGTAGCAGTCATTGCATTTATAGCGTAGAGGAGCGCAACATTTTACTATACTGATTGACCTCATGTGTCACATTTTTTAATTGGATGGCATATTACTATACGGATAATGGAATGTCATATATAGTAAATTCACATATGCATGGAGGTGAATATTACTATACGAAGATAGTTATATGTAGGATATTTACAGTGAGTTACATGTAGGATATTTACAGTGAGACTGTCTTACCTTACTCTAGGTCTATAAGAGTATATTTATAAACACTACTATAGAAAAGATTATCATAGACGGTTCAAAAACGGTTTCATGAGCCGTCTGAGTTTATGAGTCAGTAATGACATAAGATCATCACAGACAGCTTTTGAACCGTCTATGATATAAACTATCATAGACGGTTTCAACAACAAACTTTGTAGTTAAAACTATCTATGATAGTTAACTATTGCAGACGGTTACGAGTTAAAAATCGTCTGTGATATTCTTTTCTATTCCTAAATCTATTTCTATTTGTTGGTTAGTATCAGGAAATGCTAGACATGACCTCCGAAACAAGTAGATCAACGTAGTATACATCAAATTCACATTCATTCACAGTATACAATACACACATAATTGCTATTCACCTTATAATAAATTGTCCATATCTAAATTAAGTAGCTAGCTAGCCACGTACTCATGAAACAATATATCAAGCAAGAATATATTAAAGTAAACTAAAAGTACTGACCCATTCTTAAATTAGAGCAAAACTACCATCTCTCTCTAAACATAGCTAGTTAGATCTAATTAAAAACCTAGCTATCATTTCTCTATTACAAGGCATATAAGTTATTAAAAGCAAATACTAACCTCTAATCACTAAGAACAAATCGATCTATAAGCTAGATTTACAAACGATACGTTTTCATCGAACTTTCCAAAGCTGGCCGCCTCCTTCAATGCAGCACAATGAAGACAGATCTATGTCACGTACACCTGCTATTTAATAGAGCAGAGTATCTCAGATGGTTCCAACCACAAACCGTCTGTGATATGAAACTATCACGGACGGTTTTTATGAATAACCGTCTGTGATAATTCACAGACGGTTATTCATACAAACCGTCTGTGATGTCTGCCACTATCACAAACGATTTGTTATACGAACCGTCTGTGATAATGTACATATCAGAGATGGTTTGTTATATGAACTGTCTATGATAACGCACATATCAAAGATGGTTTAGTATACGAACCGTCTGTGATAACACTTAAAAATGTGCGCTCTACTCCCGCCTGTTAATATTCCGATGCATGCGACCCTTAAACTTCCACACGGTTCTAGCTTTCTATGCAGGGCGGTGTACAATTCCTACTAAACTATCCTCTCCCTAGATCATTTTCTTTACCATATTTCTCAATAATGGCATCTAATATTCTTTTGATCTCCTTCCTCTCATCTATCCATAATGAGTTGTTCGGCCACAACCTTACATAGGCGGCCAAAACCTTACATCTGGAGCAGCTCCTCTGCTCACACCTTACTCTCCTTCCTCGTGTCACTTCTATCCGTCAGCTGGACCTCATCATCCGCCGTTCACGAAGGTGTCTCCTTGCCACTCAGGAAAGGGAAACTACTCGTAGCCTCGTTTTTCTCTTCAATGTGTGCAAAACAAAAGAAGCTCTTGCGACAATTGAGAGACACGTGGGTAACCCTACCGATCAAGTAGAAGCGGTCGATTCTAAGAAAGCTTATTATAGAATCCACTTTGAGATTATGGGCTATGCTAGTGATTTACCCAGGCTAGAGGAGGAAGTGGAAAGGGCAAGGACAATCTTCACGGCATTCGAGAACTCAACCGTCTATCCTCTAACTCCAAAAGTAGGAGAGGAAGCAATATGAAGCCCAAAAGATCAATATCTAGGAATCCCTTTTTTTGGACTTTTGTAATAAATTTGACTTGAATTTGTCTTTTGTAAAACTAACTAGTCACACTTATCTGTTCTAACTGATCAGTAGCTTCTGTAGTTCATATGACAAAGAACAAAACACTGATGGCCATAAATAAAAACTGTCTGTGATTGTTTCATAGATAGTTCTATCTAAAAGCCATATGTGATATCTGGCATTATCATATGCGGTTCTTATAAATAACCGTCTGTGAATTATCATAGACAGTTATTAATACGAACCGTCTGTGATGTCTTGCATTATCACAGACAGTTTATACTAACAATCATCTATGATATTTTCACAGACGATTATTAATATGAATTGTATGTGCTATCTTGCTTTATCACAGACAGTTTGTATAAATAGCCGTCTATGAAAATATCACAGACGGTTGTTACTATAAACCGTCTATGATAGTTGCAACACAGATGGTTTATATCCTCTTTTGTAGTAGTGACCTCAGTCGATTGCCTGTGGCGTTAGATGGGATTTTCATTGGAGTTATCTTTTGTTCCATTGTAGTTTATTTCTTTAGTGTCTAAACCCTGTGTGGTTAAATAATTGTAAACTCGACCATAATGTCAAAATCATTATTTCCTATTAAAACTCATTCCTAATCCTAGGAAGAGGGGGGAGAGCTCCGGTAGCTCTAGTCCAAAGTTCTCGAAGACATTCGAAGAAGCAAGACTAAGCAAAATACCTCACTTCCTAAGATAGTTGAAGAAGCTTGTTGAGAAGTTGAGAGAGTATCTTATTTGAATCACTCTGTAGATGAACAACCTAGTGAAACAATGTGCACAGATATAGGAGTTGGGACTCCAAATAATCCAAACTATCATTTTGGGAAATCACAAAAAGCTAGGTGAAGAAATAATTGAAGAAATTTTTACTAACTCTGTGGATTTAAGGGAATCTTTTCATACAAATACTATTGCCGACATTTATTTTGCCTCAAAAATTGCTGATAGTATTGATCTGGATCCAAAACTAAAGTCCATGGCAGCGTGCAAGAAGTGCTTAGATTGGGTCAAATGGAAAGAAGCAATTGAGAAAAAATTGCGCTTGCTAAATAAGAGAAAAGTGTTTGGACCAATAGCTTGCACTCCTCCCAGAGTATTCCTAGTAGGATATAAATGGGTGTTTATTCAGAAGAGAGATGAGAACAACTAGGTGGTTAGATATAAAGTGAGGCTAATAGCACAAGGGTTCTCGTAGAGACTTGGCATTAATTATGATGAAACTTACTCTTCTGTTATGAGTGGAATCACTTTTCGGTACTTAATATAAATGGTAGTGAATATGAATTTAAGAATGCATTTGATGGATGTAGTGACTACATACTTGTATGGGTCATTGAATACGGATATTTATTAAAAGTTCAAGAAGGAGTTAAAATACCGAATCCTGATAAAGCAAATCGCAACATGTGTAGCATCAAACAGTAGAGGTTGTTGCACAGGTTAAAACAGTCTGATAGAATGTGGTACAAGTGCTTGGGTGACTTTCTCCTATAGAAAGGTTACACAAAGAATGATGATTGTCTCTGCATGTTCATTAAAAAGTCCCATAATAGATTTTGTATTATTTTTGTATATGTTGATGATCTGAATACCATTGGAACCACATAAGACATTGAGAAATTGTAGGATCGAAGACAGCAATCAGAGGGGGGTGAATGATTGTCACCGCTTCTTAGAGTCTTTTAGCAGTCACAGTAGATTTCGACCACTTGAAGCCGAACCACCCGATTGATGACCGTCTACCCGATCGCTCTATACGACTGCTCGCCTGATCACTTTGAATGTTGTCGTAAGATCCACAGCACCTGCAATCACAACCACTCTACAAGAAAAACAAGAATCAGATTGATTCAAGACTTATCTTTATTGCAAGATTTCCGTGGATTTACAAAGTGCCCTCACAAGCACCCCTAAAAACCTTCTCGACGAAATCCCTCTCACAACCATACTAAAAACTTTCTCAAAAGCCACTGTAACATCCTGAAAATTTTAAATTTGGAAATATGAATTTCTTGAATTATTTTTGCGATATATTCTATTGAAATTTGGATTTATAGTGTTTTCCTAAATTTGGATGAGATTCCAAAAATTGAATAAGTTCATAAAAGATAAAGATAAATATTAGTAATGCCAAAAAAGGGAAATATAAAACTAATAGAAAATTAAAATTTTAAGAATGAATCTGAAAAGATGATCCAGTATAAGGAGAGAGAAACCTGGGTTAAAATGTGAAATCTTATTTTGAAAATAATGAAATAAATAGCAATAAAAAGTGAATGAATAAAATGCAAACACACACACACACACACACACATATATATGTGCGTATGCAAATTACGCAAGGAAGAGTTTAGCAATATAAAAATAAATAAATAATAATAGTAATAATAACATATATATGTATATATATACGCAAAATTAAGTAGGCCAGCAAATGACAATATGTAAAATTATATATATACACATATAACCTAAATGATAATAATAATGGAAACTCTCGTTTAATAATGGGAAAAATTAAAGCGTGAATTCTAAATGCCATCCAAAAATCAGTAAAATGCTAATGCAAATTAAAAGTTCAAAATCAAAAATCCGAAGTTCAGAAAATGATTAAGCTTATCTCTCTTTTCCTTCATTTTCCCCTACTCTCTATTACATGTGACCCCAACCCCTTATTTTCTCTACTCTTCCTTCCTTCTCTTTTCTGCCTACGGGCCCAGCTCCCTGCCGACACCCCTTCCTCTCTCCCCGATCTTCTTCCATCGCACAGCCGAACCCCCCTCCATCTCCTCCTTGCTTCAGTCAAAGCCGCAAGACACGGCGAGCGACAAGCTGAGCAGCGGCAATCCCCGAATCCTGCCGCCCCTACCTTGCTCTGCGCCTCGCACACCCGCGCGCACGTCGCGTCCCATCCCCCACGCCGCGCCCATGCCTTGCTGTGCCCTGCTCCGCCGCCACTGCTCACGCACCGCCCGGTCGGCTCGTGGCCTTTAAAGGCGAGAAAGCCTCCCGTCCGCCCCGCCTCACCTCCACCTTCCTACCACCGCGGGGAATCGATCCCTAAGGCCTTGTAGTTCGCCGGCCGCTCACTTCTTCCGCGCCTCCGGCCACCGAGCGATCAGCCGACTGAAGCCATCCCCGTCCAATTCCGCCGCCACGTAGCATCCTTGTGGGGTCACAAACTCACCCCCACCCCCAATTGGAGCCACGGTCCACCGCAGCTCGCCGGCGCCGTGCATTTGATTGCGCTGCTGCAAGCCCTCGCCGTCGGCCATTCTCGGCCTTCCTCCGGCGAGACCAATGGGGTGGTAAGCATCACTCTATGGGCCTGTTCTTTTCGGCTGCGGCTTATGGCTTTTGGCTGAAATTTTTGAATTTTGGCTGTTTACGGTACAGATTATGGAGAGACAGATACTCACTTACAATTTTGGCTTATACAGATGTTGGGCTTTTAACGTGTAGATCATTTAACTTGCAGACCCTGTCTTGAGAAAATACTCCGTTTGAAAGTTAGGTACTGTAGCAAAAGCCAAAAGCCGCTGGCTTCGGAGGAAAAGAACACGCCCTATATCCCTCTTGCTCGGGCGCACATGAATTTCACTCTTCTCCCCCTCGGTCGCCGCCGTCCACTTTTCACCCTGCCGTCGGCCGCTCCAATCGCCGCCCGAGCCGCCTCACCCCTTTCCGGCTTGCACCACCGCCCCCATGCCCTACACGCCTTCCCATCAACCCGTTTTGGCGGTTCCCCAACCCCCTCTGGCCGCCGCTTGCCGCCGGCAAGGCTCCTCTCCATCGGCGCCATTTTGCTCTGTTTTGAGCCCCTTCCACAGCTCACCTTTTGAGGAATATTATCCCTGTTTCCATCAGTCTTACACGCCTGCCCACATGGTAGCCGAGCGCATGCCTTAAGCCTTGCTCTCTGGTCCTGGGTTCGAGTCCACCCCTTGCACCTTTTTACTTCTTTTTGATTTTACTGTTATTAATCCGATTTAATTAGTAAAAATTAAGGAAAATAACCTAGGGAAGTTAATATATTTAATTAGAATATAAGTGAGATTATTTAAGACTTAAATTTGGCTTAGCCCATATATGATTAATTATATGGTTTGAATAATTATCTAAAAGATTTATTATTAAAGGTATTGATAAAGGCATTATGATTTTGATTAAATACCCAAATTTAATAGAGATTACCCATAATTAAAATTAAGATATAGGCCCAATATTTAAAGTGTTGCCATTAAATAAATTTTAGTGGTAGATTTTGCTAACTAGCACATATTGTAATATACCCTTGCTAGATAAATAAATGTTAATTAGAACTAATAACAACTAAAGTATAGAGATTTTCTAAGTAAATATATATATAATCTATATATACATATATAAATATATGAAAGTGGTTAAGGAAATGCGGATGGCGTGTGCGACTCATTATTAAAAATAACAGTACAATTTTGCGGTCACCATAGATCCCAGTAAAATATATATATAGGTAAATGCTATCGTTAATATACCACCAGTCATGAAATCTCAAATGGTAACTTTAATTAATAATGATAACAAAATGTACTCATGTATAGCAGGCTCGACTTGTAAAAGGATAAAATATCGATATTAGTAGTTTTTAGAGAGCACTCAAATTAAGAGGTCATAATAATATAGAGGTGCTAAAATATAATATCCCTAAGTCATCAAGCCTCAAAATACTCTCACAGACATATAGATACTCTAAAATAAACATGTAATCATTAACACGAGTAATTAGGATCACATAAACTGATACAGACCAAGCTCTGCCCAGATAGCTAAATTAGAAATGAGGCTAAACCTAATAGTAACTAAAGAATAGATAAAATAATAATGGTACCATTAGTTAAATCCTAATACTAGATTTAATAAATAGTAATGATGAGCATGAAATACAAGGTATGGCCCGTACAACTGAATCTTAATTCCAGTTGAAATAGGTTTAGGGAAAACTGAGGCTACATAAAATGTCACCCCATAAAATGCTATGGGTCTGTTCTTTTCGGCTGCGGCTTTTAGCTTTTGACTGAAATTTTTAAATTTTGACTGTTTACGGTACAGATTACGGAGAGACAGATACTCACTTGCGATTTTGGTTGGTACAGATGTTGGGCTTTTAACGTGTAGATCGTTTAACTTGTAAATATCGTTTTGAAAAAATACTCCGTTTGAAAGTTAGGTACTGTAGCAAAAGCCAAAAGCCGTCGACTTTTGACTTAAAAGAACATGCCCTATACCCTAGACTCTAAAATTAATTCAGTAAGCCAAAATGCCCTGAATAACAGCGCTCGACAAAGTAATACCCAGCTAAATTTGTACATTAAATCATAGGTCCATCATAACTCATGGAACTTCCTTGATAAATATAAAAAAAAACTATCAATAAAAAGATCGAGTCATCATTTTCTATCACCAGCCTTACCTCAAATCACCCAATAACTCATAATAAAACTAAAGTTGAGTTTATTCAGATTTATTTGGATTTTTTTTGAGTTATTTGCTTTCATTTGGATTCAGACGTTTGTCGTGTAGTTAGAAATGGGGAGTCTTGAAGATTCAATGGATCCAGCGAGATTAAGCTCGAAGTGAAAATAAAGACTAGAAGCTCAAGAGAAAGCATTGTGTGAGCTCAAGACCGCGGTAAACCGCGCCAGGCGAGTCAATACTTTGATCATGTTGAACCTACATTTTATGCAAATTACTTTTGTCTTAATTACCAAGTTGCATGTTGTTATTTTATGTGCGAATATATGTTTAATTTAAGAACTTTAGCTATATGCCCATTGTTCAACTTGATTAAGTATTACACCCATCTTTGGAATATTGCATATGTGAGCCTTGTTGCCCTAGTGGAAAACTTTATAATGGTTAGCTTTCGAAAATAAGTCCTTAATCATATGACATACTTAGCTATGCTTAGAAACCCCGGGGCAATAAAATGCCCCAATCTTCACTTTTAATCATGAGAAATTGCTTTGGACAGTCATGGTGGTAATGACTAGTGTATGATGGCTATGATTATTTTATATTCCCAAAAACCTCAAATTGTTTACTTATCTGGGCGGATGGCTCGGGGGTATGGTGCAGGGGTGCACGAGAGTGTGGTTTGTGGTAGAATCGCCCAGATATCTCTAAGGACTAAATCTTGTCATGACCTCCTGTGTAAAACAGTACAACCATAAGTCTGCAAAGTGCAACTTGGCTAAGTAAATTTATCGAAACTCTCGGACTCATCTCACTGGTAGTGGATGGAAGTCGATACGCAAGGGCAAGGGGAGGCCTAAAGGGACACCGAGTGGAGGGTGAAGTTTCCCAGTCGTTCTAAGCGTTGCGGGAAGTGGAGCCCGGCTGCGTTAGTAACTGTGGGGAACATCCCGTGCATATATGGGACCCACCGCAAGTGGGAGCAGCCCATAAGGTGAGATGACAAATTAAAAGGGACTAGATACTTTGAAAAGTCACTGTGATGGTCTGCTCAACAACATGACTAAGGAATCGTGTGGGGGCAACGAGTTGATTGTCTCTTGTGGTGAAAGTGTACAAACTCTGCAGAGTCAAAACTATTCGAATAGCCGTGCCCACGGTCAAGGGCGGACATGGGAACTTAACCAGATATAGTTCTATTTCAAAAACTTTGTGGGGGTGGAATTGAAAAAGTGAAGGGCTGCAGATGGTTTTGGTTTGAATTGCCCTGGGTGTCGTCCCAGTGATAAGTTAAGCGTTTATAACGCTGAAAAATAAGCATATGGTGCAGATACCATGCAATGGTAAACGGAAAATCTGGATCACTATTAATGATATCGCATTCTTTACACACATTATGATTTAATTCAAACTGTTAAGTCTCAGGAGATTCCTATGTATCATATTTCAAATGCAATTTATGGCAAATAAAATAACCCGAGCCTTCCTTTGATAAGCCATGCATATTATCTATTTGTATTCTGTGTGTTGGCTCGCGGAGCATAGTGGTTTGTGCTCACCCTCGCTCACAAATAATCCAGCATCAGGTGTCAACTCACTACGCTTCAGCAATACGACTGGCAAGATAAAGAAGAAGATGAAGATGGCAAGAATTAGGTCGCGAACCTCAAGTTGGCTGCCTGTGGGCATGTCCGGAAGGTTCCACCTGTGTGCTTCTTTCCGTTGCTGCAATTTATTGATTTCGGCCTAATCGGCCCATGAGTAAGTCTACTATTTTATTTATGTTTCCGCAAGATATGCATTTTGATGTCCATTACTGTAACTGTGAGCACTATCTACTGATCCAGGGAATAGTGCAGTATAATCACAGAGGATTCCGGATTATAAAATCTGGGTCTGACAGCCACCCACTAGCCCTTAGCCTCCCCTACGTTTATAGGCTAATGTCCAAACCGTATTCGCCTGAAACACGAACACAAAACTCTATCTCTCCCTCAAATCAACGGACCCAAAACCCTTCCTAACACGAGATTTATTCAAATCTCTATCTCTTCCATGTCACGGACTCCATCTGTAAGTCTCTCAATCTTTTCAGTTGCGGACTCCATCCACAACTCCTAACCCAACACGCGACGAAGTCTCCAGGACAGCACATCTCAAATCTTCATCACGCATCATCACCACTAGTGTCAAAGCTTCTTGGACCGCACCACCCGTAGCTTCATCACGAATTACCACCTTTGATCTTCGCGTGCTCCAGCATGAGCCTAACCACCTCGCGTGATATCCGCGATCACCTGGCCCTCAAACTTCCTCATTCTAGTCCTGATCCTCCTCGTCACCGACCATAATCGTCTTGACGCCCACCTGCACATGCAAAGACCAAAGAATATTTTTCCAGCACAAGTTCTTCACAACTTGACCGACATCAACACAGACACACACACACTCAAACACACCCTCGTCTATCCATAGACAAGAACCAAAGTATTCACGACCACCAACCAAGTCATCCAAGACCACACTTTCTATCGCTATCCAAAAAACACCCTTAGACTACTCATTACAACAAGTGCTCAAAAACAACAAGTACTCAGAAATTACCATCGCTCCGCTCAAAACACTCAAGAAAACATCCACATCACTGCCAACCTAGAGCCACCGAGTATCGATCGCTACCACTAAAGCACCAGATCGCTAAGTCTACGATTATCGATCTCCAACCATTCACTGCACCATTGATCACCAAGTACCGCACAGACTACAGTACCAAAGCACCAACCACAAATCTCCAACAATCGATCGCTAACCACGATCACAGAAACCACGACTATCGAGTACGGAATCCTTCCGACTACTGAGTACTACGACCATCTACCCCAGTTAGTCATACCGCTGGCCAAACACGAGTACTTGAGGTACTCAAAGATAGCATGAATTAAAGCACTCGTATCGACCATGATGTCTACGAGTACAGACCGTGAAGCCTACAACAATCGAGCACTTTCGACCACAAAGTTTACGACTACCGATCACAAAGTCTAAGACCACTGACCAGTAAAGTCTGCAACTATTGATCAGTAAAATTTACGACTATTGAGTACGACCAGTAAAGTTCACGAGTATCGAGTATCGACCAGAAAAGTTCACGAGTATCGATCGGACATTGTAGCTACGACCATCGAAAAGTACCATAGTTACAACCATCGAAAAGTACTGTAGCTACGTCCATCGAAAAGTATTGTAACTTACCATCTCCGACCAGATATGGTCGTTCTGCCGTAGACGATGTTCTGTGGTCGAAATGTTGTGATCAAAAGATGATGAGGTCGAAATACCATGGTCGAAGTCTGCGGATCGGACAAAGCCGTTTGGACCACCCAGTATAGAGCTATTCAGAACAACGATATAAGGCCATTCGGATCACCGACTACCAAACGTGGTCATTTTGTCACCCTGAAAACTCAAGCACAAAAGCGCATCAACCAGAACTTTCAAAAAAGCAAATTCTAATAAAACCAAATGTCAATTATTCATCATCAACAGCATACACAACCATCACATGGTCTCACATAAATCTAGCCCTTACCTTAAGATAGTTTGAAATAAAAGATTTGGGTAAGACTAGATATTGCTTAGGCTTATAGCTAGAGTATTTTTCTTAAAGGAGTATTAGTACACCAGTCTGTTTATACTAAGAAAATAATTGAATGTCTAACATAGTACAATATTACGAATATTCTACGTTTAGTATGGAGAAAATAAGAAAAGTTCAGTTGTCTTTGAAATTGAATGTTTGACATCCATCGCGAGACAAAAGGGCATACGCTAATTTAGTACTAGTCTAATCTCATGTTCAAAAGCTTCCACCATCAACAAGCTGATTCGTCAACTGTTTCCGAAACAATTATCGGCCCTTCCATGAATAACCTGAAGAAATTAATAGGAGCAAAATTTCTTTATTGAACAGATACATGAAATACAACAGAATTAACATTGAGGTTGGAACGAATGATGATAACCGGAGGGCATTTTGACGGCATGCAACTGTCCAAGGAGGATTTTGATTGGGCAGCTTCGGAAACACTTGACGCTTTGGCGGTCGCGCAGAAATGAAACAGCGCGGCCCTAATGGAGAGAGAGAGAAAAGTTATTCATCGCAAAAGGAAAAAAAGAGAGAAAATAACAGAGAAGCAGAAGAGAGCATGCAACTGTCCTACGGCCGGAACGTCGAAGCGGCCCGGTTGTGGCCTCGCGGGACGGGAAACAGGCGCGGAGTCCTGTCGCGCCGTTGCCCCAATGCTATTCCCGTTGGGCCTTACCACGGTGCGGGCCGAGCAGGAGTGGCCTTGTGCACTTCGGTTGGCAGAGCCCGAGAGCCGCACATGCGGCCACATACCACAGGCGCATACATAATTCTCTCAAAAACAAACAAACAGTACCGTACACTACGGGGAGCTGGTGAGTTAGCAGAGAACCCAAATAAAGATCCTGATTATCGGCCCGTCCTTTGATTTTTTTTGGCGGCTTTTAACTTTAGGGCATGTACAACCCATAGACGAGGGTCATCTTTAAGAGCCTGAAATTTGACATACAGACAGCTAAAAAGACAGGTCGTACAATGGAGAGCCTGTTTCACTATCTGCAAGCTGTTTAATGCTTTGCATGTAGTCAAGATCAATCATGAACACTATTTTGTATACCATTGTGTTGCTATTTGATAGAAAACGGATCAAACTTAAATAAGATGAACATGATTACAATATTTTTTTTAAAAATCATCAATATAAATGATATATTATATATAATTGCAACATTTTTGTCTAATTTTCTTTGTTTCCGTAGCGCTGCCATATGTGCTCGATTAGATCCTTCTTGAGTTGCCTATGTGTTGGCCGAGCTTTGATAGCGGAATTCTTCCGAAGCACCTCTGCGAAGCATGGATTAGGGTTATCGCTTGTACGCACTTCAGGTGGGAGCACTATCGTCGCACTCGGATTCTCATTCAAATCCAAGGAAACTCTAACCAATTCTTTCTCATCTTCCACTATCATATTGTGAAGGATAACACAAGCTTGCATTATGTTGACAACGTCCCCCTGCTTCCATAACTTTGCAGGTCGACGAACAATATCAAAGCGTGATTGCAATACTCCAAATGCGCACTCGACATCTTTCCTCGCCCCTTCTTGCATCAATGCAAATAATTTGTCTTCAGCCGACTGAGGGGCTGTTACTGTCTTCACGAATACCGCCCATTCTGGATATATTTTATCAGCAAGATAGTAACCCATGTCATACTGTGTTCCGTTTACGGTATATTGTACCGTAGGAGCTTCCCCTTTTATTGCTTGAATAAACAGTGGTGACTTGTTTAGGACGTTAAGGTCGTTCTGAGACCCGGCGGTACCAAAGAAAGCATGCCATATACGAAGATCATGAGATGCCACTGCTTCGAGGATCATAGTAGGAACGCCTTTGTCACCACGTGTGAACATGCCTGCCCAACCTTTCGGGCAATTCTTCCATGCCCAATGCATACAATCGATGCTTCCCAACATTCCTGGAAAACCACGAGCCTCATTTTCTTGTAAGATTTTTTCTAGTTCATCGCTTCTTGGAGGGCGTAGATACTCTTCACCAAAACATTCAATCACTCCTTCAGCAAATTTTCCCAAAATCTCCAAACAAGTGCTTGCGGCAATCTTCAATACCTCATCAAGTTGATCAGCCGAGGAGCCGTAAGCTAGCATCCTCATAGCCGCAGTACACTTTTGAAGGGGTGAAAGAGAATCCCTACCAGTTGCATCGACTCGTTGGGTAAAATAAGGAGACCAATCCCTAAGAAATAATTTAATTTATCAGCACATGAATATTAATGGTGAATCGGTATACAGAAATAATTCAATTTACCTAAGAGTGTTCACGATGCGTAGGAACAACGGCTTATTCATCCTAAATCTCCTACGGAACATCTCATCGGTGTAGATAGGATTTTCGGAAAAGTAATTGGCGACAAGCTCATCATGACCTTTTTCTCGATTTCTTGGTATGTACCTCCTTGGTCCACTCTGTCGGCGGCGGCGACGAGGTTCAGTTGATGATTCTCCATCGATGTCCGCCTTCAATTCCTCTCCAATCTTACTTATAAATTCTTCTAAAATTTCATCCTCCGCTAGAAAATCTTCCACGGTGAACACCTCTGTAGGATCAAAGTCGTCGGCTTCTTCTAGAAAATCTTCCTCATGGTCTAGATCATCTTGCTCATCTTGCAGCTCCATAGGATCTTACTAGAGAATTGTACTACGGCTGGGTGGAAGGGGAGAAGTGTACTGCGGCTGGGTGGAAGGGGAGAACTGGTAGCATTTTATAATATGAAGGATAACACATGTTCACACTATCAACTAGGAGGCATGTTCACATGACGAAGAGAGTTCACACTAACATATAACACTCTTCGTATGGGAGATGCAGGAACATGGGAGTGTTCATACATGCTCTCACACTAACATATAACACTTCGTACGAGCAAATTCTAGTTCATACATGAGAGACGAAGAAAGTTCATACATGGGAGGCATGTTCACACCAACAGCTAGGTAACAGGATGGCACAAGTAATTCACACCGCAACACAAGTAATTCTGGACCATACCAAAATAAAATCAACGGATGGCACTTGCAGCAGGTAATTTAGTCTAGTCTGTAATGTAAACCAACAAGGGTATTTAGTCTAGTCTGTAATGTAAACCACAAGAGAGATACAAATGCAAGTGGTGGCTGACTGGAAGCATAACATCAAAAATAGCAACAGGGAAAAAAAGTTAAAGCTGGGTATCTTCTGATGGACTGGAAGATGATTATCAGTAGATAATGCAATGTGTGGAACAAGATTGCAAATTTAAACTCTGGGCTTCATGTTTTTTATTTTCTGGCCAATTCAATACTCAAAGAGGTTCATTCTGCGATCCTGAAAGGAAAACCTGGGGCCTTTTCTTCTGGAAATCCTGAAGGATTCCTGAAGAACTACAAAGCAAGCTTAAGGTTCCTTGATTTTCTGGAAGGTATTCCACTACCACTATCTTATTTCAACCAAATAATGCACAGGGAAAAAAGTTAAAGCCCTAGCACTTGGTCTCATCATCTAGACATCCACTATATAAGGTAAGTTCTGAACTGAAACATTCATAAATTCATTGAAACATTAATATAATCAAAAGGGCATAAAGTTAATCATCTACCAATATCATTCAGAACTGAAACAGAACTGCAATCACCATACTTTCAGCCCATAATTTTCAGAATTGTAATCACCATACTTTTTAGAACCAAAAAACAGCATGTGAGAATATCAGAGCCCCAGGTCAGCCAATCTTCATTCCACACAGCATCCTCATAGCCCCAGGTCAGCCAAAAACAACCTACACAAAGTAGTCCATACATGTAGATCAACACAAGTTTAACACATACAGGTAGATCAACATGATACATTAACATACCTATTTAGATAGTTTCAGGGAAAAGGGCCTTCCTAAGACACTTCATGGCAGCAACTCGCTCAGCCTTTTCCTCATCAGACATTAAACTAGAATCTTGTGAGATGAGATTGTTATAAGCTTCCATCATCTTTGATTCTTTCTCAAGCTTCTTTCCCTCTAGCTCAAGCTTCTTTCCCTCTATCTCAAGCTTCTTTCCCTCTTTGGTCTCTTGTGCTGTAAGGTGGGCAAGTTTTGTGGTATCAAGCTTCTCAGATGATAATTTTTGTTGCAGTTCTAGTATCTTGATGCGGTTTTCATTAGTTTTTTCCTGGAATTTGCTAAATCTCTCAAACTTGTCCACATCAATTGCAGATTCCTTTGAGTTTCCATCATCATCCGAGCTGGATCGTTTTGACTTGCCTTTTGCAGCTAGAGCTGCCTTTTTAGCTGCCTTCTGACCTATTGGTCGCTTTGGCATCTCTTCAAAAGATTCATCCTTCTTCTCCCCTTCTCCTTCAAGGTGAAATGCTTTTCTTTTACGTGCATTCTTCAGCTCTTCATTGTATGTTTTCCACTTTACCACATCTCGGCAAGTTTTCCAAACCTCCATTAGGACAAAGGGTCCTAGCTTTGCTTCTTTGTTGTCTACCACATAGAACTTGTGGGCTGCATCGATCCACATTTGATCGGAATATCCACTTGTAAATACCCTATGAGCCTTCGCATAAGCACACTCAAAGAGGTCAGTCCACCTGTTAATCTTGTGCCATCGATCCTTGCATTGCTTCAGATTCCTTTTCCTATGCGACGGAGTAGTCTTGTTGTATGATTCAACAACATCACCCCAATATTGGTTACCACCCCTATCAGCTCCACAGCTAGAGTCCGTTGAATTTTCTATCCAAGAGCTCATCAATCTAACATCCTCTTCCTCTGTCCATAGGATCCGCTTCTCAGTCCTAGCATTTTCACTGTCACTGTCAACTAGTCCAGGCTGCTGCTCAGATAAGATTTCCACTTCTGGCGGTGAACCTCCTTCAATGTTGTTAGACAGTGGTATGTTCACAGGGCTGTTGTGAATAGGTGCACCAACCAAATGAAAATTGTGTGGCTGACTACCAAAGTAGCTCAGGAAACCACCAGATGGACGTGGGTCTTTATCCCTGCAGCAAACAAAGATACTCAATTATATATATATATATATATATCAAGCATTGGATCCCAAGCTGCTGAAACAATTATATATATATCAAAACTGAAACAAGTATATATATATATATATATATATATATATATATATATATATATATATATATATATATATATATATATATCAAGTATATATATCAAAACTGAAACAATTATGTATCAATTATAATTGTTCTGGTTGTATCAATTATATATATATCAAGTATTGGATCCCAAGCTGCTGAAACAATTATATATATCTGAAGATTGGTCATAACAAGATGATTCATTGGATTGCAGAACTAGTTGAAAGTAACATGTATATCTGAAGATTGGTCATAACCTAAGTATTTACAAGCTTCATTGAACATAGGAAGAACAACAGTGATGGATCCCAAAATCATAGTATCAGTCCACAATGATTTTGCATAAATAAACATCAAAGGTAAATAAGCACAACTGATTACCATGATGGATCCCAAGCTGCTGAACGCCCAGACGAAGGAGAAATCGGATCAACGCCGGCCGCATCCCACCAAGCAGGAGATGGTGAAGGGGGGAATGGAAAACCGCCAGATCCATCAATGGAGGATGGTGCCGTCGCCGCGCCCTTGCCGAGAGCACCGGTGATGGGGCGGGCCGCCGCCGCGGCCGCTGCCGAGCCGCTTCCGCGACCAAGGGTGCGGCCCGCCGCTGAGCCGCTTCCGCGACCAAGGGTGTGGGCTGGGGCCGCCGCCACCGCAGCAGCCGCCGCCGAGGCGCCCTTGCTCTTCTTGCTCTTCGTAGATGCGGCGACTTCCTTGCTCTCCCTAGCCGAAGCGCTCGACATCTCGGGGGATGAAGGGAGTACACCGGCGCGGGCGGCGAAGGTTGGCGGTGCCCGCGCGGAAGAAGGATGGAGGATTTGAGATCGGCTTCTTCACCGGGGAATAGGGAGAACCGGAAGGTATTTGGGGCGACCACTCCCTCCCGCGCGCGCCCAAACCAGAACCCCCGCGCGCGCTCACGGGATCCGCACGCCGTCGAGTCGGGGAGGCGAGTCGTACAACGCTGCTGGAGCCGCTTCTGCGCCTCGGAGCACGGGCCTTCCCCGTCGCCTCGCGAGGCGACGCGGCCTCCGTCTCCAAGCGAAGACAGGGTCCTTTTTGCAAAAAAAAGCATCGAAGAGACGGGCGGAAGAGCCCCGTTGTACATGCCCTTAAAGTATTTTAGCAATTACTATTTATTAAACTACTAAGATACAACGAAAAGTCATAAACCGTAACCTAAAAAAATAGGCCCATCATCCGACCAAGTTCTGGCTATTTTCTTAGCCTATGTTCATATTAGCTTCTGTTTCTAGTTTTCTGATTCTGATTTCTGTTTGGAGAAACAAAAACAAATATGAATACACAACTTTCCAAAGCGACTACCCCACTTCTCTCACTTAGAGATAAGGTGAAGAGTCATAGATGCATCACTTACCCCACTCATCTCGCTCCTGTATCGCGCACACATCTCTCTCACTTTTTCCACCGCTTGCGTCATCCTTCTAAAGTCACTTTTTTTAACCATTACTATTTATTTTCAGCTAAAAACAAAAAAATACTATTAGCTACAGCTAATATAAGCTTATATGAACAGAAACTTGGTTTAAAGGCGATAGTGAAAGATCCACTTGGAGGTTGGGATAGCATCGGGGTGGGGGATCGCAGGGGAAGCCCACACGGCCCGCCGTGGCCCCTGCTAACACGGCCCCGTTAGGCCTACCAGGGGAGACGGCCCCCCATCTTTGGTCACCACCGGGACTCGACCCCACGATGATCCTCACGAGTGATTAAAAATAGAATAAATAATTTTAAAAAAATAATCATGTAACTTTATTTATTTATTTATAATTATTTATGTATACTTTTTAAATATAGCTTCAAAACATATATTCTAATATATAGATTCAAGTTTTAGTCTAAATATACAAGAAAAAGAATACAATCTTCTATATAAATAATAATAATAATAATATATTATTAATATTTTTATCAAATCATTGTGGGCCCCACAAGAGAAGGGTGACCCCCGCCCCACTAATGTACCGGGCCCGTCCCCGTTCCTCCACATGAGAGATCATATTCTCTGCGGGCCCCACCTTCACAGGGGAATTGCCACCCCTACTTGGAGGAGCACCATACTAAATGTACGCACAGCTTCCATGGGCGGATCCAATGTAATTCAAGGGTATTTAGCTGAATATCCGAAATTTTTCATGTAATACACAATATCTAATAGGTAATTACACATATATATACTGATAATTAGACAACATATTTCACATATGTACCCTCAATTGATTTCATCCTGCTCCACCTCTCCTCCCATAGTTGTTTTCAACCCACTCCCACACCCCCTCTCCAATTCACCTAAAATAGCGTAGCCTAATAACCCATCCACCCCTCATCAAACTAGCCCATTGGCCCATCCGTAGACCCCTCAAGCCCTAACTTATCCCCCTCTCCCTCCCTTTGTCTCTCTCAGGCTCCACTAATCCAGACTGAAATTACCAAATCCGGTGGTACTGGCGCACGGATCGAGAGGCAATTGGCTACCAAGCAACTTAGTGAGGAGCTGAGAGCAACTCTGGCCTCTGGCTTGGCCCCGGTGCTAAGGAACATAGCCACGACAAGCGGTGTTACATTTGTAAGGAGCAAATAGGCGGTATCTGTCACCTGAGAGCCAGGGAGGGAGCATGCGGCGATGGCTAGGTCAACGAGGTAATAGGCACTAAACAACGATTACACATTGTCGTGTACTGGGCACACAGGTCAGACTGCATCAACATAGTTCTATTTTATGTTATTTCATAATTTCTCTAAATTATTTTTGAAAATTTTCTAAATTATTTACGTTTGTTGTATCTAGCATAAAATTTTTTATACTTTTACTTGCTATTATGAACTTTTATGTCTTCACGACGACAGGAACTAACAACGGTCCCGTCCTCCGGTAGTGCTCGAGAAGCACGTGTTTCTGCACGCCACACAGTAGCGCGTGCCGGCGAATAATGTTGCTGTGATCGAACACGACGGATAGTACTGAAACCGAAGTCACTGAAAGCTGCTTGTTTCAGCGCCCAACGAAGAAGGCGGCGCCACCACGACAATCATATCCTGTCAGGAGTAACTCCGATTACTTTGAGCCACATCTATCCGTTGGAAACAACATCTTTTGCACAAACGTCTCGAAAACGGAACTTACTCACTGCATATGCATTTTGCCCTTCCTTTTCGCCGTGCAGGAGGACTATTCTGAAATAGTTGTGTCATAATGAAGAATTGTTCGAGAGTTGTACTCGACCAGCTGTATAAGATGAAGGTAGATGACACATTGAATACCCAAGAAATGATCCGGCGATCTCTCCTCTTGTCCCTCTGATGTTCACGTGTACTGCTCAGCACAACAATTCCAATCACATATAATCTGGCCCATCAGATGCTATGCTTTCGGAGAAACGAGGGTAGCCAACGCTAAAGATGCAAAAGGCCTGCTGATGCCGTACAGCTTCATCTAGTTCAGGTAAACATGCCATTTGTGTACCTGACTAGGAGAGTTCAACCTCCGGCGACTATAGAATCTTGCATCTCTGGATCTTTTATCGCGACAGGATGGATTTTTCTGTAAGGTTTCTGTGGTACTTACGACAATTGGCCTTCCATATTTTTTCACATTAAAAACATGCTAGCCAGTATATAGCTAGCTGGAGATGAAACAAAGCGTTGCAACTTGCAAACTAAACCAACTACATCAGTTGTATTAGTTGGACGCTGTGTAGGTTGATATTACCCAATCAATAGCAGATTGGCAGAGGTGACACTAATCTACCTCCGTGTAACCAATTTTGAAGTCCTGTGGCATTGCAAGAGGGAGGTTGTAATCGTTGCTTCCCTATTTTGTGTGCTTATTTCTTATGCTCTGTGGACTTCCTTGCAAAAAAAAAAGGGGGAAAAAGAAAGAAAGAAAAGAACAAAGAATAAGAATTCCTACTATTTACCTTCGGCAGGACCTGCCCAAAAAGGCAAAAAACCTCTTCAAGCTGAGTCTAATCGTTTAACAGCTGACCTGCATATATTGGTTTTGGTGAATGATGTTTCGCCCCCCAGGAGAACGATCTTATTGATATGCACAAGTCATGCCCTTGGCCAACACAAATTACACCCCTGCATTTTCTTTTTTCTGACACAAGTAGATCAGGACAAAGTTACTCAAACTAGATGATATGAAACACATAAACCCTTTATTATTTTCTCCTTTATTTAAGAATGAAGAGGGATGACGTCTTCTTTTGATCATCAATCCCTCATAAGGAGCAGCATCGATGTACATCCAAAGAACAAAAAGGGGAAAACAAAAGGACGGATTAGGTGTGGGGAGTGAGATCAACGGACCTCTAATCATATGGAGCCTACCACAATCACAAGCAGATAAGGTTGACATGATCAAGATCTACGGTACGGTGGCATGTGCGTGTTTGTATGTACATTTGGTGATTTGGTGTGGGCAAGGTTCTCACTTCTCAGCCATGCAGCAGTGTGGATGCAGGTGGGGAAGACAAGGTCATGAGCAACAATGCAGCCTCCTCCACTCCCATTAGAAGCCTCTTTTTCTGAACCGCTTGCAGGTTGCTGCTACAGCTGCTGCTGTTGCTATCACTGTCTTTTACTTTTTTTACTTCAGTTGCTTCACCATGATGCTGCTGCTGCTTCTGGTCTAAGCCTAGCTCTTGCCTCCTCTTCTTCCGGTACCGTATCCCACAAGCGTTGCACAGAGACTGCGATCAGAATTGAAAGAGTTAAAAGGCTGCATTCCGTTTATCATCACACTAGAGTGAAATTAAGCATCAAAGATTTTATTTATGATCAAAGTTTTAGTGTGTAACACATTTTCTTTTGGTGCTAGCTAATGGTGCTACCAGAAACACATTTGAGGAAAACATGAAGGACAAAACTGAAAATAGTCAGATTGGAAGAATCGAAATGGATAAAGTATCTCTCTCCCTGCTGGCTTGGTGGTTAGTGCTGCTGCAAGGAACATCTCACCTAACCACCAAGTTGTAATCAAATTGAATAGAGAAAAAGGTCATCAAGACTAGTCATATTATGATTCGACCAAAACCTAACTACAGACTGTCAAAAGGAAAATTCCATATTTCTCAAGTCCAATTCAAGCAATCAGTTATCAGAAACAGGAAACTTCATAAAACTTCCGAAAGAATATTAGTTTCAATGATCGTATGGACAACCCATTGTGTAAGAAATCAAAAACTGACGACCTGGAGCGCACAGGCTTGATATTGTTGGAATGTGCTTCTATCTTTAGCTGGCTACGATTAAAAATATGCTAAATGGACTCCAATTTGATTCAGTCCTGCAGCTCTTGCTTCGATTTTATCATACCTGCTTTAGATTTCACTCTATTATCCAAATGACTAAACTTCAATCTAGCACTGAACGCCCCCCCCCCCCCACACACACACACATCCCTACGGATTAGATCACATTAAGAACAAAAAAACACTTACAAGGCCACAACCCTAAAAAAAAGAAGGATCGCGTGTATTCTAAATAGTAGTAAGAAATCTAATTTCGTCTGATCAGATTAACATACAAAAACTTACCCAAGAAGAAGCCTTAGATGATCATATGAAACAAGCAACAACAACTATTTGCAGCAGAGGCATGTATATGTTCTTAAAGATGATCAAATCAACTAGCAGAAGCAGAGGCATGTATCTAACTATGTTCTTCAAGATGATCAAATCAACTATGTAGCCAAGAATCCCCAATCTGCTTGACCCTGATCCTGATCAACAGTACTGAATAGCAAACAAGGAGACGATAAGGAACTCACCCTGGGCCCGGTCGGCCCACCGCGCCACATGGGCGTCGTGGTGGTGCGGCATTCGACGCAGCTCCTCCGCCCTTCCTCCACCACCCCGATCCCATCGACCTGCAAGAACAGCAAACAAAAAGGAGCAGAATTGAGCCAAAACAGGTGAGCCAAAGATCACAGAACACGAGGGAACAAGAAAGGAGTGGGGAAGAAAGAGAAGAGCCAGATGTACCTTCCGATCAGAGGAACCCATCGCCGCGCCGGATCACAGCCTCAATCGGCGGTGGCCGGATTGGTTGGAGAATTTAATTATTTTTTCTTGCTTGGTTGCTCTGTTTATTGAAGCGTGTAGTGAAGAGTAGTTGCGGAGGAAGAAGAGAAGGCGAGAAGGGCGGGGGAGGCGGCGGGGTAGGCCGTGGAAGGCAGGGGATCCGTGGATTCTCCACTTTTCCACTTTTTAGAGCAAAAAGTTAGAGAATAATAGTAGTATAAAGTAAGAATAAACTATATATATCATTATTCTATACTATAGCATCTGATCTGATCTATCTATTTTAAATCGGATGGCTTATAATCATCTAAAGTCACTACAATGTTTGCTCTCTGACTTTTCTTCTCAACATTGGAAAATCCCCTTAAAAAAATAGCCTACTTTTAAAAAAATATAGAGAATACACACTTACACATATGATACTCACACCATACACACCACAAACAAGCGTGTATGGTTTACTGAAACACACGCTAAGGATCCTACCTATGTATGCAAGAGATACAAGAGAAGGTGATATGGTATTTGAGATTAGACATAGAAACATATAGTTGTTGTAGTTTTTGTTTGGGATTAAATGGTAAGATCGGCTTTATGGTCCTTGGAAATTTTGGAAGCATTTTCGTGTGAACGTCGCGCGAATTTCCTAAAAAACCAATGGTACTCTCCCTAGTCTCCGAACTTGCTAGCAGCTACCTAAGAAATATGCGGTGAGACTTATTGATGTTTGAGAACTAATATGTTTTTGTATTTGATAATATAAACATACCACAATAAATAAATATACCATGATAAAAGAAACAATGGTCAGAATTGCATATCAGAGATCTGAAAAATAAGAAGTCAAGAAATTATGACGGGAGAAAGAGTATCTAGCAAAAGAATTAACATTGTCTTAGTTTGTTCTTTTACTAATTTAGGGTATATATGACATCTACCACCTCCGGTCAAAAAAATAATAATAATTTGGTGTTTTGGACATTGACAACGTGTTCATAATACAATTTTATTTTGAACACCAATTTCTATTCAGAGAAATTTGTAAACCCTAATAAAATTATGATATTATGAAAGTATTTCTGAAACAAATCTATTAATATTATTGTCATGTGTGCAATCTAAATATTCATAAATATATTATTATTTTAGAGTTAAAATAGTTTTACTGCTCGCAATGATACTGAGACGTCCTTTCTGGTTGTACTGTTCATGGTTACCAGTTAAATTGGAAATAAAACAAAGGCGGAAGTTCTTAAGAAAACTGCATGCCTATTGCTTCAATAGAAGATTAGATAAGGTGTCATCGATATGGTTCATAAAAAGTACTAACTGGTCAAGGAACTCTCCATAGCTAGCGTCCTCATGTCAACGTGCCATATATACAGCAGAGCTCACAAAGCTACCTTAATTTTGAGATCGCTTCGGTTTCAAAAGAGCATATCTAGAACTCTCTGAATATCTTTTTAACTAATTTCTTCCATTAACGCTACGAGGCGCACAACACAGAAGTTGATGTGTTGCACAAGTCACACACGCACACAAATACATACATACATACATACATACATACATACATACATACATACATACAAATGACACAAGAATTTAATATCAACATCTAAACAGTGCTTTAGTTAGTTTTTTATTTACGAGTACAATAAGGACGTACTCACGTATACACACAACACTACACACGCTCACGCACCCACGTGCATGTGTCCAACGCACACGCTAAAATAAGGTAGAGACCAAGCCTTGCAGAGTGTGAGCACGCGTTTTGACCATTAAACACACCTATGTACGCGCGCACTTGAAGAGGCACTATTCATATGAACATGACCTAGAAGGTACTGTTTATATGAACAACAGCCCCGTAAATGAGGCGTCTCAAGTTCGAGCCCAGGTGGGTAGGCTGCACGATAGCAAGCTGCACCAACCGAACTAGGCTCGGCCATCATGCTTTAGTTAGTTTTGATTGCATCCAGTTTATATAGGGTCTGTTCTTTTCAGCTTTTAAAGGCTGCTTTTCGGCTTTTCTACAGTAACCAGCTTTTAAACGGAGTACCTTTTCAAGATAGGATTTACTAGTTAATTGTAGTACATACTGTATCGACTTCATTTATATCAGCAAAAACTGCACGTGAGTTTCTGTTACTCTGTAATCTTTCACACGAACATCCCAAAAGCCACAAGCCGCAGTCAAAAATTATAAGTTTCAGCAAAAAAAAAAACAGGCCCTTAGACAGACCAATTTTGTGGAATCACCAAGCAAGCACAGCATAATAAAGCGCAACATAATAATCCTAGTAAAAAGAAGCAGGGGCTTCAGGTCCCTTCTCCTTTTCTTGTTGCTATCATCGGAATGAAACTGAAGTAATTAGAAAAGTGTAGAGCCAAGCAAAGCAGTCATGACTCACAAGTCATTAAGCCACCGAAAAGGATAAGCCAAAGATGACGTTATAACTTACCCGTCATCACATAGGCTGGGGCTCACGCTATCACAAGCTATTAGTTTTTCTACCATATAAAGATGGTCACAATCTAATTTTAAAACAAAAAGTTACTAACCGACTTTTTATGTTCTCAGCTGGATGGTTCACTGCTCTGAGAATGATTTTGTAGAGCATGTCTCGTAGTTAAAAATAAGCTGCGCTGCCTTAACTATTACCTCATAATTATAATGCTTTAGTGCACCAAGCAGGGTTCAAAATCCTGACAGTTACCAGCCGGTAACCGGTGGTTACCGTTTTTTTACCGGTGGAGACCGGTAACCAAAAAAACTGTCCGGTATTATTTTAGATTTTTTGAATTTTGGCTGGTTTTTTTCGGTTTTTCCAATTACCGGCCGGTTTTTCCGGTTACCGGTTTCAAAACATCCCAAAATTCAAGTTTTGATTTTTAAATTGTGATCAGTTTTTTGCCGGTTTTTCCGGTAATCGGCCGGTTACCGTTACCGGCCGCTGGCCAGGATTTCTTCGGGTTTTGGAACCTTGGCACCAAGCATATCTAGAGCTAATAATAAAAGCCCCAAAAAGTGACTTATATGATCCAGGAAGGTGTTTGATAGAACAGTTTCAAACGAGTAAACACAATTCTAGGGAAGTTTACCGATGCAACTATTTTATAATTAAAATATAATTATTTGGAGCCATCTTGTTTGCCTAAGGCTCTAGAAATTATCTTATTAATCATATACAATATAATACCTTTAAGCAAAATTGCACATGATTTTCGGTAGTTTGGGCAAGTTATAGTTTTCATTCAGAACTTGTTTTCAAGATCAAGCGTGAATGTATAACAATGAGATACATCCAACTTAATTCGGAAAGATGCTAAGATAAACGTATGTTGTATGTTCCTCAGTAAATATGTATGTAAACTCTCAAAGAATGACTTTGCAATAATCTATCAGTGACTCTAGACTTAGGCCCAGTTTGGAATATAGGAATCTATCAGTGGCCTACATAGGAAGTTTGGTTTGTTAAAAAAATATAAGAATATTTTGTTTTATATAGGCTCTTAATTTATTTAGTAGATTTTTGTTCTAAAAAAGCCTTATTTCGGATCATTACCCATTCTTTTGGATCTAAGTAGGCCCTTGAAAAAAATAATCCCCAAATTTTGCGTCGAAACAATAAATCTACAGGACTAAAAAGTAATTTTTTTGGTTTACATGCGCTCCATTGGAGACTATTTTTAATAGCCATCACATGGTAATACCATGATGGTATATTGGTATCACGATGGAGACTTCCTACTCACCATCGAAGAACACAACGTCCAATCCGAAAAACCAAGAGCTAAATTGCCAAATATATTTAAGTGCATAAATATAGGTTAGTCGTTAGGAAGGGGGGAAATTAGAGTGAAAAACAAAAAAGTACTCCGGAAAATGAACAGGGGCAAAAGTGGAGCACACACCTAACGTCTCTTATCGTTTGTAGCGCGACATTCCCCCCTCCATTCGAATTCTTCTTTGCTAAGTCGAGCTGTGAGTCAACTCCAACAACTATTTGTTTCATTGTTGCATGAAAAACACAAAGATGTTCGTGTTAAACATCTCTTCTTTCCACTACGGCGTGTTTCTTGTTGAAGCTTAACCAGTAGACTAAACAAAGGCTAAAATTATAAGACCACTACTCTCAGGCCTTTTTTTTTGCTTTTAGATTTGGTTTTTGATTGTTGGCTTCTCCAGAAATCAGAAAGCTAAACGTCAAAATGAAGTGGTTTCTTGAAATGATTCTCCAAACGGCCTTTTAAATCTAAAATCGTGTACGCTATCTATACCCATGTCTCCGTCGTCTGCTGTCGTCTCAAAAAATCTTCAGTTACAACCAAAAAATTATCGGTCACGATTTAAAAAACACATCCAACTCTGCAGGTGTAAAATACGACAAGTTGAGAAGCGTTGTCCTAGGCTTTTTTAATAGCCTTTTGGAGCAAAGAGATTGCAATCCAAGGCTCTCCCAGCTGTCAGCTGCCCGTATATGCGCCAATCATCCAAGCATGGGTTTCAACTTTCTAAATCCTGTGATGATTGGATGGATGGTAGAAATGGAGATGAGATGCAGGCCAATAATGGGCACTGTATCGAACGCAGCAGGGCACATACCCTCCCGGCCGGAGTGCATGATTAGTAGTAGCACTTTGCGCAGAAGAATCTTCGGCGAAGAAGCAACGCATGATTGGATGATCAAACCGGAAAGATGGTGTTTCCATCGGAAGATGGCAACTTGTCTGCCTGGGAAAGAGCTGATAGCTATCATACGGTTAATTGCGTAAAAGGCGGTAGAGAAAGTGATCAAAGCAAGAGCTACCACAGAACAATCTCAAACGGGCATAAAGAGATTAAGGCCCTATTTCAAACAATAGTTTCTTATTTCTAAAAGCTAAAAACCATTTAGAACGTGATGTCTTCTATACGTAGTTTTTTCTTTTTCTTTTTGCATTATCTGTGAAGATACAATAGTGTTTTCTTATTTTTCTCTATTTTCCTCTAATTGAATATATCATAAAAAGCTAATAGTCGCTACAATGCTATTTCAGTCAAAAGCTATAATCTTTCAAACAGAACCTAAAGCTGACTTTTGCTTCCAAAAAGCTAGAAGCCTCCCAAACAGGCTAGCTTCAACGCAGTTTTGGGGAAAAGCTAAAAGCCAACTTTTGGGAAAATGAACTAAAAGATGAAAGCTGAGAGAGGTGTGATTTCCTAATTTTTGGTGGGTTGAAGCTAAAACATTGCCACTAAAAGTTGGTGGAAAAACTACAAGCCCCTCAAACAGGCTAGCTTCAATGCAACTTTGGAGAGAAGATAAAAGCCAACATTTAGAAAAATGAACTAAAAGATAAAAGTTGAGAGACAGGAGTTTTCGTGGTTTTGGTAGGTTGAAACTGAAACATTGCCACTAAAGGTTAGTGAAAAAACTATAGCTGTTTTCCAGCTAGAAAGCCAAAAAAAGCTTTTCAGCCAAAAAAAAACTACACCTCCAGTCCCCATTCTAAATAGGATGACTTCTAGTTCCAGAAACAAAAAGTATTTAGAACACGTTGGTTTCTTAACATGGCTTTTTTCTTTTTTTTTTTCTTTGCATTATCTATGAAGATATTAATAGTGTTTTTTTTATTTTTTCTATTATTTATTTATTTTTAATTAAATGTTTTAGAAAAATCTTACCTAAAAATTATAGCACTTTGATACAGACTTAAGTTCGGACACTTTTCTTGAACAGCATTCTTATTTCAAGCGATGAATGGTAAGAGGCATAGCCAGGCAGCCAGCCGATGTACATGTGTTGCGCAATTCCAACACGCCACATCAGACAATGTTGGTTAAGCAAAAAGGACCAGGACACCTGGTCCGCAATAAGAATCCATTGCGCCAACCTAACCGTCTATTCTTTTCGACTTCTAAAAGCTGTTTTTAGATTTTTCTGCAAAAACTAGATTTTAAACAGAGTATCTTTTTAAGATAAGATCTACTAATTAATTGTAATACATACTATACTGACTTCATTTATATCGGTAAAAACCGCACGTGAGTTTTTATTACTCTGTAATCTCTCACACAAACAACCTAAAAACTAAAAGCCATAAGCTCTAACAAAAAAGAACAAGTCCTAAATAACATGGTAGATCACCGCACCACCGTACCAACAGAAACTATAAACTATGATGCAGCCAAAAAAAACGTGTAACTAATGACTTAATAATAAATGTTAAGAAAAACTGCGAATAGACTCGCATCCCAAAACCCACTGACTTTCCGTACGATTAGTTCACAACTTAGCGAGTGAACAGAGTATCGCAGCACAGAAATGCTTTGGCAACAACTTGGGAGAGAAAAAACCCCACATACCGAAATTCTTTTTCACCTCCACAGGTATAAGAGCAACTCCAGCAGTAGCCCAGCACAGAAATGCTTTGGCAACAACTTGGGAGAGAAAAAACCCCACATACCGAAATTCTTTTTCACCTCCACAGGCATAAGAGCAACTCCAGCAGTAGCCCTCAAAACAGGGCCCCTACTTTTTATTTGAGGGCTCTCCCTACTTTTAAGGGCTCTGTTTTTTAGGCTACACTCCAGCAGGAGCCCTCAAAACAGGACCCTCAAATTCATTCTTAGAGGGGATGACATATAGGACCCATCCTCATCCTCATCCTACTTTTGAGGGCTGAGGGGCAAAAAACTCACTCCAGCAGGGCCCCTACTAGCCCTCAAAAGTAGGGGCTCCCTCCAGACCCCCTAGGAATGAGGGCTCGAGGGGGAGATTTGAGGGCCCCCTACTTTTGAGGGCTCATGTAGGGGCCTTACTGGAGTGAGTTTTTTGCCCCTCGGCCCTCAAAAGTAGGATGAGGGCTCAAGTAGGGGCCCTGCTGGAGTTGCTCTAACAAACGTTCACGCTGCAGGCTAGAGGTAAAAAGCACAGCCAACTCCGACAACACAAGCGACAAGATCATGCTGTCTCTGGAAACCCGACCCACTTCCAGAGTTCCAGTCTCCATTTTCTCATGCGGAGGAGAGCCAGAACCCAGATGAACCAACCGCCAGACAGAGACACCAAGCCGCACAATAGCAGTGCAGCTAATTGATCGACGTTGACCCTGCTTTTATTGGGACCAACCACGACGAGTGCCTGAGATGAAGCCGACAGGACCCAACCATGACTTCAATAGAATGCCTCCCCCAACTTGATGTTACATTCTAGACCACATCTAAATGGGCTGAACACAACTAAGCCCACGGAGCAACAGAACAACAACCTTATAAGTGGTATTAGGCCTTCTCCCCCCAAAAGACTAGTCCAATGGGTGGGGGCTCCCTTACACCTATAAATTATGGTTGCTCCTCTTCCATAATCCATGTGGGACTATTCCTAACAATCTTCCCCTCATACATGGATTGGACACTTCTGCAACCATGAGGTCCAAGGAGATGTTAGGCACGTGAGCTCTGATACCACTTGTTACATTCTGGACCACAGGTCTAAATGGGCTGAACACAACTAAGCCCATGGAGCAACAACCTTATAAGTGGTATTAGGTCTTCTCCCCCAAAAAGACTAGTCCAATGGGTGGGGGCTCCCTCACACTTATAAGTTGTGCTTGCTCCTCTCCCACAATCCATATGGGACTATTCCTAACACTTAGACTTGCCCCGAAACAAACAGCTAGGGCACACCTTCACCTTCCAAATGGTAATCTGCGCAAATCAAGAGTTCCAAAAACATCACTTTAATGTCAACATAACAGACAGGCAGACAGTCCTCCCATGCAAATCACTAGCAAAAAGAGCCTACCTTCAGCCAAAGTTGAATCCACCCGACAGAGCAGAGACCGGCGCATTTCCAAAGTGGAAGCCAGTCTTGAGGGGCATCCCCTGAGGGCATGGCAACATCTTCCTCCTCTACCCAGTATGACTCGAGCAACTTAACTGCCTTCTCATATATCTCGGAGTTGTCACGGTTCTGGAGATTCTAAATCTTGTCCAAGCCCTCAGCTTCATCAATCATCTGTGCATATGTGTTGACATCACAAGCCCCCAAATTCTTTTCATCCTCCCCAACCTTGAAGATATTCTCAAGGCCCTCCAGACAAACCGTCACTATTCCAAGATCAGGGTAAGTAAATCACAAAGCGGCTTGATGCAACCCTGGCAAACAAGATACATGGCAAACAAATGATGCATCAGTAAAAAAAATGTTGCTAATTACTTGCATAAAAACAAACAGAAGAATCAAAAATAATGGAAAGGAATTATCATAAGGTGGTGATCATTTGGGCTTTTTTTTGTGGCTTATGGCTGAAAAGCACTGTAACTGTCTGAAAAAACACTGTAGCTGACAGATGCTTATTTAGCATAATTAAATTTAAAAAAATTAAAAAATATAAAAAATATGTTAACCCATTACGTATAATACAAACAAATACGGGAAAAAAGAACCGGCAAAAAAGCTCAACAAAAAGTCACAAGTTCAGAAAAACGAAATTTATGAATAGTGAAAAATAAGCCGGAAGCCAGAAGCTGAAGCCGATCATGCGTCCCACCATATCTGGCATTAGAGATTGCCCAAGCAGCCTCCTTCGTGATATCAAAGTCAGCAGCTTGCGGTAGATGCATTAGAGGACCAATTGTTGTGAACTAACACAATAAAGAGGTAATTATCTGTTGGAGGGAGGTTGAACGGCGATAATTTGAAGTAGAACGGCGCTATATGAAAGAGAGCACTAATTGGAGGAGGAATAGATCTAAAATAGCCGGTTAAGGAAACGACCGTAGCTGGACTTCAAGATGAGGGACTTATTTATTCATCTTTCCTTGATTCATAATGGATACATGATATCCCTTTTATAGAAATGACCCGATTTGACTCTTAAGAAATAATCTACAATAAAACATATCTCTAATAATTCAATCTAATAATAATTTACCTAACTAATAGATAATATCAAACACCTAATAGATAAATTCTTAAATAACCATACCTAATATGCACGGCGCTACAGTACTCGTACGCTACAGCTGAGTAATTAGACCATAACACCAATTATGTTTTCATTGATCACAGCCTACAAGCAAATGAAAATAAGTTAGGGTATGTCTTTTTAATTAGTGCTTCAGCAAAATACGAACAGCAAACAGAGGATCACTTGAAACTTAAGATGGCGTTCCCATCACTCAAATAGAGCACTAATTTAGTGATTTGTTATATGCTATCGTACGCTAGTGAGAACTAAAAGGTGGCTTCCCAACAAAAGAATAAATTCCAGAATTGCGAAGGATACAATTATGTTAAGCATATGCTCTCACTTTCCTTTTCAATTTGCAGGGTAGCCATATGTTGGTGAAGTTCACAAACCTGAATCTGCTCCTGGGTTCTAGCTGTTATGTTCGAGATGGTCCAGCAAGCTTCTTTCTTGATGCTTTTCTTTTGAGTTGTTGTCAAATGATTCAAAAGACGGGGAAGTGCTTGATGATCAAGAATATGGTGCAGCAAGGGATAAAAAGCATTAACAACGAAAAAAACCACAACACAAGAATAATCAAGGGACATATCCAAATCCAACAGAACCTAAAATACAAGGCAAACAGTAGCAGAGGTGCACAGCATGGCACAATTTGACTATACGAGACACTTCAGGAAAAATGTAGTCCCAACAAAAATGACAAAGCAAAACGAAGAGCTATTGCAAACAATTAATAGTACATGCAGACATGCAGTACATAAGGCTGCAGGAACGATACTAGCATTAAAATGCCGTAAATTGGGTGCAAGCAAACTAAAATGGATATGAAATGATGAAAATCTGTTTCTGATAAATCACTTCCCACCTCAAAAAAAGAAAAGAAAAAAGAACACAACCACACACAGAGGTAGAGATGGAACTGGTAATGCATGCGTTAGCTATTTAACATTCACTTCTCTAAGTATTGAACAGACTCTTCTAATCGAAGCACAATAACAAATCACTGAATATGTCGAAGTGAGAACGGTTTACAAACCAGGAACTATGGTACTTATTGAAACAGAAATGACTAAGTTATCAGTGCAACCAAGCCTAATAGAGAGATCAACGAAGATAATAATTACAATAACAATAAAACACCATTTTCCTAAATTTACCATTCTAAAATTTAAAATATAAGTTTGTACAGATTTCGCATGGCTTTGAAAATAATTATTATACTTTGCAAGGAGACATATAGTGTCTCAAGTTTGAAGGTATGCATATGCAATATTCCAGTTTGAGAACCACGAGTTGAAAATGGGATCATATTTGACATAGTACGAACTACAAAAGGAGGAAACAGTCAAGTGAAAACAAATTATCCAGAGTGCTCTGATGGTTAACACATATAACGACAAATTTGCTTTGGCACAAGAAAATAGGGAGATTTCTTGTAACCACCACCAGCAGCACCTTCAGCATAATAAAAGTTAACACAGCAGCTAAATAGCAATAGATATAATCAGGGAAAAGTGATTAATTAAATTTGCTCTCAGGTAAAATGGTACCAAGCATGCAACACAGATATGAATTTCATCATGGTAAAAAACAGTGTAACTTATGGTTGGCAGCAGATACAAAGTAAAAACATTGGAATGACCAGAAATTGCTGGTCGCATGCACTTATTGATAACATCAGAATATATTAGTTAGCAACTCAAAAACGATTTACACAAAAGATAGACCTCTGTTAGAAAAGAATACCTGAGTCTGCACATCATCCCCAGTGACAATGTTACCAACCATGCGCAGCGCAGGAATGAGCACCTAAGGTGAAGGGTGGCTGAGCCGATATGTAGTAGTCCATGCATCAGCCTTTGACTTTAGATTGCTCAAATAAAAAAGAATAAAAAGAAAAAGAAAACTTACCTAAGGAGCTCAACAAGCCGAGGGCACACACCAACTTCAATCACAGCTTGTGGACTTTTTTTTTTTACCGAGACTTATTACTTTTAGTTGCGGCTTATGACTTTTAAACTATTGATACGAGATTACAGAGTAACAGAAACTCACGTACGATTTTTGCCGATATAAATAAAATCAGTACATTATGTACTATAATTAACTAGTAAATCTTATTTTAAAAAGATATTTTATTTAAAAACTAATTACTATAAAACAGTTAAAAACAGAAACTAAAAATTAAAAAAACAGAGCTGTATCTTGTCATTATTACCATCAGACAAGTAAGAGAGTGCCCAACAGGAGTCAGTTAGGACCTCCTCAACTTGAGATTGGACGAGCTGCTGCAATGCTGGGAGCGCCGGATTCACCTGCTCAATCACAGAGATTAATCAATCAGTCAGGAGAGAGGAAAAACAGAATGTATACAACCAGGGGCGGATTTGGGCCCCCGGCAAGGTGGGCTTCAGCCCGGGGCGTGAAAAAAATTGTAATGTATAGCCCAGGTCAGCCCGAGGTGTTATTATTAGTATTCAGCCCAGGTAGCCCATATATATTTCACAATTCTACAAAAACTCAGCGGCCCATCGCCCCACCGGTCTCTCCGTCACGCGCGCGGCCCACGTCCTTCACGCGCGCGGCCCACTGTCTACACGCAATCACGCGGCCCGCAATCTCCAGCGTGATTTCCAGCCCCGCCCCGCCGTCCAGCTCCAGCGTGATTTCAGATCAGAGAAACCCTAGCTCGTGCAGCACCGCCCCGCAACCGATCCAGCGCCGCCTCCGGCCTCCCGCCTCCGCCTCGTCGCCTCCGGACCTCCGCCTGCCTCGCCTCCCGCCTCCCGGCTCCTCCCGGCCAGCCACGCCTCCCTGCGCCGCGCGCCTCGCCTCCCGGCCCACCCCGCCTCCCGGCGCCGCCCTCCTCGCCTCCCGGCGCCGCCCGCCTCGCCTCCCGGCTCCTCCCGGCCCACCCCGCCTCCCGGCGCCGCCCTCCTCGCCTCCCGGCGCCGCCCGCCTCGCCTCGCCTCCCGGCCCGCCCCGCCTCCCAGCGCCGCCCTCCTCGCCTCCCGGCTCCTCCCGGCCAGCCCCGCCCGGCCCACCCCGCCTCCCGACGACCCGACCCATCTCGGCGCTGCCCGGCCTCCGACCCGTCTCAGCGCGACGGCGCGTCGGCGCCCCTCCCCGGCTGAGGCTCGACCGCTCGGCAGCCTCGGCTGATTCAGTGATTTGGGATTCAGTGATAAAGTGATACTTGCATTGCATTGGCTGACTGCAGATCGCTGATTCAGTGATTTGGGATTTGGGATTTTTGGCCATTTGGGAATATCCTGAGCCCCTGAGGTACAGTTTGCTATAGAGCCTAATATTGCTATTTGCTAGATATGAATTGAAATTGAAATTGAAATGTGAAATCAGTAGCTGTTCACTGTTCTTGTATTAAAATGTGACGCATGATTAGCACTTTAGCAGGATTGTGTTAATGTTGAATTGAAATGTCCTGATGTCCATTGTCAATTCAGTAGCAGTTCTTGTATTAAAATGTGATTTCACTGTGACATGATTGTTTCTGTTTGTGCTGATATACTAAAATGTGGTTTTATGTGTTTTATGTCTTAAAAAAATGAAGTTAGGAGTTATTTTAGTCAATACAAAATGAAGCGGGCGAAGACATTGTCATCGTATTTTTCAACGGAAACACAATCCAATGAAACGCCAGAAACAGGAGCTAGTAATACGCATCAAAATAATCCTCGTATTGTACTCAGTCCGGATGATATTGTTGCTGATCCTGGTCTTCGGAAACCAATTGAGGATTTGGATGTGGATATTAGAGATGCTGCTAGAAGAGAGTATTTGCAAATAGGCCCATGCCAACCAATTGGTTATAAATTTCCACGTAAAGAATATGGGAATCAGAAGAGGAGCTTTCAACAATCATGGTTCGCAAGGTATAATTGGTTGGAATATAGTATTGCTAAAGATGCAGCATTTTGTTTTTATTGTTTCCTCTTTAAGCAGCCTAGAGCTGAGAATTATGGTATTGAATCATTCACAAGGGTAGGGTTTTCTAATTGGAAGAATGCAATTAAAAGTTTTGATGAACATGTTGGTAAAGTCTGTAGTTATCACAACAAATCAAGAAAGCATTGCGAGGATTTCAAAAATCAAAGACAGGGTGTAGATTATGTGATGGCCGTTGCTACAAAAAAGGATGAGGAAGAATATAGATCACGTCTTACTATTATGTTAGGCATTGCAAGATTTCTTTTATTGCAAGCTCTTGCTTTTCGTGGACATGATGAGTCCCCTAGCTCAAACAATAGGGGGAATTTTCTAGAAATGGTGAAATGGTATAAAGCGAAGGATAAGAAGGTTGCAGAATTACTTGACAACGCTCCTGCTAACCATTTATTGACTTCACCACAAATACAAAAACAGTTGTGCAAAGCTTGTGCAGAGGAAACCACTAAAGTCATTATTGATGATATTGGGGATAGTCAGTTTGCCGTACTTGTTGATGAGGCCCGCGATGCATCTATCAAAGAGCAAATGGCTGTGGTTTTGAGGTTAGTTTGTTAGTATCTTTATATCTTAGTAAGTCTAATTTATATTAACTATGTTTTCTTACCTTATGCAGGTATGTCAATAACAAAGGCCAAGTGATAGAGCGGTTTCTCGGGGTTGAGCATGTTTCTGACACGACATCGTCTTCTTTAAAGACAGCATTGGATGGTATGTTACAGCTTCATGGTTTATCAATCTCTAGATTGCGAGGGCAAGGATATGATGGAGCCTCAAACATGAGAGGACAATTTCATGGTTTGCAAATACGCATATTGGATGAAAATCCATATGCGTTTTACGTCCATTGTTTTGCTCACCAGTTGCAGTTAGTGGTTGTTTCAGTTGCCAAGTGTTGTTCTTCAGTTTTAGATTTCTTTAATTACACCACCATGATTGTCAACACTGTTAATGCTTCATGCATCAGAAGAGATCAATTGGCCCAAGATCACCATGATAAAATTGTGAACAAATTAGAGTCCGGTGAAATTTTTCAAGGAAGAGGAAAACACCAACAAACTAATCTTGCAAGGGCCGGCGATACTCGTTGGGGCTCACATCATAAAACCTTATGCCGTTTTCTTCTCATGTGGGATTCAGTACTAGAGGTATTAGAGAATTTGAGTGATGATGCTACTAGTACAACACAGAAAACCACAGCTTCCGGTTTGATGGAAAAAATGGAGAGCTTTGAATTTGTACTTATATTGCATCTTATGATCAGACTCTTGGGCAAGACTAATGATCTATCACAATGCTTGCAAAAGAAAGATCAAAACATTGTTCGTGCAGTAGGGCTCATTAAGACCACATTGAAGACAATTGAGATAATAAGAAATGATGGTTGGAATGAGCTTTTCGCAGAGACAAATGCCTTTTGCATCCAACATAAGATCATTGTGCCAAATATGAATGATACAATGCCAGTTAGGGGCCGATCAAGGGGTCGTGGGGGCCAAATGGTAACTTACTATGACCATTTTTATCGTGATATATTTATTGTGGTGCATGATCAAATTATTGTTGAGATGAATAATCGCTTTACTGAAAGATCGACCCAGTTATTGATGTGCATTGCTTGTCTTGATCCAAAGAATTCTTTTGCCAACTTTGATGAAGACAAATTAATTGAACTTGCAAGGTTGTATGGTGATGACTTCACCGAATATGATTGTCTAGTTCTTAAGGATCAGCTTGGTTCATTTATTAGTGATGTGAGAGGTGATCTACATTTTGCAAGTTGTACTGACTTAGGAAATCTTGCTGTGAAGATGGTTCAGACTGATAGACACACAGTTTTTCCATTGGTATATCATCTCATTGAATTGGCTTTGATTTTACCGGTGGCAACAGCAACTGTAGAAAGAGCCTTTTCGGCTATGAAGATTATTAAGACTGATTTACGGAATAAGATGAATGATGAGTGGATGAATCATACTATGGTATGCTATATTGAACGAGACATATTTGCAAACATTAATGATGATAAGATTTTAGAGCGTTTTCAAGGGATGAGGTCACGTAAGAAACAATTATCTCGTGCTAGTGGTAAGTTAGCTTCTTATAAATATAGACTTCGTGTTGTTCATATTTATTCATACACATATTTGATTTACTGACTCTCATATGTTGTCTTTACAGGTTCTGGTTCATGTCCAACTATCAATGAAGAAATGACAGGATAGGATAGAGAGCAATTCATCGTAATTTAGGTACTCAAATTGTATCTCTATTATGTTACATTTTTGTATTTTGAGATCATGCCATGTTCTTCGTATTATGCTTTATGCTTGGTTGTTTAGTATTGAACTCAAGTTTCATATCAATAATACAATTAGCCAATTATGATATACTTTTTTTATATCGTGGTATGGGTACAAATTGGCGTTAGTTTTAGGTGGTTAGAGTTCAGCCCGGGGCGTAGCCAAATCCTGGTTCCGCCACTGTATACAACCAGTACACCATCATAGCTCCATCGTACATGCTCAAAGTTGGGCTGCGGCTTGCCACGGTAGAAGTTGGAGAGGGTCCAGGTATCATTCCTCGGCATCGAGAGCTTGGCAATGCTCATTGAGCTGCTGCAGTAGTGGGAACAGCACACCATGTGCAAGCACCAGGTCACGGCATTTTGGGGAGTCACCAGCCACATTTCCCAGTGCCCACACAGCCTGCAAAATCTGTTGGACCGGATGGTAACAGAGGGAGTGAATAGTGTCAATTCGAATTTTTTAAGTATTTAAGATTCTATTATCACATTACTACAAACTTGCAAAAAATAGGGTTTTCATCTAAAACTCAAGACAAATGGTTTAAGAGCATAAAACCTTGTAGCAACCACTTCCTGACGATCTAACCGGCATAGAAATAGCGGTCTGACTGCAACTTCAATAGCAAACTGACCCCTACTACTATAAAATCAGGCAAATAAATAGTGTTTTCAGCCTAATTTCAAAAACCAAAATCAAGAGAATTTTTGATCCGTCGATGCAAATGACATAAAATTTTACAGAGATTTTCTCTAGGTTATTGTGAACTTATTCTAATAAACAATCATGAAAATCATGGCCAAAGTTAAGAACATTTTCAGTTTGTTAGAAGGTTGCACTGAAATCGAGTCAAAACCAAAATCGGTGAATACAATTTGCTCGTGTGTGGATGATGACAAAGATGAGTCTAGATGTATACTTACATATCACAGCAAGTTAGAACACCGAAGAAATCAAATCAAAACTATCAAATTAACAAATCTCTCAAGGAGGCCAAAATCAAGCAAAAACCGGGTTTCCTCAAAACTTCCTCTAGATCATACCTAGATAGATGGGATCTTATCTCCAAGAGACATCTCCACCTTTTATACGTCCTTGGTACCAGAAAAGTTCAAGAGAAGAGAAATCCAAACAAGAAAGCCAAGAAAATCAAAAGCATATGAGGGGATTCATAGCACAACTCACTTGGGCAAAGTTTGGATATCCATTTCACTTGGAGAGGAATATTTTTACAGCCAATCCCTCGGGATAGCAGAGCTCTAAGACTAGAGCACATACACATAAGGCTCCAACCCAAAGAACCGTAATCTCACATGGGAAGGAGGAAGAACTAGCCACTATAAAGACTTAGTCAAAATCCTCAAACCCTAGCCCTTGCCTCTCCTCTCCTTATATAGCCTCACAACCTGAACCAAAACGTAATGGATCCACCATTAGGCCAAACCGAGGATAACCCTTAACTCCACCTACCATCGGGTTTTACTCTCTCACGCAGGCTTCTCAAAGCGACTTACAACCATTAACCCATTAGTGAATCAACACTTGATCCATTTTACATTTTCAGCACATACAAGACCTAAACCACTTAGGCCAACGCCACAGTTTCACATACCGCCACTTTTTCGGTATCGGACAATTTACAAAAATGCCCCTCTATCGCCTTCCACGAAGCTTCCCGCTTCCTTTTCTATTGAGCATCACCCATACTTCGCCATATTTTACGTAGCCCCAATGACTTACCGCCAAGCCTCTCACACGTTCGGATCCCATCGAACCGTCCTCGCTTGCAAACGACCCAAGTCACATGACGCATCACATGTTTCTCCTCATGCATAACGGCACCCGGCTTCTTTGACCGCACAGGATCTCGGCTCCTCCCTGAGCCTAGTCCTGGTCCACCTTGCCGTTATTCGTCAACCGCCGATAACTTCTGCTCTGGTTCCTCATCGTCCTGGCTTGCAATCACCATGCAAGGTTCGGTCATCTTCGGCGTCTCTCTGACTGTTCTGGACCACATCACCACCCTGTGCCTAGTCCTGATCCTCCTACGCCTCACCATGACCTAACTCCGAAGTCCTACAACCAACAACAACAAGCAAATCATCACGTAGCACCATATAATATACAAAGTCATCAATTGATACTATTCATCCATACAATGCACCATACAAAATATATGCAACCAAGTCTCTAATCCTAAACCTAGAACCAAACATTAAATCCCTATGCACACAAGCAACGACCCAGGTCAAACCATATGTATGAACACACGCTATGACTCACAAATGCATGGTCTCCCCCATGACTAACCCTTGCACGGACACATGCTGTGACTAATACCCAAACTCATAGAACCAACAGACCAACTCAGCAGGACCGGTCTGACCGCGGCTCACACACCAGTTAGACTGCCCACAAGGCAACCGGTCAAATCGCCTCCTTAGATCGGTCTGACCACATGGTCCTAGCGGTCATACTACCTAGCTAAGTCAGTCTGACCGGGAATTCCAGAAGTGCACAAACTAAAATTTAACTTCACAAAAATCAAACTCAAGCAATGACATCAATTCACAATCAATGTCAAATACTCATCATTAACATGGGGTTACCACCACATGGTCCATCAATGTCTCACTTGATGAGTAATTCGACAAACACCCCGAAGGCAAGAATTTGAGTTTGAATTTTTGAAAACTTAAAGCACACAAGATGCAAGAGCCACTAGTGGTCCAGATTTAAGAGAACGCAAGATCATGACCACAGTGGCGGGATGTGGAATGGTGCTAAGACCAGAAAGAGCAAGTTTTCAACAAAAGCTCCATTCACACTTAAAATGCCTCACATAGCATAATCTTGCTTATGGTCTAAATAAAAGAATAATTGTTCATCATGACCATTGTCATAACAAGATAAAATACTGTAACATCCTGAAAAATTCGAATTTGAGAATATAAAGTTTTTAAATTATTTTACAATATGTTCTGTTGAAATTTGGATTTTATGGTGATTTTCTGAATTTTGGCGGAGGATCCAAATATTTAAGAAAGCCTCGAAAAATAAAATAAATATTAATAATGCCAAAAATGGGAATATGTCATTACAGATCATGAAATTCAAAATACCAACGTCTTGAATTCAAGTTCAGGACAATAAAATATTAAAATATACCCATTAAAATCCAAGGTGGGATATTCAGAATTTATATATATATATATACATATATATATATATATATATATATATATATATATATATATATATATATACAAGTCACATCAAAATAATGTCAAGATCTAAATCCGAGGGCAAACTGAATAAAATAGAAAATAGAGAAATAATAGATTTTGTAGCTAGATATTTGAACCAAGATTTGAACTAAATGCTCAAAGATTGAAATCAGTAATTTCAAAAAGGAAAAGAAATGTAAAATCCAAAAGCATTCAAATTGCAAAGCCTTTTTCCTCCCTTTCTTTTACTCTTTTCTCCCTATTACATGTGGGCCCCACTCCCTAATCCTCTCTCTCCCTCTCTTTTCTCTCTACCCTGCCAGCGGGCCCGGCCCCTGTTTTCCCTGCCGACCGCACGGTCAAACCCCCCCACGCGAAGCGCCTCCTCCTCCCTTTCTTTTCTCCTCCTCCTCCCTTCTTCCATGGCTAAGCAGCCTCCACGTCGCCTCTCCCTTTCTCTCTGCTCAGCGCCGCCCTGCCATCATCGCCCGTGCACACCTCGTCCCATCGTCGCTCTCTGCCATGCGCCGCGCGTGAGCAGTCGCCATCACCATGTGCCTCTCCGCGCCGAGCCCCGCGCCGGCTTTACCCGGCGGTCCTCCCCCGCTGCTCGGTCACACCGTGACCCCGCCACCGCACCTCCCCTCTCCCATGTTATAAGAGGTTTCCCCGGTGCTCCCATCTCCTCCTCTTCCCTTACTCGCTCGTCCACCGTCAGTTCGCCGCACCGGCCGCCGCACCTCCACACCGCCCAGGCCGTTCCGGTCGTCTCCTTCAAAGACCACCGCGCCACGGCGTGCTCCCAGCAGCCCGCCGCCTCCCCTCAAGGTTAATTGGAAAGCCGACGCCCGTACCCGCCGTGTCCGCGTCTTCTTCGTCTCCGGCCGAAGCCGCCTCCACCGGTGCCATTGCGTCCTAGACGCTTCTCCGGTCGATTCCGCGCGTCGGGAGCACCGCACGGCCACCACGACGCTAGCCCCCACCTCGCCGGAGCTTCCCCGCCACCCCACCTCGCCGGAGCTTCCCCGCCACCCCACCTCGCCGGCACCGTGCCCATATCTGCGCCGCCGCCGGCTCAAGCCGCCCGCCCGCCACGGCCATCCTCCCCGCCCGGCCAACCCGTGGTGAGCTTCGTCCTCCCCTGCTCTTGCTGCAGCGCCGCCCATTCCCCCTTCCCATTTCCCCGGCCGTCGGCGCCCCGTTCCTACCTCACCGCCACTGCCCGAGCAGCCGCCCCCACCGACCTACGTTGTCCCGGGCCTTGCCGCCTCCTCCAACGGCTTCCACCACCCCCAGGAACCCATTTTGTTTGGCCTACCCCGCCCCTCTGGCCTTCCCTCGCCAGAGCCCCTGCCGCCAGCCGTGCGCCCCCACATCCTCTGTTTCGGCCGGCTGATTACTCGGTGTGGAGCTCGGCTTGGCGGTTGATTCATCCAAATACAACTCCCCCTGTTATCACAAAACAGGCAAGTGCCCAGCGGTCACAAGCGCCAGCCCCTGCGCTCTCACCGAGAGGCCGTGGGTTCGATTCCCTTCCGGAGCATTTCCTTCTTTCTTTTTGCTTTGATTTTATTAATCACTTCAAATAGGAAAAAGCTAAGGAAAGTTAAGAGATAGTCATGGAAACTAATAAATTTAAATAGGATATAAACTGAGGTTACTCAAGAATTAATATTTGATTATTTAATGTACGAGCAACTAATATAGCCTAAATATTTATATGAGGTTTAGTTATCCACTAAAGGCATTAATAAAGTATGGTTCTATTTAATGTCCAGAATTAATAAGGAAACCCCTAGGTCATCGGATGATTAAGAAAATAATTTACCTAATGTAGCTATGTAAACAATAGCCATCATTAGCGTGTCATCGATAAATAACTCTCAACCGTAGATTTAGTCCAATATTGATATTAAGGTATAACCTGGTAAGGCATGTTCGGTCCTAGATCAATAAATTTAAATAACAACAATAACAATAATAATAACACTATAATGGTAACTAACATGTACATAAAATATCAACGATACTTAAATCAAAGGGCATCTTTAACCAAATTCGGGTTGGCGTGTTGTATTAAAATCCCTAGGCTATTTGTAAATGAAATAACCAGATGAATATATCTTTATCATGACCCATCCCTTGACCCCCATTTTGACAGTTTCCTGCCATTTTCCACTTCACTCCACCCAATGTGACTCCGACAATACTCCGCCACTACTACACAACAGGGATATAGCAACACCAATATGTGTTACTATAGGTTAAAGAAAGTGTTACTAGCTCTCCTCGTAACACATTTTTTGTGTGTTCCAATTGCCCATGTATATACTGATCTATTGGAACACCATATATGTGTTCTTTTACATCCAAAAAAGTGTTACAAACTGTAACACATTTACTTATATACTGGAACATTTGTCTAGTGTTACAGTGATTCTCTACTGTAACACTTTTTTTAGCTTTAGTAACACTTCCTCATTTTTGTAGAGCATATAGTTTGGAATAAAGGAACATATGGTTTGTAACACATGTTGTACCTATTGTAACACTTTGAAATTTGGAAAAAAAATATTTATTTTACCTTTGTATGTGGCATATAGTGTTATTATTGATTTTTCATAGTAAACATGACACATTGCAGAATCACATAATCTATAAGTTTCAATAATCATATAAAGATCCACAGATAATAGAAAGGTTTCAAACATAGTACTTGCTCAGATGAAGTGATAGTATATGTACACAATGATATGACTCTAGAGAGTAAACAGACATAGTAGTGAAGAGTACAAGTCCATACTACTAGAAACAAAAATGCAATATCTAATATTCTTTAAATCCATCACTTCTTCATCCATTCTTGTACGCATCGATATATAGGAATTTAGCCATTGATCATTTGAACCTGCAAATAGGTAGCAAGTTGTAACATTAAGTGTTATTCTATCCATGTACACCACAGTAAAGTAAAGTTTAGAAAGCTAGTTCAAACATACAAATATCGAAGGCCAAGCAATTGGTACTCCTTTGGCATGGGCGTCACCAATGTTGTTGTAGGTAGGCATAGACCTCACTAATGGCTCATCTTTTTCAACGCGATGATTGATACACACTTTGTAGAATTGTTTTCCTATCTCAACTCCACCAACATTTGCTTTTGGATTAGTGCTAATAATAGTTGCATATGCCACAATTTCCTTATTTGGATATTTGGCAGTCATGAGTAGCACTGTGGACCCAACCTGCATTAATTTGACATAATCACTTAGCGACCAACAAGCATTTGTTGTATATATCAAGATAGCGGCACATGTTGCTAAGAGTAAGTGCGGCCTATATCTTTATGAAAATGGAATAGACACTTCATATTGCAGAACTAATAAGGATAACATTAATAATAAACTGTTTGATAGCACCTAAAACCTACTGTGCAGCAATAAACTTCAGAGATAGAACATTATGGCCATCTTAATTTCATGATCCTTTTGCATATGACATAGCAGATTATCAGCAAAAAAATATGCTCCTGCCAAGAAAAGATAGACAAAGCAAAAGCTGAAATGATTGCTGCTAATGAACTAAGTGTAGGCACGGGTATTATTGGTTGCGGTCATATTTATTTGAACCAAAATAACATTAAGCATTACTAATATACGATCTTAAGTATGTAGGCACGGGTATTATTGTATCTTCTTAGTAGTTGTTTAGCTAAATCTTTTTTCTCGTGGAAAACTATTTAATAAATTATTAATGTGTAAGCAATCCCCGTATTGTGTATAAAGTTTTTTTTGATACACACGTGCGTGTCCACTAGTATCAAGATAATGCAGCTACTAGAACAAGTGATACTATATCTATATACCTTCATTGGATGATCTTGCATATGTTTTGGACGCTTCTGGCATGTAGCCTTGTCGCGAGCCACATCCTGATGATCCTTACACATGTAAAATGAGGTATGTAATAATATATGGCACAAATATTACTATAATAAATGGAAACATTTGATTCTTATATACCTTTTGTTTCTTTGTTATTCTACCTTCGCCAGAAATCCTTGGACAAGAATCAAACTGAAATGAAGAGAAAGATAATTGTATTTATACATTTTTACAAAGTTATGTAATACTTATCTTGAATAAATTTGACATTGCAAGTAAAATATATCTTATTCAATGGTTCATTGAAAAGGTGTACCTCTATTTGTCTAGAATCTATAGCAGAGCCATGTGGGGATGATGCTTCTGCTTCCTCAATTGATATTTCTTTGTCATCAGCATGACCTTGGCACTAGTTCCAATAGAAAATCATTAAATCATAATCACCGGGAAATAATATTGACGTATAATGAATGAAGAGTATATTATTATTCATAAAGACAAGAGACCAATTGATAACCTTTTCACTAGACAAATATAGATTATCATCATCATCACTATATTCAGATTCACATCTTTCTTTATCCCAGTAAAGATCAGAAAGGGGGATAGCATTAGTTATTAAAAAAAACTTTTTGGGTAAAGAAGTACTAATTTCACAAGCAAGACATTTTACCAATTCGTTCGTCTGCTTAAGCAATACCTCCTTCTGATTTGGTACAACACATTGAACTCTCTGAAAATTTCAAACAATATTAAAGTCAAGAGATACTAAATTAGATGAAAACATGAAAATAAAGGAAATACCTTTATGTTAAAATGCATTCCTTGTTTTTGAGAATTACCATGATCACTTGCTGTGCAATTCACCTAGAAAAGATAAAGAGGTTGAGTAACATTTCAATATAATATAGTTACAAATTAAAATAGACATTGCTACCATTGTTGGCTCCTCATTCTCATGGTGCCTCTGATTGCTTTTTAATTCTTCAATCACTTTGTCTTGCATTTTAGAATGCTCCTTGAGTTGCCTTATTTCCTCCAACATGTGAGTCTCTACATCAGATGATGATCCACCTAGTGTAACTACATCAATGTCCTTGAAATGACGTGTTGTTCGACCATAGACTTGTTTCGGAATTGGAAGAAATCCCATGCCATGTACTTGTCCAGCTTTCTCTTCTCCCAATACTTGATGTAATGCATCACCTTCCCATGCAACTCTTCCCTCGCTATTTTGTGCTAATTCTGGTTGTGTGTCAAGGAGATTTTCCAACTGAACCTATAATTAAGACATTCATACATTAAACAAACTAAAAGGCTTCAAATTTGCCAAAATCTCATGTGTATGTATCATACCATAGTCTCATTTGTCCCATTTCCCTTTTTTCTGTGAGTTGCCAAGTAAACCTTTGCTCTATGTGGCCGCTTTTTTTCAGGGTCAGCTTGTCTCTGAAAACAATATCAATAAAAGAAAAGAAAAGGAAAACATACATAAATTTTTTTAAACAATGCAAGATGACTCACCAAGTCTTCAGCCCAACGAGCATAACTCTTTGTACCAGCTGTATGTGTTGTCTTCTTCATTTCACAACTTAATTTGTTCTTCTCACTAAGGGCCTACAAGAAAGTAAATTAACAAAAGAATTAACCAATATATACATAAAAATTGAGGATATAATAAATAATTATCGTAAAAAATGCTAAATAGCATAAATAATGGTACCCTTTTCCTACCTTTCCTTCTTTTGGCTTCCAATATTTTACTAAGGCAATCCATTGTTCTTCATCGACATCATTTGGACAACGCTGGTACAAAACATACCTTTTTTTCTTTGGATTGAATAGTGTCTTTTTTAATGTTGCCTTGTATTTTCTCCAATCTCTTCCAATTGATTTCAATATCCATTTCTCACATGAACGAGGATAGAGAAACTTTGTCTGAAATAAGAAAGAGTTACTGATGAATGAATTTTAGGAAAAACTCTACATAACCCCCTAATTGTAGTTCAGGGGGTGAAGTAGACACACTACCAAACGTCAGGGGGGTTATATAGATATTTTCCATGAACTTTACTTTCTCACATGAAAACTAGCACACAAAAACTCAAATTCACAATATAACATCTTGTAAAATTTAGCAAACCTGTATGAGCTGAATTATAGTTTTAGCACTAATCTTCTTGACTTTTCTCCAATCTTTGATATCCACTGGACAATATCCACCATTTCTTGCTATGGTGCCTAAAAATTTCCCTAAGAGACCACCTTATTCTCCAATGGGTTGCCCAAGGATGTTGCATTTTACTAGTATCCGATCCCCTTCAGGTAGATCCCAAACATGTGTTAAAACGGTCCCCTTTCTCTTACGTACTTCATCACCATCACCTATTAAAAAAACTTAATAGGTATACTAACCAATTGAAGATGCAGCCCACATAAATTGGATTGATCTAACTACATATGTACCTGATGTGTTCTGGTTCTCATCATCATGCTCCTCAACTTCATTGGTGTATAGTGCTTCAGTATGCTTTACATTTAAATGTTTCTTTTTCTTTATACCTCCTTTTCCTGCGAACAAATGTTGGGGACATGAACACATGTTTAGAATAAATACAATCAAGGGCTCTATAATCTTTTTATTAGACTGCCATGATTACACTTACTAAATCACGAACAATGATGGAGTCGAATCTACTTATCTTTGATGAAAATAAATATTTGATGACTACCATAATTTGCAACAGTTAAGTTGTACTTGAATAATCAAATATACATAAAAGAGTAAATTATATATTCATTCTACTACCTTTAATTTTGTTTGGTTCAGATTTGGATGGTTCTTTGTTGCACTTGGTAGGCACTAAGGTGGCCAGCCTCTTCCTCGTCACAAATAAGCTCACCATCTTCTCGCTCTCATACTCATTAAGCATTTCCATCACTTCAGAATCTTGTTCTATTGCGACCAAACTATCTCTTCTCTTGTAGAATAGATAGTCGACTGATGTGTACCCATATTCCTCGATCAGATCAATCAAGTTGTAAAAGCATATCTCATCTCTATCCATTTCCCTTTGCACATGTTTCTGACTTGGAGCTGCCCCGTCGCATTCAAGATTTAGGGTCCAAATATCCGCAGCCATAGTATCACAATCTAATTAAAATTTAGCACCAATAGGAAAATAAGAATGAAGCATAGAATAATTCACAAATAAGAATCAAGTATAACAAAAGAATAATAATTAGACAAAAGCGCATATTTGTAATAATATTTGAACTTAAAGCTTGAGAAAAAGTAAAGTGCTATGGTTTAGATTGAATCATGTAGAGCAGGACACATATAAATATGAATAAAAAAAGGTTCCAGATATAATTTTACCTTGCAGTATTCTTTGGCTGTAATTTAATATCTTGGAGTGCTAGGAAACAACCTATAGTTTATCGCTCTAGCAAACGCTACAACAAAGTAGATCTGGATTTTGGATGGATGCAGATTTTGGATGGATGCAAACTCACAAAAAAATAACTAGCTCGAACTGACTCAAAAGAACACAAGAACTAGCAGCGGCATATACCCTATCAGCAGCATACCTCTCTCTAAATCAAAATCCCCTTTCCACTCTCTCTCACACCCCCGCCCACACACTCTTCCTCTGCGCACGCTCTCCTTCTCCTCGCGCACGCTCACTCACTCCCTCCCACGCCCACAAGAGAGAGGAGCGACGGGCTCCCCGCGAGAAGGCGGCGACGACGAGATCCAGCGGCGGCGGCCACAGGAGCGGCGGCGGCGGCAGGATCCAGGAAGAGGACGGCGTCGACGCGGGAGCGGAGGCGCGGGCGCGGCGGCCGGAAGGCGGCGGCGCGGACGCAGAGGCGCGGAGGCGGCGGTGAATCCGAGCGGGCTTACCGGTGGTTGAGATGGCCGGATCCGGACTCGGCGCGGGCCAAGGTGGAGACGGCCGGACCAGGCGGCCGAGCGCACTGCGCGGCGACCTCGGGCGACGGCGCGGCGACCTCGGGCGCTGGAGGCGGCCGGATCCTGACTCGGCGGCGTCGGAGGAGGCCAGATCCGACAGTAGAGGCGATGGAGGCGGGCGGGATCCGGCGCGGGAAGTATTCTTTGGCTGTAATTTAATATCTTGGTGGTCTAATAATTGATTAGGCAACTAAATCACTATTCTATTTTCAGCTTCATGATTACTTCTCGCTAACTAGTTATGGATGGTTGTGTATTCTGAAGGCAGCAGTTTGGCTTGTCTAAAGGGTGAGGTACAGAAGTAGAGCAAGATTCACTTACTAGTAAGGTAAAATATCAATGTTTACTCCTGTTGGTCGAGTTAGTTTGTTTTATGCACTATTGATTTATGCTAATGTCAATGAAGTAACAACCTGTGTTCTTTCCTGACAATGTAATGCATATCTTAATTTAGCTGAGTGCTAAAAGAAAGCAATTAGGTTAACAAGGGGTTGGTGGATTGAATTTTTAACTAAAGACAGATATGGAGTTATGGACCTTGCTAGAGAGCAGAGTTTGCTCTTCTAGGTTCTATGTGCAACAGTGCAAGTAAGTTAGTTGGTCACATGTTTACTGAAATAAATTTTGATGTTACTGTAGCACCAAGATAGGAAGTTAAATTGCTTGGATCAAGAGCCAGATTACCAGTTTCTGACAAGAAAATGCTCATAATGTGATAATTCACGGATCATCTTGGATTCTGCAGTGTGTTTAGAATAAATAAACTATTCCATTTCATTCGAATGTTGTTAGGTCTCAGGCAAAATGTTGTTGGTTTGACAGGATACAGTGCCCTAAAAAACTTGCCCTGAAGAAGCACTTTGTGACAAATGCCTTTTATGTCACATGTGCATTTGGTAATGTTGATTCTTATTTTACAAACAAAGGAATACAAACTATCAAAGCATAATATGTATAAATGAATACAAAATTGTTGTGAAGCTTATGGATGGAATAAAAGGAATATTATTTCTGAGTAATGTAAAGAAAAGATAAAACTCACAACTATGGGGTTAAATATAACACACTCAGTTGTGTGCTAAGGGGAAAAATCATGGTAGAAGCTTCAGACCTAGCCTTGTGGGACAGGGATAGAGCGAGAAATAACTTTGGCAGTGATTCTAAAAGTTTCATTGCACCTGATTTCGATACTATATATGCAATTGGTGGGGAAATGACCATGAATTCTGAGAGTTGGCACTTCGAAATTACAAGTTGACTTTCTTTTCACTCATTTTCTAATAGTTTGTTAAAACTTGAGCATTTTTCATGTTTGTAACTACAAATATCATGGACTAAAACATCCGCTGCATGTGTTCCATCTGATGCACAGCAATTGAAAATGTTGTGACACTTTTTTGACATTTAAAACAAAATTACATATTTTTTGTTGATATGCACATTATATCTGTGAGTGCCTCAATGGTATTTTCTCAAGGGAACCACATGCACAGCAAAATCCAAATGATTCGTCTATTCTGGTAATCACGAATGAAATGAATTACTTGGAGGAAGTCCCCACACACCTGCATTAGAACGTCATGCCCTAGCGTTGGTGAGGACGCTGGCTCCTGAGTGACGAAGGCGACGGCGGCGGCTAGCTGGCGTCGTTGTTGTCTTCAGCGCCGGCGTGACCTAGCCGGAGTCGATGAAGTCCCGCGTATGAGCACCTGAAACTTTCAAAGGCAAAACGAATTTGTGCCGCCAAAATCGCAGCGTTTTCTGAGACTCTATTGCTATATAAAGCAAACCTTACAGACTCGGCTGGGCAATCTCGTAACAGACGCTCCAACCCACAACTAGGAAACATGGCAAACATGAACGTGCATGAACGTGCAAACTAGAAATCAGGAGCACCTCTGCATGAACGTGCATGCATCAGATGTGAGTAGACGCGTTTGGTACACATGCCAAACCCAGGTTATTGTAACAACCGAAAATAAACAAAATGCTAAACTGATGATAAAAACATGACCGTGCCAGGCTTATCTCAACATTTCTCCCCCTAAGCCTTGCACGGTTCACTTGAGTTCGACAACGCCGATCTTCTCGCGAAGCTCCTGGAACTTGACGCGTCCGAGCGACTTTGCGTGGTGGCGGGTACCGGCCGTCGCTACGCAGACGCCATCTGGCCAGCTAGCCAGGGGACGGCTTGGGTCTCTGGAAACTGCGGCGACATAGAAGGAGGAGTAGAGGCGATGGGTGTTGGCGAAGAGCAGGTGGGGGTGACTCAGGGCGACGGCGGCCTACGGGAGAGCAGGTCAGATCGACAGTTGTGAGACCTATAAACTATTGGGTGAACGTAGTGGTAACCGAAAAAACGGAAATGATAACGGCGACGGTGGCGATGCCCTAGTATGCCACTGTATAATTGTGAATGATTCTTAAGTGTCATGTGCGATAGGTCAAGTTATATGACTCTTGTCTGTTCTACAGTTTAACGTGTTTATCGTTTCTTAAATATCGTCTCCATGATTTTCGATCGTTATCGATGTGCTTTTGGATCGGTTACTGTCCTTTTCGAAATTACCGGAATACCGACACCGTATTCATTTTTGAAATATCGTAGCGATTTCGTTTTTGGGAAAACTATGTGAAAGTGAAAGTGATTTGGCCTCCATCTGATCGTTTTCATCACTAAAGTTGAATTACCTTGTTGCTTTTGACCTGTTGGTTGTGAGCGCAAGTGGTCTAGTTGCTGCCCTAGTTGAGACGCAGATTGCAATCGGGAGATGAAGGTGTTCAGCACGGCCCGCGAGGAGGGGCTGTGCCGGTGAAGGAAGGAGGGGAGGAGGTGGCGGAGCGCCAAGGGCGCCATATGACATGACCGTCTCTGATAATGACACATCACCGATTCGTGGCGTATCCCCAGGATTTCGATCTCACCCATCCATTCGCTCCACATCGAATGGCAGGCACCGGTTCCTTCCACCGCTCGGTCCTTATTAATTACTCGGCACCGTGAGTTCATCCACTAGCTAACTTCCTACATCCTCCCTCGACGACGCCGACTACCACCGTGAGCTAGCGCCTCTGTTGTGACACCATGGTCGACTGCATAACACCCTCTTGTCGTAAGTGTCGTAAGAATGTTTTATGCAGTCTCACCATCGTGCTACAAAGGTAGCGCTACCCCCATTCAATGCATTCAGCTTATTCCTTGACGACATCGACTACCGTCGTGAGCTAGAGCCTTCATTAAAATTTCCTACACAACAATTAACTAGATTTACTTGCGATTTCATTAAAACTTCTACCCATTCAATGTGTTTGAAGATTGTGCACTTCTACCTCCGTGAAGCAAGGATATTATTACAGAAAATTGCTCAAATATCCTCAATAATTTTGTGCTACCACTATATCCATCAAGGCATGAACAGTTCGCTCAAGAGCTACTACTTTCACAAAGAATTTTATCTTGTCATGCCTCGAGTAGTTCAGTGAGACATGAAACGAGAACATAGCTGTGCATAACAATTGAACGCTGTGTACCGAGGCGTGTTGGGTATCTTCTAAAAATTGGAGGGGGAAAGCTCGGTGTAGCAGACATTTTCGAGCGAGCTGGGTTCGTTGCGCGCCGCGTCTTCGACCCGGTGTGGGCACGCGTGCGAAGGGTAGGGACTCGGGCTCGGCTTCTTCTGCGTCATGCCGCAAGACTGGGCCCGCATCCCATCAATTCCGCATCTCAGCTGAAAAAGCGCCGCCCCGCCTCCCAGCGCCGCCCCGCCTCTCCGCCTCCCGGCGCCGCCCCACCTCTCGGCGCCGCGGCTCTTCCCTCCTCCCAGCGCCGCCCCACCTCCCCGCCTCCCGGCGCCGCCCCGCCGCCCCGCTTTTGCAAAAAATTTTGCAAAAAATCTGCTATATATTAGGTATAGTATATATATATATATATATATATATATATATATATATATATTAGTAATTGGGTTTAAAAAAGAAAATATGAAGTGAAAAAGGGCTCGGGCCGAGGCCGACCGACCGATTCCCACGCGGCCCAGTCGGTCGCGTCGCTCCCACGAGGCCACGGCGCCACGCCCAAACGCCCATTGGCCCATTTGCTCCCACGCGGCTACGCCCCGCTGAAACCCTCGCCCCTCGGTCGCCTGCGGCCTTGCGCCGTCTTCGGCAATCCCTAATTCCCCTTCTCGCTCGCAACGGCCGTCTTCACCGACTCAACTCGCTCTGTCACTCAGATCCGGCGCCCGGGCGCCGGCGGCTGGTGCGCTGGGCGGCTGGCAGAGCCGCGAAAGGCTCAATCCGGCTGCAATCGGGAGCGGCCGTAGCGGCAGCGCAATTCCTCGTCCGGCTCGTCGGCTCGTCTGTCGTCTCGTCAACGGTCAGTTCATCTCCCTCCGACCCTCCGTGACTCCGCTCGACGCGGCGGCGCCCGACCTGATAGGTTAGTTCAAATGTTCAATTTATTGTTGGGGATCTTTGCCCAGAAGCCCCAGAGGTCACTGATGGTCCTTTGTTTGGTTTTTTCTTTGGATATTCCAGCTGCTCAAGTGTTACATAGCTCTGTGCGCGGATCTGCTCTGCTGCATCTCCCTGCTTACTGAATCTGCACGACAGCACGAGGTGCTTACTGAATCTGTGTGACTGTGTGTCTGTGTAAGTGTGTAGATTGTGATCTGTGGATGGTATGGTTTAATGGTTACCTTGGTGTTATGGTGTATATGAGTATGACTGTATGAGTGTATAGAGGAGTAGTACTTGGGAATGGAGTAGTAATGGACATATGGTTATGCAAATATGCAATGGGTAATCAGGCAATGGTGTTATGGTGTATATGACAATATGGCAATCAGGCAATGCAATACTTGAAAATGGAGTAGTAATGGACATTTGGTTATGCAAATATGCAATGGACATTTGGTTATGCAAATATCAACTAAACTGCTATTGTAAGTGTGTGAACATTACAAGGAACAAAATTACATATCCTGTAGCTGAGAGGGCTATTGTAAGTGTAGTTCTTTTTTCATTACATATCCTGGAATTCATTACAAGGGTGCCTTTTTGTTCTAAGTATCTGTTGTAAGGCCTGCATAGTTCATAGAAATGCCATAGACATTTGTACATGTACATCACTGACATTTGGTAGAAAGATCAATTGATGAAGAAAACAAAGCAAACTTGTCTGGATATTCAGTTCTGTAGCTAGTGGCTGCACTTGTTATTTATAAACATGTCGAGGATAGCACAATGGTAATGTGTTTATTAAGATAGCTAAAGTGATCAGAACAATGGTAATGAATTTCTCCACTTTCAACTCATAGGTTCTATTATCATTTGGTAATTTTAGAGCTCATTTATGTAGTTCACAACTTTCTATTCTAAATATTGAAGTACCACATTACTAATGCAATAATAGTATTTCTTGTTTTTAGTTAATTAATGGACTTAAGTGCTATTAAGAGGCTGTTGCAATCTGAAAGACCAAGTGATGACTGCATAGCCGGGGTAGAGGGTTTTCTCAAGTTTGCCTACAGTGGGAAAAGATCAGATTCGAAGATTCGATGTCCTTGTGTCAAATGTGTCAATAGGCCGTTACATACGCAAGAAACAGTGTATGAGCACTTAGTGTGTAATGGAATGCTGAGTGGATATACTATATGGGGTTGCCATGGGGAAACAACATCATATATCTCTGCTAACAAAGATTCACTGCCAGTGCATCCGAGTTTAAACAGTAATATGCGCCAGGTAGTCCACGAAGCCTTTAGATATGTAGGCAATGAACATCACACAACTAAACCTGATGTGTCAGGTTTTCCAAAAGATGGACCAGATGCAGAAACACAAGCTTTCTTTGATTTGCTTAGAGATGCTGATGAACCTTTATGGGAAGGATGTGAGCTATCAAAACTTTCTTTCCTAGTCCTATTGTTCCATGTAAAGTCTACCAACAAGTGGAGCAATAAATCAATTAATGATCTGCTTCAAATTTTACAGTTGGCTCTCCCAAATGGTTCAAATATACCTAAAACATTTATGGAGGCTCATAAGATCATTGCAAAGCTTGGTCTTAGATATGAGAAAATTCATGTATGCCCCAATGGTTGTCAGCTATATTGGAAAGACAAGAAAGATAATGACTTCTGTTCAAAATGTGGAGCATCAAGGTGGAAAAATAAGGCAGACAACACATCATTGACAAAGAAGCAAAGAAGAAAGGCAACCCCAAAAAAGGTATTGCGCTACTTTCCAATCAAACCTAGGCTTAAAAGGCTTTTTATGAACAAGGAAACATCCAAGTTAACTAGATGGCATGATGAAGAGCGTACAAAGGATGGGGCCTTGCGCCATCCTGCTGATTCAGAGGTCTGGAAAATCACTGATTCCTACTATCCTCACATAGCATTAGATTCTCGAAACATGAGGTTTGGAATAGCAACCGATGGTTTTAACCCATATGGGAAGTGTAATTCTACCTATAGTTGTTGGCCAGTTGTCTTAGTACCATACAACCTTCCTCCATGGTTATGCATGAAAGCTTCCTCTCTTATGCTCACTCTAATAATTCCTGGTTACCCTGGAAAGGACTTTCATACATTTATGCAGCCAGTTTATGATGAGCTAAATGAGTTATTTGAGTCTGGTATGCCTACATATGACGCATCTAAAGAAGAGCGATTTCAACTTCATGCTATATCATTGTATACTGTGAGTGACTACCCTGGGACGGGGATATTGGCACAGTTCAGTGTTATGGGCTAATTGGGTTGTCTGTCTTGTGAAGATGAAACAAGTTCCATACGCTTGAAGCATGGCTACAAGCAATGTTTCATGGGACACCGACGATTTCTACCTGATGGCCATGAGTTCCGATATGATGCCAATTCATTTGATGGAACTGAAGAGCATCGGTCAAAACATGTTTCCTTTTCTGGAGTATCCCTTTTGGAAAAGATAAAATCAATTGATGACTTTGAGAAGTCCAAAACATGGAAGGGTATTAGTGGTCTGTTTTGTTTGTCTCATTGGAAGTATAATTTGCTACGACACAATCTTGACTTTATGCATATAGAGAAGAATGTTTGTGAAAATATATTTGGGACACTTTTAGAAATAGAGGGAAAATCAAAGGACAATCTACAGGCCAGGAAAGACTTGCAACAAATGAACATTAGGCCAGATCTACATCCACAAAAAAAAGGCTAATGATAAGTATTACTTGCCTCCTGCTTTGTATAACATGTCAAAAGAGGAAAAGCAACAGTTCTGTAAAGTCCTTCATGACATAAAAGTTCCAGATGGTTATTCAAGTAACATCTCTAGATGTGTAAATGTTGCTCAAGCAAAAATTTCAGGCTTAAAAAGTCATGACTGCCACATACTAATGCAACAACTTATGCCACTTGCATTGAGAGGTCTTCTCCCAGATGAAGTTACATATGTCTTATTTGATCTATGCGGGTATTTTAGAGAACTAAATGCAAAAGTTCTCCACATGGATGAACTTGAGAAGCTAGAGGAGCGAATTATCATGACGTTATGTCGGATGGAGATGATATTCCCGCCAGGGTTTTTTACTATTATGGTGCATCTAGTTCTTCACTTAGCAACAGAGGCAAAAATAGGTGGTCCTGTCTGTTATTGATCAATGTATTTTGTGGAAAGGTATGTTTTCCTTAAGAAATGAAGTCTCATATTTTCTACCTTCTATTTCCATGATTATTTAATGTTTTATCCGTATACTATTCTGTGCAGGTATCTTGGTGATTTGAAGTCAAATGTGAGAAACAAAGCTCGTCCGGAGGGCTCCATTGCTGAATCGGTTTTGGCAAAAGAGGCTATGGCATTTTGTTCAACTTTTCTAGATGGTTTTGAGACCTTGTCTAATAGGCTTTCGCATAACGATGATAATGATGAAACACTCGGATGTTCTACTAGACAGGCATCAACTCTTTTTCCTCATCCTGGGAAACCACTTGGGAAGCCAAGTAGTTATGTCATAAGAGGTTTGGCTAAAATACAAGCACATAGATATGTGTTATTCAATTGTTCTGATGTCAATCCATACCTTAGGTAATGTCTCAAACACATAAACATAAATTATTTTTTTTCGCACAAATTTTCTTACAAGGTCTATTGCAGAGCTCATGCTAAAGAGATGATTGAAAAAAAATAAGGGACGTCGAGCCAGCCATAGAGATGTTGAGAAAATCCAAAATGAGAAGTTCCATCAGTGGTTTCGATGTCATGTAAGTACCTTATCTCAATATACTTTAAATCTAAAACTAAAGTATAAAACTAAACTTGGATAAATGTACAGATAATGAAGTTAGAGAGGGAAAATGGCATTGACGGTGTTAAAGATGACATTAGATGGCTAGCTCGTGGCCCAGTTGAGGCGGCAAAAAGGTATCGTGCTTTGAATAGTCGAGGTTTCCGTTTTAGGCCCAAACGGTTGGATGGGGTGACACAAAACAGTGGTGTAGTCCTAACTGCAAAAACATCAAGTTATGCCAGTGCAAGTGATGCCACACCAGTTTTAGGTGATGTGACTTACTATGGGAGAATAATTGATATTATTGAGCTGAACTACTCTGGGAATTTTTCTGTCGTACTTTTCAAATGTGAATGGGTTGATGTACTTTCTAAAAGAGGAATAAAAAAGGACAAGTATGGGTACACACTTGTCAATTTCTCACACCTGATACATACAGGAGAAAAGATTGGTCATGAACCATACATTTTTCCTAACCAAGCTGACCAGGTGTTTTATGTTGAAGACAAAAATAATCCTGGGTGGTCTGTGGTAATGAAGATGAAACCAAGAGATATATATGACACAGGTTGTGAGGAATGGGAAGATGATGTAGAAAACGAGCCATTCCATGTCACACACCTTGGAGAGTTGTTCAATAATTCAAATATTAGGCATCAATGGGTCAGAAGAGACATTGAGGGAACCACAGTGGATGCTAGCACCAGTGGATTGAATGACCAATAATAGTTCATGAGCTACAGTTCCATAAATATTCATTGGGCAAACTCGTTTCTTCAATGGTTTGTGTTCCTTCCTTTTCTGCTCTGTTTAATTGCATAAGTTCTTCTAAAGTTTATTTAATTTCTACTATAATGGTAATTTATATCAATGGAATTTATTGGGGATGGTCAATGGCATGATTGTAACAATATAAAACTATACCTATATAATAGTGTAATGAAATTGTATAAAGGAACCGACAATTTGCAGGTGATCTGATGGTTAACCATGTTTCTTTTTATAGGTTTCTAATAGGTGTACGACCTGACAAGGGAGACATTGGAGGCAATTTGCTCATGTTGGTATAGACTAGTCACTTAACGTCAGTAGTTATAGCTATATTGATATAGTTATTTATAATAAGTCTGGCACAACATATATCGAAATTGTCTTAGTTTCAGATCCTTTATTGTTTTTTACAAATGTAGTATAGCAACATTATTTTAATATTTTATTTTTATGGCATTGCAGATTACTGATGTTTTGTGGCATCCCTAGTGACTTTGTTCCAGCTCTTAAGTATGATCGATGCATGGTCGCGAAGTTGGAGAGCATACATGGCTTTTTTTTGTTCTCCAAGTCTTTTGGAGTTCATATGCTATATGTAAAATGGTCTAGATGATGGTTCATGCTATTCTAGATATCAACTCATAAACACCTTGCCTGGTGCTTTTGTGAAGGCATTTTTTTAAATTGTCTCAAACATTGTTGTACGCCGTACTTAAATGCCTTCTTTGTGGCCTTTTTAGGCATTCTACAACATTGCCTCTTGCATAGAAATATAGATCATGAGTCAATTTTTTGTCCAATGATTACTCTTTTGATTTAACAATTTGTTTTACTACCATACCTGCCAGTATCTATCACAATTCTTCACAATAACCAAGTTAGATTGGTTGATCTGTTGGATCAGAAAAGCGTGTGGCTGAAGAATATTATTTCATTTTGAATTCAAATTAGGTTTATTGTTATATAAGGATAAGTGTTGGAGATGGGATTGTGACTGAGATGAAAAGATAAGATGATTTATTCTCTTCTCAGAGCTTGAAAGAAGTAGAGAGAGAACTGTTTTTTTCATAGCTTTTTTGTTAGACCCAGAACCAATAAATGTTTGCACTCGGCATTGGAGCATAGAAAGCGAGATCATGTGAAAATGAGTTTAAATCTATTTGATTTTCTTATCAACCTAAAAGATAAAGTTTATATCACCTTATATAATTGTAGGGAGGAGGTAAGTAGTGATCGCCCACACAATCAAAAGAATTCTACTATTCTCCTATTTAATTTTACGTAGTTTTTTTGTTTTTACATGTTTCCTCCCGTCGCACTTGTTCCTCTCATGATCACGATATATCTATAGCGTAGCTTGTGCTCAACCCAACAGTTTGGAAGTGGGCTCCAGCAACTACACGACATTTTCAATTGCCTAATAGTTGTTGCTCAAGAGTCATGTGAGGACCACGATGTGATTGCCTAACAACCAAGACGACACCGACTGCGACGTACTTGCATACCATGAATTGGAAGGTCACATATATATGTTTCTTTGTAACACTTTAGTTGTAACATTGTTTTGTGTTACTATAGGGTATATATTTGGCACACATTTTACATGTTCCATTTATGTGTTACAACATAGTACAATCTTTGTAACATTTTACTTGTAACATTAATTTTGTGTTACTATAATTGTTCTCAGTAACACATTTTTATAAAACAAGTGCTTTGTGTTACAACCATTGTCTGTAACACATTGTTTTATGTTACTATGGAATTTCTTTGTAACACATTGACAAATGTGATACAGGAATGTATTACAGTATCCATGTTTTTGCGCTCAATCAACCTTGCCTCAAATCACTCGAATCACCCATTAACTCATAATAAAACTAAATAGAGTTTATTCGGATTTATTTGGATCTCTTGAGTTATTTGCTTCTATTTGCATTCAGTCATTTAGCACGTAATTAGAAATTGGAGTTCCTGACGAATCAAGGGATTAAGCGTGATCAAGCTCGAAGTGAAGAGAAAGACCAGAATATCAAGAAAAAGCATTGCGTGAGCTCAAGACCGCGGTAAACCGCGCCAGGCGAGTCAATACTTTGATCATATTGAGCCTACATTTTCTGCAAATTACTTTTGTTTAAAATATCAAAGTGCATGCTGTTAATTTATATGCAAATACATGTTTAATTTAGAATTCTAGTTAAATGCCTATTATCCAACTTGATTAATATTACACCTCCTTTGGAATATTTAATTAGTGAACCATGTCGCCCTAGCAAAAATTATAATAGTAACATTTCAAAAGTAAGTCCGTAATTATATGCCATGCTTAGTATTGTTTAGATACTCATGGGCGCGAGAGCGTCCAAGCATCACTTTAATCATGAGAAAATGTGGTTGGGCAGTCATGGTGGTAATGACTGGTGTATGTTGGATATGGTTATTTTATACTCCCAAAAATCTCAAATTACTTATTTATCTGGGCGGATGGTTCGGGGGTATGGTGCAGGTGTGCACGAGAGTGTGATTTGTGGTAGAACCGCCCAGATACCACTAAGGACTGAATCTTGTCATGACCTCCTATGTAAAACAGTACAACCACAAGTCTGTAAAGTACAACTTGGCTAAGTAAATTTATCGAAACCCCCGGACTCATCTCACTGGTAGTGGATGGAAGTGGATACGCAAAGGGCAATGGGAGGCCTAAAGGGACACCGAGTTGGAGGGTGAGGTAACTAGTCGTACTAGCGTTGCTGGAAGTGGAGCCTGTGTCTTCGCTAGTAGACGTGGTTACATCCCGTGCATAGATGGGACCCACCGCAAATGGGCAGGTTCCCATAAGGTGAGATGACAAAAGGGGCTAGATACTTTGAAAAGTCACTGTGATGGTCTACTCAACCACGTGGCTAAGGAATCATGTGGGGCAGCGAGCAGATCGTCTCTTGTGGTGAAAGTGTATAAACTCTGCAGAGTCAAAACTATTCGAATAGCCGTGCCCACGGTCAAGGGCGGACATGGGAACTTAACCAGATATAGTTCTATTTCAAAAACTTTGTGGGTCGGAATGGAAAAGTGGAGGGCAGTGGAAAGCCCTGATTTGAGTTGTCCTGGGTGTCATCCCAGTGGTAAGTTAAGCGGCTATAACGCTGAAAGATGTTATACGGTGTGATGCCATAAGTATGGAAAATCATGTTAATATTCCTTGAACATTATGTTTTGTTCCAAAACTGCTAGGTCTCAGGAAATTTTATGTATTGTATTTCAAATAATAGCATTTCTATTCTTACAAAATAAAATATGGGAGGAATAATTAATATTCTTGGGGGATGTATACTAGTGAATTAGTTAGAAATAGATAGTAGAAAATAAGATTTGTTATTGGGAGAACAAATTATGGTTTTGGATCAATAACCAAAGGATTGAATTATTAGGAAGTCCCGATACGAAGGATTTCGGTGGATTTAAAAGCAATTATGTTGAATAGTCATTAGAATTTAGAAATGAAGAGTTGATGACTAGCAACCACAAGATTGGATTTTAGAATACAAAAGATATTGGTGGATCTAAATAAAGGATGACCCTCACTGCCTGGAGTCTTAGGCAGCAATGAGTGCATGATTGGTGGATTAAATAAATGATGATATTCGCTGTTTGGAGTTTTAAACAGCAACCAATACAGAAAGAATATGATCGGTGGATTGAATAGAGGATGACACATGTTGTTTGGAGTTTAGAGAGCACTCAATAAAGGAAGTGTAATTTTGGTGGATTAAGTCAATTATGGCAATCGCTGTTGGGAGTCTTAGACAGCAGTTAATAAAGAGCGTGAATCTTTGGTGGATTAAGTCAATGATGTCATTTGCGGTGAGGAGTCTTTAGGTCACAAAAACAATAATATGTTATAATAATAGAAATGCTACTAGACGCGTTTTACGGCAAATAAAACAACCCGAGCCTCTCCTTTGTTAAGCCATGCATACTATTTATTTGCATTCTGTGTATTGGCTCGCGGAGCACGGTTGGAGTGCTCACACTCGCTTTTGCGACAAAATTCAGAATCAGGAATCAAATCACCTCGTCTCAGCAACAAGATTGGACAAGTTGGCCGAGAAGATGAAGATGTCAAGGTCTAGGTCGCGAACCTCCAGTTGGCTGCCTGTGGGCATGTCCTGAGGGTCCCACCTGTGTGCTTCGTTACGCTGCTGCCATTTATTGATTTCGGTCTAATCGGCTCATGAGTAAGTTTACTATTATATTTACGCTTCCGCATGATATGTACTTTGATAATCAGAACTGTAATCTGTGAGCACTATCTACTGATCCAGGGAATAGTGCGGTGGAATCACAGAGGAATCCGGATTGTAATATCTGGGCTCCTATAGCGATGGTATCAGAGCATATCGACTGCAGGTCGTGACCTAGTTAGCCTGGCCGTTAGTTTCATGACTAGAAGTATTTCTTTAAAATACTGTTTTCAAAAATATAAGTTACACTGCTCGTTCTCATCTCTCTTAGATGATTCTCTCTCATCTGAATGCTGCCTTAGCCAATTTTACTTCTGGAGCTCTCTTACCTCGAATTCAAACAATAATACAAGAGTGAGCGTTAAAATCAACCAAATCACCCCAAATACTTCCCTCCTCTGTCTATTAATTCAAAAGGAAAATTTTGATCCTCTTCTCGTACTCCTACTCCAAATTTTAAGGTTAGGAACGTTGAAGATATTCATGAAGATAAGGTGGTTTCGTTTTAAAACGAACTATGTAGACAAACTTTATGCCCCTTATGTGTGCTTTCCCGAGTAGACGTTGTATTGTTGCAAGGTTTTCGTTGGTCCCTGTGCACTGTCATCTTGGCCTCGAACGCCCTATTTCGCAGTCACAGGAAAAGCTTGCCTTTAAAAATTTGTGTGGCTCAGTATCACTCCAGTTTTCTGGATGTGCTCTTTTAAAAATTAAAATGGGTTTGGATTACCTTATCCCCATGATTCTATCCTTACCTTATGCTATTCCCTCTCACCTCTTGCTGAAAACCCCATCGGATCCAAAGGAACGAAATAACAGATAACCCAAAACCAAGGCAATCAAGAAGAAGTGAAGACTTCACAACCTTCTAATATTTAAGGAAAACAACATCACTATGAAGACCACCCGCCAGGAGAGAGCCCACAGAGCAGGGTCGCCTGTTTCTGCGAAGGACAAGACCCTTGCCCCATGATTGCTCCTCAAATCTGTTGTTGATCAAGATAGCTAGGGTACAATAGATGAATAATGACAATCATCATTTATTTAAGGGGGGGTAGCATTGAGAGACAAGAATGTCAAAGCACTACGACGATGTATGTTTTGGAGGTGCGAAAACATGGACTCAGAGCTAATCAAACAAGTACGAGAAGATTTGCAGAACCAGAAGTCTTATAGTGATAAGGACAAAAGACCACCATATAAATACATCCCTCAGATCGTCAACCCCTAGAGTACAGACCATTGCTACCCACCTATCAATATGAAATTCTTCAACCATACGTCCAACCGGCGATGCAGCTAATCCATTTCACGATGACGAAAAGACAACAATGCCAAAGAGCAAGTAATTGGAAGTCTACGACCTGTCCAGGAGAACAAGGTTCCTCTCTTTCCTTTTGACTTCTCCAAGTGTTAACCCCTATTGTGCAGATTTTCATCTCTCTGTGGAGTTAAGGAACTATGCGTCGAGCAACACCCCAAAACCCATTGCTAGCCAATATAACCCACCTCCATTCTTTCTACTCCACCAGAATCTCGGGGTTGAGATTCATTTAAGGGGGGTAGGTTTGTAACATCCTGAAAAATTCGAATTTGAGAATATAAAGTTTTTAAATTATTTTACAATATGTTCTGTTGAAATTTGGATTTTATGGTGATTTCCTGAATTTTGGCGGAGGATCCAAATATTTAAGAAAGCCTCGGAAAATAAAATAAATATTAATAATGCCAAAAATGGGAATATGTCATTACAGATCATGAAAATCAAAATACCAACGTCTTGAATTCAAGTTCAGGACAATAAAATATTAAAATATACCCATTAAAATCCAAGGTGGGATATTCAGAATTTATATGTATATATATATATATACAAGTCACAGCAAAATAATGTCAAGATCGAAATCCGAGGGCAAACTGAATAAAATAGAAATAGAGAAATAATAGATTTTGTAGCTAGATATTTGAACCAAGATTTGAACTAAATGCTCAAAGATTGAAATCAGTAATTTCAAAAAGGAAAAGAAATGTAAAATCCAAAAGCATTCAAATTGCAAAGCCTTTTTCCTCCCTTTCTTTTACTCTTTTCTCCCTATTACATGTGGGCCCCACTCCCTAATCCTCTCTCTCCCTCTCTTTTCTCTCTACCCTGCCAGCGGGCCCGGCGCCTGTTTTCCCTGCCGACCGCACGGTCAGAACCCCCCCCCCCCGCGCGGAGCGCCTCCTCCTCCCTTTCTTTTCTCCTCCTCCTCCCTTCTTCCATGGCTGAGCAGCCTCCACGTCGCCTCTCCCTTTTTCTCTGCTCAGCGCCGCCCCGCCATCATCGCCCGTGCACACCTCGTCCCATCGTCGCTCTCTGCCATGCGCCGCGCGTGAGCAGTCGCCATCACCATGTGCCTCTGCGCGCCGAGCCCCGCGTCGGCTTTACCCGGTGGTCCTCCCCCGCTGCCCGGTCACACCGTGACCCCGCCACCGCACCTCCCCTCGGCCCCATGAGTAAGTTTACTATTATATTTGCGCTTCCGCATGATATGTACTTTGATAATCAGAACTGTAATCTGTGAGCACTGTCTACTGATCCAGGGAATAGTGCAGTGGAATCACAGAGGAATTCGGATTGTAATATCTGGGCTCCTACAAATACAAAAAGAGCAAGTAAGAACAAATGTAATACCACTTGACAACAAAAAAAATCAAGAATGACCAAAAATGCATTTTTCTTATATAAAAACTCAAATTACTGTAATGCAACCCCACAAAGTTCATTCTCCCACCTTTTTCATATTTTCAAGCATTCTCCCATTTTTAAGTTCATTCTCATTAAATTCACCCGTATTTAGACTAATACCAAATTTTGCCTTGAATATTCCCCCCCTTTTGGCAAAATAGTCATCAAAGGCACGGGGCTATGCAAGCTCACTACCATTCCTCCTCAAATGATGCATGAAAATACTTGTAAACAACAAGAGAGCAAGCAAGAGCATATATGCATGAATAAAAATGCACAACCTAAAAGAGCTTTGAAAATTATCCAAAGTGAGGTTAAGGATCAAAGATATCACTTAAAGCCATAAAATACATACAAGGCTATCTAAATCATGAAAAAAGCATATATAGCCAATCTAACCATGATATCACAATTTAAAGCATTCAATTTTATTCCATGTTAAGTAAGACTTCAAAATTGACAAGTTCAACTAAAGGTATCCAAATATAAGCTAAGCAATATCAAGGATCCCTACGCCTAACGTATTACTTCTACATATGTTCAGCGAGGGAGATGTTTGACAAAGGATCCCTACGCCTAACGTATGAGACTGTTCACTTATTGGATTACAGGAAGTATAAAATTACTGAGCTGAGAATGGTTACATTGAAGATATATGATGAAGTACATCATACATTGGTGGGAGTTCGATATGTTTATAGCTTAAAGCATAATTTAATATCTGCAAGGTCATTTGAACTCGAAGGTTACAAGATATCACCTCGAGATGGTGTCATGCGAGTTACATGCAAAGTCGAAGGTTACGAGGTTTCACCTCAAGGTGAAATCATGTGAGTTACTTGCAAATGATAGGTGATCATGACAAGTATATAGAGCAATGAAGAATACTGATTGATGGGTACACCAAAAGTAAGAGCAACTAATAGAAGGTCTGATAAAAATCCTGGCTAGGAGCATGATGTCGTTAATGCTAGGCACTCAGATCTCATCTACAGTTATGTGCAGAATTGTAAAATCTGTTGCAAAATCTAGTAGATACAAAGGCGAAGGTGTGAGCTGTTGGAAGAAAAAAGACGTGGTGTGACCAACCACACGGTACCGACAAGCAAGTGGAGCTCAGAGGTGGTAGAAACCTATAGCATAGAAAGATGTAAAAACATGAGTTGTGGTTAATCAGACTACAAAATGAATGAGCTCTCAAATGGAGGGTCTGTGCAAGCTAGCTCGAACATTGACACACACATTACAGTGATGTGTATGAGCCCTGTGATGGGAACTCTTCCAAAGACGGGAGGAAAAACAAAAAAATATAAAGCTGACTTAAAGCAAGTTCTTGGAGGAACACAATGACTTAGATAGATAAGAGCCAATATGAAGATTGTTGAGTATGGTGACTTGTATCTTAGTTTTTTACGATTTAGAAAAATGTACTATAAGGAATCTTACATTCTTTAGAGTAAAAATCCTACTTTACTTTGGAGGAGGGCTGATATAGATTATATAAAACCCGAGGGATGGTCATAGAGTACCTAAGCAACAAAACAAAAAACTCGTTCATCAAAAGGTAGATGTGCACAAGATGATTAAAGACTAGGTTATTCTTTTAGCACTAGATTTTTGTATAGAGCAAGAATTCGATGGTTTTAAAAGATTCGAGAGGGTTGTAAGAGAGTGATAATCCCTTGTACTTTTTTAAGATTGTGCTTAAAAAATTTACTGTCGGTTTTGCCAATTATTTTATCTCTTATTGTGATTGCTTCAACATCGTTAATTTGGTTCTTTCTACGAGATTTATCTTCTTCGTTCTTGATATCGTGCATGCTCATGCCGTATCCCAAACTCTGATTCGATCGTGAGTTGCTGCACATAAGAATAGGTATGAGGTGTAACATTTCTTTTTTAGAAATAGCCATTAAACCCCGAAGCAACGCGAGGGCAACTGTTAGTTCGATGGAGATTTGAGTAGCAACCTGGTATTTTAAACAGCGCTGCAAAGGGACTGAATGAACAAAATTTCTGCTTCCATTCGTATGTAAAAAATGAAAGCATTACCTGACATGGCCAGTAACTATTATGTGAGAAGCACTCGGTTACCCCGAAAAGTATCAGCTACCTAGAGCTGGTCAAGAGCAGGAGGCTTGACTACACTTGTTTACCTTTTTCTATAAATCCTACTGAGCATAGATGTGCGAATCTTACATACTCGACATAAAAAAAACAATTTTGGACAACTACTTAGTTTAATCCATTGATAATGGATGCCGTACTGCAGCAATGCATCCTTTGCGAATACAACGAATGCAAAAGAACGACCTCTTCCTCATCTCCGCTGGAAGTTGAACTTCATGATCGCAAAACTGAACAGGCAAGCGAACATCACGGTGAAAGCAACGAGCACAACTGCGACAAGCCACAATAAATCATGATGGAAGCCATAGAACTCTGTAATAAACTGGGCCACGGTTTGGTCTTTGCTGTCGAGTTTAGTTTGGATATCGCCAAACTGGGAGGCGACCAATCCATATAGCGTCCATGCAACCGGGCAAATCCAACAATACCACCTCCACCAAACAGGAATTTTCTAAAGAAAGAGTTAAATTTATGAGTCATTTATATGAGAACGATATGCCATTAATTCTAAAGGCAACAAGTCATAACAAGTTGACAACCAAAACAAAATGCTACGGGAGAGCAACTTACAGGTCGAGGGATAAGATACCCCGAGAAGAGGTTCCATGCGTTGTAGATTGCTGCTGAGATGATAGCCGCAACACTTTCATTGGGTGTCAATCCTACCGCCATCATTCCGTAGAACGTGAAATATAGCAGTGTGAAGTACATGAAGAACAAGTACCAAAAGAATTTGGCAACACTCCACTCGAATCCAATCATCGAATAGACTAGTACGCTATATATCACAGTCTGAACTAGGATGTACGGAAATTCAATCGCAACCTACAAAAGGACAAAGTAGCATTGTTAGGTTTTGAGACCGAAAGAACTTGACTGTTATAGTTGTATGAATAGCTGTGCTCAACTGCCCCTTTTGTTCAACCACAAATATGAGCTAGTTTTCAAGGGCATTACATTATGTACGGTCATGCATCCATACCCTTGGAACCATGGAAAAACTTATTGTTGAAATTTCGCTAAAAACGACCGGTTATCGGTGAGGCCCGATAAAAATTCAAACCAGACAAAAACTTTTGGACTTATCTATTTTTAACAAATATAAAGGAAATTTGCAATTTTTCAACTTTTTTCCTTTTTACATCTGAAAAATTCAAATTTCAATTAAAAATTTCGTCCGAAAAAACCAGTAACCAACGGTTACCGGTTCTATCGCTATCCTCCAATAAAATTTGCAAACCGATAGCGTTTTCCCTGCTTGGAACTAGAGAAACTTAGAGTACGAGACACAATACCTGTCCAAATGCGTATGGGAAAGCTGAATACATGCCGGCTGCTCTTTCTCGGTAAAAGACTGTTCGCTCAACCACCACCACTGGTTGAACACAACCAGAGTTTTGCACTCCAATGTAAAGAACTGCAGCATACATTGATCCCACAGCATTGAACAGATCCTGTTCTTTTTTACTGCACCAAGATAGGAGTAAAGCATTAGAATATACCTTAGACAAAGTAGCTTTATCAAATAGATAGAAGCTAGGATAATAAATGTTAGAAGATGTACGTTTTCCTTCCAAGGTCCCAAAACATCGTTCCAAACAGTAGTGCAATGACGACGGTGAAGAGTAATCTCACTGCTGTGTAGGATGGGTTCCTCCAATATGATAACTTCTGCTTCCACAAGCAAGCTAGGCATTGTGTAAACAATGATCTAGAGTACTGTGTAGGGAAGTGGAGATCACTAGAATCAGGAGGTGGTGTGCTTAGCTCCTCTATAAGTTCCTTATTCCTTCTGAAATTGTGAAAAAAATGCAAATTAATTAGATTGTCACTCAAATAGGCATTAAGGATTGCACTATGTACTGCGGTGCATCAGAAAAGTATGCAGGATGACTAACTGATATAGTTCTGATCGCCTGTACAGTTCACTGAAATCAATGTCAAGCATCTCCTCCTGGGTAGTAGAGGTCACTTCCAACATCCATGTTGCTGGGTTATATCCATCTTTTATCTTACTAACGCCTTCAATTCCCTGAACAAATCAACAAAAGGATTTCCTTTCGATGTGATTTAGCTGGCAATAAGTGTTACAATCTGCAAAAACAACAGTTTATTTTAATTTTATTCTTACCTCAAAGTACTCAATCAGTTTTGAGGAATTATGGCCCAGTGGACCAACATATATCTCTTGTCCTCCTCTCTTCATTAGGAAAAGCTGTAATTCATACATAGATGACAACATAGTAAATATATGACCATTGTCCAATAAAGCTAAGAGTAATTACCCAAATAGAGCATCAAGAACTATTCACCTCATCAAATGCTTCAAATATGTCAATACTTGGCTGGTGAATAGTGCAAACAACGGTCCTGCCAGTGTTAACAGTGTTCCTTACTGTCCTCATCACAATTGCAGCTGCCCGAGCATCAAGACCAGATGTTGGCTCATCCATAAAAACAATCGAAGGGTTAGCAACAAGCTCCACAGCAATAGTTAGCCTCTTGCGCTGCTCAGTTGATAGGCCATTCACTCCAGGAAGCCCAACAAGTGCGCCCCTCAATGATGTGAGCTCTACAAGCTCCATGACCTCCTCGATAAACATCTGTTATCAGAGTTCAGTAGATCAGATCTCTAATCAGTTAAAGTCAAAAAATGCAATACCCAATTATTTGCTCATAATCCAGTTAAGTAACCTTTCTTGTTTCTGAATCAACCTCTGATGGAAGCCTCAGCCATGCAGAAAACGCGAGTGACTCATAAACTGTTACATGTGGAGAATGAATATCATTTTGCTCACAGTATCCTGATATGCGTGCAAAGGTCTCTTGCTTCTTTGGATAACCTGAGATGGTGATATCCCCCTCTATGTATCCTCCAGTTTTTCTCCCCGCTAATACATCCATCAGTGTAGTCTTTCCGGCACCACTCACACCCATCAGGGCAGTAAGTACTCCTGGCCTGAAAGAACCACTAACACCCTTTAAAAGCAACAGGCGGTCTTCCGTTACTCCTTGTGCTGCCATTGCCTGTAAGTGTAAGATAGTAAAATTCAGTAAGCAATCTTGGGTATGTAAGTATATTTCTTTATTTATTGTTCACTGTAAGAAATTTACCTCTGGCATGTCCACTGAGTATTTTATGGTGTTAAAGTTAAGTGACAGTTGTGCGAATGGGAGTACCATGCCCTTCTTGCTTGGACTAGAATCCACACTGCTAATCACATGGTTTTGGTTGGCACTGTGGGACGATTCCTGTTTCCTAGATTTCTTTTCCTTATGACTCTCTAGAACTTCACCAGTTAAGTTGGCATGTTTTTCCTTAAGTGCATCTTCAGGCACTGATGGATGAGAGTCACCAAATGCTGCCAAAAGCAAAAGGCAAGTAGCTACAGTTATTATCTTTGACTCACAAATGTTGATTTGCCAATTCTTGAATTTGTAAACATAAAAACAGTCTTCTAAATACACTTACGGTTCAAAAATGAAAGGGCTGTGGTGTAGAGCAGGTTGAAGAGGAGCGTGTATCCAATCAAGGCACCTAACCCAATCCAATACCACTTAGCTTCAGTAAAAACTCCACGAGATTTCAGGACACTAATTCCCATTGTCTCATTTTGTCCAGGCAGAATCTGTACCATGGAAATACATGTCAAGTTTTATATTTTTTAAGTGGTTACTTTGATTGCTGATCAAGAGATAGGGCACTTACTTTGTTCCAACTGTGCCCCAGAAATTCATTTGTTGAAATAGCATTCTGTGCGTATGACAATGGAGATATCCAGTAACCCCAAATCCACCATTTCTTCACATCGGCTGGAAAATACAAAGAAAGATTGAGGTGGAAATATGCAAACAACAATTAGCAATTAACACCATCAATGCAAGTAAACATAGCAACGTTTTTAAAGTTATCATTGCAAATCCAGTAACTTACGTCTTGCGAGAATAAAGCCACCCAATGTCGCAAAAGCCAACAATGATAAGGGTCCAAAGGTGTGAGACACAACCATGTCTCTCCCGAGTCCAGCAATGAAGCGAAACAGTGCAGATGACATCTGATTTAGCGCAAGGAGCAGCAGATACTGCTTAAAGAACCTGAGCACAAATAATTATTCAGATTTCATAGAACAAATTCATTTATTGTGGAGCATTTGCTTTAATTACATCCTCGCAAAAAATAAACTGCCTAGAGCATAGATGAAAGAATCATCGTTTTCTTGGATTCTTCTGACATCAAGACATGTGTTTCAGTGCATCTTACCTGCTTATACTGGGATCAAATCCGATAACATAGTATGTGGTGAAAACATAAACTCCTACTTCAAAAAATGTTATAGGAATCTGAAGAATCCACGATGGTATGGTGTAGGCCCATGCAGGGAAGAAAAGAAGATCCCTCTGCTTGAAGAAAACAGGAAGTTTTGTGACAGTCATGCCAAGCTCCGCGAAACCATTAAACATGACTGTGTCGAGGGCAAAGTACAATGCTCCCATATAGATCGTTCCGTAAGTCAAATCACGGTGCATTTCAGTACGGAAAAATGTGGTCATCACGAGGAATGCCATAAGAGCTAGCTGCAACGATGAAACAGTTCAGATTGATGTCAGCTAATCTTCATCATCATAATAAAAAAAAACTAGCAAAGATATGAACTTACATTAGCATTTTTAAAAATGTACACAAATGAGTTCCTCCTCATGAGTAAAAGCTCTCTATCAATAGTGGCTTTGAGCAACTCCATCCTGCTAACACCAAACTTTGACGTAGCCAGAGCAGCAGGGTGGCTCCTGCTCCTATCAAATGGCTCTGAAAGCTCATTCTGAATGGACTGTCCCATGTGAAAGGAACGGAATGTATCTGCAAATTGCTTCACAGGCACGAAACGGTATGGCCTGTCATTCCTATACCAATACTGCTCCTGGTCTTTCCTTGATGTCACCTTTTCAATATATTGAATTTCAGACATATCAGTACCTTTCATCTTTGCAAATCAGAATAACTAAATGGCGTAGCAATTTAATAGATGATGCACATACTTCCTGCAAGAAGTCAGCAACACCCTTTCTCGGGGGACATCTGAAGCCCATCAACTCAAAGAACTCGTGCACATGTTCACGGGCGCCCTGGTACACAACCTGCCCGTCGGAGAGGAGTATAATGTCATCAAATAAGTTGTATGTTTCAGGCGCTGGCTGGAGCAAGGAGATGACAGCAGTTCCACCAAGGATGTGGATAGTCTGCCTAAGGGAATTCACAATCTGGTATGTGGTTGAACTGTCCAGTCCAGTCGATATCTCATCCATAAACAGAGCTCTTGCCGGGCCAACAAGCATTTCACCTGCACAGTGAAGATTTATAAGATATATTTGTTTCAGGAAGAAGACAATTAGAATTTAGAACAATTCTGTTATGTGTATATCAAGAAACCTTAAAAGAAACCTTAAAGTCTCATATGTGTATATCATTAGCATAAAAATCTAAAACCAACCATTCTCCACTTAACCTCCATGTTGCTGAAAATTGTTAATCATACCTGTTGTCACACGCTTCCGTTGTCCACCAGACACACCCCTTAACATCTCATTTCCTACCACCGTGTCAGCACAAATATCCAATCCTAAAATCTGCAGGTATGGAGCGGAGTAGCAGACATAAGAGCTGATTAATAAACAAATATCCCACAAAAAATCATCCTTGTAGTGCTAGAATTAGGTCAATAGCTGGCAGACTGTACCTTCAATATATACTCCGTAACAACACTGGATTCTTGTCCCGCCATAGCTGAGGCCTACAGGAGTAAAATAAAGAATTATATGTCCGTTATTTTTCCAATAAAAAATAGCACATCTGAGAAGTCCTCTTGAAAATTTTCTGTCCAGTGCTACGCTAGTTAGATAAATAAGTCCAAGCAAAATAGACTGCTCTTATGTGATAGCACCTCACCTTCATATAGACATCAATATCATGATCTGGCTTGATGTTCTCAGCCTTTTCCCTTCTTGCCAACTCAATCAGCATTTCTAGAACAAGGAAAACAACAAAGCTCAATTGCCATTATATGGTCTTGAATAAGCCAACATTCAGGTACATACCGTATCGAGAGCCAACACCTTGGCACCGTGCTGAGAAGGCCAAGGTCTCCCTCACAGTCATCTCAGCAATGTGGAGATCATGCTGGCTGATGTACGCAGCTGTCCTTTGCGGGACAAACTCATTCATCTCATGGCCATTGTAGGTAACCTTCCCCGAAACCTGCATACCAGCAAAAAACACCCAACAGAATTTTCGTCATGTTAGCTAATCTCGAAGCATCCATAGCACAAGAAATGAACACCACGTAATAGCACACACGACCTTGAGCTCCTTGTCAAGCTTCCCGGCCAATGCCAGAAGCAACGTGGTCTTGCCTGAACCAGGAGGTCCCAATAGCAAAGTCATCCTAAAGACAAAAACAAGACCATGGATGGTTAGCACCATGGCACACAGAAAATGCTATTAGTACCAGACAAATTGGTACTATACGAATAGCCAGTGCCAGTACCTCCGAGGCTTGATGATTCCGCTGACGTCATGGAGGACGGTCATCGGCTGCTTCCTGCTGGGGAAGATGTGGAGCGCGTTCCCCATAGCCTGGAGTAAAGCACAACCAAGAGAACAGTCTTAGCATATCTTAGCGTAAAGAGGTACAAATCTCATTCATTTCAATGAAGCATCGTGCAACCACATCAGCGAAGCAAGAAGATTACAAGTACTTGAGCACGCACGGTATGTGCTCGACGAAATGCCGCAGAGCCGCGTGGCGGCATCATGCCCGCTCGTCATTCGTGGCGATTCCGTGATGTACATGGAACGGGGAGGTGGCGCGTCGCCGGGATCGATCGCGGAGGCGCCGCCGCGGCCGGCCAACGCGGGGGTTGGTGGGAGAGGGTAGAGATGGCGGGAGGAGTCCGGCCTCCATTGGTTGAATGGCGAAAAGTTTGGGTCACACGTTGCAAATGTTCGGGGTTCGGTGAGCCCCGCTCCGTATACTATAGCTGTTTTCTAGTTATTTTTTTAATGAAATATGAACTCCATTTCTTTTTTTCAAGTAGTACCATCTCCGTTCTTTTTCATGTAGACTTCCTAAAATCTGTACCATTTGATCCTTAATAAACTTAAAACTATTTAGTTAACTATACAAAAATTAAATCATTAAATTTATTATTAAAAATAATTTCATAATATTAATTTTTTTAAAAGTAGCAATCAAAGTTGTATATCGAAGACCACAAAAAATAAAAAATATCTTTACTATTTTAATAAGTTTGAGTTGGTGGTTGGTGTATTCTCCTTCCTCCCTTCTCAACCGTTCGATCTGAATACTAAAATCTTGACCATCTATCTACCATCCCTCTCTCTCATATCTAACTAGCCTTCTCCACTTGCACCAATAGTTACCATCTCCCATCTACTCTTCTACCCGGCCTCTCTCGCTTCCCTCCCCTCCTACTCCGCTTGCTAAGGTGAAGTAGATATCCGTTGCTACGGATTTAAAAAATTAGAACATATTTATATACATGTTTCAAAAAATTTTACTACCTGTTAGTTTTAGAACATGTAGTATTATAAAATTTTAAAATTCGTAGCAATGCATGGACATTCAGCTAAAGTAAAAAAGAATAGATGGAGTAGTTGCCAGAATAAGATCAATTCCATTATACAGGCTGGAGGCAACGCAAAGCGAAATCAGGCACACGTATTCATCAAACCAAATAACTTTTTTTTAATATTAAGAACACGTAGGAATCCTTACCAAACTCGAATTAAATCTAGGACCATTATCTTTTACTAGTTTGAATGGGTAAGTTTTTGGTAGCCATTTTTTGATGGAGTGGTGGAATTGTGACTTTACATCTCCGACCACTAAGATTTAAATCCTGATACTCATATTTATGCATATGCAAGTTTATAATAGAAACTTTGTGAAGTCGTGTGTTTATCTCCGGCCTTTATATATTTTAGGTGGTGTGTAAGCACGTGTGCATCTACTTGTAATCCTAAAAAAGAATGTGTCAAGTTTTAGTTTCTCTAATTGCCATGATGAAAATACTACTATAAGAAATCTATAAGCTTCAAAACTAAAAAAAGTAATGCCTTCTTATATATTTAGACAGATATTTTTGTTTCAAAATTTATAATTTTTAGTTTCAATTTTTTTAGCTTACTTACCTAGTATACGTACTCAACTAAAATCTTTTACATACAACTTCTATATGTTTTAATTTTCCAAACTTTTCATCACAGAATATGCATGTCTTGTAGCAATTTTTTAATTTATAATTCTAACTCTAACTTTTAAAATATTTAACTTTAAAATTTTCAATATTTTAATTTTAATTACATGTACATTTGAATATGATTTAAACTCCGAAATTAAACAGTTCAAACATTTTAATTATATGTAACTGCAAAGTTAATTTTAAATTTCTTGACTTTAATTAAAACAAGACGCTTGCATCTAGGTTCTAGTTTGTATCGAACTCGTGTATTATGGTCCTGTTCTTTTCGACCGAAGCTAGCGGCTTTTGGCTTTTGCTACAGTACCTAACTTTCAAACGGGGTATTTTCTCAAGACGGGATCTACAAGTTAATTGTAGCCCAACATCTATATCAACCAAAATCGCAAGTGAGTATATCTCTCTCTATAATCTCTGTCGCAAACAACTAAAATTCAAAAATTTCAGCCAAAAGCCATAAGCCACAGCCGAACCAAACAGGCCCTATATCTAACAGTTTTGCTATTGCACAATCAGCTGAATTTTTTTCGGTTCCAATCGATTTTGCTACAAAATTTTTTCCCATGTGTGCAATATTTGTCGCTCATGTTTACAATATTTTTGGTCTATGTATATAACATTTTCCCCATAAATGCAGTATTTTTCGCATGTATGTAACATTTTTCACCGAGAGATATTGCATACATGGGGAAAATGTTATATACATGGACGAAAAATATTGTAAATATGGATGAAAAATGTTACATACATGAGAAAAAATGTTAAAATGCAAAAAATTTCACTCGACTGTGCAATAGTCAATCCTTATATCTAATCCGAACTATTTCAACAGAATACCCATCAATACAAAATTGCGCATACATGACACATAAATATGTATGCCATTGTTTGATTTGTTGATTCACCTCAATCGTGTTGGTGACGGAGTTGACGAGTGTGGGAAGGCCCCGGTTGCCGACGTGCACCTCCGCCTCCACCTCCAGGTTCTCAAACCGCACCTCGATGGTCGGGTAATCTATCCCCACCCTGCACACACGTAGTACAATTTTCATTTATATATCCAACAGTAATTAATTGCCTGATCTAAGATATCTTATGCATGCGGGTCTGTTCATAACTATGGCTAATACCTTTCAGCTATAGGTTATGGCTGATAGTTTTTTAGCTAAAAATAAATAGTAATGATTGAAATAAATGACTTTTAGAAAGAGGGGGGCAAGCGATGGGGAAAATGAGGGAGAGATGCATATACAAGACGGGAGTAAAAGGAGCGGAGTGCGTGATGCGTCTATGACCCCCTATTTGATCTTCGGTGTGAGACGGGAGCAAGAGGAATAGTGAAGACACTTCAAGAAGTCAAAGAAACTAGAAGCAGAAGTCCATATGAATAGGACCATATTACTTGAATGCGAAGTTCCAGGATCTTATGATTTGGGTTGCAGACTTGCAGTTGCAGGGACACGAAGCATGGCGGGTTTCAGGCGAGTTTCAGATAACGTGGTTTCACGTATCAGATGGCAAGGTGTCTGTCTGGGTTTCATGGATGGAACCTCTTGTTTCGGGCAGAGGTCTCCAACATGTTGCCGTCATGACGAGGGTCGAGCCAACGGCGATGAAGGTGTAAGAGCAACTCCAGCAGGGCCCCTACTTGAGCCCTCAAAACTCAAATTTGAGGGCTTGAGCCAAAAAACGAGCTCCAGCAGAGCCCCTACTAGAGCCCTCAAATTTGAGGAGGCCCTCAAATCACCCTCCCACCCCTCATTCCTAGGGGCTCCCCTCCTGCCTCTCATTTTCCTGTTTTTTTCCCGCACCGTGAAACTTCTCCCGCTCTCGGCCAAAATTCCCCGCCGCCTTCCCACATCTCCACGCCCCCAACCCGCGCGACTGTCTCCTCCGCCCCCCCCCCCCCCCCGCCCCCGCGCCGCCCCTCCTCCGCCCCCCCCTCCCGCCCCCGCGCCGCCCCTCCTCCGCCCCCCCGGCCCCCCGCGCCGCCCCTCTCCTCCGCCCCCCCACCCGCGCCGCCCCTCTCCCCCGCCCCCCACCCGCGCCGCCCCTCTCCTCCGCCCCCTACCCGCGCCGCCCTCTCCTCCGCCCCCACCCGCGCAGCACCTCTCCTCCGCCCCCCACCCGCCTCCCTCCAAGCCGGCCTCCTCCTTGAGCTTCATCACCGACGCCATCCGAGCCGGCCTCCTCCCCGTGCTTCTTCTCCGAGCGCTGCCGCCCTCCGAGCGCCACCCCTCCCCGAGCGCCGCGCCACCCCGAGCGCCGCCCCTCCCCGAGCGCCGCGCCACCCCGAGCCTCCCACCGCCTCCGTGCTCACCGCCGCGTCGCACTCCTTCTCCCCGCCCCTCCCGCCGCCGCCTTCTTCGCGCCGCCACCGTTGTGCGCCCAGCGGCCGCCTCGTCCAGGTATGCAATCTAGCAGAGGTACCCAGGACAATACACATAGAACAAGCTTGTTTTGCTTATTGCGTGCTACTGGGTTGGTAGGTTGGTTGTATACATTTAGTAACCTGCATATTCAGTTGAATTGTTGAAATTTAATATGGGTATTGACGTATTGTGAGGTTGTGATGATTTACAAAATGGATATTGTAGAGTTGAGTTCATGGATTGCAGGATTTTGTAGCAAAAAAAACTGTAGGCATTTGAGGTTGAGATATTGGGGATGAATGAATTATATTGAATATTTAGTACAAATATTTCTAAATTGAGTGATATTTACTTAATTTTTGAGATCACATGAAGAAATTCATAAATCTCTGGGATGATGCACAAGGGCTTATGTTACTCCTGTCATTGTCAATAGTACTGAGACAGTGGGATCTTTGCTCAAGGATTCTTGATATGCATCATTAATATGCTTGTAAATTGTAATTAGTTTTGAACTGTATATAACAAGAATGGCATATTAATGGATGGTGTATACATGGGATTACCAAAGCGGTAGTCTTTATCGAACATTCATAAAATGTTTTTAATGGTTGGCTGGCAAAGGTGCTGGACTGCTGCTCAACTTCTTGTGCTGGACTGCTGCTCACCTTCTTTGCTAGTTCTGATAGCAAGGCATCAATACTTTTGCTAGTAACATCTGTATTCCCATCTTCTTTGTTCTGCTTCTTTTGCACCCAATCCCAAGTGTACTTCTAGTTCATGTATTGGAGAAAAATTGTGGTAGAGAGGTTTCCCACCTCTTTTTATATTCTATTAATATTTTTGTTTGAGTATTGAGACAACTCTACGTGTTTTTGGTTTGGAAGTTGAGTAGATGGTAACATGTTTTGATGACTATTGGCAGATGAAAAGAGAGATAATGCAGATTCTGAAACTGTACTCTATTTTCAATGTAATGGTGATTACATCTGCATGTTGTAAGCATTGTGCATGATTGCTCACTAAGGCTAAAAGTACTTAATGCGTATCTTGCTGCAAAATTGAAGTTTTTGTCCCATCCATTGACTAGCAAAAAAGAACTCTGAGTCATTGGAGAAAGAAACAAGAGCTTCTTTCCAAGAAATGACAAGTAGGGCGGTTCAGTATTGGAACACAGTCAAACCTACCATGGCTTAGCTAGCATATTTGGAACAAAAAGATCAAACAAAACTGGGATTGTTCCCTCCCCCTCCCAGTGCCTAACCCAACCAGGACGACATAGAAGGCTCAGATAGCAAACTGGACATGCAATGGCCTAAACAACAAAGCAAACATTTGTCTCGACCAGAAACACAAATATTTGCATGATTGGCAGGAAAAAAAGGAATCCCTATCATCATAAGAAAGACCTCAACATAGACTTCATCTGTTGACACAAGCAGTTTAGCCGTCTCTCTCGTTAACATAAGATCAAATGTACAACTCTTTAATTATGATGCATCAGTCCATTTTCCTGTAGTATAGTTTGACAATGCTAGATTCCAGAAAGTATAGTCTATCAACAAAAACCCTAGATTTAACATGTATGATTATTTTCTATTCATAGAAACTCATGTTGCATTTTCTATGATTGACATGTGTAATGAAATTGTTTGTGTGTGAGTCTTTGTGTGTGAGTGAATCTGTAGGTCATATAATACTAGATGTCAATTGTTTGTGGTTTCCACAGCTTGAGATATGTCGCAAGGAGGTCAGTGGTCAAGGATGATATTCGAGGAGGTTGAGATTGATAATATTGATAGTTCACCAATTGGCACTCAACCAATTGTGTCTCAACCAATTGCTAGTGAACGTAGTGCATCCAAAAAGAAGCCAATCCGTGCTGCCAACTACTCTCAGCAAGAGGATCTCCAGCTATGTGAGTCATGGGAGAACATTAGCATGGATCCTATTACTGCAAATGAGCAACCTGGTTCAGCATATTGGAAGCGAATTCATGAGAACTACCATGCCAACAAGAAATTTGAATCTAGCAGGACTACCAACTCTCTTGAGCATCGGTGGGGCATAATTTACAAGGAGTTGCAGAAGTTTCAGGGCTATTTTGAAGAAGTTGAGCGTCGCCATCCTAGTGGTGTGCCTTTCCAGGAACATGTAAGAAATCCTTTCATATTGAACATTAGCATTAATCAATTCATTAATATACCAAAAATGCTGAATCACACATGTCTTTGCTTTTAGGTGTTGGAAGCACAAACTATATATGCAGACAAGGAGCCAAACAAGAAGGGTTTCCCTTTCTATCACTGTTGGTTAAAGGTTAGGCATTGCCCCAAGTTCACGGCTCTTCTGCCCTCCAAAAGGCCTAGAACAAGCAACTCAACACCAATTGATGTTCCTGATCAAGAAGAAGATGATAGTGGCAAGAGCCAAACTCCTGACTCATCCATGCCTAGTGTAAAAAGGCCTATGGGGAGGAAGCAAGCAAAGGAGAAGGTGAAAAGGGGAGGGGAAGAATCTAAGTATGTAGGGATGCTTGAGAAATTGCTTATGGAAAAAGAAAAAATTAGAGAAGGTAGATGGCAGGAGACCAAGATGATGCAAGAGCGCAAGGCATCGATTGAGGAGCGCAAGGTTGCAAATGAGGAGAGAAAGTTGATGTGGGAGCAAGAACAGAAGATTATGTTTTGTGATCTCAACACATTGGACCCCGATGTAAAGGCATATGTGATAGCAATGAGGGCTCAGCTTGCAGCACAAAGGATGGCGGCCTTAAACAGTGGTTTGGGTGGTAGCAACGATGGCAGTGGAGGGTCTGGTTATTTGATGTTATGTGATGAACTTTATGCTTTCAATTTAAATTCGGAACAAATTTGAATTTGAATTTAAATTTTAATATTCGTATTTGAATTCATAAATTTAAATATTGTCCCTCATTGCGAAATCAAAAATATTTTATTGTGTATTGTGCTTTTGTCCCATACATATGCATGTAGTGTGTGAGGAAATAGAGGGAATTGAGAAGTAGGGGCCCTGTTTTGAGGGCTCCTGCTGGAGTGCAGCTCAGAAAACAGGGCCCTCAAAAGTAGGGAGAGCCCTCAAATGAAAAGTAGGGGCCCTGTTTTGAGTAGTACTGCTGGAGTTGCTCTAAGACCATCAGTGGTGGCGAAAGTAGTCCATGTGTGCAACAGTGGTGGATTAGTCCCCACATTAGAAGTTTAAATTTTAAAATAAGTAGCACTAACATGTAATTCTAAGGGTCCAGACACTACTACAGAAAGCCTAATACTAGACGTCAAATCACAGACAGTTTTGTGAAACCGTCTGTGATGTACACTATTACAGACGGTTTTAATTTGGAGGCCGTCTGTGGTATTTGTGGCGGAAAAAAAGAGTATCACAGACGGTTCTTACCGCTGAACCGTCTGTGATATTGAAATATCATAGATGGTTTTATAATAAAAACCGTATGTGATATTCCAGATTATCTCAGACGGTTTTATAATAAAAATCGTCTGTGATACGTTTCCCGCCTTACAATCCCTCAAAATTTCATATTTTCCCGCTTAAGTCCGAGTATGATTCCGTTTTGAGACACCTTCAGTAAAACGGGCATAACTTTTGCATACAGTATCCGTTTTTGACGTTCTAGTACTCGTTGGAAAGCTAACGACGAGCCCGATCCAAAAAAATGACCCGCTTGTGCTAGTCGCCCTCTAAGACCCTGAAAATTGGCCATCTTTGGACCTAAACCTGCGTCGCAAGTTTTTGGTTTCTGTTTTTGCCCTTTTTCTTGGTCTTCCTTTCGAAATTTGGATTTTACTTCAACTGAAAAGTTGTAGATCTCGTCGAAACCTTTCAAATGAGTATATATAAGCTATATAAAACTTTGTTATTTTATCTTTTCAGACTAGTTGCTTATATTGCATCGGTATATAAAATTTTGTGCTCTAACTCACCGACGGTTCTATATATAGAACCGTCTGTGATAATCTGACCGCTGGGCCCGTTGATCCTCCTCAACCCAATCCTAGCCAATAGAAATCCACCAATCCTCACCCCACGGATTGTAGCTCCGCCTCTCCGTTCCCACGCTAAAAATTTCGAACTCCCGCCTCTCCCTCCCCTATAAATATAACCAAAACCCAGCCTGTCTCCTCTTCCTTGCTGTCCTCCTCCTTGCTATTCTCCTCCTCCTTGCAGACGACGCACAAGTCTACGGGAGGCAAGACACCGCAGAAGCAACTAACTCGTGCCAACCGTGCAGGGGCGAGAAGGCATCCAGCTCATGCGTTGCATCAGGGGCGAGAAGGCATAGATGATCTTTGCTTTTTCTCTGTTCTTGTTGTGTAACCTGCTTGTTGTTTTGGGATATTGTAATATTTTTCTCTGTTCTTGTTGTTTAATCTGCTGTTCTTGTTGTGTAACCTGCTCGTTGTTTTGAGATATTGTAATGGTAGGCTCTAATCTTAATAAAAATAGATGTTTTATGTTTGTGAAATGAATTGAGATGTGAATTGGATGTTATACATGTACATCTGCTTGTTTCAGAGGGCATGGCTAGCATTTTCTGAGGCTAGCCAATAAACAGAAATAGGTTTAGGAGTAGAAGGAAATATCACAGACCGTTTTAGTTATAATCACAGACGGTTTTTAGTTAAAAACCGTCTGTGATTTATAAATATCACAGACGGTTTTTAGTTAAGAACCGTCTGTGATATTTAATATCACAGACGGTTTTTTAACTAAAAACCGTCTGTGATTATAACTATCACAGACGGTTCGAAAACCGTCTGTGATGACCTCGTATTATCACTGACCCATAAATTCAGACGGTTCACAAAACCGTCTGTCATGAAAATTTTAAATCGTCTGTGATGACCTTTTCTGTAGTAGTGAGATATATTAACGCTAGATTTAATCTTTTAGACGAAGCGAAGACCAAGTAACAATATGGTTCAATAAGCTGTGTGTTGATGAGGGCAGGCTTGAGACAACAGTGATAGTGCATCCGTTTGACAGCATTGGTGATGGCCTCTTAATTCAACGGCAGAGCAGTGGCACAAGTACACCTCGGTGCAAAAGCACGCGCGTCCCCATACTTCATAAGTGTTAAAATTTTATTTCAGGAGAAAATACACACATTACAAATAAACTGAGAGAACATAGGAGAATTTATGAATTTTTCTATTCTCTTATTTGCTCCCTTTTTTCTTACAAAACTAGCTACAAGCCTTCTCAATATATAGACTAATAATCTCCTACTAACATACGTATTTAGACTTCAAGTTGGACACAACTTCAATTTAAATTATACATAGAGACGAACTCTATCACATCTTAAACTCTAGATCAAAATTATTTCTAACAATAAGATCACTAATTCATCTCAGCCTCCTTAATTCTATACATGTGCTAGTGAGCGCACTCACTTATGCGCGTGCGTGAATATGCGTGCGCGTGTGTGTCCACGGCTATAGTTTTAATGGCCGGTATTCCGGTGGTATCACATAGATCCAGCTCGCCGACTTTGCTATAGTTTTAATGGCCGGTATTCCGGTGGCATCACATAGATCCAGCTCGCCGACTTTGCTATAGTTTTAATGGCCGGTATTCCGGTGGTATCACATAGATCCAGCTCGCCGACTTTGCTATAGTTTTAATGGCCGGTATTCCGGTGGCATCACATAGATCCAGCTCGCCGACTTCTTGTACTTACGCATGAGATCTTATTGGAGCATCGAAGAAAAATGGGAGACGGGAGTGAGGACTTGCTAATTAAAGATTGGACGTCATGTTGATGAGGTAATCAGACGGCGTTGGCTTGTCCGGTTTGTCTTAGCTGCTGACGGAGGTATATCCCGTTTGTAGTTTCTCTCATGCATTAATTACGCATGGCTATGTACTATACATGCTACGTGCAGTGTGTGTACGTACGTACCTGTCCATGCGCTCCTTGAGCTTGAGGAGGAATCGCTCGTGGTCCTCGTCGGCGGCGCGGATGAGGCGCTCGATGAGTGCGCGGCTCTCGCGGGCGCCCAGCCTGCCGACGTCGACGTCCACCTTCTCGCCCCCCTCCGCCATCAGGATGCCCCGCCGCACGCGGTCGTACGTCGGCAGCCGCTCCAGCGCCGCCCACCGCAGCGCCTCCTCGTCGTCCTCCTCATCCTGGAAGCGCGACGACGACCGCGAGAACACGTCGTCGCCTGGCCGCCACAGCGAGCTCTGCCGCCGCAGGCTCGCGATCTTATGGATCTCCCTAGCCATCCTTAATCAGTCGCACTAACTTCTCCCTCTGATCGCTAGCTAGCTTCTGCTTTCTCTCTCCCAGCCCTAGCTAGTTGTTTCTTCTTGCTGTTCTAGAACAACTCGTGTCAGGAGTGTGCATGTATTTAGGCTTTAGCTCTGCGCCTCTGCCTCTGCATGGTTTAACCAGCACGAGTAGAAGCTGAGATATATAGATGAAAGCGATGAAAATATGTACATGTCAAGTCTCCAGTTGGTGAGGACTGAGACCTTGACACATTGGTAAAAGTAAGGCTTTGTAGCTACACACACCTGCCATAACAATGGGCGTCCTCAGGCATGTCTGGTTAGTTGTTGACATGCAATTGGCTGCTGACTGCGTCCCCTCCTTTGTTTCCTTGTGGCTCATTTTCTTCTCATTTTTTCCACGAGGTAACAAAGTTCGAACCATGTACGTCGTCACAATTAGTCAGTAAAGTAGAAGCGACGAGTCTGAAACCCTAAGTTTCCTGCTGACCAAGCGTACGGAGGTCTGAATCTTCATTTTATTTTATTTCGAAATATCCATGGTCGCAGTCGATTTCTTTTTTTTTTTGAGTTTTGAGGAAATTACCTTGCCTACCATATCTGAGAACTGACCCACCATAGGAACAAGTTGGGCGGCCGTCCAACCTAGACATCAAGAATTAAAAGAGTTGCATGTTGCAACAGTAATTTCAAGGAAGATGAGCGATTTAGACAAAAGGCTTACAACAGGAGAACGAATTCGCAGAGATGCAAAATTTGAAATTGAGCTAGAGATTATACTTCTGGATATATCTGTATACAGGTTAGGTTATGTACAGATGAGGGTATATCATGCAACACTACCAGAAATCAGATGTTTCTTGACAAACATGAATTTTTACTGACAGGCCCGCACCAAATTGTCAGGAATTATAATTCACTGACGACCTTGTTTGGAATGCAGAAATTTCATATGAATTTTATCACAATGTTGTAGTTAACAGTTTATTTCCTGCGGGAATCTAGAAAAAATCCTACAAATCCAAATGAGGCCTTAAAGTATTTGAGTAAGTTCTACAAAATTGGATGTGCTTATTCACATTTAGCTCAATTAAGCTAATTATGTAAATCTTTGATTCTATCTTTGGTAAAGTTAAACATTTTTAAAGTCCAATACATGAAGCACAAAATTTTTATTTCACTTGAAACAATTTGTAAAGCAATAAAAGAAAGTACATTTGTAACGCCCCCGTTTTTGGAAACAGGGATGTCGTTATATCCAATAACAGCCAAAAAGTTCAGTTACAGACAGAAAGAGTATCAAGCCTACTCACAAACATTTAAAAGGGTTAATTTAATTAAAATACGAACTAGCGGTCAACTTTAACAATATAAGGGCGACCAAACCCAAAACTTTTAACTTACATTCAAAAGAACTGAAGAAACTTTCTATAGGAACACTTGAGTACGGTCGTAATCCTATCACAAAAATTTGAAGTATTCTTTCTTCGTCTGGTATATGTTGTGGTGGAAATATAGCAAGATTGAGTACAATCAACAGTACTCAGCAAGTCTCTATAGCAGAATGCATTTATAGGGCTATCTTCCATATGCAAGGTTAAATCATAGGATGGTTTGATGTTTCTTTTGTGTAAAGCCAGATTTTCAATATTATATCATAATTAGATTTCAAACCTATGATTTAGCCACTTCAACTAAAATAAAATAAACAAGTAAAATGTCCATAAGCATTTGGCTATGTGGGAGCAACTCTCCTCACAGGTGTTTCACATGTTCGATTCATGGGCCTTAGTCCATGTCCTTTGCCAAACTCCCATTGTCCATGACCGGGGGCACGACTATTCGAATATAGTGTTAACACTCTGCAGAGGTGTGCAACTTTACCCACAAGATATGATTATCTCATTATGTTGGCCATTACATGTTTCCATAGACGTGTGACTGAATAATCATAACAAGACCTTTACAATGCTTGTTTTGGTATTTTCTCCTACTCCAGAGTTATGCACCCTTAACGCTTAAGGAACTCCGTTATTAGCTTATTGCGAGTGCACTCTCTCTCAGGGCAAAGACCTTTCGAGTCTCTTCAAGTAGTGACCCCTATAGGTTCACCCCCAAACACATCCTTCCTCGAGTAATGACCCCGTAGGTCACCCCCAACTGGCGCAGGAGACTATATTAAAACAAAACAAATTAGTCGACCAGGTCCGTCCTATACCAGACTTGTGGTTGTATGGTGGGTGTAGAAATGAGCGCACACGGATTCGGTCCTTAATCAACTCAGGTGAGACAAACCCAACAATCTAGACCTCAAGCAGTACCTGCACCGGTCTCAAGTCAACCTCTCGCCCGGTTCTCCCATCATTTTATAAATCCCCTGTTTCCAGCGGTAACCCATGTTATCATGTTTCAAATTTCAGTTAGCAATGTTTGTGTCGTATTTACTATTATCTCTAAAGCATATCTAAGCACAACCCTTATTTGGCAATATTACTATTGTGATAATCCTATGGTGACAAGAGTAAGGTAATATCAAATGGGAATATAAGAGGTTTCACGGTATCGTGTAGCTAGGCAATCTATACACATAATAAAGGCAAGCATGCATTTGTATTTGAAATCAAAATACTGTATTTAAAAACTAGGTTTAACATGATAAATATAAGGACTTGCCTCCTTTTCTGATATCTTCAATCTTTCCTTTGTAGTGATCGTGCAAAAATAGCACCCACAAGTGCACGGGTTGCCACTGAAATAGCAGCGAGTGTCGTGTTCTCCACAGGGACTAGACTGAGGCTACCGGTGCTCAGCTAAAGGTAGGTCAATCGAAACCGGGGGGAGGGGGGGGGAACTAAACCTAAAACAACTACCAAAACAACCGAACGAGTGAACTATCAAACGAATTGTAACTCGCACGTACGAAACAACGAACAAACTAAACAATTGAAGGACGACGGAACGAACGACCGTACGAATGGACGTCGTACGACCGAACGAACAACACAATGAGAAACTAAACGAACGACGCACGAACGACACTAACGACTACACGAACGAACACGACTACCAACCGACGACCTAACTAACTACCGACCGCGAGAAGCAATGGGGGAGTCTAGAAGCACGGAGGGAGTCGAGAGAGGAAACGGTCGACGACTAACTAGACGGCGGCAGAACAACACAACAAACAACTACAAACGCACGCACAACTTAACTATCGACATACCGCGGAAAGAAGAAAAGAGGGAGGTCGAGAAGCACAAGGGAGGATGTAGAAGCACTAGGAGAGGAAACGGTCGTCGGCTAGCTAATTCGACGATACTCTCAAACATACACACATACTAACCCTGACAATGGAACAAGCACAGGACATCGATACACAGGAAGCGCACACACACTGACCATAAGCACAGACTAACCTAATGCCAACATAGAAAATCTAACTCAGATCACAATTCACATGAACAGAACCAATGCCCATATCCATCATGATCCACAAATCAACATCACATTTCACATCCACAATCACAGTGCATAAACCATCAGTTTAACAATGCACAATTAACAGGAAGTAATAGTTAACCGAAGCAATCACTGAGCAATAGAAGTCAGTAAAAAGAGTAAAGGAGAAGAGTTGAAGATAGATCGAAGAGTAAGAAGTAGTTGCAGAGGAGGGCTCGGTGAAGTTGAGGCAGAGGAGGAAGTCTTCGGTGTCGGTGGAGAGGAAGCAGTCGGAGATGGTGAAGAAGAGGTCGCCGTTGTCGGTGGTGATGGAGATCGGCGGCCCGACGCTTGGTGGAGGTCGCCGGTGCTATGGTGGCGTGGACGACGGTGATGGCGCAGGGGCGGCGTAGATGGAGAAGTGGTGGGGACGCACGGGAGTAGGTGGTGAGGAGCGAAGGGGAGAGGTGGCAAGGGGATCGGGAAGGGAGCAGGAAGCTGCGGTGGCCGGAGCAGTGGAATGCGGACGGTGTGGAAGGGGAAGGCGGCGGAGAAGGGAGGCGGAGCTGGAGAAAAGTGGAAAGGGGAGAGGAAGAGAGACGAGAATGGCAGAGGAGAGGGAGTAGGCGGCGGCGCACTAGATGGGAGACGACTGGATGTGGGGAAGATGGTGGTGCTAATGGAGGATGCGGCAGAGGAGAAGATGCAGGGCGGCGGCGCTGTGGCGACGAGATGGTGGCGTGATGCGGTGAAATGAGGCAGCCGATGAGGTAAGGCCCGGCCCTCGCTGGCGCCGATGGTGGAGAAGAAAAGAGGGAAGGAGGAAACGGGGGCGACGGGCAGAAGCAAAGCCGGGCTCAAGCTTTCCACAGGCAGCGGCGGCGGCTTCTGAGGAGATGGGGAATTTTGGCATTTTGCATATTAGCCCTCGAAAATTCTAGGGTCTACAAGGAGGTCCTTCCCCATTAGTGTTTTCTTCTGTTTTGGCCCTTGGAAACTCCGATTTCATCGCGGAAAGATCCTACGCATCCATGGCGACACGTACATCTATATGGAGCAGCCCGAAGGTCCAGATTTGTCGTTTATGCGCCTCGATTGCATCGGCCTGCAGAAAAATATAGAAAAAATGTAAAATGGTCCATTTCGAGCAATTAAATATGGAAAAATGTGTAAATGATGATAAATGGTCCCAAAATATGAAAAATATGAGGGTAATATGATGGCAAAATATATGTAAAAATGACGCATGTCATGTAGTCTTCGGGTTTTGCTTCAATTGCTCTTGTAGTTCTTCGGTTGCCCAACTCATTGGGTCCAAATACTAACATGGAAAAACGAACACAAATAAGTTTCTACTTTGCAGAATGCAAGTTGGGAACAAAATACAATAAAATAACCAAAAGATATAAAGAAAATAGGTTTGATGGTCAGGGTTTAGGTGGTGGTTGACTTGGTTGGACAGAATTGGAATTGGACTAAATGGGTCCAAATGGTTGAAGGGGTATATAGGCATTATATGGATTTTTGCGAATGGCTGTGGGTATGGATGGTATTGGATTTAGAGTCAGAATATCATCTGGGTGGTTTAGAGCTTTATTGATGTCTGATATGGGAAAACAGAGCAGAGAAATTGGTAAAAAAACTTGAAATGATCAAAATGGATGTATATATGTATTTTAGGGTTCTGTGAACAGTAATGGGTCTGTTATTGTTCATCGCGGGTTTAGTCCTTATCGGGTTGTCGCTACGTACTCAAAGAACAGAGTTACGAGTACTTAGGTGGTTTCTGTTGGCACAAATCTTGCTTACGAGCGGAAGTGTTTGTGGAGCTGGAATACGTGGTCGTAATCGAGTTATGACTACTGAGACCGACTATTCAATGTGGTCGTAAACCACAGTGCGGTCGTAATCCATAGCACGGTTATAAACCACAACGTGGTTGTAATGACTCTTGAGTAGTCGTACTTAGCAGTTTTGGGCATGACTACGAAGTTGGGTGGACGGCCGAGGTTCGACTTCGAGCGTGAAGTCGGTAGAGATTAGACGGTGTACGAGTTGTTACGAAGGTCGAACGACATCTAAGTGGCTGTGGAGATTGTTAGATTTAATTTTGATGAGTTATAAGTGGTCGTAGAAGCTGTAGGCAAAGCCACACTTGAAGCTGTAGTCATAGCCACAGTCGAAGCAGTGGTCGAAGCCATATCCGAAGTAGCAGTCGAAACTGCGGAAGTCGAAGTCGGAGGCTCCAAGTACTATACACCGAGTACTGTGCATCGAAAACTGTAGCTTCGAGTATGAGGCAGTCGAAGACATCGAGTACACAAGAAGCTGTGGTCGTAGCATTGAGATGATGCACCATGGTCAAAGGCACCATAGTCGGAAGAACACTGTTTCAGCCAGAAGCATCCAAGTGTCTTAAAATATCGAACGACGTTCGAGTGGTTTAGGAGCATCGGACGGCGTTCAAGTGACTTAAGAGCATCGGACGTCGTACGAGTGGGCCGTTCGAGTGGTGTTGCTCAAGACTCAAAGCGGTGCGGTCAAAGCTCCTCTCGATTAAAAGGTGGTCGGAGAGTTCAAGCAGTCAAAGAGTTCAAGAGGTGGAGCAATTGGAAAATTCGTGGTTGAAACAACAATTTGTGACCACGGGTGGGTTTTTGGGGCCACGAGGATTCCATTTTTGGCTCGGGAGCGGCTGGAAGTCAGGCGAGTATCGGCGGTGAGGTCTTCTCTTCTCAGGACTTCTGAATGACACAAGGGCTAACAGCGGGTTAAGGGGACAATAGCGTTAGGGTTTGGGCACCTATGGGGTTAGAGGAAGCTCAGGGAAGTGGTTGATTGGGTCGGGGTTCACCAGGTTGAGCTGTCCATGACGAGGTCTCATGGTCAGGCGACGGCGCTAGTTGCCAGCGTGGTAAGGGGTTCGAGGAGCTAAGGCAACAGTTCGGTGGTGTTCCTGAGAGCATAAAGGTGCTACAGGCAAAAGCAATTGGAAAGTAATCAATTGAATAGACAGAATCAAAACTTGGCTTACATTGAGGTCTTCGGGTGGTCACTAGCGAGGCTCTGGTTGAGGGCTTAATTGGGGTGTGGGGGTGGCTCACTAGACGCCTATGCGATGTCTAGGAGGAGGTCTTGGGCTTTTATAGTGTCCCATGGCGGTTCGGCACAGGGGCGAGGCTAAGGCAGCGGCGGCGCGTGGCAGAGGTCATGAAGGCACGGTTCTACTAGCAGAGGGGAGGTACAGGCTGTCTTGGGCGCAGCATTGTGGTGGTCAAAAGTGGTCACAAGCGTGTCAGGTCGACTGTGAGAAGATGAGAGTAGAGAGAGCGAAATGGACGGCGGCGATGAAATTTCCTTGACGGCTCGACCAGGTGAGAGCTGTGGCCATTAGGAAGTGTGTAAGGTGTCAGGGATATCATACACAACTTTGGCAGGAGATGACAAGGCGGCAAGGTGGTTTGCGGCGCGAAGCAGTAGTCCAAGAGAGAACAGAGAGAGCGGGAAGAGCTACGGCGGCGGCAAGCTTTGCTGGCTAGGCTGACGTGTTGCCAGTGCAATTAAGAGGGTGTTAGAGGCAGGAGGGACGAGGTGGTACGGGCTCTGACCATTCTGTAGGGGCGTGGTAGTGGCGGGAAGTAACGGGAAGGGGCGGTGGTGAAAAGATCAGGCAGTGGAAATGCAGAGATGTGGCGGTGAGGTGGTGGGGCGAGGCGGCCATGGCGGTTGGCCAGGTGTGTGCTGCGGCATTTAAGGGGCAAGGTACGATGGCTTGTGTTTGCAACGAGGGGCCTCACGGAGTTAAGAATTGCGGCGTGGGAAAGGTCGGTCGTGAGTGCAGAGGCGGTTGACAGAAGAGAATTCTGGCCCAGCTGCCCTTCTGTGCGGTCATGGTGCATTGATGGAGGATGCCAGGAGTGTGCCAGGCAGGAGTGCGGTCGATTGACTGATATTTGCGGTGATGTCTAGAAGACGGCGGTAGAAAAAGGGTGTTGCATCATTTTGCAGACAGGGAATAGTGAATAGAGACGGCTCAGTGGTTTGCTCAAATGTCTAGAAAAGACAGCATGACAAGAAAGAAGTACAATTGGGTGGAGGAGTTGAATTGAGCAAAGGTTCAATTCAAACCAACATTCAATGAAATTCAGTTTGCTTTTGAATTCTGGGTTGTTTCAGATTAAGCTAACAAAACTTGAATTAACAATAGTTTTCATCATATTTTGTATACTGATATGGCTTATTGTTAGTGCCACAACCATACCGAATCCTAAACACGGTCGTATACAATCCTACAGGTGAACTTACAATATTTTGATCCTAGTACCGGTTTGTATCATGGTGTATGACATCTTTTTTCCCGCTAAATCCGTGTAGGACTTCCTGATAAACTCGGTCACTAACTCACAGTATGCCCTACATTTTGCAATACAAGAATTACTTCGTATTTTTATAAGGAGGTAGTACCCATATACAAGGTTATTTAGTCATCTTTGGTTCATTTGCTTTAGCATTGCGCGTGTATGGAGGTGGCACGGCGCACGGCGATGGATAAGCGTTGGCGTAGAGCTGTATAGAATACACGAGCTGCTTGGGGGGGGGGGGGGGGGGGGACAACTTGAGGCCTTGGCGACGGGCCGAGCAACCGACGGTTGGTGAAGGGAGACCGCGGCCGGGCGAACTTGGCAGCGCACGGCGCCGACGCACGCGGGTCAGCTGCGTGATAGCGGCCTAGGAAGGCAGAGAGGCCGGGTGAAGGGGCGTGCAGCGCTGCAGCTCACGGGAAGAGACGTCCACTACGGGCTCCACCCTTCGGTTGGTAGCAGGCGGCGGTCTTGCCACGGGATGTCCTAAATTCCTAGTCCTATGCGTGGCGCCGTGGTGGGTGGAGGACTTCAGGCGAGCGAGAACATTCCAGCAACCAAACCACGCGGCGTCAGCTGGTGAACGCAACAAAACACACGCATGAACTAATCGTTCGAAAGGGGAACCCGATCGATTAACCAAATCGTGTCTTCCTTTTCCTCTGCGACGGCAAAATAATATAATGCCTTTGGTGGAAGAACATACTCCGTACACTAACAAACAAGTGCAACACGCTTCTTATATATGTCAAAATTCACCAGGCATCTCTCCGCTGCATTGCACAGATTTGCATTCTTAAGCGAGTCCAGGGGTGCAGGAGCAATGCCGACGAAAGGGTGAATAATGCCTTCTCAAAGTCTTTCTCCAAACATCTAGAAATCATCTATTCCAGTAGCTAACGAGCTATAAAGATCAGTTTTAACAGTCTAAGTCTAAATAACAACCCAAAGCAGCAAGGACTTACAAATTTAGCATCTAACCGGTCTGATCGCCATTGGAAGTGTGTTTGACCGACCAAACCGTCGGTCTGACGAAGCCTTGGAGTGGTCTGACAACTCCCCTATTCTCAAAACAGAAAATCAACCCAGGCTAAAACCAAATTTGGTGCAAACTTCAAAATCCAAGTCCAAATGAATAGAAATTTTGCACATACATTACTGAGTGCCTTAGAAACATATTTCATCCAAGAATCATGTGGATCTTGCCAAAGTTCCAACATTTTCTCAAAACATGCAAGGTTGCATTCAAACTAGACAAATATCAAAAACTTGACAACTAGCTTGCTTGTAGGCTAAGAACTGCCAAGATGAGTTTCCACATGTCACAATAAATAAGACTATCCAAAGAATCGAAGCCAAAAGATCAAGATTCCTCAAGAAAGTCTCCAAATCAACAAGAATTGGACAACTTCGAAATCTTGCAAACCACGGTGCCTACATAGATGGGATTTGATTTATAGGAGTCATCTCTATCACTTACATGTTCTTGGCACGCTGCAAGATCAAGAAAGGGAGAGCAGATGCAAACACCAACGAGAACAAGAGCACATCAACCAAGATAAGAACATACTACTACTACAGAAAAGGTTATACTAGACGCCTCATCAGAGATAGTTTTATAGAATTTGTCAGTGTTAAGGTGCAGCGTAGTTATCTCATACCGTTGTACTAGCGTGACCATCTATATTACAACCGATGGTAAGAACTGTCAGTGATGGCCTACTTATTATCATACTATTTGTTTTTGGTGATCTAAGGTTAGTAATATATGTAATGAAATGCATTATAATCTAACTAGATCTGTGCACTTTTTAGTTGGAAGGAAAGAGAAATCTAACTTGGTAGTTTTTACTCTAATTTAAGAGTGGATTTCACTCGTATCTACATTAATTCTTGTTGGATTGGTTTATGAATCATAGCTAGTTACTTTAGATGGATAAATTATGGTGAATGATAATTATGTGTAAGAGCTAGTGTACGTACATGTAATAGCTACCTAGGAGAGCATTAATCTAATTTACATTAATTTGTTATATGTGTAATGTAGATGGATCGAACCTGGATATATGTTGGGAACTGTGTGAGTAAAGAGTACATCGATGATGTGTCTGCTTTTAGAAGAGCTGCCGAACAGGATATGTTGAAGAGGGGGATAAAATTTATGTACTGTCCATGCATTGATTGTGAGAATCTTAAGATGTTTACCAATTCAGTGCAGGTAGAAGCACATTTGATTCAAAGGGATTTCAAAATGTGGTATATATGTTAAAGCAGTCACGATGAAGAGCAGATTATGCAGGAAGGTAGTAACATCATTGAGAAAGACAATGATATACCAGATGTCGATTGTTCTTTCGATGAGGATAGGTTGCATGATAATAATCTGGATCAGATGTTGCACTATGCAGAAGGAAACTATAGTGAGAGAGAGTTTGGTAAATTCAAAGGCTTGATGGAGGACTTAAAGAAACTATTTTTTCCAGACTGCAAACCAAAATACACAAGGTTATCATCCGTACATGAACTGCCCTATATCAGTGCCATTGGATCCAAATTCCATAGGGTGTGAAGGTCAACAAGTACGACATCACTATTGTAGACTTCGAACGTGTCGGGTACAAAGACGAATTATTCATACTCGCTAAGCAAGTTATTCAAATTTTTTATGTAATGGACCCGATAAATAAGATCCGCCACGTAGTTCTTCATGGGAAAAAGATTTATAGAAGTTGAGAATATCGTAGATGAGTAAGAGTATAATCAATTTGACGAGTTGCCTCCATTCAGAGACGTCATCAGGCCCGAGGAAGAACTTGGTGAGAAAGCTAGATATATGCGCGTCAATCATTGTGAATGGCTATTTTTAAAGAAAATAGCCAAGTGGAATTTTGAGTGTAATTCACCTTGAATTATAAATCAATTTGAGTTTTAATTCACTTATCTGTCATTTATCTATAATCTACTTGCTTATTTTCAGAGAGCATGATTAGAATTTCTTGAGGCTAGCCAAAAAAAAGAATTTTTTTTAGCTATGCAAAGAACTATCACAGATGGTTTCTAACACAAAACCGTCTATGATACGTAGACCATCACAGATGATTTTTTATATTAGCCATCTGTGATATGGTTATTTTTATAAACCATATGTGTTGTGACTGATCACAAACAGTTATTTTTAAACCTATCTATGATAATCTTCTGTATATACAGACACTTAGGGCGAAAACCTAACTCACTCTATGCACACTTAGGTTCATTCCCTCATTGTTCTACTCCCCGTTGTGTGCCACCACCTCCTCTGGTTCCCCCTCGAGCACCGCATTGGTGCCTCCTCTCTATTGTTCTCGGTCATGTGGTTCCTCCTCCCGGCTCCCCATTGCCGTCGCGCGGCTCGTCCCCAGCTCCCTATTGCCATCGTGCGGCTCCTCCTCGGCTCTTCAGTTGTTTTAGGTGATGTATGGATGGGATCTTTCGTGTAATCTATGTAGCTCGCTATATGCATTTAACATCTACTCGCCTTTATTTGGATCTTGTCCCCATCACTATCGCATGGCTCCTCCTCGGCTTTGGGTTGCTAAAGCAGCTAAAATGGGTTATTAATGGAGAATTGGTAAGGGGAATAAAATTAGATTTTGGAAAGATCATTTGTTTGGGAATTCAAGTCTACCTATCCTGTTTAACGAAAAAACATATTGTGAACTCTAATGGATGGCACTAGCATCAAATTCACTTTTAGAAGATGTATTGATGAAAGGATAATTAATATGTGGTTTGAAATATTGAATATTGCTGACTCTACTATTTTCAGCGAGGAAGAAGATGTTACAGTTTACAAATGTAATTCTTCTGGAGTCTATTATACCTTTGTGCAGTAGTCAATTTTGGTAGTATCTCTGTTATAAATATTCCTGCTATTTGGAAACTTTATGTCCCTCCTAGGGTGCAAGGCTTTTTCTCGGCTTTTATCTCATAACAAATTGCTTACTAGAGACAACTTGAGCAAAAGACCAAAATCATGATGATACTTGTTTATTATGTTTAGGAAAAGAATCTATTGCCTACCTATTTTTTGAATGTGATGTGATGAAATTTGTTTGGTCAAAGATTTCACATTTATGAGGAATATTAATTGGTGATGATTTTGAATTAGTTCTAGATTTTGGATAAGTAATACTGACAACGCTGCTAGAAATTGTTTTTGTGCAGTCATCCTTTGAAATTGTTGGAAATTAAGAAATGATATTTACTTTAGGAAAGGGTGGTGGACAAATTTGCCGGTGATACACAGGACACTAGAGAGTAATAAAATTTTATCTATAATATTTAGTTTGTGTTTTATATACCTCATACTGAAATGTAATTTGAATGCTTCATAGATAGCAACAAAGTGATATGGCATCCACACATTCTTTGGGGTCTGTTTCGCTGAATGCGTCTGATGACCAGACCAAAGGAGCAACTAAATGAGAAGGCCTAGGCATCCTAGGAAAGCAGCGACTGCATTCCAGACCACCTGTGGGATAGTTGCAAGGCAACGGGTCCCTATCACCACATCGAGCTGGAAGTCTCTAATGTGTGAAGAGAAAGAGCAACTTTGGGAAGAGTTCTCAAGGTCTTTCGAGGCCAGAGAAGAAGTCCAGGGCCTTGTGTGATGGCAGGCGCTCGTAGTGATGGGCAAGGCATGAAAGTATTTCAAGAGCATATTTGTTATGAAGTATGTAAACTAGGATGTGATGCCATTATCAAAATATCATTTTCTCCATCCGAATATATGGAAAGCCTTTGTGGGAATGATATGTTCCCTAAAGGCAGGGATTCCCAGACGACTCCAGCTCATATAGGAGTTGGAAGAGATCGAAAGCCAAGCGCGATGAGTGCATAAAAGAGGAGTTTTGTGCAGAATTTTCTAGGAAGCTAGCATGTTTGGAGGAAAGGCTGGATCAAGTGCTCAGCCAGTCGCAGGCTCCCCCTGTTATTATGGAAGCTAGTCTACGTCACTATCGGAGTAGCTACACGTCCACACACCAATCTAACCAAAGCGACGCCTAACTTCTGATCGAGAAAATCCAGATAATGTATATCTCTGGAAATGCTCCAAAGATAGACCTATAGGACGTCTTAACTAATTATGTATCGTTTTGTAGGAGCCCACGCCCTACAAGCTCCAAGTGAGGCTGATTAGATCTATTCCTATTGAGGTTAGGCGGGGGATGACGTTTCTATGGTAGGAAGGGACAGTGCTGCACGGTGTCCAGCTGGTACAGGTTATGCCAAAGTCCAGGTGGACATGATACATGACCCTTTCATGGCCATCCCGCTAGAGAAGCCCCCGAATGAATACATCATAACACCAGGGAATGCCATGCACACTTTTTTCCAGCGGCCCAAGAGGGATGTCGTCTTGGACCCTACAATGCCGCGATCTCCACATAACCATGCCTCTCCAACAGAACACCCACGAATCCACCTCAACCTTCGCTTTAGAAGGTCACAGTATCGGCTCTCGTGGAGATGACGCTGGAGAAACAAGAAAAGTATACTGAGTTATCTCCCGGGAAGATGTATCACAAGCGAGGCGCTAAGGCCAAATCGGAGAACATTAAGACGCCTCGCAAGCCCTGGACGTTTTCCCTCGAAATGCCGTTAGTCCTCGACACACTATTACCCCACCTTGGAATGGGTCGCAAGCGTTTGCATGCTTAGTATATGCGGAGGACCAATGAGTGGAGGACAAATTGGCCTACTGAATTCACCATTAGATACACGGAGATGTATTTTCTCCACAGCTAGACTTCTTCATCATGGGCTTCGATGACTTATTCAAACTATTCAACCTCAATGCCTTCAATGCCTCACTTGTACGATGCTGGACACTGCAAATATGTACACTCAAGTTTTACAGTCACGTAATACCGATAAATGTCATTACTTATTACTTATGTGTGTGTATGTGTGCGGAGTGAGGGAGTTAGTGGAAGTAGACGACCGAAATTAGACCGGGCTGCACTGGATGTAATCCAAGCCGAACACATGTCGGCCTGAGAGAAAGTTGAGATTAGATTGGCTTTTTAATTTACAGAAAATCTAAGCAACTTCAAAAACACTTAGAGAAGAGCAAATAAATCCCAAAAATCTAGAAAAATTCACAGAAAGATTTTAAATCTAGGAGAACTTAGGAAAAATAAAATCAACTATTTTTGGCTTTTAGAAGACAAACAAATTAAGTTTTCTTACTCTAAGCTTTGGAAATAAAATTGAGAAAAACCAAATAAATTCCAAATAAATCCAATAAAATGCAAATAAAGTTTTGGGATGTTACATATAATTACTTGCTCAGGGTAACAAGGACTACATACTGGTGCCCGCTAACCAGAGATAAGTGCTTCACTAGTTGCTATACAAATTTCATTTGTACTTTATACGCAACGCGAACTTAGGTTTAATGACTATGGCGATATACATGAGTTGGTGGCACTGGATCATTATAGTCACTATAATAAAAGTGGAATAAGGTAATATACTTTGATTCTCCACTCGAGAACAACCATGACTTCACCCTTGTGCAACAAACACTCGACAGGTATGTTCATTTCTGTAGAGACCCGAATATACAAATCTGGACTCTCCTGTGTATACTGCACCAGTCTAAGATCACGCTACTGCACACAGTATAAACAAAGATGAAATATCGACCATATCACAATTTACTAAGAAAAGACTCAAATATAATTAATAATTATCAGAGTACGACCTTATGGCCAAGCTTACAATTAATAGCCTAAAGGCTTAAAGAAACTAGCAGCGGAAAAACAGAAATGAGCATAGTAGCCATTCGACATGCCCACAGGCAATCGACTGGGGAGCGAAGTCCTAATCCGCGAAGTTGTTGAAGTATCCTCCGTCTAGTAGCTCCTACTGATCTGGTCTTTCTTCCTCAACTGAGCAAATATGGACAAAAATCGTGAGTACATAGAGCACTCAGCAAGTCGGTTGTAATAAAAATGCAATATAGTATGCAAGGCTTACCAATGGATGGCGGAAAGGTTCATTTTGCAGAAAGCAACAATTTAAAGTAAATACAATAAATAGATTGAAAAGCGAACTTTGAAAATAATAATAAATAAGTAATAAAAGGAATTGAGGCAAACCCCAAGTAAACTGGCCATTCACTTCAATGAATCACCCATGAACCAAGATTCACGTAATGAACCACCAGTGAATTAGCCATTCACTCCCCAACTTAACCCAACTAGACTTTTATGAAAACTCTACCACTTATGTGAAATCACCGAGCATTGTCCATGATCGAGGACATGGCTATTCGAATAGTTTTACACTCTGCAGAGGTTGTACAACTTTACCCACAAGACATGATTATCTCATATTGCCACTAGATTAACACACTTCCTTTAGTGTGCGGTGGAGAGATCATGACAAGGCCTTTACAATGTTCAATCTCAACTCAGTTTCGCCACGCTAAGGTTTCGCCGTCGAGTATGCTATCACTTAGTCGACAATTGCCCCCTCTTGCACCAGTGTAGATCCATGGCTCCGACCACACCACACTCATCCCAACGATAGAACTGAAATTGAAACTCCCAAATTAATCAGCCAGGTCCATCCCATACTAGACATGTGGTTGTACAGTAAGGCTCAGATCAATGGCGCACAAAGTTAAGTCCTTAGATTTACCCAGGCGAAACATCCATATCCCAATGTGCAAACTGCACCCCCTTTACTATACGATTATTCGCCCGAGTGAAAACCATTTTTGTATAACCAACACCAATGACACCCCATGTCATGACACACAAATTTTATCACTGTGGCTACCACCACGATTCTATATCTCATTAAGTCAAAATTATTTATTTGATCACATGTGATGATAAACCTAACGTACTACAAGTATGGTTAAGCAGTGTAAGCGTACAACCTATGTGACAACTAATATTATATCACTAGACAATTACCCATCCTATGGTGACAATAGAATCATGGCAACCAAATTATCAAGGAGGAATAATCAAATTGGATAATAGCTACCAATACAAAGGTTTATAATATAATAGCGATGCATGATAATTTAAAACAAAGTAATACATAATAGATTTGAAAACTAGGTTCAACATAATCAAAGGACATGACTTGCCTTGACCTTGCTCAGTCAATGGCTTTTGATCTTCAAATCTTGCTTCAGCTCCTTCGAAAGCGTGATCTAACGAGAGAGAAAATGAAACAAAACACAAAATAAATTCAAATGAACTCAAAAAACTTTAAAACTAGAACCAAAAGATAGAGCTTAATTTTAGCTGAATTTAGGAAAAAGAATCGGGTCAATCGGAGCTAGGACGAAGGAGAATGGGCTCTCGAAAATCTAATTTGGAGAAAACTGCTAAAAATCAGAAAAGCTACTGTGCTGTGAACTTGGTGCACGGAGAAGGCTAGTCTACGGTGGACTTAGCTCATAGAATAGTACACTGGTTGACTGGGCTTGCTGACACAGTGGCTGACTGGGCGAACACGTGTGCACTAGGGCTGACATGGCATACTGACATGGCATGACACGTGGTTGATGACATGGCATGCTGATGTGGCACTTGGGATGACTCGGTTGCTGATGTGGCACACATGTGGACGACACATGGTAGACACGTCGGCCTAGGGCTGACATGGACGGCTTGCGTGGCGGTGCTAACTTGGCTAGCTCACGGGTCCACGGCTGACATACGGGCCCTGCATGTTAGTGGCTCAGTGCACGTGGACCGGGTTCACAGGAAATTGAAGCGACACGGTGCGCGGGTGCGGGCGAGCTGGCGGACACGCGGCGTGAAGCGGGCGATGCGGACCGAGGTGTCGGTGCATAGACCGAGGGCGGCGCACGGCAGGCAAGGTGACTGGCGGCGGAGGGGTTTGGTCAGCGGCACGAGACGGCGCTGAGGCGAGGACCGGATGGCGACTCACCGACAGGGAACGGTGGTGAAGAACGACGATGACTCAATGGCGGCGACTAACCGACGAGGGCGACGAACGGTAGCCGGCACGGGAGATGATGAGGGCGACGACGCTCGATGGAGAGGCTCAGAAGGCGATGCGGTTGTGGGGTGCGGAGAACGAGGGGGAGCTCAACTTTATAGCGTGGACGTCGAGGTCGTGCTGGGCACGGATGCCGAGTCTGAGGTGGCGACGGCACGGAGTTCAAAACAGAGACGGTGGTGGCAAAACGGACTCGAAGACTGAGAGTCCCGACCAGAGACGACGGGTCTGACAGGTGGGTCCCACCTGTCAGCGGCACGGAGGGAACCAACGGCCAGGATTGAGCACGGGCAACATGGATGGCACGGATTGGCGGTGCGTGGCAAGTGCGGTCGGGTTGGTAGGTGGAGTGGGCCGGTTTGGTGGGCTTCGGCCCACCTGGCCTTTTAGGGATTTTTGAGGTTTTTCTTTTTCCAGAAATTCAAATAAATATTTTTGAGCTCTAGAAAATAGCAAATAAATCCAGAAAAATCCAAGAAAATTCCTTGAGACATAAGAAACCCAAGTAAAATAATTTTAGAAAATTTTAAAGTTTGTTTTAGTCAAATTAAATCCTTTTCATTTATAAAAATTCCATTTAAGCTTTAATTAATTCCAGAAAAATCCAAATGGTGAATTTTATTTTAAAAGCTTCAAAAAGGCTCTAAAAATCATGATGTTACAATTTCCTCCACACATAACTCTATTATAGTCTTTCCTTTGTTTGCAATGGATGAGGATAACTTTTTGGAATCACGTAGGTCGTTCAGCATCTATGTTGTTAGGGGAGGGTGACACAAGGAATCGAGAACCACACTGCAATATATGACATGATTTTCATTTCCTACTACAATACAATAATCCTATATCACATTTTATAATAATGCCTCTCGAACTGACTATACCTATGTATATAATTCTATTTTTTGCAGTACCACCAGCAACTATAAGGCAATCTATGTGCATTTTACATTTGCCGTCATATGCAGAAAATCATGAGTGTTAAGATGAATGGTCTAGAGGTTTGTCAATATCATAATAATTATTTTATAATTATTAATTTAAACATATATGCTTACTACTTTACTCCTCCTAGTGACAGGGCGTGACAATCAAATCAAGTACATTCAATCTGAATAAACTCTCAAATGTTTGAGGACGGCTCTCCACATTCTTCATTATAGAGGTCATTGACTTAAAAGGAGAGTTTCACTCCGGTGACATCAATTAATACATGTTCAAACACTTGATTCAATTATAATTCACATTGAGTTGTAATTCAATTGTAACTTTAGCGACAATACATGAACATTCTTTTACAAATTGATTTTTAGTTGTAATGCACTTTCAGTTGTCAATCATTTTGAGTTGTAATTCACTTATCTGTCATTTGTCTATAATTTTCTTACTTGTTTTCAAGGGCATGGCTAGCATTTCCTGATGCTAGCCAAAAAACATAAAATTTTTTGGCTATACAAAAAACTATCATAGATGGTTTCTAACACAAAACTATTTGTGTTACGTAGACAATCACAAACAGTTTTTTGTATTAGCTATCTGTGATTTGTCAGATATTACATATGGTTATTTTGAAAAACCGTCTGTGTTATGACTTATTACAGACGGTTTGAGAGCTATCTGTAATAACCACCTATTATCATTGACGGAATAAATCAAATGGTTTAGAAACCGTCTTTGAGGAGGGTTACGAATAGTCTGTGATGACCCTATGTGTGGTAGTGTCACTTTATGAGGGATGAACAAAGTTGAATTATTGCTGCTTGAAGATGAAGGTTTCATAGCCAATCCATAAGGAGGACAAGAGAGCATACCACCCTAACCATAGAACTCAAGAATAAAATGGCTAGGATAGTTGGCTTGCAAGCTTCCATCCTCAACCCATTAATAGGTGGGACAATCAACCCACATCTACCGTAATGGATATTATTCACTAGCACAATTGGGAGAAACTTATTAACCCCACACAACATGGATTTTACCCTTTCACTTAACTTATGCACATTTTTTAAAGCACATGGATTTGAACCCATTAAGTCATTAGTCTTTGATCGATTTGAGCTTCTCAACATCTCCTTAACATAAACTGCTTTCCAAAGCGTTGTTCAGGCGCCGTGGTTTTGATCCAACGAAATTCCGATATTTGACCAACCACCAAAATATCTTTGTCTTGACCTGGTCTTCTTCTATCCTTGTGAGCAATTATCATTCTTGTCACGTGTAGGTACACAAATCTCTCCCGCTCCAACTCCCACCGGACCACGCTTTACTTGGACTGACCAAACCACTTGGTGTAACCCATCACTCCAACCTTTTCTTAAATATTTTTTGCCTTCCTTGTGCCATGATTAAGCTCAACCACCTCACCTAGCTTCCTTAACTGTTTTGAACCTCGGCTCCTTCATAAGCGTAGTTCTGGTTCTCGTTGTTGACCATAGTTGATTCTAAGTTTCTCTGCACATCCAAAGACCAAGCAATCATGTTCGGGTAAAAGTTCTTCACAACTTGATCCATGTTAGCTTATACATGTTTCATATAATATAAATGCACTGACCTAGGGCAATTCGACTGGATCCATGATCAAATTCCCAAAGTTCAAAATTCTCATCCGAAATTCAGACTAGCCGGTCTGACCACTAGGTGCAGTCGGTCTGATCACTCTATAGGGCTGTTTTGATCGCTCAACAGGGCTGGTTTGTTTGCTTGGTTGAAATCACCAGATTGAAAATATAAATCTTTCACAAATTTGAATTTTAACTCAATGCATATTGACAATGGTTCATCACAAATATTTTTGGATCTTTTCACATGGTCCCACAAGGGGCCTAGGAATGCCGAACCCAGGGATTGTGTACACAGTACACTATCATATTGATAACCCCTTCTTGTTGATACGAGAAACCTACTTTGCGAAGAAGGGCAGCTCTGGATAGGGCATACATGCCCACTGCTCTATTTATGTAAAAGAACTGTACTCTCTTCATTGAATAATATAAGGTGTATAGTTTTTAAGTCTTATTAATGAATAAAGTGTGCATGTAAATTTCACGATGTTTTTTTCATAGTGTTTCTATTTATTTTCTCTCCTATGAGCATTTATTCGTTACCGCCCATACAAAGTATCATCTCTTATCTTTCAAAAGCAATCATAAGAAGGTACTTGAGACATTTTCTCTCGTAGCTTTCTCGAATTTGTCACCTTCTTAATCTTTTGTGTAGAGTCAAAATACTTGGATCCAGTAAAATCTTCTGTTATGGTTCTAAGAAAAAGATGCCTTCAACTGACTGGTATTATCTATCGAAAATGTGCGGAAATATGGCTTAGCATGCACCACATCTTGCTTACACATAGCATCACTAGTGTTGTGGCCACCAAGCGGAGAGACGAAGTATTGTGGATATCTAAGCACTAGGCCTCCGCTCATCTTATGAGGTGTTTAACCAACCTCCCTGGGCAGACGGTAAAGAAAAGATAGAATTGACTCCCTGGGCAGACGGTAAAAGAAAAGATAGAGTTTTTTTGACAATAAAAGAAGAGATAGAATTGACTATCGTACTGACGTGAACAGAAACGGACAATCCGAACTCTCAAGTGCCTGCACAGTTGATCCACAACGCAAAAATCAAGCTCACATGAGCTTTTACCACCACTTCCTGTAGAAAATCCCCTGTGGCAAGCCCTGTAGCAATCTGCCTTTCCTTTCTGAACCCTTTGCCCACAGCCACAGACCAGCTTTTGAATATTCTTGGACATCCTACTCCACAGCAAGCCCTGAGCCGCTTTTCATCTTTGAGGCCTTTTTCCACCGAGCTGCCTATCGGCAAGGAATGATCCCATTCATCATGAGCCAAGAAAGTAGAGAAACTCCTTAAAAGAGAACCCCTGATTCCTTGCGTTCTGCACCGACCCTGGCCGCGCTTTCTTATCTTGCAAGCTCTCTAAGGAATAAACCTTCCCGTGACGATGACAAGACAAAAAGATCTGCTCTAGGGAGAGCTCCTGCTGCTAGCTGGTGGATCCGTTGCAACCTGATAAGGCGGCCCAAAGATTGCACGTATTCTAAAATAACAACTAAAAAAATAATGGAGTACATCTTTGTAAACCATTTGTAACAACACCTACTTATAGATGAACAAAATCGTTGCAGAACATCCTGAACACTTACTGACAGGTGGACCCCTTAAATTCCATTGTGTAAGCCAGCCGGACGTCGCTTAAATTGATAAGAGCAGTGTCTAGTTTACCATCCTCTGAAGCGACTAAGACACGAAAAAAGCCGAAAAGTCGGTACCTCAGTGCTTTCTCTTACCAAGCAAAGCGCACGAGTCAGATTCCTTTCCACTGGGGACGTCGCTTCAAAGTTCAAACCCCAGCCACTATAAATACCAGCTCCACACATCGCTGTGGTGTATCTCACTGTCGATCGCTTGCACATTTCCTACTCTTAGTAGTTACCACAGTAACCTGGTAAGGAGGAGATCCATCTGAAAAATTAAGCGAAGGCATGGAGGCTTCCTCTGATCACGGCCACCAGAAGAACCAGCCCGACGGGGCATACAACGGCTCCGACAGCAATGGCAAGTCGAGGGCGGATTTCTACGCCGGCGCGGTGGCACAGCGGGCGCTGTACGGGCCGAGCCCGAGCCGGTGCCGCGGCGGACCGAGGAGGGTGGCCGGCAAGGACTCCAAGCCGCCGAGTAGGCTCAGCAAGATGTCTGGCGCGGAGGGCGCCTGAAGTATATGGAGTGTGGAAACGTTCTAGCTAGCTAGTATAGCTAGTGACTTAATTTGCCTATCTTTTCGTGTGGGTTGGGAGCCTTGGTGTACGTAGCTGTGGTTCGTGTTGTGGCGCCCCCATGTCATTAACTTGAGAGTAATAATACTTAAATAACATATTACTATTTGTTTGTTCGGTAGAACACCGCTTCAACGAGTAGTAAGGCTTACCAGAGTTACGTAGCGGAGCAAAAAACAAAAATTATGCATTCATACAGTTGTTAGCCACACAGGGCTATAGTCTTAATTACAATTTATTTAAATACAAAGAAGATATGGAGATTTATACTCTATCCCCTGACGACCCTGCTCCACTGGACGTCTACTCGTCCCAACCGCTATATAAGATGTCCACCTCACCGTGGTTCTCAACGTGATCACCCTTATCCCACGCGGCCTCATTTGCGCCTGTGTATTCTATATGTCACTCGAGGTATTCCCCCGGCCGAACTGTGGTCTAACAAACAAAAGTAATAGCAAGGGTGAATACTAGTGTACTTAACAAGCAATAATAGCAAAATACACTGTATGACTCTTTTCTGTTTCTTTATCATAGATTCTAGATTCATTTCTTTTCTGGAAACTACTTTTTCAAATTAAGTTGCAAATTTTTAATTAATGAAAAGACTACTAGTCACCCGATGAGAAGAAAGACCCCTAGTAGTCTCTATAGCCTCAAATCCAGGAGATAGACTTGAATTCATGATTTTCTATAGCACTACACAGACTTGTGTCACTATACCCATAGCTACTCTGAACTTCTTGAAACTAGGTAACCCACATTTCCTTTGATGTGGTGCCATGTTCAGAGTACGGAATATTTTTCCATGTTACGCTATTAAATCTCCACCAAAAAAAATTCTTAGTTGATAACCTAGGGCAGTTTCTCATCCTCACCCGACACGTCCCCGACCTTGAATAGATGTTGGTTGGGCTGGTTATCCCTTCACCCAATACTCCACCACCGCTAATATATACGTCTCGGATCCCCCACTTCTGGACTTGAGCTACCGGTCTTGGGTTCTTCCACTCATTATACTACTTACGCCTTGTGGAGAGATAGTAACGTAACAGGGTAGTATTTTCTGCTCGTCAAAAGTGAAATATGGATAGCACTTAAATACAACCCCCTTTCTAAGTAAGAATTTGTTGGTCCTTATGTTATAACCATATGTAAAGGGTTCCACAATCCCTCTCTTTCCTGACGAGGGTCCCCTTTACCATCCTAATAGTTACTCTTTCAGCCCAGTTGCTCTTCTCAGCTGAACTACTCTTTTCCCATATCTCTTTCTTTCATCTCTTTTCTCTGATTTGGTTTTGAAATATGATTTTTGATGCACATATAAATTAAATAGTACAAGAATGTAGTTTTTATGGTTTAAGATAACTATGTGAATGATCAAGAACAAGCTTGCCTGTGTAGCTGTAGTAAATCTCGATGTCAACTGAGACTGGATCTGATACCTCTATTTGTGTCGATTCGTCTTCTGCATTTATAAGGCAGACACATAATTTAGGGAGATACTTAATTATTTGGGTAACCTATAAGTTTATAAAGTTAGCTTCTCCTGTTCCAGGGGATTTTGATAGATTTTATTTATTTGAACTTTTCAGTTGCCTGCTAAGTTAGTGTCTTTCCCTGATGTTATTTCTCTCGATCTGTTAGTTCTTCCCCAGTGGTTGTTTGACTAAGTGTGCATTTTTACTGGCTTGCCTGCAAACCATGATCTACTGCCCTACACATGGCATATAGGCGCTACACCTGGCCTCGGTTGGTCTTCGGTGAGTCCCATGGTGGTTTTCCCTAAGTTCCTCCTCTCTATCTCCCCATTATTTCTTTGGTTCTTCAATGGCGTGGTTTGGTTCTACATGTGAGGTTTTGGGGATGCTCCGCCAGTCTTGCCATGGGTAGGTGCTCGTTGACAACCTCGAGCTCCTCCTTTGGCTCTAGGATTTGGCTCTACCTTGGCTTTTGGCCTTGGTGCCAACAATTTGGGCCTTAGGGTTCGGCTTGGTCATGGCCAAGTGCCATGCAATCGGTTCAGCTACTCCTTCCACGGCTCCTCGGTTCCATCGATCCACCTCTACTTCCACTCCTACCCAAGATGGTCCACTCTTCTCCCTGCTTTACTTTATGCATTTTACTTTAGCTACTATTTTTACCTTATTCCATTCTTTACCATGCACGGTTTTGAGAATGCTCACAATCTCCATCGTGACGGAACTTGTTAGGGGAGGCGTGCGCTGGGGAGTACGTTCTCCCTTTCAAGGGCGCGTGGCGGCATCTACAAGCTCACCGCTAGTGGCATGGTAGCCGTGCTAGCTGTGGTTGGGTGGTTTCCTCCCCCTTGGCCACCTTGCTCGGTCGGTCATGCTAGTGTGTGACATGTGGGTCGTCTGGTGTTATTATGCTATTGAAGAAAAGAAGAAAAGATATTTCGAAATTGGGGGGGGGCTACTTATTGCCAGGCTAAAATCGATAATGGAGCTAGGGGTGGCTTTTTGTGATGGCCTTGGTGTAGTCCTCATGTGCTTGGTGATGGGGATGGTCTTTTTGTGTCATTGCCGATGGTGTCGTCTTGTTGTCGTGGTCGGCTCGAAGATGTCGTTGATGGTCCTCACCCTTCTACTTCATCTTCCTCTACTCCGTTAGCTCCTCTCCTCTGATTCTCTCTTCCTTGCCTCCTCTCTGACCAGTTTGTGGGTGATGGTGGTGTTTGACTTAGGCTTTGGGTTTTGCTGAGTAAGTCAATGAGGTTAGCTCTTAGCTTGGCTTGTGTTGAGACCCGGATATGCAAATTTGGACTCTTTGTGTATTCTGTAGTCCAGGATCACGCTAGTGCACATAGTGAAAACATAGATGAAATATTGACCATCGTCATGATTAACTAAGAAAGACTTAAATAATATTAATTATCAAAATTACGACATTATGGCCAAGCTTACAATTTAATAGCCAAAAGGGCTTAAGAAACTAGGAGCGAAAAACAACGATAAGCGTAGTAGCCATTTGACATGCCCATATGTAATTGGCTGAAAAATGAAATCTTAATTCGAGAAGTCACCGGAGAATCCTCCTTCAGGTATCTCTGGTTGATATGGCTCTTCTTCAATAACTAAGCAAATATGGATATAGCCATGGGTATATAGAATATTCAATAAGTCACTTGTAACAAGATGCAATATATAATGATGTAAGACTTATCAAATGATGACTGAGTGGTTATTTTACTAAAAACAATAATTTAGAGTAATTACAATAAATAGATTAAAAGCAAACTTTGAAAACAAATAATAAGTATGTAAGTCAAGGGAATTGAGTAAACCACCAGTGAACTACTAACTACCCAATGAACCACCCGTGAACTGACCATTCACTTCCCAACTTAACCCAATTAGATTTTATGAAATATCTACCCCTCATGTGAAATCACCGAGTAATGTCCATATCTTCAATTTCAGATTTAAATGGCATATGAATGCAGTCATTTTATCCACAAATAAATGCAAATGAATGCTTCATGCTATGCTCCACATCACTCTTTTCCAACGGGATTAGAGGTGCATCGTATTACGGCAATATACGAGGCTCCCAGCGGAATAAGAGGTGCATCGTATTACGGCAATATACGATGCTGTACCGGTACGGTCGCGGCTAGGTGCGGCGACATCCACATATGCATATGACATGATATGACATGAATGATATGATAATCATAAAGCATATTAATCCATCCTCAAGGAGCATTATCATGCTCACAACATATCCACATCCACCACATGTTATTTTCATGTTCCACATTATAGCATTAAGCAAGAATTCCACATGTCTACTAGCAGATTATCATCTTATCAATGGATCAATAATTGCTACCATCTCCACAATTAAATTATCATGCAATCATGGCATAATGTATCAAATTACGATAATAATGTAAACTACAAGTAGAAGGAATAACAAGTTAAACGGTAGCAACCACCGCTACGTTTACTTGCCTCAACCGACGAAGCGAATCAAAATCAAGAGCGCTCAGGGGCAAGACCACCTGTCCAAAAGGCATCTCTCAGCACAAAGCTACAGCATACAAACACGACTAAAATAATTAAAGACGTCGCTAGAAACCCGAACCCGCACAAACTCCTCTCCGCTCAACAATTCAGCAAACTACCCTTTGCAGCAGCGCTGCTTAACATTTTTGTAACTTTAAAAATATTGATCCAATTACAGAAAACGATACCTCTCTGGACTCATCACTTAAAAGCCTACATTTTTTATGTAGAACACCTATTTTTATTTTGATCACAGCTAGGTATAATTTAATGCCCAAAACAGAGGAAGATCTCTGTTCTGGCAGACTGGACAGCAGCATTCAAATGCGTCCCAGCACAGTACAGGGGTCTAAAAACTCTGAATTTTCTACAGCATCTATATTACCAGATTCTCTACAACTTTCTCAATTACGGCCATGACCATAAAAATCATTTACTACCTCAAAACAACAGATTAAGATTAGTCTGTCCCAATCTGCTCGCCTGACGAACAGCGGTAATACCGACCCTGTAACTCCTAGATCCCACAGAAAAAATTTCCGAAACAAATACAAGAGATGCGTCTGAAAGTCCTCTACAACTTTCTTTTTGGGAGGGTCCACAAGAAAAATCATTTACTAGGTCTAAACCGCGCGACCAGATGCGCTACGCGAATCAATCTACAGGCAGACAGCAGGTAATCTCTAATCGGGCAATTAATCTTTAATCTCCCTTCAAAATCCGTGCCAAGAACCCTAATTAGTTCGAGAAACAAAGGGTTTGGGATGGGGGAAAAATTACCTAGATGAGGAATCACCCCTCTTTTCCTCCTCTTCTTCTTCTCCTTCCTTCTCCTTCCTTCTTCTCCTTCCTTCTCCTTCCTTCTCCTTCCTTCTCCTTCCAATGGCAGCAGCAGGGGGTGCAGATCTTGCTGGGGAGGGGTGGCCAAAGAGGTGGAGAAAGGGGAGGAGGGGGTGGCGGCTGGGTGTGGGGAAAAAGCGGAGGGGCTCTAGGGTTAAAGGGGGGTGGCCTTGGGGGGTGCGGCCACCCCCTTGGGCCTTGGCCCAGGGCGGTCGGCCCACTCCCCAGGCAGCCCACTCTGGGTTTTTAATTTAATTTTTAATTTATTTTATTCATTTTATACTGCTCTCCAATTTTTATTTTTCCCTTCCCGCGATTTACCGAAACACCGGCGACTCCGCGATTGTTTTAAAAACTTATGTCGTAACAACGTTCAGGATATTACACTAGCGCCTTGGTCAGAATGTCTGCCAGCTGCCCGACGGTACCGACATGATCAATCTTCACCCTGCCATCTTCAACACATTCTCTCAGGAAATGAAATCGGGTGTCTATATGCTTACTGCGTTCATGATACACCGGGTTTCTGCTGAGTGCGATTGCCAACTTGTTATCCACCCATAGTCTGACTGCAGGTGCGTGCCGGCCTGTCAGCTCGCCAAGCAGACGACTGAGCCATACACCCTGACATGCCTCTACCGCTCCTGCAATATATTCAGCCTCACATGAAGAAAGAGCAACGACCTTCTGTTTTTGCGACGTCCAGGTGATCAAACTAGAGCCGAGGAAGAATACATAGCCACTGGTGCTCTTCCGATCATCAACATCGCCGCGCGTGGTCACTGTCACTAAACCCTACAAGTGCCGTCTCCATGATCTCTGTCTTCCTGTAACAGCACCTGAATCCAATGGTCCCTGCTAGATAGTGCAGAATCTGCTTAGCTGCTGCCCAGTGCTGCACCGTAGGAGTTTCCATGTATCTGCTCACAATTCTGACAGAATAAGAAAGATCGGGACGAGTATGCACCAAAAAACGTAGGCTGCCAATTATGCTCCTGTATCTTGTGGCGCCAACTGGTGCTGTGCCATCCTTCTTGCTCAGCTTCAATCGATTCTCCATTGGGGTGTGACTCGGATTGCATCCCTTCATGCCGGCCACCTCAAGGATCTTGGCTGCATAAGCACTCTGACACACAGTGATCTCACCATTGCCTTGCTTGACTTCAATGCCCAAGTAGTAGCTTAACAGACCAAGTTCACTCATGTTGAAGCTCTTCATCATCTGTTCCTTGAATGCTGCAATGACCTCCTTGCCAGGGCCGGTGATGATCAAATCATCAACGTACACACTGACCAGCAGGAGATCTGCACCGCTACCACGCTTGTACATGGCGTGCTCCAGAGGATTGCGCTCAAAATCGAGCGCCAGCAACTCCTTGTCGAGGCGCGCGTTCCAGGCACGGGGCGCCTGCTTCAGCCCGTATAAGGCCTTACGCAATCTGAGAACCTTGCTTTTGTCGTTGTCAATAACGAATCCGGGGGGCTGATGCACATAAACTTCCTCATCCAGGTCACCGAGAGACCATGTGGAGGTATCCCCATGTTGGTGATGAGTAATTGACGGTTGGTTTAGTGAGTTTGAGTTTGTTTTGGGTATTCTAGGGTTGAGTACCTTTACTTGTGCTTATACTGATTATGCTGTTTCGTGCGATGCTATGTGACGGTTTGCTTGTCTGTGTGACTGCAGGACTTCGGAGCTAGGTCATGGTGAGGCGAGGAGGACCGGGACTAGGCACAGGAGGTGTTGAGGTCTAGATGGTCGGTGATGCCGAAAATGATCGAGGCTGGTGAGGTGGTTGCGAGTCGGGAGATGAGGAACCGGAGCTGGAGCTACCGGTGACGGACACGACGGGCGACGACGAGATGACCAGGACTAGACTCAGGGAGGAGTTGGAAGTCCAGACGGTTTGGAGTTCGGTTGCAGTCGGGTGCGACGGAACAGACCCAGACTAGACTCAGGTGGAGTCGGAGGTCTCGGTCGGTGTCAGGTGGACACGACGGGCAGCGGCGAGAGGATCAGGACTAGACTCAGGGAGGAGTTGAGCTCCAGACGGTCAGGATGCCGGGTGCAGTCGTGTGCAGCGGAGCGGACCGGACTAGACTCAGGGAGGAGTCGAGGTCCAGACGGTCAAGGTACCGGACGCGGGAAGCTTCCGGGAAGGCGCTTGAGGGGCAAATCTGGGATTTGACTCAAGTTTGGAGAGGGAGGCTGTTTCCCTCCATTTGGTTTGACCCTTTTGACTTTTGCCTCATGGGGTTGTGAGGTGATTGAGTGGAGGTAGTATGACATTTCTTGTTTTGGTTCTTTGGGGTGAGCCCTTGGCCTTCATATTGAGAGGAGGAGGCAGTAGCAACTGTGTGCATCCATTCCAGTGGAGTGTGTGAAAAGAGTGAGGTGAGTAGGAGTGTTTTTCACTTGAGAGCTCATGCGTGTTGCATCTCTTTGAGTGAAGCATGTAATGTGATTCCTTTTATCAATCGTGTATGGGGACTCCTCTGTAATCATCTCCTTTCAATATGAGAAAGATTATGTTGGGTTGTTTACCATTCTTGCTCATTCTCTGATGGATTCAGTTTTTTAGTTCACTTCTTTTGTTCTTCTCTGTTGATGATAAACTTAAGTTAAATCTTTGCTAGAACAGCTGCTTCTTGGTTGCTCTGTGATGGGAATATAATCAAGGCCATATGACCAATTCATTTCCTAGAGCAAATGAAAGATTCAATGTCTCTTGTGATTTCTGAATCCTTCGCTAAACTTCCTCTGTTTTATGGAATCTAAGGTTTCCTTGACAGGGGATGTTGGGATCTTTTATTTCCTTTCATAAGATGGCTCAAGATTTGTGTTTTTATGTCCACTTGTCATGACTTAGCTGATTGCAGAAGCTTGTAAGCAATGGACAAGAGAATCTTGAGAAATCTGAGATTTGGACTCCCTCCATTTCATTTGTCAGATATTAGCCCAAAACTTTGAATTCTTGCTCTCTTTATGAGTTCTCTTGGTTCTTGGAGCCCTGCAGCTATTTAAATCAAGTTCCTACTCTGTTGGCCAGAAAAGATCAGAAGAATTTATCTTTTCATTTGAGTTTAGCAAAGTTCAGTCCTTGCTGTTAAGATTTCAGGCAGCTGACTCTCGAGGGCCGGTTTGACAGGAGTATCAATGGCGGTCAGACCGCTTGGTCTGTGGCGGTCAGACCAGTGCCCTTCGGGCGGTCAGACCGGCCACTGACCGGCGGTCTGACCGGCCAAGAGAAAGCGGTTCAAATGGCTTTAGGGGTGCGGTCAGACTGGCAGTTCCATTGCGGTCTGACCGGCCATTTGGGTTTTGGCTGCTACCTTTTATATTTTGGTTGCTTCTTCTTTGCTTTTCTTCTCTTGTGTGTGTAACAAGAGTTCCAGAGAGCATGAGTATTTCTCTTCATAGTTTTCCGTAGCTATTGGAGAGAAGTTTCTCGAGTGGATACTTTTGAGGGGCGTAATTTTTAAAAGAGGCACCATTCACCCCCCTCTGTTGCCATATCCGATTCTACAGTAACCATTCAAGAAAGCGGATTTAACATCCATATGGTGTACCTGCTAGGCGACATGTGCGGCGAGAGCGAGTAGCAGACACACCGTCTCCAGCGGCGCCATTGGTGCGAAGACCTCATCGTAATCCACCCCCTGTCGCTGTGCGTAGCCTTTTGCTACTAGACGTGCCTTGTGCTTAATCACATTACCGGCTGGATCCTTTTTTACCTTGAAGACCCATTTTAGTCCAATTGCACAGTGTCCACGCGGAAGAACTGCTGATGTCCATGTCTCGTTGGCATGAATCGAGTTCATCTCCTCCTCCATTGCTTCGCACCAGCAATGTTCCTCAAGTGCCTCTTCAACACTCTAGGCTCCTCGGCGGTGAGGAGATAGAGGCCGATGTATTCATAGTCGAGGATCTCGTCGGTGGTGTCATGCAGGTTCTGTAGCATGCGGTACCTTAATGGCACCCCCTTAGTGTCGTACGCTGCATCGGATGGCGGGGTCGCATACTCGATTGTTGGAGTAGCTGGTGTCGCCGGCACCCCCGCAATGTGTACCTCGATTGATGTTCGCATAGCCGGTGTCGCCGGTGGTGACTCACCAGTCACTTCGCTCGGAGTCGCCACCGTGTAGTACTCCACCGTGAACGTCGCAGGCAATGTCGCGACGTCGTCCCCCGCATTCCAATCCCATGCGCGGTTCTCCTCAAACACAACATCACGCGTGACGTGCAGCTTCTTGGCCACTGGATTATAGACCCGGTAGCCTTTTGTCCCGGGTTCATACCCGAGAAACACCATGGGAGTCGATCGATCTGAAAGCTTGCTCACTCCTGGGCCGAGTCACTTGACATGTGTGACACACCCAAAAGTGCATAGGTGATTCACCTTCGGCTTCTTCTTGTACCACGCTTCATACAGTGTCCGTCCTTCAAGTCCCCTTGTGGGCGCGCGATTGAGGATGTAAATAGCCGTCATCACGCCTCGTCCCAGAATTCAGCTGGGACTGCCTTGCTCTTCAGTAGACATCGCGCCATCTCCACCACCGTGCGGTTACGCCGCTCGACGACACCATTCTGTTGAGGTGAGTTTGGCGCGGTGGTGAAATGCTTGATGCCATGCTCGTCGCAAAACGTCTCGAACTCGAGGGAGTTGAATTCTCCACCCCAATCCGTGCGGAACGGCTTGAGCTTGCCGCCGAGCTCGTTCTCGACGAGAGCCTTTACCTTGCGAAAACACCTGAATGCCTCATCCTTTGTAGCCAGTAGCTCGACCCACATGAAATGACTATGATCGTTGACATTTAGTAGAAAGTAGTTTTTACCTCCCAGGGTGCTGGGTTTGATCTGGCCGCACAGGTCGCCATGGAACAAGTCCAGAGGTTGCTCTTCATGGTACTGTGCGATAGCCGGGAACGGAGAGTGGTGCTGCTTGCCGAGGGCGCAGCCGTTGCAGAACCGTTCGACGCGCTTGATCACTGGTAGCCCCTCTACCATCTTTTTTATGCCCAACTCCCGAAGCGACCGGAAGTTGATGTGGCCATAACGAGCATGCCAAGCCACGCTTGGTCATCTTCCTTGGCCACCAAGCACACCGGCTCTACCAGGTTCAGTTTCAGGGTATACAATCGATTCCTAGTGCGCGGCGCACAGATCAGCAGCGTGCGTTTAGCGTCGAGCACGCTGCAGACCCCGTTGTCGATCTCAATCCTGCACCCTCCTTCCTTGAGTTGCCCCAAACTTATGATATTGCTTTTCAATTTCGGAATGAAATATACCTTCGTCAGGACTTTGTGCCCGATGTCCCTCACTTTCATCAACACCAAGCCGAGGCCGGTGATCTCAACAACAGAGCCGTCGCTGAATCTCACCGATCCGCGCACGCTTTCGTCGAGGGACGCCAAAACCGCATGACACCCCATCATGTGATTACTGGCCCCTGTGTCCAGGTGCCAGATGTTGTCGTCGTCCTCGTCGACGGGGATGACGCGTTGCTCATTCAGGTGCATGAACTGCGGCGTCTTGCGTGTGATCATGCTCGATGTCGCCATGAGCAACGCTGGCTGATCAACCTCCGCAGTCGCGAGATGCGCTTTCGCCTTGCGCTCGCACTTGGGCCTCTTGCACTCCTTGGCCCAGTGTCCCCACTTGCCGCAATTTCAGCAACTTCCCTTCCGACATGGTAGTGGAAACAACTGACAGAGCTAAACATAGATCATTAATGACAATTACTAACGCAAACTACTCACATCAAATTAACTAACACAAAGATCGCAACATCAACACAGATCACAGATAGTACTAAATCTAAACATCGCAGATCAACAGACTGCATATAGCAATTTAGCATCCACAATTAACCATCCAATGCCATTCAATTACAACATTTAGAGTCAGAGAAAAACAAAGAGAAATGAGGAGTAAACCGAGGGGAGTAGAAGAAGCAGAGCAGAGGTGGAGGCCGTCGGTGAAGTGGAGCTGAGGACGATAGGGTCGAAGAAGCCTCGGTGCAGGGCGGCCGGTGGAAGAAGATGGGCTCGGGGAAGATGTCGACGCCGTCGATGTCGGTGGAGAGGCGCTGCGGTCGGCCGATGTGGGAAGAAGTGAGACGAGCGGCGGTGGATGCGGTGAGGCGGCGGCGCTCGGATGGAGAAGGAGGGGCGGTGGAGAGCAAGGCGGCGGTGTGGCCGGTGAAGGGAAGCAAAGTGGAGATGGGAGACACTGGTGGCGGTGAGTAGAGGGGTGGACGCCGGATGTGGAGAAGAAGAGGCGGCCGGGAGGAAGTAGATGGGGCGGCGGCGCTCGGATGTAGAGAAGGAGGGAGGAGAGGAGAAGCAGCAGGGTGGAGAAAGAGGTGGGCACAGGGGCGGCGAGTGGTGGAGGAGCTAAGGCGGCGGCGCACTGGTGGGGGGATGGCGAGAGACGGAGGAACAGCGGTGGATGCGGAGATGGAGGAACGGGCGGCGCACGGCGAGCTACGGCCCGGCGCTCGCCGGCGGCCAGATGTGAGGAGGAGGGAGGAGATGATGCAGCGGCAAGGCAGAGAAGGTGGAGAAGGAGGGGCGCGATGGAGACGGGAGTGATGGAGAGCAAGGCGGCGGCGGCCAAGATGGGAGCTGTGGTGTTGGCGAGATGGAGACGGAGAAGGAGGCGCGGAGGAAGAGGTGGTGCGGTGGAGGATGGAGAAGCAGCGGGCGAGTCGACGAGCTGCGGCCCGGCGCTCGCCGGCGGCCGGAGTGGAGGAGGAGAATGGGGGGAGGAAGCAAACGGGGGCTGAGCTAGAAGGAAACCGGGCTCAAAGGTTCCACAGGAGGCGGCGGCGGCTTAAGGAAATGGGGATTTTTGCATTTTTTGCGATTTAGTCCTCCAAGAAGCTAGGGTTTGCAGTTAGATCCTTTCCTATTGTTTTCTTCTGTTCTAGCCCTCCGGAGATCCGTTTTCAGCGCGGAAAAATCCTACACGCTCGTGATGACGCATACTTCTGCACGGAGTAGCCCGAAGGTCCAGATTTGTCGTTTATGCACCTAGATCGCGCCGGCCTGTAGAAAAATATGAAAAAATGTAAAATGGTCCATTTTGAGCAATTAAATATAGAAAATAGTGCAAATGATGATAAATGGTCCCAAAATATGAAAAATGTGAGAGCAAAATGAGGGCTAAATATATGCAAAAATGACGCATGTCAATGGTGTACCTTCAGAGGTGAGCTTCACCGCGGTGTTACGGTTCTCCGGCCGCGCTCCTCCCTTGTTCTTGGGATGGGATTGCCCGCAAGCCTTTTCCGCGCTGGACGAGGATTCGGGCATGAGGCGGTGCTTGTACTTTGCAAGCCAATCTTCCTCGACGAGCATCAACCGCCCTGTCTCGTCGGCGATGGCATCGACGTCAAAACGATCCTCAGCCGCCCGTAGTCGCCCGACCAATTCCTCGACCGAGAGTTCCTTAAGATCAAGAAGAGTCTCGATTGAAATAGCGATCTGAGAGTACCGGGGTGGCACTACTGGCAGGATCTTTTTGACGACGCGCACATCTTTGACTTGCTCGCCTAGCGACCAGAGGTTGCTGACGAGTCCGGTGATGCGCATGGCGAAGTCAGTCACCGTCTCCCCATCCTTGAACGTGATGGTCTCGAACTCCTTCAACAGCCGCTGGGCACTGGCTTCCTGCACGCAGGCGACGCCGATGTGCATCGTCCTCACGGCCTCCCACGCCTCCTTCGCCATTTTCTTGACTGCAAGGGCTGCACGCATCTCAAATGGCACCGCGCGAAGGAGAGCGGCCAGGGCCAACCGATCCTTGCAGCGCTCAACCTTAGTGCTCTCGATTGCCTCCCACAGTCCTTGAGTTTCGAGATTCACTTGCATAACCAATTCCCACTCATGGTAGTTCGTGTGCGTCAACTCGGGGTAGACAGCCGACGCGCCCGCCTCCTGCACCACGCGCTCTACCACGACTTCGCGCGGCGCGCTACTGCTACTGCCCTTCGGCAAGGGTGGCTGCGTCAGAGTACCATTTCCGCCGGTCATCTTCACTCGTCAATCGCACCCACTATGCTCTGATACCACGTGTAGTAACCGAACCTTGATCTCGGCTTGGAACGATGCCCTGGACCTGTGATGAACACACACAAACTCACGGAGAGAGAGGAAGATGGAGTCTTTCTTGCCGCTATGAATCGATGATGCTTTTCTATTTTCCTTTGAACTATTTATACATGGGTTTTACACATCGGTTACGCTATGCCCGCCTTACGCAGAAGCGACGCCATACCCGCCTTACGCCGAAGCGTTGCGGTGTTTCAGTGACGTGCGCATACGGTTACGTATATGTGAACAGTATCGTATGCGTGAACAGTGCCATGCACGTGAACAATGCCATACACGACTCTTTAACTACGTAACAAAGAAAAACAAGCATGTGCACGGGATTTATTCTATCAACATCATCACTAATGTCAGCCATGACGTTAGGTCAGCGCACAAACCAAAGCGGCGCGGTTGACAGAGTGGGCAAGACGGCGAGTTCGGACGGCATGTGGAGGCATGTATGGACGATGGCCCAACTAATTGACAACAAAAGCAGATGGTGGAGGGAAGGCGAAGCCCGGTGGTGAGACTCATCGGTGTCGATGAAGACAAAGGTGATGACAGACGAATCGATGGCGAAAATCTCTGGCTTCGTCGGCGATAGCGCGGATGTCAAGGATGGCGGACGCTTGGAGATGCAGTGTAAATGGGAGGGCAACACGGCCTTAAATACCCAGAAGCTAAGGTCTCCTAGGCATGCACGGGAGAGTCTCTACAACGAGAACAGCACAGATGCCGAGACGGAGTTCGAGGTGGACATGCACAAAGCGAATTTTTTGTACGGATAATCTATTTTTTATTCGAAATTACAGAAATATACCTGCGGGAAATTTTTTTACAAAAATAGGCTCCAGTCACCCAATGGTTGGGCGACTGGAGCCTTTTGCCCAACTCAGCAGCGACAACTAGAAAATCTGCCAACTGTTGGGCGATTAATTGCAGTCGCCCCACCGTTGGGCGACTACATCTAGTCGCCCTCCCATTGGGCGACTTTCATGCAGTCGCCCAATGGTTGGGCGACTGCACTCAAGCCTCATAAATGTTTTAAATTTTGTCAATTTTGTAGTTTTCAACTGGTAAAAAATCTGCTGGAGTTATAATACAAGAGAGAAAAAAAGAGACGAAAGAGTCCATCTATGCCGAAATTTGGAAAATACATCAAACCTTCGCCAAAAATAGTGAAAATTGGTGGAACTGTTCTTCATACATCCAAAAGCCTCCAGAAAAAATTTGAGCAATTTCGGCCATGGGATCAAAAGTTATAGCAGTTTCAATTGAGGCCGAAACGAATTCGAGTCCGTTTCCGACACACCTTCAGTAAAACGGGCATAACTTTTGCATACGGTGTCCGTTTTCGACGTTCTTGTAATCGTTGGAAAACTAACGACGAGCCCGATCCAAAACAATTGACCTACTTGCACCAATCACCCTCCAAGACCCCAAAAATCGGCCATCTTTGGATCTAAACCTGCGTCGTAAGTTTTTGGTTTTTGTTTTTGCCCTTTCTCTTGGTCTTCCCTTTGGAATTTGGATTTTGTTTCAACTGAAAAGTTGTAGATATCATCGAAATCTTTCAAATGAGTATATATAAGTCATATAAAACTTTAATATTTTATCTTTTCGGATTAGTTGTTTATATTGCATCGGTATATAAAACTTGTGATAGAGAATATTACAGACGGTTTGTATGTAGAACCATCTATGATAATCTGACCGCTGGGCCCGTCGATCCTCCTCAACCCAATCCTAGCCCAGAGACACAAATTCTCAGTAACATCAAAATATCAGTTACCATCGTATGTACCGATCGTTCTACGGTCAATCGTTCCTAAAAAAATTTCCCAAATTTTTTTACACACCTACAATATACAATGAATATAAACTTTTATTACAACTCCAGCAGATTTTTTACTAGTTTAAACTACAAAATTGACAAAATTTAAAACATTCACGGGGGCCTGAGTGCAGTCGCCCAACCATTGGGCAACTGCATGAAATTTTTGCCCAATGGGAGGGCGACTGCACTCCAGTCGCCCAACAGTAGGGCGACTGCAATTAATCGCCCAACGGTTGGGAGATTTTCCAGTTGTCGCTGCTGAGTTGGGCGAAAGGCTCCAATCGCCCAACCATTGGGCGACTGGAGCCTATTTTTGTAAAAAAAATTCCGTGGGTATATTTCTGTAATTTCAAATAAAAATGGATTATTCGTACAAAAAATTCCGCACAAAGCTATGGTGAAAATCGAGGAACATGAACAATGCACCTGAATATGGGCCCTAGATGTCCGAAATTTTTGTATTTTAGCCCTTTTTTTGAAAAATATTCACATTTAGACCCCTGGTAGTTTTAATTCCGTTTTTGGACCCAGAGCTCGGAGCCGTGACCCACGGCGCCGAGGTAACACGTCTCGGCGCCGTGGTCCACAGCTCCGAGGTCCCAGGCCCGCACCAGCTTGGCGGCCTACGTGGCGCCGACGTGGCAGGACCTCGGAGCCGTGTATTGCGGCGCCGAGCTCGGAGCCGTGAATCGTGGCGCCGAGCTCGGTGCCATGGGCCGTGGCGCCGAGGTCGGAGCCGTGGATCTTGGCGCCGAGCGGGTGGCTTTTCCTGTCCCACGGCAGCGAGCACGGTTCATTTGCACGCCCCCCCCCCGCCGCCGCCCCTCCACTGCCGCACACGTCCCCTCCCCGGCCGGGTCCCCGCCGCCTCCACTGCCGCACGCGTCCCAGCCGCGGCCGTCGCCTACTCTCCCCGGCCTCCCCGCCGCCGCTCCCTGGTGCCGCCGCTACCCTCTGGTGCCGCTTCCCCGGCCTCCCGCCCTCTGGTGGCCGCCGCCTCACCGCCGCGGCCGTCGCCTCCCCTCCCCGCCGCGGCCGTCGCCTCCCTGCCGCCGCTCCTTGGTGCCGCCGCTGCCCTCTGGTGCCGCCTCCCTGGCCTCCCGCCTCCCGCCCTCTGGTGGCCGCCGCCTCCCCGGCCTCCCGCCTCCCACGTCGCCGCCGCTCCCTGGTGCCGCCGCCGCCCGCTGGTGCCGCCGCCTCCCGCGTCCCCGGCCTCCATCCAAGGTACATTCACACAGAGAAATATATGCTAACCCTAATTTGATTCATGGATGTGTGCATACTGCTACTGCGAAGTGTGATTCATGGATGTGTGTATACTGCGATGTGCCTTAGATCTGGGTGACCTCTTCCTGATGCATGATCACGTTGTTCCGAATTCATATGCTTACATGCCTGCTATCTTGTACAGATCATATATGATAAGGGGGAAATAACTGATCATTTGTTTCTCGTTATCTTTTTTCAACTTGATCGATGACATCTACCACGCAACACATAGGCTTGCAGGTTCATCGAATGGGTGGATCGGGTGTCGCCGGCATGGCCAAATAACCGGGTAGTGGAGGTGGAAAACAAAGCACAATACTTTGTCAAGATGACTCAGGCTCGCGAGGTGGAACGACAGATGTGGCTTGACCAACAGCGCCACGTGAGGGTGGACCAAATCCGTCTGAAGGGCAAGGAGGATGAGCTGCAAAGGAGGCGGGAGCAGTTAAGTTTGCGTGAAGCTGCCATCAAGCGTCAGGAGGAGGAGTTTCAAGCTCGGGAGGCAGCTCTCAAGACCAAGAGTGACAGGAAGAAGGATGCAGCGGAGCCATCTTCAGGGCGTGACAAAAAGGGGAAACAACCACGCTACACCCAGTAGACAAAATGTAATAGACCCAGCAAGTTATTTTCCCTAAGGCATGCATGTTAGGACAAGTGGTGGAATTCTGAACATTAGAAGTACAGAGTTGCACACATGCCACATGCCTGCCATGTCAAAATATCACTCACCTTCGAAATATCACTTACCACTATATGCATCGATATTTCTACGCTCAATCCTTCGGCAAAAAAATTTAGCATAATTTGGTTCGCATGTCCAACTTGCAATGAACATAAACTTTTATTACGACTTCATCAGATTCGTTCCCATATTACAACTACAAAATTACCAAACCTTGCAAAAACCACGGGAATTGCAAACCCTTAAAACATATCAAACCTTAAAAGTCACTTACCATTTTATATATCGACCGTTCTACGCACAATCGTTCGTAAAAAAAATTACCATATTTTTTTATGCATCTACAACGAGCCAATCAACATAAACTTGTTTTACAATTTTTTCAGATTGTTTTGTAATTCACAACTACAAAATTAACAAAACTTATAATCATTACAGTTCCTGCAACTAGTAACAAAATTAACAAAATACAACTAGTAATTCTTTTTGCGACAACGTAAAGCCTGATCGGTGCAAACCCTAGACGCCGAGTGTCTGCAGACGTGGCAGGGAGCTCGGCGCCACGATCTACGGCTCCCAGCTCGGTGCCACGATCTACGGCTCCGAGCTCGGCGCCACGACCCACGGCTCCAAGCTCGGAGCCACGATCCACAGCGCCGAGGTGCTGCCACGTCAGCGCCACGCAGGCCACCAGGCTGGAGTGGGCCTGCGACCTCGGAGCCATGGACCACGGCGCCGAGACGTGTTACCTCGGCGCCGTGGGTCACGGCTCCGACCCCCTGTGTCCAAAAACGGAATTAAAACTACCAGGGGTCTAAATGTGAATATTTTTCAAAAAAGGGCTAAAATACAAAAAATTCGGCCTAGATGTTAGCGATTATGTGCAACGAAACGGTGGACAGAGGAGATGGTGACGTGTTGTGAAGCGGTGGGTGTAGATAGCTGACACATGGTGTGGCGAGATGAGCGGGCCGAGTAGGCCGCATGGGCGTGCGCACCGGCACGCGGTGCAGGCTAGGTCAGGCTAAGGCATTGAGAAAGGCTGGGCAGGCTGAGTGTTTTGACCTGAGAGGCTTTAAAGGATTTTTCTAGCATTTTCTAATTCCAGAAATGAGAAAAAGGGTTTTGAGCTCTAGAGAATAGCAAATAAATCTAGAAAAATCTAGGAAAATACAAAAAATTCCTTGTATCACAAGGAACTCAAATAAGACTAGTTTTAACTTAATTAAAGTTTATTTTATTCAAATTAATTTTTAATTCAATTCATATTAAGCTTTAATTAATTCAAGAAAAATCTAATTGATTACTTTTATTTTAAAAACTTCGAAAAGTGCTGAGAAAAAGATGTTAAAACTTGGTCTTGGGTATTCTCTCTGCTGAGAAGTGAAGTGGGGGGCGGGGGGAGGGGTTGGACATTGGCGTTTGCTTTTGAGGGAGAGGTCACTCGGCTGGTGTCTATCTCTTGGCTTGTGCATTGCCGAGGCTACCCCTCGGTTTGCTGTTTACTCATGGACCATTGGTCTATAGAGTGAGCTTGGCACTATGCTTTGGATTTTTTTTACGGTGGAAGGTAAGTAGGTTAAATGTGGGCATTGGGTTTTACTACTGTCAAATGATGAGGCCCATATAAGTGAGAGGCGCCGGTCGACCCTAGACGGTTTGGGTACCTCAATGGATGCTATTTAATTCAGCATTCTAAAGCTGAACGGTTTCTGAAAAGCAAAATCTTTTATTTTCTTTGTTTTTCCTTAGATTATTTTTATTCTTTGCTCTTTGATCACAGAAGAAATGGTTGCGTGAGGGTTTGGCTTCGCAGGTGCAATACAATGAGGCATGCTATGTGATTTTATTTTATTTCTTTCTCAATTAATGTAATAAGCGCACTGTAATCAATTTATTCCCATTTTAATGAAATATTTGTGATTCTATTTATTTTTGAATGTACAAAGCATTCTTGTAATTAATTATGTATTGTAATAATTTTAGTTTGCTGTGTAAATGAAGTTTGAATTTTTGTAATTCACTATGTTATAATTACTTAATTAATTTTTAGTTACTATTTACTTTAATTTAATTATACTATTTAGAGTTGATTAAGAATTAGGGTTCTTTCACGTGTGGATATGTGTTTATGTATGTACATCGTGTTGGAGCTAATAAAGCTAGTTGAATTGGATTGTCTGGTAGTATAATTTCCAAGATTTCTTAGCTACGCACACAATCTGTTATCGTTGAATTGGATTGTCAAGGGGTATCATGAGACTGTGTCATCAACTCTATATTTTTTTTTAGAGGTAGAGTTCATTGCAATTTAGGCTATTTGTGTCTATTATTGGTTACATCCATGCATGATTAATCATTAGCAATTTCTTTGATGATCCATTGTTTACTATAGGTTACTGCGATATGATCTGTATATATAGAGCTTAAGGTGAAGTTGCAGGTTTTTCAACATAATTTAGGCTACTTTTGTTTCAGAAGACTTAAATGGAAAAAAACATTGTCAGTTGTGGAAACAACTAAATTTGAAGTTTCATTCACCATTTGAATATGTTACAATTTAGATCGCTTGCATGGCTATTATGGAGGAGTTTATTGTATTCTTTTTGCTATAGGAGGAATTCGGCACATGGTGAAGATTACTGTATTTTGTTATCTGAATCTGATTAGGTCCGACTACTGCTGGTCTTTTCGATCGCTTGAAGAGTCCGATTAGATTTCGCTCAAGCAATGCAAACTAGTTGGAGCTTATGATTAGGATCATCTTCGTGTCTGTGATAGACTCTGCGCGACTAGAGTCAGACGTAGTTACTCAAGACGCTTCCAACTACAATTCTTTACTGTCATCTTTTGAGACTCTTCGAATGGGGTATTGTTCTTATCTCTGAGAAAGTTAATGCTCTAGTTTTCAAAAGGTTTCTGTTTCATTATCGACTATGATTCTGTTCATTTCTCTGTTAGGAACTTGTTTTCTAGCATATATATATACCCCTACAGTTGTACGGTTAAGATACATCAAAGTTCTTTATACTTGTAATCTCTCCTTAAATAGTAAATTTCGTCTTTGTGCGTCCATCCATGGTTTTCACTTGAAAGGGTTTTCCATTTAAATTCATGTCTCCTGTTCAATCGATCAGATATTTTTTGCCGTGCATTTTGTAACAGGTTATATATATGTTCATGCGTAGTTCTGACAAACTAATCTCTGGCCCAGTATGCTACCTTTGCGAGTTACAGTCCATGAGTCCTCGCGTCGTGTTCGCACCTTGTCAAAAGAAAAGAAGGGAGTCCCCGCGTCGTGTTCTTCGCCGACGTTATGCCGTACTGCCGTTGCCGCGGTGTGGGACGGTGGTGGTTTTCCTGGCATTATATTGGCGAGATTCTTGCGGGAGGCTTCGATACGCCGTTTGTTCTGTGCGACTGTGGGAGAAACGTTGGGGGCGCCGCGAGGAGGCTTAGTTGGACCTGGCGTGTTCGGTTTGTCTTTAGCTTCTGACTTTCAGTTTATTTTTTACTATTTATAAATTTCGTCTTTTTTTGAACGGCCTCGATCACATGGACTTCTACTTGGACGTGCGCAGTTAAAACACGAATATTCGGACACCTAGATGTAAGTAATATCTACTTCAAACACGTCCAGTTAAACACACATTTCATACATGTCTACACAATATCAGTCCTCCAGTTAAACACATTTCATACATGTCTACACAATCAGTCCTCTTTCATCATCGATCACAGCTCTTTCGTATTGCCAATGTCTATATTGAAGGAAAACCAGGCTGTGCAGGCATGAGCAGCCTCCTGTTTCTGCTGCTTAGCATCGTTGTAACATCGTGCATGGTAGGCCTGTCTTCTGCACAATCTTGGACACACAGAAGTGAGACCTGAATGCACCTAATGATGTCCATCTCTTGGTATTCCTCGCCCAACGAAGGATCGACAAACTCATCGCATCTCTCATCTTTCCATAGTTGCCAAGCCTACGAGCAAATTAAACATTATAACGTCATGCATAAACAATTAATTAGCTAATGATGACACAGAGAACTTCAAGAGAAAGTGATCGATGTGCAGTTTTTAACAAATTTTTACTCACATATCTCCTGAACTCATATGATCTTCCAGATAATTTGTAGGAACCTACGGCCCTCTTTCCACTTATGATCTCAAGAACCAAAATGCCATAGCTAAAAACGTCAGACCTTGTTGAGTAAACATTCTGGGAGAAGTACTCGGGCGCCATATATCCACTGAAAAGAAACAATTTCATATGTATACATAAGATCATCGCAAAAAATGTCACAGGAAAATGACAAGTGACGCACACTAATTTCATCAATCATCTTCAGAGTTGATCTGGACCTTTCGTTTGTTAATTCTAATAATGTGCTCGTGTGACCTGGTGGCCATAACAACATGATTATGTGGGTGAGGATTTTTTTGGTAATACGATCGATAAATCTAGGGCACAATTTGTTTATAGTTGTTCCTAATATATTTTCATTTTAGAATTGTCTGGATTTTTCTGAAGACTTCAACAATTGAAAAGTATGGGGTTTGTGGGTACACCCTTCACTTTCAACAAATAATCGAGTTCATATGGACAAATATTTCATATGTTTACTCATCTTATCAGTGAGAAAAACATCCTCACTCAACTTTCTGTGCTTAAGGTTCCATATTAGGGGACTGAAATTTTCCTAGGCTTTATATATGTTTTATTAGGTCCATTATCCATATGTGCTATTGCACATTTGCAAGAAAAGAAAAAGAAGGAAGAAGCTGTAACTTAGTTGACTTGATATGCATGGACTTGAATAAGTTGGCATCGATCCTGACAAGTCATATATGGGGCATGTTCTTTTGGACCATGGCTTATTAGTCTAATAAATAATGGTTATTGAGAGAAGCCAAAAGCCGTTGAAAAGACAAAAAGAACTGGACCATAGATTTGCCATGATCATACAAGTTGTAAGGTGTAAAGATTCCTTATAATAGAAAATTCTATTTGCTTGTGACATACTCTATCTAGATGCATGTGAAACACAAATGTTTCCATTACATGACTTCTACACTAAATGATATTTTAGAAACTCTCCTTATTGTCATCAATTCTCAAGAAAAAAGATCTAATATGGAGTACATGTATGTAGTACATGTATTTATAAGTATTACCATACCATGGTCAGGGAAAACTATTTCGTTTTGTAATTTATTTTGGAGGATAACGAAACGGGCGAAACGATCGAAATTTTGGTCAAACAATTTGAATCAAATTTGAATTTAAAACTTTAAACCTTAGGACAAAAGGGATGTAAAGTGCCTCCTTCACACACATAGCGCGCTGGTCTAGTGGGATGACCCTTTCTCTTTGGGCTGTAGGTCTGGGATAGGGTTGTAAACGAGCTGAGTTCGAGCAAGTTTGGCTTCCCAGGCTAGAAGCTCGAGCTTGACTAAAGCAAGCTAGATAAAAGTCAAAAGAAATTAATATGCACTAATTTTCAAAAATAAAAAAGCTCAAGTTCGACTCAAGTAAGCTCAATAACAGTCAAAACAATTCAATATGCACTAATTTTCAACAATAAGAAAAGCTCAAACTCAGGTAAGTTCGATAAGAATTGACATGCATCAATATTCAAGCTCGAATTGAGCTCTAATCAGTTATTCGAGGTTGACTCGTTTAGAGTTTGAGTTAAGCTCTAGTCGAGCTTGAGTAGCTCGTGAGGCTCGAGCTTTTTAATAGCCCTAGTCTCAGTTTCGATTTGTAATGGCACAATTTTTTTTCTTTGTTAGGAATAGGTGGAACCCATATATTAGAAAAAGAAAATACCGAAAATTGGTAGAAGAGGTAGGATTTGATACCTAGACCTCCTGAGCACATGTGAAGAGATTGGCCATTGGGCTAGAAGATTTCATTTACATAAGGGATTTCTAGGTGTTTTAACCCTTCATAATTTAAACTAAAACAAAATAATTTAACTAAATTGAATTTTTTTTCACTGGATAGCGAAAGAAATGATATTTTTGAACATTCAACAAAATTTCATCGAAATTGTGAACCCTGACCATGACTAGCATATATCATATAACATTGATGAAACTCTGCTCAGCCTCGACTAACGAGTTAGTTTATTAATTCTATATTCTCTAAAACATTGCAGACCAACTATAATATTAAGATTATTTGAAGTGTTCCCGATGAACTAAAATGTGAAGTTTAAAAGGGTAAACCCTTACAATGTTCCCATTGCCGTTGTCGTATTTGATTCCGTTACGTTGGAGAGGCATATCCTAGCAATCCCAAAGTCAGAAATTTTGGGATTCACATCATGATCTAGCAGGATGTTGCTAGGTTTTAGGTCTCTGTGGACTATACACGCATGTGCATAATCGTGTATGTAGAGAAGGCCTTCAGCTATCCCTTCAATTATGCGACGACGAACATGCCATGTCTGTTTTGCTCCTGATCCTTATTAATTCCAAGTGTAAATTATGTTAATGAAAACAAATTGAGACCATGCAAAGTACTTTGTAGTCAAACTAGAAAAGCAGCAGTAGAACAAGTTCTTGCTGAAGATAGATATACCAAAAATGAACTCTTCCAAGCTTCCATTCGGCATATATTCGTATACGAGCATCCTCTCTTTGCTTTTGACGCAGCATCCAAGAAGCCTGACTAGATTCCTGTGCTGAAGACTTGCTATGAGTTTAATTTCATTCCTAAACTCCCGGAATCCTTGTATAGAATTTGGCGAAAGTCGTTTGACTGCTATCTCCTGATTGTTAGGCAACAGACCCTGATGATATACATATTTGCATCTTAGAAATGTGGTACTTAGTGCTAGACTGACGATGATGCCAGATGTAGTTGTAAAAGTCTGTGAACGTTCTGTGAATGCCAGATTGAGGATTTTGATAATGTATAGTGATCTTTCATGTAAATATGTACTGCTTCTTTGGAGAGGGAAAAAACAGCTCTTAAAAGAAAATAAAATGAGGTGGGAATATGTAGGTTTGTTTTAACCTTGCAACATTGAATCTTTTAAAACCAAATTGAAAGCATTCCCTGTTTGCACTCGATTCAGCAAATTTTATGTTAGTGACGTTCTATAGTTCTCAACAAGTTACGTTTCCAAATACAAATGTTCTCAACAGGTTGAATCTTGGCAAATGTAGTAGTAAACCATACTTTTCTATAAGTATATGCGATTACCTGGTAAACAGGACCAAATCCACCTTCTCCAATTTTATTTTGTTCGGAGAAGTTATCCGTAGCATCTCTTATCTTTGAAAATCTAAATTGTGAAAACCTCGAGTCGCTTTCACTTACAATTTCTTTTTCCAAGATGACTAGATCCCTCTGCAACAGCAACTCTGTTTTCGCAGAATTACAAGAGAATCAAGTGTAAATTAAATGGTGAAAAGAGGGGGATTGTAGGGAGAAAATAAATACAAACTCAGCTGGCAAAATGATTTACCTCTAACTTGTCTGACTATGTATGGCCTTAGGAGCAAGCCGGTGATGAGCAAAACTGGAAAAGGCACTCCGATTATGACGATCTTAAGCACCGTGCTCATTCCCTCTTGGATGCATGACAAAACCGGTAAAACAGTTTTAGTGACTATGGATTTGCATTTCCTTCTGTTTTCTTTTTCTTTGAGAGCATACTTGAAAAATCCTTTAAGAGACCAGACTACGCGTGATTTTATAGAAAACTAGCCGAATTCCCCGTGTAATTGTGCGGCTAGCTATTAAAATACATCTAAAAATAACGTTGTATTTGTTATCCAACTCTAATATTTATATGACTGAAAATACAATTGTATTTCTCATATTATTATAATAGCTCCCATATACATATGATTAATCTAGACTGTTATAATATGGATCCACATCAATCGACGGTTATATATCTTTTTTTCCTTCGATTAATATGGTAATTTTTAGTCCTTGAGAATGAACATGATGGCTTCTTTTTTCCTTTGTCTTAATAATATAAAGACAGACTGAGTCGATTAGATTACATGAATGATTCTTAGTAGATCAATTTTTGTTATCTTGCATGCGTTATTTTTTTCATGAGATAAATATTGCATGTGTTTGGCTTACTAATTAATGTGGTTGTTGAGAGAGGGTCCCCGCGCTATCTCAGATCCATGATAACTTTGGCGTGATGACGCACCCTCGGATGGGGTCTACGGACTAACCCCGAATGGAGTTTGGAGTCCGCGCCACCCTGAACAGGGTTCGGGAAACCAAGATGGAGCTCGAAAACCAATCTTAATCAAGATCTAGAGTCCACCCCGGATGATGTTCGAAGTCCCCCCAGACGGGGTCTGCGCCACTCCAGACGAGGTTCGAGGGCCGACTCAAGATGAAATCCGGAGGCCAACCTCAGGCAAGGTCTAAATGCCAACTCAGAGGCCAACCTCGAGCGGGTCCAAAGGCTAATCTCAGATGGGGTCTGAGAGCAAACCTGAGCGAGGTCCATGGATCAGCCCCAGGGTCCCTTGGACGTGGCGGGATCCACTTGGCGTGAAGGACGCAAATACTCTTACAAGTAAACTAGGCCCCAAGGGCTTGACTTGTAACTTCAATCGCCTTCTCTTCCCACTTTATAAATAGGACCCCTTATAAGTGGAGAAGGGGAGACCATTTTATAACTCTAGACACCCATATGCACTACACTTGTCCATCTATGAGGTGTCTAGGGGTACTCGAGTGTTTTTTTGTGGTTGGGGCACTCACATTTTTTTGGAGGGGTGCATACATAGGACAAAAATCTGAGTGTTTCGAGTAAAAAAAACACTCAATTTTTTTGGAGGAGGTGTCTATGGGGATTCAATTGTTTTTTGTGGTTTAGAGCACTCACCATTTTTTTAAGGGGTGCATATATGGGAGAAAAATCTGAGTGTTCCGAGTCAAAAACACTCGAGTGTTGTTTAGCAATTCCCATCCATTTATTCATATGTGATTCTTGTTTTGTCCTTTCACATTCTTGGTGATCTTTGAATTCGACCAAAGATTCTTATAAATGTACCATGCGATTTCGCAATCAATGACAGTGGTGAAATTTCATTATGAAGTGGAGTGCATACTGTTAGAATTGTAATCTTGTTTTTTTAGTCGTGGTAGTAGTCCTGGTCATGTACGAGTGGTCGAAATCGTGTACGAGTTTGTCCGTGGTCGTATATGAGTCTAGGTCGTGGTCGTATACGAGTCTGCTTCACAGTCGTAGTTGAGTTCGAGTCTGTTTCATAGTTGTAGCCGAGTTCGAGTAATAGTCATGGTCGTAACCGAGTCAGAGTCGTAGAGCAGGGTATAAAAGGTAGAGCCATGTAACCGAGAGAGCAGGGTGAGAGGAGCGAGGAGAGGGGCCAAGGCAATCGGTGTGATCGAGAGGCAAGAGAGAGCGATCTGTGTGATCGAGAGAAAGAAATAAAGAAGAGAAGAGCAGTTTGGCTCTGGGAAATCTATCTAGTTCTTTGTGTTCTCAGACGTGGTCATAAATGACTTACGACCACGGTGAGCAGGAGATAGCTGGCGTGGTCGTAAAGGAGTTATGACCATGGCGATCGAGCGGTGACGTGCGCAGGAGCAGTAGACGTGGTCGTAAGGAGTTATGACCATGGTGACAAGCGAAGGTGTCCACAAGCAGACATGGTCATAAGGAGTTATGACCATGGTTGTGGAGCAGAAGCTATGGTCATAAGGCGTTATGACTACAACATTGATAGAGCATTCGGTGTGGTCGATAGAATCACTACATGGTTGTAAGGAGCTATGACTATGGTGGTCGATCGTGGTTGAAGGAAGTGCAGCAAGGAGCGATGAACGTGGTCATAACTTTAGCTGAAGTTTACGACTATGTGGTCAGAGCAGCGAGGCATGATTGGAGAGATCACAGTGTGGTCGGAGAACCAACAAAGCGGTCATAGCGACATAGGAGGTGGTCGTAGCTACTACAATGTGGTCGTACGGCTACAAGAGGTAGTCATAGCGGCCAAAACGTGGTCGTACAGATCCTGGGAGTAGTCGTTAAGGCTGTAACAAGTGGTATCAGAGCATGGTGACAAGGCAAAGGCTCAGGGTGGGCTAATCTCCCTCCAGTATCCTCTTTTGACGATCGATAATTACCTAGTGTGGGCAATGAAGATGAAGGCGAACATGCACGCCCAGGGAGTCTAGGGCGTAGTTGATTCGAAAGGGAAGGAGAAGGAGATTGGATGACAAGGTGGATCAGGCGACTTTGGCTCTTATCTACCAGGTGGTGCCAGATGCGATGATGCATCAGCTCATCGGCAAGGAGATGATACGGGAAGTGTGGGAGGCGCTTCAGACGATGCACGAAGGAGTTGATCGTGTCAAGGAGGTGTGGCTCTAGAATTTGCAGAGTGAGTTAGAGAACCTGAAGATGTGAGAGACCCAGTCGGTGGACAAGTTCGCCGACAAGCTAAGTTCGTTGTATAATCGGATTAACTCTCTTGGCAACAAGATGTAGGAATCTGTGGCAGTGAAGAAGTACCTGCATGTGCTTCTGGAGAAGTACATACCTATTGTTACGACACTTTTGTACTCCCCCGATCTGGACAACAAGAAGATAGAGGAGATCACCGGCTCTCTCAAGGCGCATGAGTTACTGAAGGGGTTTTAGTCATGCAAAGTGTAGGGATCTCACAACGAGTAGGCATCGCTAGTAAGGGGAGATCTGAGAGACGATCGTGGCTCATCAAACAACCATGGGAGGTGGCACGGTCGAGGTGGCCAGAGTGGCTGAGGCGGCAGGGGTGGCCATGGAAACAAGGCTAGGCAATGCGGTGGTGAGAGATCCCATGATATGTCATATGTCAAGTGCTTTGAATATGGCGAATACGGGCACTACACGATAAGATGCTGCAATAATAAAAAGTGCTTTAACTGTAACGAGTTTGGGCACTTTGCTTTGGATTGCAAGGGCAAGAAGAAGGACGGGAAAGTGAACCTTGCCAAAGACAAAAAAGAAGATGATAGAGATCTAGTACTTCTCTCCTCATATTTAAAAAGGAGTCGATCACGGTGGAACTGAATGAGGAGAATGTAGTTCCAAAACTACACATGAAGGAAGGAGGTCATGATCACATGGATTAATGGTACTTGAATAATAGAGCAAGCAACCACATGGCGGGAGATCGCTCCATGTTCCACAAGCTCGACGAGAAGGTTTGGGGCCAATGTCAAGTTTGCTGATGGCTCCACGGTGGAGATAAAGGGTAAAGGAATGATGATGTTGAAATGCAAGAATGGAGATAAGTTGTTGATATGAATTTATTATATACCAAGTCTATGCAACAACATACTTAGTTTCGGGCAGATGACAGAGAGAGGGTGCAAGGTGGTGCTGCAGGATGAGTTCTTGTGAGTGTATGACAAGAACAGAGATTTGCTAATGAAGGTAAAGAGATCTCCAAATCGGTTGTACAAGATTCCTTTGAAAACTTATAAATAGGTTTGGGTGGAGAGAGGCACAAATGGACGAGGTGCAGAGGAAGCAGGAGGCAAGCCTGGTGCACAAGAAGTCGTAACGAGGAAGGAGACTGAGTCGGCAAAGAAGCAAGACGAGGCAGAAGGCATGGTTGTAACAAGGAGCGACTTCGGAAGAGCATGCAACAAGCATGCTGTGGTCGTAGTGAGCGGCGCAGGAGGTGCACATAGGCATGTGGCCAACTCCGAACGCGCGCATGTAGGCGGAGAGAAGCGGAGTGACAGCTCGAGTGGTCAGCACAGACCACATGCAACAGGCATGGTCGTAGCGAGCAGAGGCTCAGGAGGAGCTCTCACGCATGCAACAGAAGGCAGTCGTAGATGGGTCCCGAGATAGCGGGAGGAAGCACAGCGTGGAGGGTGGTGGCTGAAAGCAAGAGCACACGACAGAGAGAGAGAGAGAGTAGGTGCTGGTGGAGGAAGCGTGAGCAAGGGCAGCAGGTAGAAGACGACCAGACATACGGCTGTGGGAGCAGGTGCTCCAGCCCAAGCAGGCATGCAAGCAAGAAGCAGCAGCAAAAGAGAAGGTCGACGTGATCAAGAAGGAAAATTAGGATTAAGGAGGTGATTGTTAGAATTGTAATCTTGTTTTTCTAGTCGTAGTCGTAGTCCTGATCGTGTACGAGTGGTCGGAGTTATGTACAAGTTTGGCCGTGGTCGTATACGAGTCCAGGTCGTGGTCGTATACGAGTTCGGGTCGTGGTCATATACGAGTTCGGGTCGTGGTCATATACGAGTCCGCTTCACAGTCGTAGTAGAGTTTGAGTCTATTTCATAGTCATAGCCGAGTTCGAGTAATAGTCATAGTCGTAACCGAGTCGGAGTTATAGAGCAGGGTATAAAAGGCAGAGCCATGTAACCGAGAGAGCATGGCGAGAGGAGCGAGGAGAGGGGCCAAGGCGATCGGTGTGATCGAGAGGCAAGAGAGAGTGATCTGTGTGATCGAGAGAAAGAAATAAAGAAGAGAAGAGCAGTTTGGCTCTGGGAAATCTATTGAGTTCTTTGTATTCTCAAACGTGGTCAAAATGACTTATGACCACGGTGAGCAGGGGATCGCAGGTATGATCGTAAAGGAGTTACGACCACGGCGATCGAGCGGCGGCGTGCGCAGGAGCAACAGACGTGGTCGTAAGGAGTTACGACCACGGTCATGGAGCAGAAGATGTGGTCATAAGGCGTTACGACTACAGCGTTGACAGAGCCTTCTGCGTGGTCGATAGAATCACTACGTGGTTGTAAGGAGCTACGACTACGGTGGTCAATCGTGGTCGAAGGAAGTGCAGCGAGGAGTGGTGAATGTGGTCATAACTTCAGCTAAAGTTTACGACTACATGATCGGAGCAGCGAGGCGTGATCGAAGAGATCACAGTGTGGTCATAATGACTGTCTATGTGGTCAGAGAACTAACAGATTGGTCGTAGCGACATAGGAGGTGGTCATAGACACTACAACGTGGTTGTACGACTATAAGAAGTGGTTATAGTGGCCAGAACGTGGTCATAGAGATCCTGGGAGCAATTGTTAAGGCTGTAACACATACTTTTAGGCATGTGGAGCTTGAGCGTGTCGCTGCTTTCCTCAAAGAAGAGATCCTTCTCGTAGCGCAGGTTACACCGAACTCCAAGAATCCGCCCGCCAATCGAGGTTCCCTTCTCGTCGCTGAACTGCGCCGGCATCTGCGCGATGATGCCGGCGAGGCAGCTCCGGCACTTGGCCTCGGCGAGGTCCGGCGTGCACTGCACCAGCCCGTACAGTTTGTCCACGCCCTGCTCCCCGAACCACGCCTCGCCGGTCGCGTACCGCGGCCGCCTCGACGCGTTGAAGGCGGCGAAGTCGGCGGTCGCGTTCACTAGCTCCACGACGCGGTCCGTGAACCGCCTCGCCGCGTCGGCCCCTGTCACGTCGTTCTTGTTCGACGCCGGCCACACCGGCTCGTTGCTGAGTCCGGGGCGGAAGTCCTGGTTGGAGAAGCGGAGCATGTACTGATCGTAGTACAGGGTCACGTCATTGTAGCCCTTGCAGAGCTGCGTGTTGGTAGTGGCGCTCCGGAAGGTCTTGTTGAGGTCCTCGGTGCAGCTGGGGCCCGTGTAGTCGCCTCGGCAGAGCACGAGGCCGTAGACCGTGTCGGGATCGGTGCCGAAGCTGCCGGAGGCGAACCCCGTCGAACTGGCCTGCGCGGCGAGGTCGGCGCCGATGCGGAGGATGTTGGACTTGTACGTGCTGTTTGCACCGTAGAAGCCTGCTGTCTCGCTGCAATTGGTGTAGCGTATGCTGTCGGTGGCGGAGTCGGCCTGCGCGGCGGCCGTCCATGCCCGCGAGGTAAAGATGAGGAGGAGGAGCTTGAGCATGATGAGGAGGTTCCTAGCTATTTAGCTAGCTTGGAGGAGCTTGCTCGGTGGCGGAGTCGGCCTGCGCGGCGGCCGTCCATGCCCGCGAGGTAAAGATGAGGAGGAGGAGCTTGAGCATGATGAGGAGGTTTTTAGCTATTTAGCTAGCTTGGAGGAGCTTGCACGTCAAAACAACTCTACAGTGATGAAAAGCTTTGGTGGTTACACCTTTCAGGTCATTGCAGAACTAAATTACCTTGTTTTTCACAAAGTCGTTACAACGACTCGAAACTGCAAGTGGAAAGAACTAGCTGTTATCTGTTGGAAAACCTGGATCTGAGTCTGTAATTACCTTGTCTATTCGCAAAGAAATTGCCAAGCGGAAAGAACTATCTGTTGGGAAATCTGAACCTAAGTCTGCAAGCTCAGCCCATTGGTAGACACTCTCTGTATTAGTTTATAAATAGGAGTCCCTATTATCATATCTTGTACCTTTTGAGAAGCAAGTAATAAAGAAAGGAGTTCCCCCTCATCTCTTGTGTTCAATCTATTATTATATTGTATTATTCTCTGTTTTCATCCGTCTCTGTGCATAAGAGGAATCGATTAGACTGGACTCGCTAGTGACGGTTCCTCAACACGTTATCAGCACGAATCGCTCTGTGGAATCAAAAGGTAATCATCAAAACAATAGTAGATTGAATTGCCTAATCTAGATCGCTTTAAATTCCGCATAATTACGCTTTCTAGATTAATCCCTACGGTGCAAATTCACTCTAATCTACCGTGAGTAGACTTGAAGTCGCCAGCACAATGTCGATCGGTACATTACATGAAAGAGTAGATGTTGATTGCACTATAGATTGAAAAAAAAAGAAAGAAAAATTTGCACGTGGCCGAATGCGCTGCCGGCCTCCATGCCGTGCGTGTCGCCCAAACACGGCCATGCCGCTAGCCCGCCCCTGCACAGGCCACCGCTACTGCTTGGCCATGCTGCCATGCGTCATTCGGTTACCGCCCCCACATGTGGCTGCGCGCCACTCTTGCACGAGCGTCGGTCGCGCCGTCTGTTCAAGCCGCCCGCATGCGGCCGAACGGGCTGCCCACACGTGGCCGACCGCACCACCACGCAATGATGCCGCTGTATCTCACATGTGGCACCGCTGTGTGCAGATCTTGGCCCCCGGGCGAGGCCTCATCGCACAAGCCCCGCACGGCAAGCCACCGCCACTTGGCCTCACATGTGCCGCTGCTGGCTTGGCGCCGCCCCCCCACAAGCTCCCGCCGTGCGCACCTCCCACCGCATGTAGCGACAATGGCCCCGCATGGACCACCGCCACTCAGCCTCAAGCCATCGTTGTCGCATCCCGCACGAGGCGCCGTCGATGCTCGACTTCAGGTGCAGCCACCATCGCCGCCTCCCTCGCGAGGTGCTGCCACCGTCGTGCCACATCTCAGCCACCAATCCCTCCACCTGAGCGCCCGCAATGGGTTTTCCTGGCCTCCAGCCCCTCGCCTGAGTGACTACCGCCCCGCACAGGCTCGCGGTCGTATCGGTTGCCTTGCCCTGCACAGCAGCCCCTCCGCATGGCTCCGTGCCGAGCTCCCGCCAAAGCAGTCAGTTGCCCGCGCCTCTCACCATCGCTGGTCACCTGCACCACGGCTCTTGTGCAGGCCGCCACCCACCGCCGCATGGGTGAATAGGGTAGGGGGAACCCTACCCGTACCTCTCCTTTGATTCAGTCGGCGTGGGCCTATGAGGTGGGCTGAAAGAAAAATGAGCTGGGAAAGGTGCAGCCGGGAGGGGGCGCCTGAAATTTTGCAAAAAGGCCCTTAAGAAATTAGAAAATAACGTTGAAATTTTTCTTAGAACTGAGAATTAGTGAATAAGCCCTCGAAAATAACAGAATTCACTGAAAATTCATATTCTAGCATAAGAGGGCCTCGGGAATTCAATTTTTGAATTATTTTTAGCATTTGAAGCATGTTTTGCACTGTTATTATTATTTTTCTATGTCTTCTATATTTATTTGTTGTTTTGATTAACCATAATTATGCAAATTGCCTTTAATCATTGAAATTAGCAGTAAAATTTATAGAAAATGCGTAGAAAATTCTAAAACATTACGAGAATCCTTTCGTGCCATTTTCCAATTTATTTTATGCATATTTACTTGCAATAAATTTATACATTCTTTTTATGCACGTGTAGATGACAGGCATCATGAACTGGGAGTTCGAGGAGCTGGCCCAGCATAGCTAAAATTACTTGACTTGGGCTTCTGATGTCAAGATTATACTTGGAGCCAGGAAGCTTTGGCTGCCATCAGGATTGGTGCACCACATGATGCTAAACCCACACCTGAGAAGAATGATCAGGCACTTCACTTTCTCAGTCATCACCTCTGTCTCACTCTCAAGAATGAGTACATGCCAGAGAAGAGCGCGCTAGCATTGTGGATTGCACTCAAGAAGAGGTTTGAGAAGTTGAAGTACACCATTCTTCCTAAGGCAGAGCAAGAGTGGATTCGACTGAGGTTTGCAGATTTCAAAATGGTAAAGGAGTAAAACTCTGCTCTACACAGAATTTGTACCAATCTTCAACTTTGTGGCAGGTAGATCATAGATGAGCAGAAGATTGAGAAGACCCTCTCCACTTTCCACCCCAATGCAGTGCAGTCTGTGTGCAATTATCATCCAGACGGATATAATGAGTATGCTGAATTGATTGATATTATGCAGGTTGCAGAGGCTCAGGATGAAGTTCTCGGCAAGAACTTTATCGCACAGCCACTTGGGATCTCCACTAACCGCGAGGTCAACGCTTGGAGTTACAAGGCGCGGAAGCTTATAACGAAGAAAGGGGAAGAAAGGGTAAAGCCGTAGCTCAGAAAGGCAAGTCAAATGCTCCACAGAAGACTAAGGCCAGCATACCAAAGCAGGACGACAAGCCCTATGGTCAGCAAGACCAAACCTGCTACAAGTGTGGCAAGAGGGGGGCACTGGTTGCGGATCTGTAAAGAGCCGCAACATGTTGTCTATGCCTTCCAGGACAAGAAGAAGAAGGGGCGGCAAAAGGCAACATGAAACCCACTTTGCCTTTGTTGAGGGGTAGAGTTCTCAGCAGCTGCCTACACCAATGGAGGTTGACTCCACTCCTGCAGCAGCACCCCCTCTTGACATTGCAGCCGCCATCGCCATGATTTCCTAAGAAGAGCATCTCACCCCTGAGAAGATCGCATCCGAAGTCTCTGGTTTTTTAGCAGACTCAGTCTAATGCACAGAATGCATTTTAACTTTAATTGTCATTTATTTAATGTGTGGAAGGAATAAGCTAGATTTTACATTGTCGGTACTCAAACAATTTATTTTCTCGTGATGGTTGGACAATATTGAATAATTCATTCATTTATTCATTTAATAATGGCATGATATGTTATGATATTTGAAGCATTTTATTTATGTGATTGATTGTCTTCTATTGCATATTAATAAAGTACTTTATATTATAACGCGTGTGGCGCCCTATGGAGGAAGTGTGCTTAGCTGATAGCAGCACAACGAATACCATCTTGAGAGAGACAAAATTCTTTTAGTTGATTAACAAGAATGCCGACAGCCTTACAACGATCGCCGGTAGCGATGCTTGTATAATAGGCATAGCAAGAACCACAATTATACTTCCAATGGGTAGAACTTTGGTCATTCAAGAAGCCTTATTGTACCCAAAATCGACTAGAAATTTCCTAAGTTTCAAGGATATTTACGTTAACGATTTCCATGTTGAGATTTAAGAAGAGTATGGTAAGGAATACTACTCATTACGAAGCATGAGGTAAATAGGAAAATGGTATTAGAAAGACTTCCTTCTTTTGAGACTGGGCTATATTACACTAATATTAAGGCACCTGTAGCCTATACTACCCTAAAAACAATATTTAGAAGCTCTGAACTTTTCTATCTCTAGCATGATAGATTAGGTCACCCAGGCCTTAGGATAATGAGAAATATAATTAACAATTCACAGGGACATAATATCGATGTAAGGAATTTTCCGAATGAAGAAGATTTTGTGTGCCCCGCATGCGCCACCGAAAAATTAATTACTAGACCTTCTGCTCTAAAAGTGAAGGATGAAGTCCCTGCATTCTTGGAACGCATCCAAGGAGACATTTGCGGTCCCATACAACCCCTGTTAGGGCCATTTAAATATTTTATGGTGCTCATTAATACTTACTCGAAATGGTCGCACGTATATTTATTATCTATGAGAAACCATACTTTCACAAAGCTAATTTCGCAGATAATTCAAATTAAGAACAAATTCCCAGATCATCATGTAAAGTAAATCAGAATGGACAACACCAGAGAATTTACTTCAAAGGCATTCGATAACTATTGCATGGCAAAGGGAATTAAAGTTGAGCATTTAGTACGGCATGTCCATACTCAGAATGGACTAGCGGAAGTATTAATTAAGATAATTAAATTTATTGTCTAACCGCTTTTGCATAATTGTAATTTACTAACTACATGTTGGGGACACACAGTTGAAAACATTTAGGCCCCTAAAAATGGTTTTGGTAATTAATGAATTCATGTGAATATGGGACTAACGTGTTTAATGAGTATGCAAAGGTTAAGTCCATATGTTGGTGACAAAATGCAAGCCAAAGGATAAATGTGAAGACCCAAAATGGCTCAAAGCAAAACGTATACTTAGAATAGGATCCCTTTTTATTTTTACCGGTCTTAAGAAGAAAAGGTGGAAGACCAGATTATAGGGTAGATAATCGTACCATAAAGAGAGATCATGGCAAGTAGCTTGATAGCAAATTTTATGTGCCATTCAGATCAAATTAGAAGCATGTATTCATCAGAATTCTGTTTTAAAAACGAATCTATGCTCTGTCTGGAAGAGCGGTAGTTCCGCTGATTTGAACGTCGGAACTACCGGAGAGCGGTAGTTACGCACCAAGTATCGGAAGTACCGACGACTAGAAGCTCCGGTAACCGAGCGGAGCCTTTTTTCCAGAGAGCATCCCCGGATGCATTTTAGTTTTTGTGGGAACAGAAGTACCAGCGCTTTCAACACCGGAACTACTATAGGGAGCGGTAGTTCCGTATTTTTGAGCGTTACTTCCGGAGCCCGGAAGATCCGGAAGTTGAGTAGAACGTTTTCTCCAGAGAGCTCCTCCGGATGAAATCTGAAATTCCGCAGAGCGGAAGTACCGGCGATTTCAACGCCGGAACTACCGCAGTTTGCGGTAGTTCCGCTATCCAGAGCGGTACTTTCAGAGTCCGGAAGCTCCGGACTCAGAGCGGAGCTTTTTTTCCAAAGAGCACAAAATTTGGGACTTTTGGATTCCTGGTTCAAGCGGTAGTACCGCGCTGACTTGCGGAACTACCGGAGAGCGGTAGTACCGCAAGTTTCAACGGCAGTAGTACCGCGCCGCCAAATCCAACGGTCACTGCAGAGCTTTGACATAGCCATTCTGTCGCGAAGATTTGAGAGCAGTAGTTCCGGCCGTATAACGGCAGTAGTTCCGCTCCCCCTATATTTTTCTGAAATTTGTTCCAAACGGCTAGTTTTGGTTGGTGGAGGCTATAAATACCCCCACCACTGCTCAAGGACTAAGGTTAGAGACCCATTGAACATTCTTTGAGCCCTAGAGCATTCATTCCACCCTTGTTCCCACTTTGTGCATTCAATTTGAGGTGGTTGAGCAAATAGTGCTTGCATTCATTAGTTGATCCATTTGGCACTCATTTGCAATCAAGCGAAGCCCTGGTTTATTACTCTTAGTGCTTGCCGACACTTGGACAATTGGGCGGAAGATTGATCGGTGATCTTCTCAAGGGAGATTGTGAGAAGACCCGGCATTCTTGTGAAGGTCGGAGCTCGCCTACCCGGAGCGGGAAAGAGCTACCAACTAATTGAGTAGCGGCATTCGTGGAGCCGGTCTGATTCGTTCGGGCTAACCTCAACGTGAACTAGGGGAAACCGGCAAGTTTCCAAACACCACGGTAAAAACATCGAGTGTGTACATCTCTTACTTGTTTTTCTTCTAGCTCTTTTCATTAATACTATTGTGATCATTTCCTTGTTTAGAGCTAGCATTGTTGTCTACTTGACTAGAATTGTGTAGGATTAATTGCTTTACATTCTTGCTATTAAAATTGTAAAGAATTAATTGAGTAGACAAGAAAATTTTAAAACCTCCTATTCACCCCCCTCTAGTCGGTATCTTTGATCCTACAACAGTCCTACATGCAGCAACTCTCATCAACTTTAGACCATCAGCATATAACATCTATTCACCAATGCAACTAGCGTAAGGGTCAGCATAGAAAATTTCTCATCTCCGGAGGTTTGGGTATAAGGTTTATGTACCTATACCCCCTCCACAGCGTATAACAATGGGCCCTTTCCGAAAGTCTGGGATATGCGTTGGTTATGAGACAACATCTATAATTAGGTATTTAGACCCCATGATAGGAGATTTGTGTACTACCCATTTCGCAGATAGTATATTTGATAAGGATAGTTTCCCAACATTAGGGGGAGGAAATTAACCCCTTGATGAAAAATATCGGAAAATTACATGGCAAGCAACAGGAATCCATGCACATGACCCGCGCATTAGTGAAGCAAATAGAGAAGTCTAGAAGGTCATTGACCTGCAAGCATTAGCAAACCAACTGCCGGACCATTTCAGTAATTTAAAGAGCATGACCAAGTTGCACGTGCCTGCATGCAATGCACCGGAGTGGGTTGAAATACCGAAGAAAGCTGCAGGTATCCCTAATCATTTCCAAAGGCCTCAGAATAAAAGGATGAAAACTCCAGCCCCTCGAATCCCAAGTAACTAGGGACTTCTGATGAAAAAGAATAAGGACTTTACACAGTCAATCACTGAAGTTCCCTAGAAACCAAAGGGGAGCTAGTTAAGACCTGACACCAGTATGGCAACTTTAGAAAAGGGCATACCGGATCTGAATATTCCCATGGAGGGAGAATTAGTATGGATGTGAGCGCACACATCGAAGCTGAAAAACTAAAGGGACTTGTCCCTGCAACTAGAAGGAGTGGTGAGCAAATAGAAGCACTAAAAGAACCAACCCATGATGAAATAACTATAAACTATGTGCACACGGGAGAATCTATGAACAAGACAATAGCCAATGTTGATATTTAGTTTGCAAAGAAAATGGCCACAATCATTAATCTTGATCCAGAGCCTGCGTCGCTCACTGAATATAAGAAAAGATCAGATTGGGAGGATTGGAAAAAGGCAATAGAAACTGAATTATTATCTCTAAACAAAAGAAAAGGGTTTGGGCCTGTAAACCGCACGCCTCCCCATGTGCACCCCGTAGAGCATAAATGGGTATTTATTCGAAAGAGAAATGAAAGAAATAAAGTTGTAAGATATAAAGCAAGGCTTGTTACACAAGGTTTCACCCAACGACCAGGAGATGATTATGAAGAAACTTATTCCCCAGTCATGGATGGTATTACCTTTAGATATTTAATCTCAATGGTAGTAAACCTGAATTTAGAAATGAAACTGATGGATGTGGTAATTGTATACCTTTATAGAGACTTGGATTCGGACATTTATGTGAAGGTGCCTGAAGGTATCCCTATGCCGAACCAAGACGAAGCAAATAGAGGCCTGTACAGTGTGAAACTTAGAAAATCACTGTATGGACTTAAACAATCAGGCAAGATGTGGTATAATCACTTAAGCAACTTTCTATACAAAAAAGGCTACACGAACAATGAGGATTGTCCCTGTGTATTTATATGACATCCCAGAATGGATTTTATATAATCTCAGTGTATGTAGATGATCTGAATATCATCGAAATCTTGGAAGATATAAAGGAGGCGAGTTCTTACCTGGAGTCAGAATTCAAAATGAAAGATTTGGGTAAAACCAAATATTGCTTAGGCTTGCAGCTTGAGCATGTTCCAGAAGGAATATTAGTATATCAATCCGCATACACTCAAAAGGTGTTAGAAAGGTTTAGCTTTGAAAAGGCATACACTTCGAAGGTACCGATGGTTGGGAGATCTTTGCTGCAAAACAAGGATCCGTACAGACCTAGAGAAGAGGGGGAGGAAGTCCTGAGACCAGAATTCCTGTACTTAAGTGCAGTAGGAGCACTTATGTATTTAGCAAACTGCACTAGACCGGACATTGCATTTGCCGTAAACCTATTAACAAGGTACAATGCAGAACCTACCAAAAGGCATTGGTAGGGAATAAAGGACATTTTCCGATACCTCCAAGGAAGCAAAGATCTTAGACTATTCTACAAAAAGAACCAAGTCTTGAATATGACAGGCTATGCAAATGCTGGGTACCTGTCAGACCTGCATATAGCTAGGTTGCAGGCAGGCTACGTATTCCTATGTGATGGAATTGCAATTTCATGGAAATCGTCTAAACAAAGTCTTGTATTGACTTCGATGAACCACTCGAGAAATCGTAGCTCTGTACGAGGCGCACGAGAATGTGCTTGGCTTCGACGAATGATTCATCATATCTAGTAGTCATGTGGATTGAATATCATACAAGCTCCCATAATTATCTATGAAGATAATGCAGCTTGTATTGCACAAATGTAGATGAGGTACGTGAAAAGTCATCTTACAAAGTATATCAACGCTAAGTTATTCTATGCTCATGAGTTGCAAAAGATGGACGAATTTAAGATATTGCATATTAAGTCATGTGAAAATCTTGCAGATTTATTCACTAAGTCACTTCCATCATCTAATTTTGAAAAATGTGTACGTGGAATTGGAATGATGAGACTTAGAGAAGTGCAGAATTCAGGGGAGACTCTTCATGAGTTTGCTATTAAAACTTAATCACGAAGATCGAGTACCCAAAGAATAAATCTTGTAGATTGAATGAACTTGGGTGGATTGTACTCTTTTTTCCTTGACGAGTTTTCTTGAAGTTTCTCGGCCATGGTTTTTAACAAGACAATTTGTGCAACACAACATTACATGTATCATGTACTTTTTCTCTAAATTTTTTCCCACTGAATTTTTATGAAGTTTTGATGAGGCATGATCATGTCGGATGGGTGCCTAACGGGGAGTATTGGGAAATCTGGACCGGAGCCTGCAAGCCCAGCCCATTGGTGGGCACTCTCCCCATTAATCTATAAATAGGGGGTCCTCATTGTTATATCTTGTATCTTGTGAGAAGAAAGTAATAAAGAAAGGAGTTCTTTCTCATCTCTTGTGTTCAATCTATTATTGTATTATATTATTCTATGTTTTGATATGTCTCTTTGCACAGGAGGAATCGATCGGATTAGACTCGTCAGTGACGGTTCCTCAACACTATCAACACAAGCATGGTGGATCAAGGAAAAATCTATCGATTCCACCTGTTACCGGATTTTTTGGACAAAAATTTTAAATAAAAATTTGAATTGTTTAATGAAAATTCGGTGAATCTGAAATTTTTGACCGATTTAAAATTTTTTCGGAATCCACGGTAAATCCGGTAACCACCGGTTACCAGGAAAATTTTGGCGATAAATTTTTCCCGTGATGACGCTAACGTACAAATAGAGGAAAGCAGATGGTGCGATAGTTTTCTTGACTCAATTTTTCTTAGATAATGGGAATAACTTGCTAGTGTAACTAAGGCTTGTAACTCACAGTTGACTTCTTGACTCACATTAGTTTTATATGCTTCTAGATGGACGGTGCACAGTGCAGGAACTTGCCGCGAAGATACCGAGGACTAGTGCACAATTCTGTCGTTATTACCTTTTGTTCTTTGTTGCCGGATGCACATCTTTTTCACGCGCAAGTGGGGACATACAATTCTTGAATTTCATCGTTGAAAACGAATATATGGTTGCTACTGGAATCGATCGGATGGAATTAGACTTTGCCTCTGCCCACAAAAGTTCATATTAAAGATGTTTAGTTTCTACTTTAGAATTATATCAATATAAATATCTAGTTTTTTAAAATATCTTTTCTACTCTTACTTTCATCTCGTTCCAAGGATAAGGTAGAGTCACAGACATATCACACATCCTACTTCTCTCACTCTTGTCTCACATATGCATCACTCATTCACTTTTCTCACCGTTCTCTCCTCTTTGTAAAACCCATTTCTTTTAATTATTATTATTATTATTTATTTTTACCTAAAAATTATTAGTTATAGTCGATACGAACATCCACTAATATGCCCTGGTATTTGACCCACACCACTTAGCTTACGCCTTTGGATTTCTCAAGGTTGTTCTCCATTTTTTATTGATAAATACCAATACAAAATTATAAATTACGGATGCAATGCAACAACTTAAAAAAATTACAGTACGTCTTGCCAGAGCTCGATTAGTACAAGCAAATGTAGGGTCCATAGCTAACAAATTTTGTATTGGACCGGGCTACCACGGACATGCTTGATTTGTACAACATAAATATAGATCAGTACGGCAATTTACTCTAAACCAGTCGATTCTATGCAATTACATATTTAGATACTAAATTTTATATTGGAAGATACAATTATTTTTGTTATGCAGCTCTTAATTAGAGTTTATCAGATTGATGGCTACATGTTTGACCACGCAAAAAAAGCAAAAATATTTACCCCTGATTGCATTGGACGATGGCAGCTTTACCATGACCTATTTAGAGAGAGAGAGAGAGAGAGAGAGAGAGAGAGAGAGAGAGAGAGGGGTGAAGAGGACCGGCTGATGGCATCCGCTTTGGGACCCGTTGATGGCATCCGCTTTGGCATCATGATTCATGCCTATTCGTGAAGGAGAGAGACGTGGAGAGGAGACAGTACGGATGAGCATTGATTTATTTCCTCTTCTATTCAAATCATCTTTAAGTAATAAGAGATTAATTCTCTTCTAAAAGAAGGGAAGAGATTAAATCCAAGGACACAATATTAACAGTAGATGTTCATTTATAATTGGGGTCTATCATATTTAAAGGCTAGATGTTTTGCTTTTCTATGAAAATTTCTAGCATATTTGTGTCTTTTTAATACCATTTAATACTTGTAATTTATGCTTATAATTAGGATCTATCAAACTAAGAGTTGGATATATATTTTTCAGAATTTATAACTTATTTATCTTTTTTCTTAATAGCTGTGAAGTACCTATCATCGATTTTTATTATATAATAGATTTCTGTGTACATAAGTGCTGACTGTAATTTAAGTTTTGAATTGTCGAACCCTTTCTCAGAACTCAAAACTTCTGACTGACAAGTACCTGCCCTTCCGACCTGGCATGGTATCTGCAGCTGCAGTAGAGTAGCCATAGTGAGCTATAAATAGTACAATTAGTCCATTGTGCACAAGTTTGGTAACCAAATGCTCTTATACTATTCTTTTAAATAAATAAGACGATTTCTTCGTTATCTTTTCAAAACGGTTTATTGAAACAATTTATCGGTATTAGATATATTCACATAAATCACTTATGTTAGCTCTAAAAACCATCAGAGATAGCTGTAAGCCATCGGCCAAAAAGAACCCACACAAAAACTGGCTTTGAATATGATCAGCAAGCACTGTACTAGTCTAGTTGAACCATTCCTCTTTAAGGATAAAATAAAGTGAGGAACTTAAACCTTTGGCCCGTTTGGAACGTAGAGTATTTCCTGCATTCGAAAAAGACGAAATCTCCTTAGCAATTCTGGTTAAGAACAATCGCTGCACACAAAGAAACAGCGCAATCCATTGTAGCGCGACGCAGAGCCAAATCGACCAAATTAATAACAAGAAACTGGGGTTGATATTTTGTGCAAGTGCCAACTCCAACAGGTAGGCAATGCCATACACACACAGAGCCTGCAACAAATACCAGAATTTCATATCATTTTTACTTTCAGCTTTGCTCACAACAGCACGGCACTTGTTTTTGCACCTTTTCGATTGAATGCCTTGTACAGTAAACATATGGGAACAAGAGAATAAATTAGTACTGCTGATAAGATAATATTCCCCTTCCAGTCAGATATTCCACAATTAGTTTGTATGATTGTACTCATATTAATACGAGTTTGCACTAAATATGCCATGTACAATTTCCTTGCTGAAGGTGATATAATAGCGATAGCAGCTATCAATCGGGTTGAAGTGACCTTTGTTATTTCTTCGGCCCAAAATACAATCTCAAATTTATCTGGCCTATGTAAAGGTTAACATGAGCCTAGCTGACAGAGTGACGATCAGCGTTAGATATGGCACAATTAATTGGTGAGAATGGAGCAGAGTGGAGATCTCTTTTTGTCTGTCTGAGTTTTTGGAAGTTCAAAAAGATGTCCAAATCTTCAAGAACGTTGTACCGAGGGGTGAAAAACTGAAAACCATGTTCTATCAACATTTCTATGTTGTTATGCACTCCGGTTTAAGGTGAACGCTGAACAACACATTCTTCTGTAATGCAAGTTTAATTAGTTACTCTCAAGGTTACAAATGTTTCTAGATCGGTATAATTAAGATAACAGCTGGAAGATATGATGTTACAAATTCAACTGTTCGCCGAACGGCATCGCTCATCGGGCGTCCTTCTATGCAGACAATGTGGTGCTCTTCCTTGAGCCATCCTTGCAAGATCTCAACGTCGTCAAAGAAATTCTCAGTATTTTTGGAGAGGCCTCGGGCTTAAGAACTTAGCTTGCCAAGAGCTCCTTTTCACCAATTCAATGTACTGATCAAGATTTGGAGACCATTGCTTCGGAGCTCCCCTGTCCAAGAATTGACTTCCCTTGCAAATATCGCGGTTTGCCCCTCTCGCATAAAAAACCGAGAAAAGTGGAGCTCCAACCGATAGTGGAATAAGGTCTCAGCGATGCTAGGGAGATGGAAATGCTAGGGAGATGGAAAGCTTAGTTGCTAATGTTAGGAAACTGGGCCCACAGCCAGAGTCCTGACATATTTGAGCACCCCACCGTAGGCTATAAATAGGGACCTATACCCCCTCATTATGTACAACTGATGCAATCGAAAGCAATAAAGAAAGACCAGGAGTTTTCTCTACCTCTCTGTGTTCAATCTATTATTCTGTGATTCTGTGATTGATTCGTTCTTGTTCTAAGCAGAGGAATCGCTCGGACTGGTCGCCAACGACGGTCCTCAACACGTTATCAGCACGACTTCGCTCTGGTGAACGAGGTAATCATCGAAGCACAGATTGATTTTCTAGATCGCTTTGAATCTGTATTTTCTTTTCGCGTTTTAGATTGAATCTCTACGGTGCAAATCCGCCCTAATCTACCGCGAACAGACTTGAAGTCACCGGCACAATGCCGATCGGTAGATTGCGAAAAGGGGTAGATGTTGATTGCATCGTAGATTGGAAACGAAAAATATATGCATTGTTTTCCTGCTCAGTTTCTTCACAATCATTGCATGAAAAAAGGGGAAATTTTGCATCCTCCTCTGTTCGGTCCTGCATGACTATGGCACGAAACAAGGGGGGAATTTTGGCATGGGCGGCCCTGCATGGCCGCCACCGCCGACTGTCCGGTTGCCGCCCGAATGCGCACCGACGGTCCGCCACTCACCCGCCGCCGAGTAGCACGCCGACCACCTCCGCAGCCGGCCTCGCTAGCATGCGCGTGCCACCTGGCCCCGGCCAGAAGCCGCCGTCGCCCACGCCAGAGCATGTGCCCCGAATGGCCCCCCGAAGCGTCGCACTCGAAGTGTCAGCCGCCTCCCGAGGGAGTCTGCCCAAAGTCAGATTCGCCGGAGCCGCCTCCTCACGCCGCCCCGCATGGCGCCGCCTTGGCTGCCTCCCTCGTAGCCGCCTCCATGAAGCGTCGCCGCACCGGCATCACCTGCGCCGCCGTAGCCGAGCCCGCCTTGCCTCGGGTTCGCCGCGCACCACCGGCGCCTGCTCGGCCTCCGTGCCGCCGCGCCGTGCATGGCGCTACTGCCGCCGACTGGCCCCCCGGCTCCTCCACCGCCCGATCCGGTTCACACCGCGCGACGCCGCTGGCCTGTAGCTGTGCGCCGCCGGTTCGCCGCATCCTCGCGCCCGGCACAATCCGAGCCGCCTTGCGCCGGCTCCGCCACACATCGGCACTGCCGCCTTGCGCCGACACCGCCTTGCGCCAGTCCCTCGCGCCATCCGATCGGCCCGGTCGGGCGCCGCCACCAGGGGAATGAGGCAAGGCGAAACCCTAATCCCCAAGTATTGCCGGCCGGGTGGGCCTATTGGGCCGCGCAAACCAACATGCCATGGGCCGGAGCAGTCCGGCGGGGGGGAGGGGGATACTCAGGCCGAAAGAAAAAAAAAGGTCCGGCTGGTGGGGGGCCGGCTGTTTTACAAAAGGGCCCCCGAATTCATGTATATTACCGAAAGGCCCTTAATTACTTGATTTAAGTACTGAATTTGCATAAAAGGCTTCGTAGTTCCAAAAATTACGTATAAACCCTCAAATTTACGAGCGGGTCCAGAATTTTGCAAAAAAACCCCTCGGTAAATCAGAAAATTGCGCGAATTTTTCTCTGAATTGAAATTTTGCGTATAAACCCTCTGGAATTGCAGAATTCACTGATATTTTGTATTCTTGCATAAAAGGGCCTAAGGAATCCGAATTTTGCATTATTTATTTATGCCATTACTGTTTCATGTATTTTTTGTATTTATTTACTGTTTTTGATTGTTTAAATTTCTTTTAATCACTGCAATTAGCAGTACAATTATAGAAAATGCATAGAAAATTATGAAACATTATGAGAACCTATTGTACCACTTTATTTACCTGTAGTAAATTTTCCATGCATGTTTACTTGTAGTAAACTTATTTTGTTTCGTTCATACATATGTAGATGACTGGAATTTCGAACCAGGAGTTCGAGGAGCTGGCCCAGAATGGCCAAAACTATCTGACATGGGCATCTGATGTCGAGATTGTGCTTGGGGGCCGAAAGCTCAGCGCAGCTATTGGGTTAAGCGGACAGAAAGACGCCCGACCCACACCTGAGGAGAATGCTCAGGCACTTCATTTTCTCAGGCACCACCTCTGCCCGACTCTCAAGAATGAGTATATGGCGGAAAGAAACGCGTTAGCACTCTGGACCACACTCAAGAAGCGGTTTGAGAGGCTCAAGTACACCATTCTCCCTCTAGCAGAGCAGGAGTGGATCAGACTGAGGTTTGCCGACTTTAAGACAGTCGGGGAGTACAATTCTGCCTTGCACAGGATTTGTACTAATTTTCAACTCTGTGGTAAGGAGATCACAGATGAGCAGAAGATTGAAAAGACCCTGTCCACATTTCACCCCAGTGCTGTCCAGACTGCCCGCAACTATCGTCAAGACGGCTATAAGGAGTACGCCGAATTGATTGATATGATGCAGGTGGCAGAGGCTCAGGACGAACTTCTCCGTAAGAATTACGTCTCTTAGCCACCAGGCAGCTCCGCTGGCCGTGAAGCCAACGCTAGCAGCTACAAGGTGCGAAAGCCCTTGATGAAGAGAAGGGGGAAGAAGGGTAAGATCGTTGCCCAGAAAGGCAAGTCAGATGCTCCAAACGACAAAAAGGCTAAGAAGAATGGCAAGACCTATGGCCAGCAGAACCAGGGTTGCTACAAGTGTGGCAAGTGGGGACATTGGTCGCGGATATGCAAAGAACTGCAACATGTCATTGATGCCCACCAAGCTCAGAAGAAGAAAGATGGCAAAGGGCAACCTGCAGCCGTTGAGGGGGAGCAGCCTGAGCAGCTACTGGAGATGATGGAGGTTGAGCCCATCCCGGCAACAGCACCCCCTTATGACTTAGAGGCAGCCACCGCCATGATCTCTCTTGAAGAGAATGTCACTGCTGAGAAAATAGCCGAAGAAGTCGATGATTTTCTAGTTGATTCCGTCTGATGCACAGAATGCATAAGACGTTAATTTTCATTTATTTTGTGTTAAATGGACAAGTTTAGACCTTGCATGGTTGGTGCTTTAGGATTTTGCTTTCTCATGATGGTTGGATGATTTTGGAATAAAATATTCATTTATTCAGTTTATATTGGCATTATATGTTCTGATATTGGCGTATTTTATTTATGTGTTGAATGCCTTCTAATACATGTTAATTAAATACATTATATTAGAACATGTGTGGCGCCCTATGGAGGAAGTATGCCTTGCCGACAGCGGCACAACGAATACCATCTTAAGAGAGACTAAGTATTTCCAGTCGATCCGTAAGAGCACTGGCAACCTTACGACAATCGCCGGAAGCGATGCATGTATAATCGGTTTTGGAAGAGCCACAATTATACTTCCCATGGGCACAACTTTGGTCATTGAATAAGCCCTATTGTACCCAGAATCGACTAGAACTCTCCTAAGTTTTAAGGATATTCGCGCCAATTGTTTCCACATTGAGACTGATGAATAGTACGGTAAGAAATATCTGCTCATCATGAAGCGTGAAGAGAATGGCAAAAAAATATTAGACAAACTTCCTTCACTTGAAACTGGGCTATATTATACCAACATTAAAGTGCCTGCAGCGTACACTGTTCTGAAGACAGTATTTAGAAGCTCTGAACTCTTCTGTCTCTGGCATGACAGATTAGGCCACCCAAGTCTTACGATGATGAGAAACATAATAAATAACTCGCATGGGCATAATATTAATGTGAAGAATTTCCCGAATCATGAAGATTTTGTGCGCACATAATTTATCGATATTAGCTGTTGTCCTATTCAGGGACTCTCCAGTGTGCACATAATTTATAGCTATTTCCTCATGAGTTGCTTCTTCTGGAGCGATTGCTTCTGCTGGAGCTTCACCTTGCGCATCGCTTCTTTCAATTGCGGTGGCAAGTCCCTTTAGTTTTTCGGCTCCGATGTGTGCGCACACATCCATGCCGATGGGGATATTCAGATCCAGTATGCCCTTTTCTGAAGGTGTCATACTTGTGCCAGGTCTCAACTGGCTCCCCTTCTCATTCTGGGGGACTTCAGTGATCGGCTGTGATAAATCCCTCTTATCCTTTTTCGCCGGGCGTCCCCGGTTACTTTGGACTCGAGGAACCGGAGTTCTCATCCTTTTATTCTGAGGCCTCTGGACGGGATTAGGGATACCTTCGATTTTCTTTGGTATTTCAACCCTCTCCGGTGCATTGCGTGCAGGCACATGCGACTTGATCACGCTCTTCAAATCACTAAAGTGATCAGGCAGTTGATTTGCTAATGCTTGCAAATCGATGATCTTCTAGACCTCTTTTTCAGTTTCACTAGTGCGCGGGTCATGTGCATGAATTCCCGTGGCTTCCCACGTAATTTCCCGATATTTTTCATCAACGGGTTGATTTCCTCCCCCTAATGATGGGAAATTATCCTCATCAAAAATGCAATCAGCGAAGCGGGCAGTATACAAATCTCCCGTCATGGGTTCCAAATACCTGATTATGGATGCAGTCTCATAACCAACGTATATCCCAGTCTTGCGGAGGGGGCCCATTGTAGTACGCTGCGGAGGTGGTATCGGTACATAAACCTTGCATCCATACCTCCTAAGATGAGAAATTTTCGGTGGTGACCCTTGCGCTAGTTGCATAGATGAATGGATGTTGTAGGCCGAAGGTCTAAGGTTGATGAGATTCGCTACATGAAGGACTGCGTGTCCCCAACATGTAGCTAGCAAATTACTTTTGTGCAAGAGGGGTCGGGCAATAAATTTAATTCTTTTTATTAAAGCCTCTGCCAAACCGTTCTGGGTATGGACATGCGGTACCGAATGCTCAACTACAATTCCCATCGCCATGCAATAATCATCAAATGCCTTCGAAGTAAATTCTTCGGCGTTGTCCATTCTGATGGACTTGATGTGGTGATCAGGAAACACATTTTTGATGCAAATGATCTGCGAGATCAATTTTGCAAAGGCGTGGTTTCTTGTGGACGGCAAACCCACAAATGACCACTTCGAAGAAGCGTCAATGAGCACCATGAAATACTTGAATGGCCCTGAGACAGGCTGAATGGGACTGCAAATGTCTCCCTGGATGCGTTCTAGGAATGCAGGGACTTCATCCTTCACTTTCAGAGTGGAGGGTCTAGTTATTAGTTTCCCGGTGGCACATACAGGGCACACAAAATCTTTATGATTCGGGAAATTCTTCACATTAATATTATGCCCATGCGAGTTATTTATTATGTTTCTCATCATCCTAAGACTTGGGTGGCCTAATCTGTCATGCTAGAGACAGAAGAGTTCAGAGCTTCTAAACACTGTTTTTAGAACAGTGTACGCTGCAGGCGCTTTAATTGTGGTATAATATAGCCCAGTTTCAAGTGAAGGAAGCTTTTCTAATATTTTTTTGCCATTCTCTTCGCGCTTCGTGATGAGCAGGTATTCCTTACCGTACTCTTCTTTAGTCTCAACGTGGAAACCATTTGCGCGGATATTCTTCAAACTTAGGAGAGTTCTAGCCAATTCTGGGTACAATAAGGCTTCTTTAAGGACCAAAGTTGTGCCCATTGTGGCTCTTCCTGAACCAATTATGCATGTATCGCTTTTGGCGATTGTCGTAAGGCTGCCAGTGCACTTACGAATCGACTGAAAATACTCAATTTCTCTTAAGATGATATGCGTTGTGCCGCTGCTAGCTAAGCACACTTCCTTCATAGGGCGCTACACGTGTTCTAATATAGGGTATTTATTAACATGTCTGAGAAGGCAATCAACACAAATAAAATACTCCAATATCAGAACATATCATGCCATCATAAACTGAATAAATGAATGAATTCTTCAAATATCATCCAACCATCACGAGAAAATAACAATTCTTAAGTACCATCTATGCAAATTCTAACATATTCTTCCACACAAAATAAATGACAATTAAAGTCTAAATGCATTCTATGCACTAGACTTCTTCTGCTATTCTCTCGGGGGTGACATTCTCTTCAAGAGAAATCATGGCGGTGATTGTTTCTAGGTCGAGAGGGGGTGCTGCTGTCGGGATGGGTTCAACCTCCATTAACTCAGGCAGCTGCTAAACATGCTCCCCCTCAATTGCTGCAAAGTGGGCTTCAGGCTGCCCTTTGTCATCCCGCTTTGGCTTGCTGGCCTTATTCTCTCTTGGAGCATTTGATTCGCCTTTCTGGGCTGCAGCCTTACCCTTCCTTCCCCTTTTCTTTATAAATGGCTTTCTCACCTTGTTGCTCCCGGCGTTGGCTTCACAGCCAGCGGAGCTGCCTGGTGGCTGAGTGACGTAATTCTTGCGGAGAAGTTCATCCTGAGCCTCCGCAACCTGCATCATATCAATCAATTTGGCGTACTCCTTGTGGCCGTCTTGACGATAGATGCGGGCGGATTGTACGGCATTGGGGTGAAAGGTGGACAGGGTCTTTTCGGTCTTCTGCTCATCTGTGATCTACTTGCCACAGAGTTGAAGACTAGTACAAATACTGTGCAAGGCAGAATTGTACTCCCCAATCGTCTTAACATTGGCAAACCTCAGTCTGATCCACTCTCGCTCTGCTTGAGGAAGAATGGTGTACTTTAGCCTCTCAAACCGCTTCTTGAGTGCGATACAGAGTGCTAGCGCGCTTTTCTCTGCCATATACTCATTCTTGAGAGTGAGACAGAGATTATGCCTGAGAAAGTGAAGTGCCTGATTATTCTCCTCAGGTGTAGGTTGAGCGTCATTCAGTCCGCCAATCCCAATAGCAGCGCGGAGCTTCTTGGCTCCAAGCACTATCTCGACATCGGATGCCTACGTCACATAGTTTTGGCCATGCTGGGCCAGCTCCTCGAACTCCCAGTTCGTGATGCTAGTCAGCAAAATGTGTATAAGTCTACTGCTGGTAAACATGCACAGAATAATTTACTGCGGGTAAATAAATGGTACAAAAGGTTCTCGTAATGTTTCAGAATTTTCTATGCATTTTCTATAATTTTACTGCTATTTTCAGTGATTAAAAGCAATTTAAACAATTACAATTAACCAAAAACAGTAAATAAATACAGAGAATATATAAAACAGTAATGGCATAAATAAATAAGCTTCAAATGCTAAAATAATACAAAATTTGGATTTCCGAAGCCCTTTTATGCTACAATATGAAATTTCAGCAAATTCTGCAATTCCAGAGGGTTTTTACGCAAAATTTTAGTTCAGAGAAAAATTCGTGCAATTTTCTGATTTACAAAGGGGTTTTCTGCAAAATTCTGGACCCGCTCATAAATTTAAGGGCTTATTCGCAGTTTTCGGAACTGCGAGGCCTTTTCTGCAAAAAATCAGGACTTGAATGCAAGTTCTAGGGTCCTTTTGGTAATTTCACAGAAGGTGGAGGGCTTTGTTCGCAAAATAAACTCCCCTCCCCACCGGCCGGGCTTTCTTCAAGCCCTCGACCCATCTCCTTTTGGCCCACACGGCCTTTCCCCTTTATTTTTTTTCATCCGTCCGCCCCACCTCTATTCGGCCCGTTTTTTTTTCTTAACCGCACGGCCCACCTGGCCCCATTGGCCCATTTAGCATGCTCGGGCAGCACTCAAGCCGTGGGGTAGGGTTTTCCCTACCCCATTATTTACAGGCGGCGGCGGCTTCGGGTCACGGCGGGAGGCCGGCGCGGGTACGTCTGCGGCGGCGGACCAGGCGACGGCTCCGTTGGGGATGTGCCGTGCGGAGCCCGCATGGCGGGCGGTGACCGGGGCCCGAATAGCGGCGGCCGGGGCGGAAGCTGAAGCGGCTGCCGATGATGAGATGGCGTGGGGGGGGGGGCTTCGTGCGGTACGGGATGCGCCGGCTACGGGCAGCGGGTCGGCCGAGCGGAGCGCGGGGGCACATGCGGGCGTAGAGCAAGAGGCTTCGGGCCGAGCGGCGGTTGAGGCCAAGGCGGCGGAGCCGGCGGCTGCGGGCCGCGGTGGGGACGCGGCTGCGGGCCGTGGTCGGGGTCGGTGGCCGAGTCTTGGTCGGCTGCGGGCTGAGCGGGCGGCCGGTGAGACCTGGCGACGGCGGGACGGCGCTTCGGGCGCAGCTCCCCCGTGCGGCGGCATGCGTGAGTGGGAAGGGGCCGAGGCGGTTGGCGTGTACGGCAGCGCCATGCGGGGCGCTCGCACAGACGCGGACGACGACAGCAGCGCGTATTCGGGCGCGATCTACGGGCGCGGCGGCTGGTCTTCATGCCGGCTTCAGCAGCGCGCATGCGGGCGCGGCGGCATTGCCCTGATCTCGCTTTTCTGTGCAGAGATCGTGCAGGAAAACGAAACCAAAAAAATGAGTTCTTTTTTTTCTCGTGTAATGCCGAGCATAAACCGAACAGGAATCCGATGCATAATTTTCGTGCAGTTTTTTCCTTATGCAATGATCGTGCAGAATCAAACAAATTAATGCAAAAATTTCGTTTATTGCTTTAGATAGCATCTGGTGTACATAATGAGGGGGGTCTAGGTCCCTATTTATAGTCTACGGTGGGGTGCCCAAATATGTCAGGACTCTGGCCGTGGGCCCAGTTTCCTAACATTCAGAACCAAGGGCACTGCGTTTTCTGGCACAACAGGAAACCATGGATCGCATCTTGGTTGGTTGCCCCGTGATCTCTATTTTTAAGTGTGGGCGGACACCAGGGTTATCATGATAACAGGTTTGAAAATTTTAGGGTCCAGTATGACCGGTAGCACTGACTTTCGAAAAAGTTCGGTAGTTTTCAAACCAACAAATTTAAATAAATTTTAAATTTTAAATAAAAATTAGCTAAAATCGGTCAAAAATATCAGATAAAATACCAAATTAGAAGCAAAATCAAATGAACCATCAAGCCTCTTGAACAATAGCTAACGAACATCAATTAATTCATCCAACTCGCCAAGGGGAAGTTAAAAGGGAGTAGAGGCATACCAGAGCTAGTTGGAGCCGTGGCTCGAGGCGGTGTCATTGGCTCATGGCAGAGTAGCAATGCCCATGGCTAGCCCCCGTCATGGCATGCCCAGATCAGAGCATAACCACATCATCACTAAATTGAATAACCAAAAAGCCACAAGAAATGGAAGTATAAACGTTAAAAAATGAAGCTAGAGAAGGACAAATTGGGGGCTAGAAGAGGGGAGGGGGGAGCACATATCGCAGGGGAGGATTCAGATTTAGGCAAGCTACGATGAGCCCCACCCTGAGCGCCCTGGCCACCATCCTTGCCTATTCCACCACCACTGTTCCCCCCGACTCCACTAATGGCGGTCTCCATGCATGATTGCACAAGCTAAGGAGGAATCGAGGTAGAGAGGTAGAGGAGGAAGAGGGTGAGGCGGAATTGTGGAACCAGAGCTGAGCCACCAGAGAGGTAGAGGAACGGAAGAAGAACCGAAGAATAACCACAAGGAATGCGCTCTACTACCGGAGGCTAGGGCAGAGGATAGAGGAGGCAAATGGGCCACTTTGGGATGAGTTTGCATTCAAGTTGGGCCAAAATATTTGAGCTCGGTTTGTAATCCAACTAGGGGGCTCTGGTAAAACTAAAAATTGGTGAAAATTGGGTGCTACCGGCCAGCTTTGTGAACCCTGGCAGCCATACTGACATGGCTCAAACTGCCGCAATGCCTGCCACGCGCTTAAATGGAATTTGAAACTTGGTGTATTACATCTCAGAGACAAAGTGCCAAGATCAAACAAGAGAAGGTTTTATCCCTTCGTGTAACATCCTATTTTTGGTATGTCAAAAATTTGGATTTAATTTGGTTTGATTTGAGCCTTTTTTCAAATTTTTGGTGAAACAAAAAAATCATTATCTAAATTATAATTCAAATTGGAAGCTCAAAGCAAAAATGCATCAAAAAAATTCAAACCAAAATATGAAATTTAAGGCTAAATCTCAAATTGGAAATTCAAATTCAAATTAAAAGTGAAATTTCAAAAAATTCAAATCTTGTTTTGGGTTGAGCCCAACCCACCTCCACTGTTCCTTACCCACTTGGCCCCTGGCTTGGCCCATGCCATCGCTGTTCTACTCTAGTGAGCGCCAGACACGTGTCGTGCACACCCAACACGCATGTGCGCCGCGCCATGCGCATCCTGCCTGCTCACTCCGGCTCCACCACGCCCGCGCTATCAAGGCTAGCCCTGTGCTATGCTGCATGCCAAAGCCATGCCGTCCTCGACATTCATGCCGCCCTTGTGCAAGCACAGTGCCGCTCTGCACCTCCTTGTGCACACAATGGCTAGCTACTCCTCCACGGCTATTTAAACTGGGTCATGTTGTCTCAAAACCCCTCACACCTTGCCATTGCCTTCCCCTCCCTTGTCGTGGCATGTGCAGACTCTGTTTGAGCTCGCCGCCACGGCCACTCACTCTGCTCGGCCCTTACTACCACCAGGCCTCTCCGGTGAGCCCCTCACCTCTTTGTCAGTGCCATCACCTTCTTCTTGCCTCCCTCTCCCTCTCACCTCACCCGACTGGCTCCTCTAGCCATATAGCTTGCCAGAGCTATCGTCTTCCCCAACTCCAACCACCACCGCCACCTACTGCCTCAGAGCATCTCTAGCCGAAGCATCCACGCGACATCCGTAACCGAGCCCCGATGCCAATTCTAGCTGTCGATGACCCTAGTTCACCGATGTCGTGCTACCTCACCGTGCTGCCTCAGGCTCTCGCCGCCGTGTTGCCTCGAACGTCCTCAGACCCCCCACCAACCTCGTTGGTAAGTTCCCCACACCTCGTAGATGCCCCCATGCCTTTAATTTACTAGCCTCTTCGCTAGTGCCATGTTTGCCATGGATGCTAACTACCGTCGCTGCTTCGCACCATGGCGCTGTCACTCTGGCTCACCACTGACAGTGCCATCACCCCCCTTATGTGCAGTTCATTTTTGCCCTTGCTAGTGACCGTCGTGGCCCCTCATCGGCGATGAGCTTGGCCGTAGCCCCTCCTCTGCCCGACATTGTAGCGTGGGAGGATTTAGTTTAAATATTTAGTTAAGTCTAATTACCATCATTAACTTAAGTTAATTAGCCACTGATTTGTGGGCCCCATCATTAGTTAAAGTAAACCAGTCTATGACATACGGGCCCAGTTCATTAGAAATTTAATTAAAACTGAGTTTAAAGAAGTGAGTCACTGATATGTGGGTCCCATTTTACTGTGTCCCACACAATGTATAGCCCCACCTATCAGTCTATAGCTATTTTTCTTTAGAAAAATAATTCAAAAAATAAAAACCCAGCAGGCACCACCTGACAACCTCTGTAGCTTTTCTAGTAGAAAAATTAATTGAAAACATTATTAAATTGAGTGAACTATGGGGACCCTGGCACGAGAACACTCGTAGTCACCGTATGTGTTCAGTACTAGTCTCATGATCAATAGCTAGTGCACACATTCACAACATTGAGATAACATCTATACACATCGCATACATTTAATTTACGACAAAGAGGTGAATAGATAAGCGATGCATAATAAGGTTTATAGCATAGGGCTGATTGGCCAAATAAATACCAGAGTCAAGAGTAAAGTGCAACAGAAGACAGGTAAATAGTAGAAGCATCCAGTGGTATGCCATTATAGCCCATAGGCAATCGATTGGGGATTAGGCCCTAGAAAAAAACCCATCATCGTATTTCCTAGTGCCGGGGGTGAAGTATGCATTGTCTGGCATGTATCTTTCTTCATTATCTGATCAACAATAATTTAAACAAGGTTGAGTATATTGTGTACTTAGCAAGACTTATAATGTATCGCAAAATTATACATATATGCAAGGCTATCAAAGGATGAGGCTCTATGCTAAGTTATTTTCAGTGTGAGGTAAATTTCAGTTGCAATATCAATAAGTAATAATTTTCAAATGGAATTATAAAGAGAAGTTGACATGCAATAAATAACGTTTATATAACTTTCATAATAGTACATCAAATCCGTTCGCAGCCTTTCTTGGCTGTGAACATTGCATAATTCCCACCCATGGGCATGGCACACAGAAGACGCGTACATGCCATCCCATTATGTTCAGTGAAACAGTTTTGAAAAGGAAAACTATACACATTGTGGCTATATCCAAACATGCTCATGACCTCGAGCACAATTATTTAAATAGTTTTTAACATTCTACAAAGATTGTACAACTTTACCTACATGAGATAGTCAAATACAGTGTCAGCCATTATACGCTTACTTGGGCGTGCGATGAAAGTGATTATCATATAGCAAATAAATCCAAAAAAGGGTTTTGAGAAAAGGGTTTTGAGCTCTAGAAAATAGCAAATAAATCCAAAAAAATCTAGGAAAAATATAAAAATTCCTTCCATCACAAGGAATTCAAATAAAACTAGTTTTAACTTAATTGAAGTTTATTTTATTCAAATTAATTTTTAATTCATTTCATATTAATCTTTAATTAATTCAAGAGAAATCTAAATGATTACTTTTATTTTAAAAACTTCAAAAAGCACTAAAAATAGGATGTTACAACCTGGTCTTGGATATTCTCTCAGCTGAGAAGAGGGGGGTGGGGGTTGAACGTTGGTGTTTGCTTTTGAGGGGGTGATGTGGGCACCAAGTAGCACTACAATTTTGGTTAGTGCTGTTTTGATCCAATGAGATGAAGCCAAGGGGGAGGGAAGTGAGGATGGTGAAAACAGAAAGAATGTAATCACTATGGCGCATGAAGAAAACAAAGAGAAGAACCATGCCGACCGCGGGGAGAAAACCCTAGTTTGGAACCTTGGGTTGGATGGAGTTATGCGTATATTGTCTGGGCCTAATCATGGTGAAGAGCGAAAGAAAAAGTTCATTTGGCTCAAGAGGAGACACAACATCAATCAAGTTTTAGTGATTGCAGTTCTGTGCACAACGTTCAAAAAGCTTTCAATGCCAATTCTTAGGTCTCTAATGCACACAAAATATATATTTGGAAATATAATGAAGTATATTTTCCAACGAATCAAACATCACTTGATTGGAGCTTTCTACACAAAGTTATGGCAACTTCATTGGATGTTGTACGAGTTATCCGGAGAGACGCACAAGACATGCAAAATATAAAGAGTCCGAGTATTGCAATGCAAGTAAGAATAAAATCCGGCCACACCATGGCTTTCCAAAGGTTGAGAAGGATTCCTTTTTAGGTTCCAAACAGATTTTGAAGCCATTGAACAAGAAAAGAGAACATGTAAAGATTGAAGTCAGTTTGGATTCGATTCGGATCAAACAGGAAGTCCAACATTAAAACACCCATAACTTTCACAAACGGAGTCCGATTTGGGTGTTCTTGGACTCATTTGAAAGATAATTTGAAGCCCCGTATAATGGATGAGGTGCTAGCCCCAGACTCCTCATGGTCACATCGCAAATTGAGAGAGAATCCAATGATAGTAGTTTAGATATTTTCTTTCTAGTTCGTATTGGAGTTTGTTTCGGCCTTAGGCCATGTTGTGCGTAAGTTATAGTCAAGGCTGTGCATCGTGCACCTATATAAGGCCAGGGCTTAGCCTCGTTGTAATTTAGGTTATGATATGATATGAATTGAGAAATAGAAACCAGAAAATCACCATGGTTTGGTGGCCATTGTTGGTGTGTTCTTGAGATTTCCATCGAGGAATTGCTCTTGGTGTGTTGAATCCAATTGTGGTGTTGGATTCTACTCGCTGAAACTTCGGTTTCTCTACCCTTTGTTCACGTGTTGTGGTGTGCGTGGGAGAAGGTTTATCTTGGAGGTATATGATGTTCTTGAGTATGTTAGAACCTTAAAACAAGGAGGGCATCCAACAAGACGTATCGTGAAAGATCAAGGGCCAAAACAACGTGGTTCAGCTAGCTTGCTTGATGGACCCACATCAGGGGGAGGTCGCTCGGCTGGTGTCTCTCTCTTGGCCTGTGCATTGCCGAGGCTACCTTTCCCTTATCCTCTTGGCTCTCTCGATTTGCTATTTACTCATGGACCATTGGTCTATAGAGTGAGCTTGGGACTATGCTTTGGATTTTTTATGGTTGAAGGTAAGTAGGTAAAATATGGGCGTTGGGTTTTGCTATTGCCGAATGATGAGGCCCACAAAAGTGAGAGGCACCGGCTAAATTCTATTTATTTTTGAATGTACAAAGCATTCTTGTAATTAATTATGTATTGTAATAATTTTAGTTTGCTGAATTTTTGTAATTCACTATGTTGTAATTACTTAATTAATTTCACGTTACTATTTACTTTAATTTAATTATACTATTTAGAGTTAATTAAGAATTAGGGTTCTTTCACATGTGGATATGTGTTTATGTATGTGCATCATGTTGGAGCAAATAAAGCTTGTTGAATTGGATTGTCAGGTTGTATAATTTCCTAGATTTCTTAGCTACGCATATAATTGAATTGGATTGTCACGGGGTATCAAGAGACTGCATCATCAACTCTATATTTTGGAGGTAGAGTTCATTGTAATTTAGGCTATTTGTGCCTATTATCGGTTACATCCATGCAGAATTAATCATTAGCAATTTCTTTGATGGTCTGTTATTTACTATAGATTACTGCGATAAGATCCACATATATAGAGTTTAAGGTGGAGTTGCAGGTTTTCCAAAAATAATTTAGGCTACTTTTGATCAAGAAGACTTAGAAAAAAACAATGTCAGTTGTGGAAACAACTGAATTTGGTGTTTCATTCACCATTTGGATATGTTGCAATTTAGATCGCTTGCATGGCTATTATGGAGGAGTTTACTGTATTCTTTTCGCTATAAGAGGAATTCGGCACAAGGTAAATATTACTGTATTTTGTTATCTGAATCCGATTAGGTCCGACCACTGTTGGTCTTTTCGATCGCTTGAAGAGTCCGATCAGGTGTTGCTCAAGCAATGCAAACTGGTTAGAGGTTATGATTGGGATCATCTTCGTGTCCGTGATGGACTCTGCGCTAGCTGGAGTCAGACGTAGTTACTTAAGGTGCTTCAAACTACAACTCTTTACTGTCATCTTCTGAGACTCTTCGAGTGGGGTGTTGTTCTCATCTCTGAGAAAGTTAATGCTCTAATTTTCAACAGGTTTTTGTTTCATTACCGCCTATGATTATGCTCATTTCTCCATTAGGGACTTGTTTTCTAGCATATATATGTACCCCTGTAGTCGTACGGTTGAGATACATCAAAGTTCTTCGTATTTGTAATCTCTCCTTACATAGTAAATTTCGTTTTCGTACGTCCATCCGTGGTTTTCACTTGAAAGGATTTTCCACTTAAATTCATGTCTCCTGTTCAATTAATCATATATTTTCTGCCTTGCATTTTGTAACTGGTTATATGTATGTTCATGCGTAGTTCTGACAAACTAATCTCTGGCCCAGTATGCTACCTTTGCGAGTTACAGTCCATGAGTCCTCGCGTCGTGTTCGCATCTTGTCAAAAGAAAAGAAGGGAGTCCCCGCGTCGTGTTCTTCGCCGACGTTATGCCGTTGCCGCGGTGTGGGACGGTGGTTGTTTTGCTGGCATTATATTGGCGAGATTCTTGCGGGAGGCTTCGATGCGCCGTTTGTTCTGTGCGCCGCGAGGAGGCTTAGTTGGACCGGGTCTTAATTGACGGCCTCGATCACATGGGCTTCTACTTGGACGTGCGCAGTTAAAACACGAATATTCGGACACCTAGATATAAGTAATATCTATTTCGAACACGTCCAGTTAAACACATTTCATTCATGTCTACACATTCAGTCCTCTTTCATCATCGATCACAGCTCTTTCGTATCGCCAATGTCTATATTGAAGGAAAACCAGGCTGTGCAGGCATGAGCAGCCTCCTGTTTCTGCTGCTTAGCATCGTTGTAACATCGTGCATGGTAGGCCTGTCTTCTGCACAATCTTGGACACACAGAAGTGAGACCTGAATGCACCTAATGATGTCCATCTCTTGGTATTCCTCGCCCAACGAAGGATCGACAAACTCATCGCATCTCTCATCTTTCCATAGTTGCCAAGCCTACGAGCAGAACATTATAACGTCATGCATAAACAATTAATTAGCTAATGATGACACAGAGAACTTCAAGAGAAGGTGATCGATGTGCAGTTTTTAACAAATTTTTACTCACGTATCTCCTGAACTCATATGATCTTCCAGATAATTTGTAGGAACCTACGGCCCTCTTTCCACTTATGATCTCAAGAACCAAAATGCCATAGCTAAAAACGTCAGACCTTGTTGAGTAAACATTCTGGGAGCAGTACTCGGGCGCCATATATCCACTGAAAAGAAACAATTTCATATGTATACATAAGATCATCGCAAAAGTGTCACAGGAAAATGACATGTGATGCACACTAATTTCATCAATCATCTTCAGAGTTGATCTGGACCATTCGTTAGTTAAATTTAATATTGTGCTCGTGTGACCTGGTGGCCATAACAACATGATTATGTGGGTGAGGATTTTTTTCTTTGGTAAAACGATTGATAAATATAGGGCACAATTTGTTTATAGCTAGTTGTGTAACACACCAATTTTCAAAGCTTTTTTGAAGCTTTTAAAATAAAATTCACCATTTGGATTTTTTGAAATTAATTCAAGCTTAAATAGAATTTGTATGAATTAAAAAGGATTTAATATAACTAAATAAAACTTTAACATCTGCTGGAAGTATTTTATTTGAGTTCCTTGTGCTTCAAGAATTTTTCTGGAATTTGCTAGGATTTTTTAGAGCTCAAATGAATTTAGCTGAATTTCTGAAATTAGAAAATCCCGAGAAATCAAAAGCACCTTTGGCCCATTAAACCTCAGCCGTCTGATTTTCTCCTAGCCACATGTCAGCCATTTGGCCGTGCTCCGCACCTACCGCTAGATCTCCCTGGTCTGCCGTTCGATCTCCCGAGCCGCCACGTGCCACGTGTCAACCAAATGATTATCAAGTAATTCTCTATTCTTACCTCATTCTTAGGATTTTTGCTCTTCGCCTTCTCTGGAGCATTATTTTGAAAACTTATATCGACTTCTTATCCCTATAATGCTCATAGATGTCTCGAGTGTGCCTTAATCAAAGAGGAGGTTGGCCTGGAATTCTTCGAGCTTTGCTCTGAAGTTGGATCAAGGATGCACCCAGAATATTTAAGACAAGACTGAAGATTACTATGAGGAGTGGGAGCCATCATATTAGAATCCTATTATAGTTTTAGCATCGTGTAGATCATCTTGCATTTTCTTTGCCATTGTGTGTGATGTGAGCTACAGTTTTGCTTCTAGCATTATGATGCAATCATGTCAAAAACCTTTATTTGTGGAGTTCATTACTTCTTCTACTAGCCTATTTCGGCTAAGTGTTTGTTAAGTTTAGGATTACCATTAGAATATCCCTTTAGACGAGATCACCTCTTATCTTTACAATTCCCTCTTTCCTTGGTAACCTTGGTGTCATACTAGTAAATGGTTGACACATGGAATTCAGCTGGTACTAGTCAGTTACATTCAGATCCCGACTGCCGTGGAGCCAATGTGTAGCTGGGGAACAATATTTCAATTCCACCATCTCCAACGCCAACACCAAACCTAGAACAGATAATGGCAATGTAGCTGCAACTTCTTCAAACTCTTTTTCAGAATCAAGTCAACCAAGTTTAACAAGCTCATGTTCATGCATTACAGTCCAAACTTGGGGAATTCATGAGAACCAGACCGCCATCCTTTGCCTGTCTAGTGGATCCATTAGAAGCTGATGATTGGCTCAAGAATATTAAGAAGAAGTTGATCTTAGATCAGTGCAATGACAATGAGGAAGTGTTGTATGCCACTCACCAACTAAAAGGAAGTGTCGCTAGTTGGTGGGAGAGTTACTGCACTACTCACCAAGATGTGCAGGCCATCACTTGGGCTGAATTCGTTGAAGCTTTTTGTACCACACACATTCCAATGGGAATGGTAGAGATGAAGTGAGAATTCCGTAAGCTGCAGCAAGGCCATCTCAGTGTGCTAGAGTATCTGACTAAATTCACACAACTATCCTAGTATGCACCTGAAGATGTTACAACTGATGGAGCAAAGATTTGGCGTTTCACGGAAGGACTTGACCCAACATCAAAGAACTAATACTGTCAAATGAATTCTCAACTTTCCAGCACATAGGGAACAAGGCCCTTGCTCAAGAAGATGCTTAGAGTCAGTTGAATGAATCCCAGAAGAGGAAGATGGTTCAACAAAGAACTCAATTGCATTAGTCACAAAAAGCCAGAATCAACACGTGGCGGCCAGAATGTGTACCACGGCAATCAGATTCTAAGACTCCAGCTCCAATGCCTCGCTAGGATATCTCGGGACCACACCTTATCAATGCTAGTTGTGAGCCCCACAGGAGTGTAAACCCTGCAGCTTCGCTTACATGCTTCAGGTGTAAGGGGCTAGGCCATTATGCTCGGAATTATCTGCAGAAGTGTCAAGCAATCACGCCAAATCCATTCAACCTTGGAAGTACTCCTGCCAAGACTTTTTCTATAGGAGCAAGTCGTGGAACATCATTAGCTCAAGGCAGCTGGTTATCTCAGAACATTGCAAGAGAAAGTCTAAACAATGTCACCTCCAACGTCACACTTGGTAACCAATTAATTTAGTAAGCTTGAATCTTGGGGTAGAGATTCCATATAAGGGGGAGGTTTATAACATCCTAATTTTTAGAGCCTTTTTGAAGCTTTTAAAATAAAATTCACCATTTGGACTTTTTGGAATTAATTCAAGCTTAAATAGAATTTTTATAAATTGAAAAGGATTTAATATGACTAAATAAAACTTTAACATCTGTTAGAAGTATTTTATTTGAGTTCCTTGTGCTTCAAGGATTTCTCTAGATTTTTCTGGGATTTTTTGAATTTATTTGCTATTTTCTAGAGCTCAAATGAATTTAGCTGAATTTCTAGAATTATAAAATCCTGGGAAATCAAAAGCCCCTTTGGCCCATTAAACATCAGCCGTTCGATTTTCTCCTATCCACATGTCAGAAATCCGGCCGTGCTCTGCACCGACCACTAGATCTCCCTGGAGAAATGTGTCAGCTATCCGAGTATTGGGTCACTATTCATCTGTGCCATCCATTGTCCGCCATCCGATCTCTCGAGCCACCACGTGTTGCGCATCAGCGGGTGAGGGCACTGTGGATCTCCCTCGACTTAGACTCCTCGTCCATGTTCGCTCAGGTCACAGTGCGCCGACTTCTCAGCGTTTGTGCCGTGCACGATGCAGTTGTCTCGGCCTCCGTGCCTTTAAAGCTCGGCCATCTCCTCTTGGTTTTCCCATCCCAGGCCTTCACCGCTCTCGTCGGCCGCACCTCCTCGAATTCCCATGAACCTAGTCCACCGCGCGCCGTCGCACTAACGCATGGGGCCCACCTGTTAGCCACACTATTCCGTACAATATTCCATGAGCCAAGTTCACTATAGACCGATCTTTTCCATGCACCGAGTCCACAACATAATAGGATTTCCAAATTTTCAGTATTTCCTTTAGATTAGATTTTCCAAGCGCCCATTCTTCTCCATCCTAGCTCCGATTGACCCGATTCGTTTTTTTAAATTCATATAAAATTGAGCTTTATCTTTCAGTCCTAGTTTTGACATTTTTTGAATTTATTTGTTTTTTATTTGATTTTATTTGTGCCTCATTCGTTTTCTCTCTCGTTAGATCACGTCTTCGAAGGAGCAGAAGTAGGGATAGAAGACCAAGAAATTGGTAACTGAGTAAGGCCAAGGCAAGTTATATTCTTTTATTATGTTGAACCTAGTTTTTAAATCTATTATGTATTATTTTGTTTTAAATTATCATGCATCGCTGGCAAAGACTTAGGAGCCTCTTCCTCTTCCAGCGGAGAGGACTCTTCCTCTTTCGAATCCCTCCTCCTCCCGGTTTCGTAAGCCTTCTCCTCGCTGTCACCGGAGCGCGCCACCGGGCGTCGGTGGTCGCTAGGAGGGCGGCGGCGGGGCTTTTTCCTCCTTCCCCAGATCTGCTCGGTGGGGAGAAGTTCTCTAGTCGCGTGCTCCCCGGCAGCGGCTCTCTTCGCCGGCGTCGGATCCGGCGGCATGGTGGCTTCAGGACCTGGTGGAGCCGCAGCAGGATCCCGAGCGGCGGCACGAAGGCGGCCCAGCAGCGCGTGCGGGGGCGTGGGGGCGGTGTTGACGCACGCGTGGAGCAGCGTCGAGGAGGTGCGGCGGCGCACTGCAGCCCAGCCTGGTGGCGGGTAGCGGAGGCCGTGCCTCGTCAGCGCCGAGGTTGCCGGCCATCGGCGTGCAACTCCGGCGTGCTGGCGCCTGGATCTGGTCGAGCTCGGGTCCGGCGACGGTGCTGAGGCCCGACACGAAGGCAGTGCTGGCGGTGGTGGTGGTGGCCTGCGGTCCTGTCATCACTTGGCAGCGGTCGGGGTGCGGCACGCAGTGGGGGTGGCGCGGCGTTGCTCGTGCGGGAAGGCGTGGCGCGGCGGTGCGCTGGGCGACTTAGTGCGCCGGCGGCCGTCGCGCAGCGAAGGGGAGCGAGGTGGTGGAGTTGGGGAGCGAGCTGTCTTCTGGATCCCCGTGGGGTTCTTCTCCGGTGGGTGTTTCCTCTTCTGGCGGAGATCTTTGCTCGCAGTCGGATGAGGTCGCTGGTGAGGCAGAGCTTAAGGTGGAGGGGGTTCCCCATCGCCGATTTTCGTCACCGGTTTTGCTGGGTGTGGATCTCGGTTTTGGTCTCAGGCCGGGGATGATAGTTCTGATGAGGAATTTGAAGAGGCGGGTGGGCTCATGTCTCTGGATCTGCTCTGTGGTGGCACATAGGCGTCGCATAGCGGTTTCTTCAGTGGCGGTCATTGCAGGAAGCGGCTCATCGTGGAGTTCAAGGGTGACTATGCCATGACCTTGAGGCGGACAGGATCCCGGTGTGTTGGTGGCGGTCTATTTTGTGTGTGGGCAGTGTGTGGGGTGCTGTGGAGGTGCTGGCGAAAGCCTTGCCGGTGATCTTACCGGTCTCGACAACTATGACGCCTTCGGGCGCCATTGTCCTTCCTGGAGGGTTGTCATGGCACTCCATAGCCCTCATGTATTCTGATCTCCAGGTGAAAACCTTGTCTCGGTGAGGCGGGCGGCGTCGGCGACCCTCGTCGCCTCCTTGGAGGCGTCGCCTCGGAGGCCAGCTTCATGCAAGGTAGACCAAAGTTTGGAAGGCTCAGTCGGATGAGGATAGGGGCTTGGTTGATAGCAAGGACAGAGAAGAAGTTGAAGCTTAGTCTTTCTAGCTTTTTTCTTAGTCCTTAAGCTCTCTTTCATGTTGTTTTATGCTCCTCAGTTTTGAGGATTTGAGCCTAAGAGCTCGTGTAATTTTTGGCTGTATATATCCCATATGGATATAGAGGCCGGATTTTATATCCTTTATCTAAAAAAAATCATGCATCGCTATTTTGTAATAAAACCTTTGTATTGGTAGTTAATGACCTATTTGATTAATCACTCGTTGATAATATGAATGCCATGATTCTATTATCACCATAAGATGGGTAATTATCTAGTGATACAATATTAGTTGTCGCATGGATTGTACGTTTAGTATGTGTTGTAGGGGTGGCCCCCACGTAAGCCCAGCAGGCCTGTTAGGAGGTTATAAGAACCAGAGTAACATGTGTAATGACTCAAATGCCCCTAAGGGGGATGTACGGATGTCAGGGCATAATTGTAAAAGTATACTCCATATGAATATATATATCAGGATGAGGGGGAGGGTGAAGCAGAACACTCCCACCTCTCCACTACCATCTCTCTCTCTGTTTGGTCAGTAACCACAACAGTTGGCGCCGTCCGTGGGGAGGACAAGGGCAAGCCTGAAGACCGAAGAAGAAGGATGGCACCGAAAAAAGCTTCATCAGCGGCGGCGAAGGGAAAGAAGGCGACCGGGTCGAAGCGGCGCGTGAATACCAGGGCTTCGGCATCGGCCGCCGAAGGAGCTGGCGGCGGCGTAGGCGCCGTGGCCGCAGGCGTCGACGCTCGCGCTACAACGACCGACCCCGCCAGCGCCGCTACAACGACATCCAATCACGTCGCAGGCACTGCAACGACAGCCCCCGCCACCCTCGCCGGCAGCGCGGATCAGACAGCCGGGGGTAGCCGCAACGAAGCATCCGGCGGATCCGGAGATCGTGAGGCGATGGTCCCTGCACCGACCCGTCCGCTGGGTGTTCCGGCGGCCCCGACAGCACCTGCGGTGGAAAGCGCCCTACTAGCAGCCCTCAACGCGTTCCAGCGGGAACTAGGGGACCTTCGCGGAGCCGTCCGAGATATATAAGAGGCTCGGAGCCAGCAGGCCGCGCCAGTAATCGCGCCCGAGCCCACGCCGGAGAGGGCGGACAGCCGCGAAGCCCACACGTCTAGCCGCGTGCCGCTGCGACGCGTAGATCCGGAGTCCCCGCTCTCGGCGGGGCTGCAGCAGGCGGCGTGGCCCGAAGACTTCAAGTTCCCTAGCGTCATCGACCCGTATAAAGGCGACACGGATCCCCGCGAGTTCGTGCGCGTGTACGAAACCGCGATCGAGGCCGCGGGCGGAGACGACACCACGAAGGCGAAGGGACTCCCCCTCGCACTGCAAGGAGTGGCGCTCTCTTGGTTTTTTACCATAGAGCCGGGCTCCATCTACGCGTGGGAGCAGCTCCGCGACCGCCTTCACAACAACTTCCAGGGAAACTATGTCGAGCGAGTCGACGCGGACCAACTCTTCGCTGTGAAGCAAAAGCCCTCGGAGAAGCTCCGGGACTACTTCAAGCGCTTCGCCAAGATTCGGTGCCAAGTGAAAGACGTTAATGAAACCACCGTCGTTAATGCAGCCATACAGGGCCTTCGTCCGGGCCCAATGGCCGAGTACAATGCGCGAAAGCCGATCAAGACGGTGGCGAAGCTCTTCGACAAAATGGAGGAGTACGCCAGGGCAGAAGAAGACGCTCGCCGAAGGCGAGGAGATGACTCCGACGCCAACCAGGTCGGTGGCTCGACAAAAACCGAAGATCCATCACAGGACGGCCCCTCGAGGGGCAAACGCAAGCCGGAGTCGTCTAAAGACGCGCCCGAACGCGGGGAAGCCCCGCACAAGGAGCCGTCCAATGGGCCTAAGCGCGGCCAGCAGAAGTCGCGCCGAGGCCGGTTCGTCCTCGACATCGAAGGCGCTTCCGAAGAGAGCGCTTTCGCTGGTCATGGCGGTCGGGGGCGTCAAGGCCGAGGACGCGGCCGTGGCCGCGGCCGCGATGACAAAAGTCGTGGAGATTACGATGACCAGCACCAGGGACTGTGGTGCGAAGTCCACGGCCGAGGTACCCACGATACACGCTCGTGTGTCTCCATCACGGCGCTCCGCCAAAGCGTCGCTAGGGACAGGGACAGGAACCCGGAGACGCGTCCGCCTGCGGTGGCCCACGTCCAATTCCCGTACGAGGCCCCCATGCAAGTACAGGCGCAAGGGATGCAGCCCAAGGAAGGCCCCTTACGGATCCAAGCTCACGTACACCAGCCTCGGGAGGGCCTCCTGTCGCTGCAGGCCCCGGAGGCAACCCACCGCAGGGTCATTAACGTCATATCCGGAGGCTCTGCGCTGGAGTTCGCCTCAGCACGGCAGCAGAAGGCCTATGCGCGAAGACTACATCACGTGGCGGCATACCCAGCGCAAGCACCGCTGGACTGGGCGCAGCACGAAGTTACATTCACACCCGACGACGCCCAAGGCGTGGACTTCCCTCATTAGGACCCCCTGGTCATCCGGGTCACTATCGCGGGATGCGACGTGGGGCGTGCCTTGGTGGACGGCGGTAGCTCCGCGAATGTATTGTTTGCGGCGGCCTTTGACCAGATGGGGATCCCTCGAAGCCGCCTAGGGCCCTCGGGAATCCCACTGCAGGGCTTCGGGGGACAGCCCCTGCGGGCGCTGGGCCAAATAGGTCTTCAAGTCTCGTTCGGCCAAGATGACAATGTGCGGGCCGAAGATGCCACCTTCGACGTGGTCGACCTTCCGTACCCCAACAATGCCATACTAGGGCGCCCAATCCTCAATTCCTTCGGCGCGGTACCACATCACGGCTATCTATGCATGAAGATCCCGGGTCCCCGAACCATCATCACTGTCCGAGGCGACCAGGATATGGCCCGACGCATCGAGCCAGGTACCGGGTATCCGCGTCGCGAAGCCCAACGGCGCTCTTAGAGCTGGCGTCACAGCGCGGGGGTCCGCGGGGCCATTCAGAGGCGCCTTGGCGGGCCCTGTAGATGCCTAGCGACTAGAGGCTTCGGCCGCACCAAGGACAAACGGTTAGTATATCCACCCCTTGTAATTGCTTACCCGCGCAAACGGGGATGTAATAAAGATCGCCGTTTGTCGCCAATCTTTCTTCGTTACGCGCAAGTACGCGGCGGAGGCGCGCGCAGGCTTGGCCAGCGCGCGCGTTCCCGCAGTATAATCAAAGACGCACGTTCGCGTGTGCACTCGCCGTAGCCAGGGGTACGGGACTGAGTATAAATCGAAGTCGCACGTTCGCGTGTGCACTCGCCGTAGCCAAAGGTGACGGGCCTGAGTATAAACAAAGACGCACGTTCGCGTGTGCACTCGCCGTAGCCAGGGGTACGGGACTGAGTATAAATCGAAGTCGCACGTTCGCGTGTGCACTCGCCGTAGCCAAAGGTGACGGGCCTGAGTATAAACAAAGACGCACGTTCGCGTGTGCACTCGCCGTAGCCAGGGGTACAGGACTGAGTATAAATTGAAGTCGCACGTTCGCGTGTGCACTCGCCGTAGCCAAAGGTGACGGGCCTGAGTATAAACAAAGACGCACGTTCGCGTGTGCACTCGCCGTAGCCAGGGGTACGGGACTGAGTATAAATCGAAGTCGCACGTTCGCGTGTGCACTCGCCGTAGCCAAAGGTGACGGGCCTGAGTATAAACAAAGACGCACGTTCGCGTGTGCACTCGCCGTAGCCAGGGGTACGGGACTGAGTATAAATCGAAGTCGCACGTCCGCGTGTGCACTCGCCGTAGCCAAGGGTGACGAGCCTGAGTATAAACAAAAGACGTGTGAGGGGACGCCCTCGCACGCACTCTACAGAGTATAAATGAGACGCGGAAGTTCTCCCTACGCACTCTACGTAGTCTAAACAAGACGCGAACTCCGCGCATGCCAGGGACCTCGTCCCTGTGCATACTCTGCGGAGTATAAAATAGGACGTGGATGTTGACCCCACGCGCTCTGTGGAGTATAAATAAAACTACGGAGGCCCCCTACGCGTTTCGCAACGCGGGCGAAGGACGCGAATATTAATCGCAGCGGAGCAAGGCTCACCCTCGCGTACTGAGGGAGGTGAGCGCAGCGCGCGTTGCCGAAGACACAGCACGCCAAAGGCTGCCCCCGCCATGAGGCGCAAGAGGAGCGGAACGTGCGCGCACTTCCACCCTCGCCCACGCCAGTCTACGGACTATAAAAAGGCGAAGTGCCGAGGTCCGCCTCCGCACACGCCAGTCTACGGACTATAAAAAGGCGAAGTGCCGAGGTCCGCCTCCGCACACGCCAGTCTACAGACTATAAAAAGGCGAAGTGCCGAGGTCCGCCTCCGCACACGCCAGTCTACGGACTATAAAAAGGCGAAGTGCCGAGGTCCGCCTCCGCACCCGCCAGTCTACGGACTATAAAAAGGCGAAGTGCCGAGGTCCGCCTCCCCACACGCCAGTCTACGGACTATAAAAAGGCGAAGTGCCGAGGTCCGCCTCTGCACACGCCAGTCTACGGACTATAAAAAGGCGACGTGCCGAGGTCCGCCTCCGCACCCGCCAGTCTACGGACTATAAAAAGGCGAAGTGCCGAGGTCCGCCTCCGCACACGCCAGTCTACGGACTATAAAAAGGCGAAGCGTCGAGGTCCGCCTCCGCACCCGCCCATCTACGGACTGTAAAAAGGTAAGGCGCCAAGGACTGCCCCCGCAAGCGCCGTTCTAAGGAACCCTTGCGCAACTACTTCGCCAACGGTGCGCGTCGAGCGCGGAGATCCCGTCCCCGCAGCAGGTGACGTGCCGGTGAACCCGAAGTGGCATCAACACACAGCGCATATCCTAAAATGCCAGAAAATCTGCATACCGGAAAAATCACACAAGTACAAAGGTCCGGCAACATCCTTGCCGTTCTAAGCCGCTATCCCGCGGGCTCGTCCTTAACACGCGCTAAAGCTGGGGCCTCACTCGAAGAAGGTCGGCCTGCCCAAAAGTTCAACGACTCATCGGCCCTTTGCCAGCGTCGAAGGTGCCGCCGGGTCGCAAAGCCAGACGCGAGCAGTCGCCCCAGCAAGGAAGCTGCCCGGGATGAAGGCATGTAATCAGTTCGTGAAGCAAGTATGCACTTTATTCATTCAATTAAGGGGCAGACGTTACAACGCACGCCCGCACCTAGCCACGTTGGCGCCGCACCTGTGAGCCTTCGGCATCTCCGGAGGCCTCGGCGCCACCCTCGTCGCGCCGCGGGACTTCGTCTAGGAATTGGCCGAGGCTCCCCTCCCCATGAAGGGACTTCCGAAGCTCGACCTGCTCGACGGCTATCCCGGCGTAGTCCCAGATCCGCTCGTAGAAGAATTTGACGGGGGGGCGAACGGCACGGATTTCATCGAACATCACTCCGGCCCCGCCGGGCATCTCCAGCTGAGGGTTCTCCAGCCCGGCGATGTGCGTGCAACCACGGTGCCGAAGGAGGGCGCACACCAGGCATGCAGCCACATAGGCACAGTGGTCGCCAAAGTTCGTCGCAGCCCCGCGCGCAACGTCGGCGGCATCATGGATCCAGCGAAGGGACCGCAGCAACTCCTCCGGGCCGAAGGCGTGGTCCGGCACCGCACCCACAAGTCTTTGGAGGTGGACTTCCAGCATTTGCAGGGCGTCCCACGCAATGACCGAAGCCTCGCCAAGCGTCTGGTTGCGCTCTGCTAGAGTCGAGGCAAGCTCGCCCTTTTCCTTCTCCAGCAAGGCGACTTGCTGCAGAAGGCCATCCCGCTCTGCCGCGAACTTTATCCGCGCCGCCTCGGTGGCCGACTCCTGCGTCGACGCGGCAGCCCCCTCGGCGTGTGCCTTCGCCTCGGCGCACTCCGCCTCAAGCTGGCGGATTCGGGCATCCTGGGCGGACCGAACCCCAGCGGCCTCGTGCAATTGCTCCTCGGCGGCCTGCAACCTATCTTCCAGCGCCCTTTGCACATGAACATAAGCCGTCTGCAGGGCCTGCCCGAGCACCAGGGTCTGTAGGGCAAAAAGCGATTTAGCAAGCGCGGCATGGCCAAGTGTTATCATATAACTACGTACTTACCTGCACCCCTGACACCTCGAAGCCGTCCCTCAGACGGTCCACCCCGTACGTCGGTAGTGCCTGCTGCCTGACGCTGGCAGCCGCGTCATCCACAATGCCATGGCATGCCCTCAGCGTCTCCGGCGGGGGGACGAAGTCCGCGGGGCCGGAGCGCGGAACGCTCGTGCCAACAGCGCCGGAACCCTCACGTTCCGGCAAAGGCTCCTCCTCCGGGATAAGCGACGCTGCAGGCAAAAGTGCGTGTGAGCACACCACTAGGAGCAACAAAAACGTTCCAGGATAACCCATGCCAATTTACCCTCGGTGGCAGCCGGCGGAGTTTGGGAGCCTTCCCCCCTAGTCCCAGGAACGGGAACAGTGGCGCAAGCCCCTTCCGGAGGTACGGTTCCGCAAGGAACAGAGGCTTCCGCGTTTGCCATCGCCGCAGATCGCTCCGGCAAGGTGGACGGCGTGGTCCGAGGCGTCGGAGGAACACGCGCCGTAGGGACCTCGGCATGGGTGTCGGAGTCCCACAAACTCCCGACGCCCGTAACCACAGTGAACCCCCTCGACGTTTGGTGGAGCCACGGCCGCAGGAAGGGCCGTTTGGCCGGAATGGGGGGCAGCGCCCCCGTCTCAGCAACCGCTGGGGGAACAGGCCCTGCGGCTGCAACACCCGGGGGCAAAAGCCCCTCGGCGGCAACCTCTGCGGGCGAAGGCTCTGCTCCGGCCGCCGCCATAGGCAGAAGCCCAGCCCCGCGCGCCCCCGGAGAGGAGGCCGGAGGCTGTGCCTCCGGCGTCATGGCGACCACGACCGAAGGTTGCCCCTCCGGCATCACGGCGGCCATGGCCGAAGGCTGCGCCTCCGGCGTCGAGACGGTCGTCACTGAAGGTTGCGCCTCCGACGTCGTAGCCGCCACAACCGGACGCTCCACTTCAACATTGTCGGCCGACTCGGGTCCCGTCTCGACGACTGCAAGGGGAGACGAGACTTCCTCCCTCTGGCGGGCTATCGTGAGCCCGTCGTCTGGGACACCCCCGGAAGACGCTTCGCCCCCGGCGTCCCCAGCCCCCAAGCCTGAGTCGGCATATCTCGTCGAATCCGACTCCGCGTCGGCCGCGCCGGTGGCAGCAGCAGGCGCGGCTGCGATACCAAGAACGGCAGACGCTCCGCCTCGGCCCCTTTTGCGAGATAGCGCCTTCGTCTTCGCAGCGTCGGCGTCTTGAGACTGCGAAGGCGGACAAGGGCGGTCCGGCACGGCAAGGCCCAAGGCCTCGCACACACGGTGTATCCGCCCCAGCCCCGCCGCCGCAGTTGCGGACGAGCGCTGCTCGTGTTCCCTGCCGGTATACGGCTCGAGGAACACGCGTGCGAGTCGCTCCGCATCATCCAGGCTAATCTCTAAATCAAAGTAGAAGGAAAAAGGGGGGGGGTGAATTCCTAACACGCTACGCGCGAACAAAAGGAGCGAGGCGATCGGCACTTACGAGGGTTGGGGGGCGCCGGCAGTACGCAGACCGACGGCTCAACATTGTCGTCTCGACGACTCTCAACGGCAAGGCGCCAGCCGCTCGCAAGCGGCGCCACGCCGTACATCACGAACTCTTCGGCGAGGTCACGCATATTGAAGCGGGCCGCCAAGCCCACGAGTCGTCGGGCCAGTCGCCTGTCTTCGTCGTCCAGTGTCCGGCCGGGTGAAGTCTTGAACGCGATCGGCCGGCCCGTACACTCGAGGCCGCTCCCGCTCTCTACATGGTGGTAGAACCACCGCTTCATCCATTGGGACTCCCACTTCCCGCGAGTCGAATTCGCGGGGAAAAGCTTGGTGCAGGACGACCGGAGAAGGAAGCTAACACTGCCAAAGTTCGACAGTGTCCCGCCTTTCCGGTCTTTGGGCTAGCACCGTGCCTCGTGCAGATAGGCAAACAAAGAAGAGCTGGGCCAGCACGCTCCCGAACGCAAAGCCCAACGGTATACGGCAAGCTGGGCCACGACATTTGGAGTCAGCTGCGCCAGTTCCAGTCCGAAGGCCCGTAGCACGTCGCCCACAATAGCCGCCGCCGGGATGTGGAGCCCTGCATCCAAGAAGGCGACGAAAACGATCGCCTCGGACGGCTCGGAGTGCGGCTCGGTCTCGTCGGGGGTGGGCAGTCGTACCGCCTGGTGATCGGAAAGCTTCCCCTCGCGCAGTAGTCGCTGGATGGCCTTCTCGGTCACAAGCGAAGCGCCCAACTCGCCGGAGAACGAGCCTTCCTTCTCCGTCGCCAGCCACCACTTGTCTGCCGCCGCCGGGTCGCGCTCGTCCAGCGAGTACTTCACCACCAACGGCGACGGTCGCCGGCGAATGCCAGAGCCACCAACCGCCGGGCCGCGCTTACCACCGGAGGCCATCGCTTCCCACAGAGATCGAAGCGGTGAAAATATCACGAAAGTATAGAGGGCGAAGCAGACAGGAAAGACGGCGTAAAGGTGCGGGGACGCTGCTACGGGGGGGCTATTTCAAGCCACCTCGCCCACGCCGCCGCTACCGAAGCGTCGCAACGATCCGCGTGCCGGATGCAACCGCAGCAGTGCAAAGGTCCGCCCCGCACGATTCCCCGTAACCAAAGACGAGGCGTCGTGGCGATACACGCCACACGCGACCGCAGAACCAAGGACCGTCAACGCAAGCGGTCACGATCACGCAATCCCTGACCCACCGCGGCGCTCCAGTTACAAGCCGCCGCGTGCCCTAACCACGTGAACGGACACTGCACGACGCAGCAATCCACCTTTTGGCAGGCTGGGCGTCGGTACGGTCCCTGCCGCCATTAAAGGCGCTCTACCGGACCGAAAGGGACAAACTCCAGTTCCGCCTCCGGCTCCACCAAGCGCGTGCGTCTACTTCAAATTAGGAGCGCGCGCGTCTACTTCGACTAGGCGCCAGCCTCCGCTGCCACCCGTTCGAAGGGTAGGGGACGGAGCACGCGCGCGTCTACTTCGACTAAGCGCCAGCCTCCGCTGCCACCCGTTCGAAGGGTAGGGGGCGGAGCGCGCGTGCCTCGGCTTCGGCTTAGGCGCCAGCCTCCGGCGTCACCCGTTCGAAGGGTAGGGGACGGAGCGCGCGCGCCTCTACTCCGACTCAGGTACCAGCCTCCGCTGTCACCCGTTTGAAGGGTAGGGGACAGAGCGTGCACGCCTCTACTCCGACTCAGGTGCCAGCCTCCGCTGCCACCCGTTCGAAGGGTAGGGGACGGAGCGCGCGCGCCTCTACTTCAATGCAGGCGCCAGCCTCCGCTGCCGCCCGTTCGAAGGGTAGGGGACGGAGCGCACGCGCGTCTACTTCGACTAGGCGCCAGCCTCCGCTGCCACCCGTTCGAAGGGTAGGGGACGGAGCGCGCGCGCCTCGGCTTCGACTCAGGCGCCAGCCTCCGCTGCCACCAGTTCGAAGGGTAAGGGACGGAGCGCGCGTGCCTCTACTCTGATGCAGGCGCCAGCCTCCGCTGCCACCAGTTCGAAGGGTAGGGGACGGAGCGCGCGCGCCTCTACTCTGATGCAGGCGCCAGCCTCCGCTGCCACCCGTTCGAAGGGTACGGGACGGAGCGCGCGCGCATCTACTTCGACTAGGTGCCAGCCTCCGCTGCCACCCGTTCGAAGGGTAGGGGACGGAGCGCGCGCGCCTCGGCTTCGACTCAGGTGCCAGCCTCCGCTGCCACCCGTTCGAAGGGTAGGGGACGGAGCGCGCGCGCCTCTACTCTGATGCAGGCGCCAGCCTCCGCTGCCACCCGTTCGAAGGGTAGGGGACGGAGCGCGCGCGCCTCTACTCCGACTCAGGTGCCAGCCTCCGCTGCCACCCGTTCGAAGGGTAGGGGACGGAGCGCGCGCGCCTCGGCTTCGACTTAGGCGCCAGCCTCCGCTGCCACCCGTTCGAAGGGTAGGGGACAGAGCGCGCGCACCTCGGCTTCGACTTAGGCGCCAGCCTCCGCTGCCACCCGTTCGAAGGGTAGGGGACGGAGCGCGCGCGCGTCACACCTCCGCTGTACTTCAAGGATAATTGTAAAAGTATACTCCATATGAATATATATATCAGGATGAGGGGAGGGTGAAGCAGAACACTCCCACCTCTCCACTACCATCTCTCTCTCTGTTTGGTCAGTAACCACAACAGTATGATTAGCTGTATTTGCAGTACGATGGGTTATCATCACATGTGATTAATTAATTAATTTTCACTTAATGAGATATTGAATCATGGTGGTTAACCACAGTTATAAAATTTGTGTACCATGACATTGGTGTGATATTGGTGTTGGTTATACAAAATGGTTTTCACTTGGGCGAATGACCGTGCAGTAAAGGGGTGCAGTTTGGATATTGGGATGTGGATGTTTCGCCTGGATAATATCTAAGGACATAACTTTGTGCACTATTGATCTGAATTTTATCATACAAACCACATGTCTAGTATGGGATAGAGCTGGCTAATTAATTTATGATATTTCAATTTCGATTCCGCCGTTGTGATGAACATGGTTGATGATTTTCATGAGGCACAAGAGGGGGCTGAATGGTGAAACCTTAGCGTGGCAGAGATGGATTGAGATTGAGCATTGTAAAGGCTTTGTTGTGAACGTCTTGGTCGGCACTCCTAAGAAAGTGTGTTATACTAGTGACATTACAAGAAGGATATATATGATGTGGGTAAAGTTGTGCCACCTCTACAGAGTATAAAACTATTTGAATAGCCGTGTCCCCGGTTACAGACAATGCTCGGTGATTTCACATGAGGGGTAGGTTTTTCATAAAAATCTTGGTTGGGTTGAGAGTATGTTGATTGGGAACTGAATGGTTAATTCACTTGTGGTTCATGCAATCTCTTTGATTCATTAATTATTTATACACATCCTTTCCAAAATTGTGTTTTCAATCTATTTATTGTATTTAGTTTATATTGTTGCTTTCTGCAAAATAACTATTCAGCCATCCTTTGGTAAGTCTTGCAAACTATATTACATCTTTGTTACAAACGGCTTGCTGAGTACTCTATGTACTTACGGCTATATCCATATTTACTCAATTGTTGAAGAATAACCATACCAGCCAGATGTGTGTGAAGGAGGATGCTTCAATGACTTCACGGGTTAGGACTTTGCTCCCCAGCTGATTACTTGTGAGCATGTCAAGTGGCCACCGTGTTTATCTTTTGTTTTCTGCTACAAGTTTCTTAAGCCATTCAAGCTGTTATCTGTAAGGTTGGCCATAAGATCGTAATTTTGATAATTAATAATATTTGAGTCTTTTCTTAGTAAATTGTGATATGGTCAATATTTCATCTTTGTTTATACTGTGTGCACTAGCGTGACCCTAGAGTAGTGCAGAATACGCAGGAGAGTCCGGATTTGCATATTCAGATCTCTACAAGTTGTTCCTAATATATTTTCATTTTGAATTGTTTGAATTTTTCTGAAGACTTCAACAATTGAAAAGTATGGGGTTTGTGGGTACACCCTTAATCGAGTTCATATGGACAAATATTTCATATGTTTGCTCATTTCAGTGAGAAAAACATCCTCACTCAACTTTCTGTGCTTAAGATTCCTTATTAGCGGACTGAAATTTTCCTAGGCTTTATATATGTTTTGTTAGGTCCATTATCCATATGTGCTATTGCACATTTGCAAGAAAAAATAAAGAAAGAAGGAAGAAGCTGTAACTCAGTTGACTTGGTATGCATGAACTTGAATAAGTTGGCATCGATCCTGACAAGTCATACATGGGGCCTGTTGTTTTGGGCCATGGCTTATTAGTCTAATAAACAATGATTATTGAGAGAAGTCAGAAGCTATTGAAAAGCTAAAAAAAGCAGCACCATGGATTTGCCATGATCATACAAGTTGTAAGGTGTAAAGATTCCTTATAGTAGAAAATTCTATTTGCTTGTGACATACTCTATCTAGATGCATGTGAAACACAAATTTTTTCCATTACATGACTTCTACACTAAATGATATTTTAGAAACTCTCCTTACTGTCATCAATTCTCAAGAAAAAGATCTAATATGGAATATATGTATGTAGTACATGTATTTATAAGCATTGCCATACCATGGGCAGTGAAAACTATTTTGTTTTGCAATTTATTTTGAAGGATAACGAAATGGGCGAAATGACCAAAATTTTGGTCAAACAATTCGAATCAAATTTGAATTTAAAACTTTAAACCTCAGGACAAAATGGATGTAAAGTGCCTCCTTCACACACATGATGCGCTGGTCTAATGGGATGACCCATTCTATTTGAGCTGTAGGTCTCAGGGTAGGGATGTAAACAAGCCGAGCTTAAGCGAGTCTAGCCTCCCAAGATAGAAGCTCAAGCTGAGCTCGAGCGAGCTTGAATTGGGGTCCGAGCCTAGACCTAGGCTTACGCTCGGCTAGAATAAGCTTGATAACAATCAAAACAAATTAATATGCACTAATTTTCAATAATAAATAAGCTCAAGCTTGATAACAGTCAAAACAATTCAACATAGACCTCTCTGAGCACGTGTGAAGAGACTGGCCATTGGGCTAGAAGGTTTCATTTGCCTAACTAGGGATTTCTAGGTGCTTTAACCCTTCATAATTCAAATTAAAATGAAATAATTTAACCGAATTGAATATTTTTTGCTGAATAATGAAAGAAACGAAAATTTTGAAATTTCAACGAAATTTCACCAAAAACCCTGACCATGACTAGCATATATCATATAGCATTGATGAAACTCTGCTTAGCCTCGACTAACGAGTTAGTTTATTAATTCTATATTCTCAAAAACACTGCAGACCAACTATAATATTAAGATTATTTAAAGTGTTCCTGATGAACTAAAATGTGAAGTTTAAAAGGGTAAACCCTTACAATGTTCCCATTGCCGTTGTCGTATTTGATTCCGTTACGTTGGACAGGCATATCCTAGCAATCCCAAAGTCAGAAATTTTGGGATTCACATCATGATCTAGCAGGATGTTGCTAGGTTTCAGGTCTCTGTGGACTATACACGCATGTGCATAATCGTGTATGTAGAGAAGGCCTTCAGCTATCCCTTCAATTATGCGACGACGAACATGCCATGTCTGTTTTGCTCCTGATCCTTATTAATTCCAAGTGTAAATTATGTTAATGAAAACAAATTGAGACCATGCAAAGTACTTTGTAGTCAAACTAGAAAAGCAGCAGTAGAACAAGTTCTTGCTGAAGATAGATATACCAAAAATGAACGCTTCCAAGCTTCCATTTGGCATATATTCATATACGAGCATCCTCTCTTTGCTTTTGACGCAGCATCCAAGAAGCCTGACTAGATTCCTGTGCTGAAGACTTGCTATGAGTTTAATTTCATTCCTAAACTCCCGGAATCCTTGTGTAGAATTTGGCGAAAGTCGTTTGACTGCTATCTCCTGATTGTTAGGCAACCGACCCTGATGATGTACATATTTTCATCTTAGAAATGTGGTACTTAGTGCTAGACTGACGATGATGCCAGATGTACTTGTAAAAGTTTGTGAAATTTCTGTGAATGCCAGATTGAGGATTTTGATAATGTATAGTAATCTTTCATGTAAATATGTACTGCTTCTTTGGAGAGGGAAAAATAACAGCTCTTAAAACCCAAAAAAAATGAGGTGGGAATATGTAGGTTTGTTTTAACTTTGCAACATTGAATCTTTTAAAACCAAATTGAAAGCATCCCCTGTTTGCACTCGATTCAGCAAATTTTATGTTAGTGACGTTCTATTGTTATCAATAGGTTACGTTTCACAAAGACAAAAATTGTTCTCAACAGGTTGAATCTTGGCTAATGTAGTAGTAGACCATACTTTTATATGAGTATATGCAATTACCTGATAAACAGGACCAAATCCACCTTCTCCAATTTTATTTTGTTCGGAGAAGTTATCCGTAGCATCTCTTATCTTTGAAAATCTAAATAGAGAAAACCTCGAGTCGCTTTCACTTACAATTTCCTTTTCCAAGATGACTAGATCCCTCTGCAACAGCAACTCTGCTCTCGCAGAATTACAAGAGAATCAAGTGTAAATTAAATGGTGAAAAGAGCGGGATTGTACGGGAGAAAATAAATACAAACTCAGCTGGCAAAATGATTTACCTCTAACTTCTCTGACTATGAGTGGCCTTAGGAGCAAGCCGGAGATGAGCAAAACTAGAAAAGGCACACCGAATATGACGATCTTGAGCACCGTGCTCATTCCCTCTTGGATGCATGACAAAGCCGGCAAAACAGTTTTGGTGAGTATGGATTTGCATTTCTTCCTGTTTTCTTTTTCTTTGAGAGCCTACTTGAAAAATCCTTGAAGAGACCAGACTACGCGTGATTTTATACAAAACTAGCCAAATTTCCCGCGTAATTGCGTAGCTAGCTATTACAATACCTCTAAAAATAGCATTATAGTTGTTATCCAACTCTAATACTTATACATGACTGAAAATACAATTGTATTTCTCATACTACTATAATAGCTCCAATATACATCTAATTAATATAAACTGTTATAATATGGATCCACATCAATCGACGGTCATCTCTTCCTTTTTTCAATTAATATGGTAATTTCTAATTATGTTTTCTTTTTCCTCTGTCTTAATGATATAAAGACAGGCTAAGTCGATTAGATTACATGCATGATTCTTAGTAAATCAATTTATGTTATCTAGCATGCGTTATTTTTTCCTCAGAGTAATATTGCATGTGTTTAGTTTTGTAATTAATGTAGTTGTTGAGAGAGGGTCACCGCTCTATCTCAGATCCACGATAACTTTAACGTGATAACACACATCAAAGAATCTACCTCGGATGGGGTCTGGGGACTAACCCCGAATGGAGTCTAGAGTCTGCACCACCCCAGATAGGGTTCGGAAACCAAGATAGAGCCCGAAGACCGACCTTGATCAAGATTTGGAGTCTACCCTGGATGATGTCTAGAGTCCCCTCAGATGGGGTCTACGCTACCCTAGATGAGATCCGGGGCCCGATCTAAGATAAAGTCCAGAGGCCAACCTCGGGCATGTTTTGAAGGCCAACCCGGAGGCCAACCTCAGGTGGGTTTGGAGGCCAACCTTGGATGGGGTCTGCGAGCAAACCTGAGCAAAGTCCATGGGCCAGCCTCGGAGTCCCTCAGACGTGGCGGGCTCCACTTGGCATGAAGAAAATACTCTTAGGAGTAAAGTAGGTCTTAAGGGGCAGACTTGTAACTTCAATCATCTTTTCTTTTCAATCTATAAATAGGACCCTTATAAATGAGTAAGGCGAGACCGTTTTATAACTCTAAACACCCATATGCAATACACTTATCTATGTATTCGTATGTGATTTTTGTTGTGTTCTTTTGTATTCTCGACGTTCTTCAAATCCGATAAAAAATGTTTATAAGTGTACTGTCCGATTTCGCAATCAACGAACAGTGGTGAAATTTCAAGTGGAGTACATACTTTTAGGCATGTGGAGCTTGAGCGTGTCGCTGCTCTCCTCAAAGAAGAGATCCTTCTCGTAGCGCAGGTTACACCGAACTCCAAGAATCCTCCCGCCAATCGAGGTTCCCTTCTCGTCGCTGAACTGCGCCGGTATCTGCGCGATGATGCCGGCGAGGCAGCTCCGGCACTTGGCCTCGGCGAGGTCCGGCGTGCACTGCGCCAGCCCGTACAGTTTGTCCACGCCCTGCTCCCCGAACCACGCCTCGCCGGTCGCGTACCGCGGCCGCCTCGACGCGTTGAAGGCGGCGAAGTCGGCGGTCGCGTTCACTAGCTCCACGACGCGGTCCGTGAACCGCCTCGCCGCGTCGGCCCCTGTCACTTTGTTCTTGTTCGACGCCGGCCACACCGGCTTGTTGCTGAGGCCGGGGCGGAAGTCCTGGTTGGAGAAGCGGAGCATGTACTGATCGTAGTACAGGGTCACGTCATTGTAGCCCTTGCAGAGCTGCGTGTTGGTAGTGGCGCTCCGGAAGGTCTTGTTGAGGTCCTCAGTGCAGCTGGGGCCCGTGTAGTCGCCTCGGCAGAGCACGAGGCCGCAGACCGTGTCGGGATCGGTGCCGAAGCTGCCGGAGGCGAACCCCGTCGAACTGGCCTGCGCGGCGAGGTCGGCGCCGATGCGGAGGATGTTGGACTTGTACGTGCTGTTTGCACCGTAGAAACCGGCTGTCTCGCTGCAATTGGTGTGGCGTATGCTGTCGGTGGCGGAGTCGGCCTGCGCGGCGGCCGTCCATGCCCGCGAGGTAAAGATGAGGAGGAGGAGGAGGTTAAGCATGATAAGGAGGTTCTTCCTTAGCTAGTTAGCTAGCTTGGAGGAGCTTGCACGTCAGCAGAACTCTTAAAGTGTTAAAAAAAAGGATATTGATAAACATCATCCGGATGTTTTCTTCCTAACTATCTTCCAGATTTGTGATCATTGGATTAGAGATCCAACGGCCATAAATTCTCCCCCCCCCCACCCTAATCCAATGTGCACAATGCAAGATGCTTATATATGAATGTTTAAAAAGAGAGAATATAGCCACATCATTAAGTACCTATGTAAAAGTTATTTCCTCCAATGTAAGCATCTTTTCCGTCTTTTACCTCGTCTTTTTCCTCCAATGCAGAACTAAATTTACCTCGTCTTTTGACAAAGTCGTTACAACGACTCGAAATTGCCAAGTGGAAAGAACTATCAACACGAGCATGCGTGGATCACGGAAAAATCTATTGGTTTGCAAAATTTATCATAGCAAGCGGTAACCATCGGTTATCGGATTTTTTTAGACCAAAATTTTGAATTAAAAATTAAAATTTTTAAATTTTTTAAGAAAATTTGGTTAATCTGAAATTTTTTGATTGGTTGAAAATTTTACCAAAGCCCACGGGTAAACCCGGTAACTGTCGGTTACCAAGAAAATTTTGGCGATAAATTTTTCCTTGACGTGATGATGTTAACGTACAAATGGACGAAAGCAGCTATAGTTGACTCAATTTTTCTTAAGATTATGGGAATAATTTGACGAAAGCAGCTATAGTTGACTCAATTTTTCTTAGATGGGAATAACTTGCAACTTGTAACCCACAGTTGGCTTCTTGACTCACATTAGTTTTATATGCTTCTAGACTAGATGTACGGTGCACAGTGCAGGAACCTGCCGCGAAGATACAAAGGACTAGTGCAAGAATTCTGTCATTATGACCTTTTGTTCTTTGTTGCAGGATGCACATCTTTTTCACGCGGAAGTGGGGGATATACAATTCTTGAATTTCATCGTTGAAAACGAATAGATGGTTGCTACTGGTAATCGATCGGATGGAATTGGACTTTGCCTTCTGCCCACAAAAGCTCCTCAGATTAAGATATTCGTATTAGTTTTTGCTTCTAGATTATGTCAATATAAACATTTATATTAATTTTTACTTTTAGATTATATTAATATAAATATCTAGTTTCTCAAATTATCTTCTCTATTCCTCTCACTCTCATCTTGTTCTAAGGATAAACCAGAGTAGGTCACAGACGTATCACGTACCCTACTCCTCTAGCTCTTATCTCACGCATACATCTCTCATTCACTTTCCTCACCATTCGCTACTCCTTGTAAAAACACTTCTTTCATCACCACTTATTTATTTTTATAAAAATTATTAGTTATAGCTAATACGGACATCCTACTATGCCCTGGTATTTGACTCACACCGCTTAGCTTACGCCCTGGTATTTGACTCACACCGCTTAGCTTACGCCTTTGGATTTCTCAAGGTTGTTCTCCATTTTTTATTGATAAATATCAATACAAAATTATAAATTACGGATGCATGCAACAACTTAAAAAAAAATACATTACGTTTTGCCAGAGCTCGATTAGTACAAGCAAACGTAGGCCTTAGCCGCCTTATAGGCCCATAGCTAACAACTTTTGTATTGGACCGGGCTACCACGGACATGCTTGATTTGTACAACATGAATATAGATCAGTACGGCAATTTCCTCTAAACCAGTCGATTTCTATGCAATTATATGACTTAGATACTAAATTTTATATTTGATGATTCAATTGTTTTTGTTATACAATTCTTAATTAGAGTGTATCAGATTGATGGATACATGTTTGACCACGCAAAACAAGCAAAATTATTTACCCCTGATTGCATTGGACGGTGGCAGCTTTGGTCCCATGCCGCCGCCCCGCTCGGTTGGGCTGAAAAGCTGTGGCTTATGGCTGAAATTTCACTGTAGCTGAAGGTGGCTTATTTGGCGTAATTAAATTTTAAAATTTTTAAAAATAGAAAAAATATGCTAGCTCTTCACGGACAACACAAACGAATACGGGAAAAACAAGAATTGGCAAAAAAGCTCAAAAAAACCAAAAGTTTACAAAAAAATGAAATTTATGAATAGTAAAAAATAAGCAAGAAGCTGAAGCCAAAACGAGCAGGGTTGATGACGGTTGATGATATCAGCTTTGGCATCATGATTCATGCCTATTCGTGAAGGAGAGAGACGTGGAGAGGAGACAGTTAGGATGAGCATTGATTTATTTCCTCTTCTATTCAAATCATCTTTAAGTAATAAGAGATAAATTCTCTTCTAAAAGAAGGAAAGAGATTAAATCCAAGCATCATAAGATTAACAGTAGATGTTCCTTTATAATTAGGGTCTATCATATTTAAAGGCCAGATGTTTTGCTTTTCTATGAGAATTTCTAGCATATTTATGTCTTTTTAATACCATTCAATAATTGTAATTTATGCTTATAATTAGGGTCTATCAAACTAAGGGTTATATATATATATATATATATATAATCTATAGTTTATTTATCTTTTTTCTTAATAGTTGTAAAGTACCTATCATCAATTTTTATTATATAATAGATTTCTAAGAACATAGCAAAAGTAGTGCTGACTGTAATTTAAGTTTTGAATCGTTGAACCCTGTCTTAGGACTAACTCGCGCAGGTGAAAGAACTTCATACATCATCTTGCAGCAGATCAACACATGGCTACCTCACATGAGGATAGAGCAGAAGTCTTGTTGCGTCACTTCCATCGAGTCCTCGGCCACACCTCTCCATCCACCACCACCTTCAACTGGGACCTCCTACATCTTCCTCAGCTTGAACTCCACACCCTAGAGAGGCCTCTTACAGAGGAGGAGGTGCAGACAGTAATCCTAGAGTTACCGCCTCATAAAGCTCCGGGACCAAACGAGTTCAATGGGATCTTCTACCAATCTTGTTGGAATATTATCAAATCAGACCTTATGACAGCCCTCTGCAGTTTTTTCCTTCTAAGAGCAAATAACATGCCTTCTGCAAATATGGCAAATGTGGTTCTAATCCCCAAAAAGGAGGAGGCTCAGTTTGCGATAGACTACAAGCCGATCAGTCTCATTTACAGCTTCTCCAAAACTATCACAAAAATCTTAGCCTTACAGCTAGCTCCTTTCACGAGCCAATTGATTTCTTCGAATCAAAGTGCATTCACAAAAGGGAGATGCATACATGACAACTTTCTTAACGTACAGAACCTATTAATGAGGTACCATCGGAATGGCACATCGTCTCTCCTCAAACTCGACATAGCAAAAGCCTTCGACTCGGTCCGATGGGATTATCTCTTAAACCTCCTTGAAAAGCAAGGGTTCCCACCAAAATGGCGAGACTGGGTGGCACGCCTCCTCGCTATCTCCTCCTCCACAGTCCTCCTTAATGGGGTCCTCAGAAAACAAATACAACACTATAGAGGCCTTTGACAAGGTGACCCTCTATCACCGTTTTCTCTTCATTATTGCGATAGACTCTTTAGAAAAGATTCTCGATGTCACCATGAACCTTGGTCTCTTGCAACTGCTACGTGGTCGAGCGGCCACCCTTAGAACATCCTTGTACACAGACAACGCTGCCATCTTTCTTGCACCCCAACAACAAGATGTCCAAAATTTGCTGGCTATTCTACGATCCTTTGGCAAGGCAACAAGGCTACACACCAACCTGGAAAAGAGCCAGGTCGCACCAATAAGATGTTACAACATAAACATTGATGCTATCTTTTAAGACATGCTAGCCAAATGAGCATCCTTCCCCTTGAAATACTTGGGTCTGCCCATCTCGCTCAAAAAACTCCGTCAAACTGATTTCCAAGTGCTAGAGGACAAATACGCCACTTGCCTTACTGGATGGCATAGCAAAATGTGCCACTCTAGCAGGCAGGAGAACTTTGATAAACTATGTCCTAATAGCTCAATCCACCTACTTCCTGACGGCCATAAAAGCACCAAAGTGTGTTCTTAGATCCCTCAACAAGTGGGCAAGAAAGTTTTTGTTGGTGGGATCCCAACCCCTTTCAAGAGGAAAGTGCAAAGTCAATTGGAGCAAAGTCTGCAGACCCACAAACTTGGGAGGTCTTGGTATCCTAGACCTAGATCGCTTTGCCTGGGCATTAAGGCTAAGGTGGTTGTGGTATGAATGGGCTACGGAAAGCAAGCCTTGACAAGGTTTGGGGACACTATGTGATAAACAAGGTAGAGATATTTTTTCCGCGGCAACCACCATACTCATTGGGAATGGGAAAAAGGCATCCTTTTGGAGCTCGCCCTGGGTGCAGGGGAACTGGCCCAAAGATCTTGCACCGACCATCTACAAAGCCTCTAGGACAAAGAACCGCACCTACATGACATCCTTTTGAATAACACATGGCATCATGACCACAACTTCCCAAATGGCATCATGGTGCAACACATTTTAGCATTTGCCACCCCGTGAAATTTGACTTCTGCAGTAAATCTTCACGATGGGAATGAAAACACTACAATCTGGAAGTTCACTTCAGATGGAATCTACACTGCCGCATAAGCATACAAGGCTCAATTCTTAGGCGCGATGGAAACAATCATGGATAAATTAATTTGGAAGAATTGGGCACCATAAAAATGCAAAACCTTTGCCTAGCTCATCATAGAAAACAGGGTTTGGATAGCCGATCGCCTCCTAACACAAGGATGGCCAAATCAACAGTGGTGCTCTCTTTGTAGATGTGACCAAGAGATGGCAGTCCACCTCCTAGCTGAGTGCCGCTACTCCGCAAGAATCTGGATGGCCACTGCAAGTTGGACTGCTTGCAGCGCCTTGGAGCCCACGAGCTGGCCAGGCACATCCTTTGTACGACAGTGGTTGGAATCGATCATCCAGGCTCCTGGAGCCCTGGCAAGCCTCTTGATGCTAGTGTCCTGGAAAATTTGGAACGAGCGAAATGCAAGACTTTTCGCTTGTTAGAGTCTTCCTCTGAGTCTCTTATAATACGAGTCAAACAGGATGTCCGCGCGTGAGTCCTTGCATGAGCCAAGCGTTTGACGGATTTACCCTTAATCTTGTAATTCTGGTTTATTTTTCACTTGTTCGGGGCTGCTATGCAGCTCCCACCCCCTTCTTTTCGAAGGGGTCATTGCAATTAAATCTACTTTCCTCTTATACAATACAATCAGGGCAAGCCTTCTGCCTCTTTAAAAAAAACCTTTCTTAGAACTCAACTTCTGACTGACAAGTACCTGCCCTTCCGACCTGGCATGGTATCTGCAGCTGCAGTAGAGTAACCAGAGTGAGCCATGTATAGTACAATTAGTCCATTGTGCACGACAAGTTGGCAACCAAATGGTCTCTTTTTTTTAGTTTATGAATTATTATTTATATTTTTTAAATAAATACATAGGACGATTTCTTTATCATCTTTTTAAAACGGCTTAATAGAACATTCTATTCGATGTAACTTATCGGTATTTGGTATATTTCGTATAATCGCTCATGTTAGGTCTGATCAGCAAAAAAGAACCCACACAAAAACGGGCTTTGAATATGATCAGCAAGCACTGTACGAGTCTAGTTCGCCCATTCCTCTTTAAGGATAAAATAAAGTGAGGAACTTAAACCTTTGGCCCCTTTTGGAACGTAGAGTATTTCCTGCATTCGAAAAAGACGAAATCTCCTAAGCAATTCTGGTTAATAACAACCTTTGCACACAAAGAAGCAACGCAATCCTTTGTAGCGCGACGCAGAGCCAAATCGACCAAATTAGTAACAAGAAACTGGAGTCGATGATATTCTGTGCAGGTGCCAACTCCAACAGGTAGGCACTGCCATACACACACTCAGAGCAGCCGAGTAGTAGGATCGCACGGGCCTGCGACAAATACCAGAATTTCATATCATTTTTACTTTCAGCTTTGCTCACAACAGCACGGCACTTGTTTTTGCACCTTTTCGATTGAATGCCTTGTACAGTAAACATATGGGAACAAGAGAATGAATTAGTACTGATGATAAGATAATATTCCCCTTCCAATCAGATATCCCACAATTAGTTTGTATGATTGTACTCATATTAATACGAGTTGGCACTAAATATGCCATGTACAATTTCCTTGCTGAAGGTGATATAATAGCGATAGCAGCTACCAATCGGGTTAAAGTGACCTTTGTTATTTCTTTGGCCCAAAATACAATCTCAAATTTGTCTGGCCTATGTTAAGGTTAACATGAGCCTAGCCCATAGTGTGACGATCAGCGTTAGATATGGCACAATTAATTGGGGAGAGTGGAGCTGAGTGGAGATCTCTTTTTGGCTGTTTGAGTTTTTGGATGTTCAAAAAGAAGTCCAAATCTTCAAGAACGTTGGTGTACCGAGGGGTGAAAAACTGAAAACCATGTTCTATCATCATTTCCATGTTGTTATGTATCTCCGGTTTAAGATCGAGAAGCAGACCCTTTTTTAAGGTGAACACTGAACTAACACATTGCTCTGTAATGCAAGTTTAATTTGTTACTCTCAAGGTTACAAATGTTTCTAGATCGGTATAATTAAGATGTTAAAACTTTGATCAGGAGAAAATACACACATCGCAAATAAACTAAGAGAACAAATGAGAATTTCTGAATTTCTCTATTCTCTTATTTGCTCCCCCCTCTTTTCTTGCTTTTCTTACAGTACTGGTTACAAGCCTTCTCAATATATAGGCTAATAATCTCTTACTAGTATATGTATTCGGATTTTAAATTGAACACAACTTTAACTTGAGTTACACACGGAGACGGACTTTACTACGTCTTGAACTTTAAGTTAAGATTATTTCTAACAATCTCCCCCTTAATCTTGACTTGACATACTCTAGTTTTAGTTTCAATGCATTATAAATTACCAGCCACGCCTCCACATGAAACGTTCTACATGCATGCTACATGTAGGAACTCAACTTAACTAGCATAGGTTCATCCGGATGCAAATATTCTAAAACATTGAAACAGTTGGTCCCAACTACGACTTACTAAACTCATACTTGACATAGAATGGTGACATATCTACTTAACGTTCCGATTCCTTTTCACCTTACTTGAGTTTGGACTGCTATACATCTTCTCGACGTCCCTGACTCCAACCTTCATCAGAGTAGTGTTGGTTCATCATTGCTGAAACTTCGATTTGCTCTGGAATTTTTTTCCTCCGCACGCTTGCTCGTGACTTTCCGTCAGACCGAGCGCCTCGCGCTAGGAGCGTTGCGTGAGACGAGCGCGAAATGAAATTGCCGAAACGATTTTTTTCAGTGACTCAGTTCTTGTCTAGGCTCTGATACCATTTGTTAAAACTTTGATCCAGGAGAAAATGCACACATCACAAATAAAATGAGAGAACACAGGAGAATTTCTGAATTTCTTTATTCTCTTATTTGCTCCCCCTCTTTTCTTACTTTTTTTAAAAACTGGCTACAAGCCTTCTCAATATATAGGCCTAATAATCTTCTACTAGTATATGTATTCGGACTTCAAGTTGGACACAACTTCAATTTGAGTTACACACGGAGACGAACTTTAGTACGTTTTGAACTCTAAGTCAACATTATTTCTAACATGAGATAACAGCTGGAAGCTATGATGTTACAAATTCAACTGTTCGCCGAACGGCATCGCTCATCGGGCGTCCTTCTATGCGGACAATGTGGTGTTCTTCCTTGAGCCATCCGTGCAAGATCTCAAGGTCGTCAAAGAAATTCTCAGTATTTTTGGAGAGGCCTCCGGGTTAAGAACTAAGCTTGCCAAGAACTCCTTTTCACCAATTCAATGTACTGATCAAGATTTGGAGACCATTGCTTCGGAGCTCCCCTGTCCAAGAATTGACTTCCCTTGCAAATATCGCGGTTTGCCCCTCTCGCTTAAAAAACCGAGAAAAGTGGAGCTCCAACCGATAGTGGATGTTCAATCACTGAATTTCTGAAGATTTGGGACTTGCTCCACGGGGTATCCAGGGGCAGGATGATGTCCTCAAGTGGAGATGGGACAGCTCCGCGGCCTACTCCTCTAAATCAGCATAACTGGCTTTTTTTTTTTGCAGCGATTGATACGATTTGCTTGTGACAATCCGATATTTTGCGTGGCTGGCAGTGAGGCGACGCTGTTGGACAGTGGATCGCCTGGAGCGCAGAGGACTTCAGAACCAAGGGCACTGCGTTTTCTGTTTGGCACAACAGGAAACCATAGGTCGCATTTTGGTTGGTTGCCCCGTGATCTCTATTTTTAAGTGTGGGCGGCCACCAGGGTTATCATGATAACCGGTTTGAAAATTTTACCAGGGTCCAGTACGACCGGTAGCACTGATTTTCGAAAAAGTTCGGTAGTTTTCAAACCAACAAATTTAAATAAAATTTAAATTTTAAAAAAATTAGCTAAAATCGGTCAAAAATATCGGATAAAATATCAAATTAGAAGCAAAATCAAATGAATCATCAAGCCTCTTGAACAATAGCTAACGAACATCAATTAATTCATCCAACTTGCCGAGGGAAGTTGAGAGGGAGTAGAGGCATACCAGAGCTAGCTAGAGCCGTGGCTCACCCAAGAGGTAGTGTCATTGGCTCATGGCAGAGTAGCAGTGCCCACGGCTAGCCCCCATCATGGCACGCGCAGATCAGAGCATAACCACATCTCCACAAATCATCACTAAATTAAGCAAGCAAAAAGCCATAGGAAATCGAAGTATAAACGTTAAAAAATGAAGCTAGAGAAGGACAAATTGGGGGCTAGAAAGGGGGGGGGGGCACATATCACAGTGGAGGATCCAGATTTAGGCAAGCTACGATGAACCCCGCCCTCGCACTAGGGGGTGGAGCAATGAGCGCCCCGGCCACCATCCTCGCCTCTTCTGCCGCCACTGTTCCCCCGACTCCACTAACGGCGGTCTCCATGCATGACTGCACAAGCTAAGGAGGAATCGAGGTAGAGAGGCAGAGGAGGAAGAGGGCAAGGCGGAATTGCGGAACCAGAGCTGAGCCACCAGAGAGGTAGAGGGACGGAAGAAGAACCGAAGAATAACCACAAGGAATGCGCTCTACCACCGGAGGCTAGGGCAGAGGATAGAGGAGGCAAATGGAACACTTTGTGCCGAGTTTGCATTCAAGTTGGGCCAAAATATTTGAGCTCGGTTTGTAATCCAACTAGGGGGCTCTGGTAAAACTAAAAATCGGTGAAAATTGGGTGCTACCGGCCGGCTTTGTGAACCCTAGCAGCCACACTGACATGGCTCAAACTGCCGCAATGCCTGCCACGTGCTCAAATGGAATTTGAAACCTGGTGGATTACATCTCAGAGACAAAGTGCCAAGATCAAACAAGAGAGGGTTTGATCCCTTTGTGTAACATCCTATTTTTGGTATGTCAAAATTTTGGATTTAATTTGGTTTGATTTGAGCCATTTTTCAAATTTTTGGTGAAATGAAAAATCGTTATCTAAATTATAATTTAAATTGGAAGCTCAAAGAAAAAATGCATAAAATAAACTCAAACAAAAATATGAAATTTAAGGCTAAATCTCAAATTGGAAATTCAAATTCGAATTAGAAAATGAAATTTCAAAAAATTCAAATCTTGTTTTGGGCTGAGCCCAACCCACCTCCACTGTTCCCTGCCCACTTGGCTCCTGGCCTGGCCCATGCCACCGTCATTCCTGCTCTAGTGAGCGCTAGACACGCGTCGTGCACACCTAGCATGCATGTGCACCACGCCGTGCGCGTCCTGCCTGCTCGCTCCGGCTCCGCCATGCCCGCGCCATCAAGGCTAGCCCTGTGTTGTGCTGCATGCCAAAGCCATGCCATCCTCAACCTTTGCGCCGCCCTTGTGCAAGCACAGTGCCACACTGCGCCTCCTTGTGCACACAATGGCTAGCTGCTCCTCCACGGCTATTTAAGCTGGGTCGTGCTGTCTCAAAACCCCTCACACCTTGCCATTGCCTTCCCCTCCCTTGTCGTGGCATGTGCAATCTCTGTTTGAGCTCGCCGCCACGGCCGCTCACTCCGCTCAGCCCTGACTACCACCAGGCCTCTCCGGTGAGCCCCTCACCTCTTTGTCAGTGCCATCACCTTCTTCTTGCCTCCCTCTCACCTCACCCAATTGGCTCCTCTAGCCTTATAGCTTGCCAAAGCTGTCGTCTTCCCCAACTCCAACCACCACCGCCACCTACCGCCTCGGAGCATCTCTAGCCGAAGCATCCACACGACATCCGTAACCGAGCCATGATGCCAATTCTGGCTGTCGATGACCCTAGTTCACCGATGTCGTGCTACCTCACTGTGCTGCCTCAGGCTCTCGCCGCAGTGTTGCCTCAAACGTCCTCAGACCCCCCCCCCCCACCAACCTCGCTGGTGAGTTCCCCACACCTCGTAGATGCTCCCCATGACTTTAATTTACTAGGCTCGTCGCCAGTGCCATGTTTGCCATGGATGCTGACTACCGCAACTGCTTCGCACCATGGCACTGTCACTTTGGCTCACCACTGATAGTACCATCACCCCCTTATGTGCGGTTCATTTTTGCCCTTGCTAGTGACCGTCATGGCGTCCCTCATTAGCGATGAGCTTGGCTGTAGCCCCTCCTCTGCTCGACACTATAGTGGTAGGATTTAGTTTAAATATTTAGTTAAGTCTAATTACCATCATTAACTTAAGTTAATTATCCACTGATTTGTGGGCCCAATCAGTTAAAGTAAACCAGTCTATGACATACGGGCCCAGTTCATTAGAAATTTAATTAAAACTGAGTTTAAAGAAGTGAGTCACTGATATGTGGGTCCCATTTTACTGTGTCTCGCACAGTGTATAGCACCACCTATCAGTCTATAGCTATTTTTCTTTAGAAAAATAATTCAAAAAAATAAAAACCCAACCGGCACCACTTGACAGCCTCTTTAGCTTTTCTAGTAGGAAAATTAATTGAAAACATTATTAAATTTAGTGAACTGTGGGGACCCTGGCATGAGAACACTCGTAGTCACCGTATGTGTTCTGTACTAGTCCCGTGATCAGTAGCTAGTGCACACATTCACAACATTGAGATAACATCTATACACATTGAATACATTTAATTTACAACAGAGGGGTGAATACATAAGTGATGCATAATAAGGTTTATAGCGTTGGGCTGATTGGCCAAATAAATACCAGAGTCAAGAGTAAAGTGCAGCGGAAGACAAGTAAATAGCAGAAGTATCCAGTGGTATGCATTATAGCCCATAGGCAATTGATTGGGGATTAGGCCCTAGAAAAAACCCATCGTCGCATTTCCCAGTGCCGGGGGGTGAAGTATGTGTTGTCTAGCATGTATCTTTCTTCATTATCTGATCAACAATAATTTAAGCAAGGTTGAATATGTTGTGTACTCAGCAAGACTTATAGTGTATCGCAAAATTATACATATATACAAGGCTATCAAAGGATGAGGCTCTATACTAAGTTATTTTCAGCATGAGGTAAATTTCAGTTGCAATATCAATAAGTAATAATTTACAAATGGAATTATAAAGAGAAGTTGACATGTAATAAAATAACATTTATATAACTTTCATAACAGTACATCAAATCTGTTCACAACCTTTCTTGGCTGTGAACATCGCATAATTCCCACCCATGGGCATGGCACATGGAAGGTGCGTACATGCCATCCCATTATGTTCAATGAAACAGTTTTGAAAAGGAAAACTATACACATTGTGGCTATATCCAAACATGCTCATGACCTCGAGCATAGCTATTTAAATAGTTTTTAACACTCTACAGAGGTTGTACAACTTTACCTACATGAGATAATAAAATACACTGTCAGCCATTACACGCTTACTTGGGCATGCGATGAAAGTGATTATCATATAGCCTTTAGATTATCTAGTCCAAACCTTGCACTAGCCTGATGAATGGAAAATCCCTCACTTGGGTGCTCCAAGTGAGCTACATGATAGACACCCACCTCCACTGATCTAAAAGACGGGCTAGGCGGTCGCCTAGGCCCCGCCTAGGCGTTGGGCGGCCACCCGGCGCCTCGCCTAGGGTGTTGGGCGAGGGAGGAATCGGCGAGGCGGCCGCCTAGGTAGTGAGGCAGCCAGAGACTACAAGAACAACAAAACGGGAATGGGACCATAACTCCATAAGCCACACCACAGTACCACAAGAGCGGGAAACGGGAATGGGATAGGGTTCTGTATGTCACCTCCTCCGCGCCATCGCCGCGCTACCTTCGTACTGTGGCCGCCACCTCTCTGAATCCACGCCATCGCTGCCTCCGTGGATTCGCCGTGGCCGTGAGCTCATCTGGCATGGAGAGGATTAGAGGAGCTAGCGGGGAGAAGCTAAGAGAAGAGCTAACCTAGTACCTCTGAGGCTCTGCTGTGGGGAGGAGCACCGGCCGACAGGGAGGAGCTAGTGGGGACTAGCCGACTGGGGAGAAGCGTCGGCTTGCGGGGAGACAGGGAGTAGCGCTGCTGCGCCAACCTGCCACCTGCGGAGATCGAGCTGCACCGGCCTGCAAGGAGGAGTGCCGTAGCACCGGCCAGTGGGGAAAGGAGCGCCGCTGCGCCGGCCTGCGGGGAGCTGCGTGGCGCTGGCTTGTGGGGGGAGCTGCGGGGGGACAAGGGGAGCTGCGGGGATTGGTGGCGCCGGCGATTGGAGTAGCGCCACTACTAGGGGAGGATCTGGGAGGGGAGTAGAGAGCGCCGGCGTCGCAGCTTGCAGTCTGAAGAGAACAGAGAAGGGAGTGGAGTGCGCCTAGGCTGGTGCGGTGTAACATCCTAAATTTTGGATGTCTGAAATTCAGAGTAATTTAAAACTTTTATTTGCATTTTACTGGAATTTGAATTTTGGTGCGACATCTTATTTGGGTTTTTCCTGAATTTTGTGCTGAGTAAATAAATAAACACAAAATAATTTAAATAGAGCTTAACCCCTGACTACCTAAAATTCACAATAAGTCACTAAATCAAAATCTTATTCAAAGATTAGAAATCGATAATAATAATAATAAATGAAGACCAAGAAATCATCCTATATATAGCTCAACCATCGCACAAAATGGAAGGGGAGTATGGTCTAAAAATTTGAATAAAGGGTGAGTTCAAACCCTAGGAACTTAATTCAAAATTTATCTATTGAATGAAAACGCGGTTTATAAATTAGCTAAAGGAAAGTAGTTAAATTAAAAGTGCAACTCAAATATACATACATGTATGTACACATATATATCCACATAAAATTATACAACTAAAATTCAAGACTAGTCTTAAACATTAGAGTTAAAATTTAAGAAAAATGGTTTTCGACGCCAAGCTTAAGTAGCTAAAATTCAAATTTAAAATCTTAGCATTTTTCTTCTCCCTTCCTTTTCTGCCTTGTGGGCCCCTCCTTTTTCTTTTTCTTCTCTTCCTCCTTTTTCCTCCGCAGCCGCACGCTGGCTCTTCCTCCTCCCTTCGTTTCTTTTCTTTGCCATCTCCCCTGCTCTCTGTCCACTCTGACAGTCGGCCCCTGCTCTCCCTGTGCACCCTCAGCTCCGCGTCAGCTGCGTCGCTCCGTCACGTCGCCGCACGGTCCACGCCTGCTTCCGTCGCCTCAACACCATGCCGCCGCCCACACCCTGTCCTACACTCGAGTCGCCAGCCACAGTGTCCCACGGAGCTCCTCCCACGCTATAAAGCAGCCCAGCCTCCCCAATACCGCCGCATTTCTCCCTCCCTTGAGCCGGCTAAGCATGCTTGAGCGCCAGCAGCCACCGCCTCCCCGTCGTTCCCGGCCCTCCGGCGATGCCCCGCCTCTCCGACCGTGTCAAGACATGTCCCTGCTCTCCGTGCACATCCCCTCCGAGTTAATCGGACTCCAGTGTATCGAAGCTCGCGCAATGCCTCTCTTCTTCACCGCCGGCCAAAGCCGCCGCCACCAGCGCCACCCCATCCTCGGCGAACCCCGGGTGCTCTGACCCTTCTCCAAGCGCCGGCCACGGGTCCCCTCCACCCCAGCTCGCCGGCGCCGTCCGCTCGCCCGCGCCGCCATAGGCCATCGCCGCTAGCTCGCCGTGGCTCCCCTCCGGCTCGGCCAGGCATTCGGTAAGCGTCCCCATGAACCCCTTCTGCTTCCACGCGCACCAATTTGCCCCTTCCTCCCTTTTTCCACCCCGCCGTCGGCCGCTCTTGGCGCCGCCGACCTCCCTTATCGCCACCTCGGGCCGCCGCACCTCCCCCCTCAACCTCCCCACCTCCGGGGGAACGCATTTTCCCAGTTGCCCTAGCCTTCCCCGCCGCCGCCTACCGCCGGCGAAGCTAGCCCGAGCGCCGCCGGCATTGCTCTGTTTCGAGCTGACCCCGCGCACACACCTTTTAATTAACCTCAGCCCTTTTCATTCACTTGGGACCCAATGCCCAGTTGGTCACCGCCGTCCGCTTATGCATCCCACCGTGAGACCTGGGTTCGAACCCTGTCAGCCGCATTGCCTTCTCTCCTTTTTATTTTGTTCCTCTAACCCTTTTTAAATCAGAAAAATTTAGGAAGAATTAGGAAATAGTACAGAGAAGCTAGTAAAATTTAATTAGAATATAAAAAAAGGTTAGTAAAGATTTAACATTGGTTATCACTATATGAGTAACTAATATAGCTTACACATCTATGTAAGGCCTAATTACTAATTAAAGACGTCAGTAAAATATGGTTTTGCTTAATGTCCAAATTTAATAAGGGTCCCAATTAAAAATGCACTCAAGGTAAAGTTAAGGAAAATAAATTGGGTGTTAGGTTAAAAACTATAACAACAAGGCTTTAAATTAAAAATTACCCTTAATTGTAATTAAAATATATGCCCTAACATTAAAATACCGCCATTAAGCAAATCTCAAGTAGTAAATTTAATTAAATAACAATATGGAAATATAACTCTGTATGACAAGCTTGACCTCACGTAAATAAAAGTGTACTTACGATTAAATTATGCCAAGCGCTGAGTACAAGGGTAAAGATGTCAATGTCACAAAGACTCTAATTATAAGGCCATATTAGTGTATAGTTATTAAAATATAATAGCTATGGGTCATTATTAAATAAAAATAATCTCGCTAATATGTAACCTGAAGTCCAATGATACCAGGCGTAGCTAGGAATAGTATCTATATCCGAGTTATATTTAGAACCTAGGATAGTTTAGTAGGTCACCCTAGAATAACTCAAAGGTCACGGGTCAATGAGAAATAGAAATTAGCTGGTGTTAACCATTCAAATAATAATGCCCAAATAAATAGTCCCATGTGCTAATAAATTCGGGTGTTAATCATTTAATTAATAAATTGACTAATTGACAGTAAAGCTCACCTAAAATATCATAGTGCGAAATGCCACAAACCCAAGCTTCGAGATTAATTCGATAAGTTAAACTAATGTACACCCTAAGTGCAATTCACAACCTAATCCTTAAAAAGACAACTCTCGGCACATGATACTCAACACCTCCAAACACCTCTTACACCTGTTCATAGGACTAACTTGTCTCATAGAACTCCCTAAATAGATATAAAAATAATAAAAGGATTTACTAAAATAAAAGATCGACCAGTGGTATTCTAAAAGTCGACTATGTCTAGCCATTCTCAAGTCCAAAGCGGAATATCCCTATGAATACTCCTTTATCCTGAACCCTCCTTGACATCTATCTCAACAATTGCCTCAAATCGCTCAAATCACCCATTAACTTATGATAAAACAAAAGTTGAGTTTATTCGGATTTATTTAGATCTTTTGAGTTATTTGCTTTCATTTGGATTCAGTCGTTGTTGCGTAATTAGAAATTGGGAGTCGTGCAGATTCAGTGGATCCAGCAAGATCAAGTTCGAGGTGAAGATGAAGACCAGAAGCTCAAGAGAAATAATTGTGTGAGCTCAAGACCGCGGTAAACCGCGCCAGGCGAGTCAATACTTTGATCATGTTGAACCTACATTTTCTGCAAATTACTTTTGTTTAAATTATTAAAATGCATGCTGTTAATTTATATACAAATACATGTTTAATTTAGAATTCCAGTTAAATGCCTATTATCTAACTTGATTAATATTGCCCCTCCTTTGAAATATTTGAACATGAGAACCTTGTCGCCCTAGCAAAATTATAATAGTAACCTTTCGAAAATAAGTCCGTAGTTATATGCCATGCTTAGTATTGTTTAGATACTCATGGGCGCGAGAGCGCCCAAGCATCACTTTTAATCCTGAGAAAAATTGGTTGGGCAGTCATGGTGGTAATGACTGGTGTATGTTGGATATGGCTATTTTATATTCCCAAAAACCTCGGATTGCTTATTTATCTGGGCGGATGGTTCGGGGGTATGGTGCAGGTGTGCACGAGAGTGTGGTTTGTGGTAGAACCGCCCAGATAACCCTAAGGACTGAATCTTGTCATGACATCCTGTGTAAAACAAGTACAACCACAAGTCTGTAAAGTACAACTTGGCCTAGTAAATTTACCGGACCCTGAAAGTCATCATCATCAGTGGAGGAGTGAAGTGGTGCAAGCGGCTGTGTGTGTTAGGCTTGAATGGGACACCCGCGGAGGGTGAGGTTCTGCTGTGGCGTGCTAGCAGTGTGGTAGTCATCTGCTAGGCGTTCAGAAGGAGAACATCCCGCACAACGTCTGGGACCCACCGCAAGTGGGAACAACCCATAGGGTGAGATGATGGAAGGGGCGAGGTACTTTGAACGGTTACTGTGATGGTTTGCTCAACCGCACGGCTAAGGAATCGTGTGGGGCAACGAGTGAACTGTCTCTTGTGGGTAAAGTGTGCAAACTCTGCAGAGTCAAAACTATTCGAATAGCCGTGCCCACGGTCAAGGGCAGACATGGGAACTTAACTAGATATAGTTCTATTTCAAAAACTTTGTGGGTGGGAATGGAAAAGTGGAGGGCAGCGGAAAGCCCTGATTTGAGTTGTCCTGGGTGTCGACCCAGTGGTAAGTTAAGCGGCTATAACGCTGAAAGATGGTATACGGTGTGATGCCATATGTATGGAAAAATTATGGTGATATTAGGCATATGGTGTGATGCCATATGTATGGAAAATCATGTTAATATTCCTTGAACATTATGTTTTGTTCCAAAGCTGCTAGGTCTCAGGAAATTTTATGTAGTATTTTAAATAGTGGCATTTCTATTCTTACAAAATAAAATATGGGTGGAATAAACAGGGTCGTGAGTAAAGGAGATGGATGTTTGTAGTATGCACATAAAGGTATTGGTGGATTCAGGTCGATCATGAATAGGAAATGATAGTGTGGGTTCTAAGAGAAATAAATTAGTGGGGTCCAGTTGAATAGATATGCTAGATAAATGATCTAATTGAATCTTCAGAAATTTGGAGGAATAATACAAGTATTGGATTATAATTCTTGATTAGTGATATTCTTGGTGGATGTATAATGGTGAATCGTAGAGTTGATCAATGCTATTCTTGGTGGATATATAATATTGAATCGTAGGCTTAGTCAATGATATTCTTGGTGGAGGTATTGTCAGACCCAGATTTTACCACTACAAGAAATCCTTCTTTTTATGACAAAATACCTTATGACCGTGCTTGTTTTCGTCATATAAGGTATCATAATATGACGAAATATTTTGCGTCGTCATAATCTTATGAGCCAGAAACAAATTTATGACGGCATAATTTATTGTGTCACATAAAGCTACCAAATGTCGTCACAAATTGTCTGGCGACAGGATCCGGTTGACGCCTTGGGTTTTATGACGCTTTGAGCTGTCTTTATGTGATGGTTTGTCGGCGTCACTTTATGTTATTTCAAAAAATGACCGACCGCAACGTCAATATACCCCTGCAGGTGGACCCCGTCTCCTTCTGTTGACCAAATTCATTTTCCCCGTCTCCCCGACCCAACAGAAGACGGCGGCGAGCGGTTAGCGGCCTCTGGCGGTGCGGCGGGCGGCGAGCGGTGGGCGGCCTCTGGGCGAGCGTCGGTCGGGGCGGAGCACGGCCGCCGTCGTGCTACCTCTGGGCGGAGCTAGCTCACCCTCTCCCCAGCTGACGCCGCGGCACAGTGGGCGGCGGCTACGCGAGATCTGCCGCCAGGCCAGCCGGCGAGCGCGGATCACCGGTGACCGCAACTGCATCAGGTTGGTAGGCGGTGGCGCATGGTGGGCAGTGGCGCCGTCAATCCCCTCCCCGTCCCCCTCCATTTGGTCGGCAGTGGCGCCCTCATCCCCCTCCCTGTTCCTTTTTATTGGCATGGCAATTCGTAATCAATCCAATGTGCATCAATCAGGGGTCATCGGCGGGCGGGCTCAGCGTGGCGGCGGGCGTCGTCTCGGCGGTGGCAGCTCCCCATCGCCCTAGGTGTGCCATTTTTGTAGTGCCCCGTCCCTGTTCCTCCTCTGTTGCCATTTCTGCTCACCTTCCCTCTCCAGTTCTCATGTCGCAGGCGTCGTCCTCAACTTCTCTGACTCGGCGGTCAAGCACAGCTAGGGTTGCCCCGCAACCCCGAGCCCTTGCTGTCGTTGCTGCAGAGCCTGCGCCCACTGGTGTCGATCTGCAGGACCCGATCGATGATGTGACCGGGTTGCCATTGATCATGTGCCCGGATTGCAAGGACGTGAGGGTGTTTGCTGCCACTACCACGAAGTCTGAGTATAACGTTGGAAAGAGGTTTTTCAAGTGCCCCCGGAAGACCTATCGAAATGTCAGTGCAGTGGTTCAGTTTCTGTTGCACAAATTTCAGTCATGTTTGAATAGGTCTCCCTGAGAATATGGTAGTGTTTGTAGCATTCAGTGCCTGCACTATTGGTGTTAAATTGCATGTGGTTGTCATTTGGATGCAGGGGAAATGTTCCAGGTATTGGTTCGAGGAAGAATATGTGGTGTACCTTGAAGATCATGGTTTTCTACTTCCAGCAAGCTCGACCGTTGCAGCAGCTTCGACAATAGAAATTCCTGAGCTTGTGGGAAAAATTGATACCTTAGAGCAAAATCTGAACAAGGTGAAGGAAATGGTTGGCAAGAAGAGGGGAGGCATGGGAAGCTGCATTTGTCTTGTGTGTGGATGTGTGAATGTAGCAATGTTCCTGGTGTTGTCCATCTTGTTGGTTGTAGCTGTAGTGTTCAAGAAGTAGGCAATGCTTTTGTCTTTTATGATGAAGTAGTCTGGGACATGTTCAAGAAGTAGGCAATGCTTTTGGCTTTTATCATGAAGTAGTCTGGGACATGTTGTATTGAACCTGTTGTGCTGGTATGAAATATGGGCCTTTGTGCTACTGGACATATGTTGTGTGTATGGAAATGTAACATGTGCATTTCTAATGTATGTTGGAAATAAATATCACTTGTGCTTTGATGTGGAACCTGTGTGGGATATTTTGGCAGGATGTATGTTACTTCAGCATATACATATTATGACGGATTTTGTACTTTTCATGACATTGTCATGTGGTCATAAAAACCCCCAAAATATATTTAGGACAGATTCTGGGCATTCCATGACATTGTCATGTGGTCATAAAAACCTGCAGACAATAGCATAATTCAAATACAACAGAATCACTAATAGAAGTTCATGGTTCACAAATAGCTCTAGAAATGCAAAGGTTAGTCATCATCATTGTCTTCCTCTGATGTGTTGCCTTCATCTGGACTATGGTACTCAAGGAAGGTTTCATCTTCGTATTCAGCATCTATTTCATCACCTTGAGCTGTATGTTGATGTCGACGGATGCTCTCGACAAGGTCTCTACTAACAGGGCTGCCTGGTTCATTCTCTATGTGCATGAAATCCATATCAGGATAAATGTCTCCCACTGTACCATCTATGGTCGAAGTACTCTCCTCTTGGTAAGCCTCCTGACATCTCATCTGTACTTGTTCATGGATTGGTTGGTTTGTGTCGGACTCTTCAACATCAAATATATGTCGGTGGCCAAATTCTTGTACCACTCGCCAACATGGACCTAACTTTGTATCTTCCAAGAAAAATACTTGTGAAGCTTCCGTGGCTAGAATGAAAGGATCATTCTTATACCATCGTCCTTGGATGTTAATGCTCTTGAAGTAACCATCATCTTTCATTTCGTATGTCCTTCCCTCAAGATTGTACCATTCACACCGCAATAAGATAACAGTTCTATCTCCTTTGCTGTTCTTTGCGTAAGTCAACTCAATAATGTCTGTGATTGTCCCATAGAAGTCAATAGTGTCATCATTGTGAGTACCTATAGTTTTGATGGTGGAGTTTTGTGTCTTCCTGTCTACCTCACGAGCCACAGTGTGGTACCGTACCCCGTTGACTATACAGGCTGTGTATGAACGCACACGCCTAATCGGCCGACATGCGAGTGAGTATAGGTCTTCATCAACATCTGTTGAGCCTTCGCATTTCAATCTGGTAATCTGCAGGTTGGAAAGAAAGAGAGTTAGTAAGTTTGAAAATGTATTGAATCATAAATTATGCAGTCATGTTGTTGAAGTTGCACACACATGATTCTCGAACCATGCAGCGAAGTGTGTTGGCATCATTTTTTCAATATCGTTCACCCCTTGTTGTTCTAATTCTTCCCTATACTTTCTGCAATAAAGGAAGAAGTTAATCAGTTTATTGTGACACTAATACTAAATATAGTTGTCTGAAATGACATGAGAACAAATACTCACTCTTTGTATTCATCAACCTCTTCGCAGTTGTTTAGAACAAACCAAACCATGGAGTCATAGTCTTTATCTTCATAATGAAGTTTGGAGGCACCCAGCAGGTTAATACCATGACCAAAAATACAGTAACCATTGGGGGAGATGTTCTGTTCACCATCTAAGTTTCTTTCAGGCCTAGTGAACCTAGTAATAATGTCACTGAAATATGTTGAGCACTGGGTCATGCACTCATAGGCAGTGTATGCCTCTGCAACAGAGCCTTCAGGTCTTGCTTTATTGCGGATGAAACGCTTAAAGGTGCCCAATCTTCTCTCAATGGGATACATCCATCCATATTGAACCGGTCCCCTAAAGAGTGCCTCATCAGGCAAGTGTACTGCTAGGTGGACCATAACATCAAAGAATGCAGGAGGATAAATTTTCTCCAGCTTGCAAAGGATAAGTACAATATCTTTCTTCATCTGGTGTAGTGCATCAACCTTTAGAGTTTTTGAGCAAAGTTGTCTAAAAAACGTACCCAATTCACAAATTACTTCATATACGTCTTTGCGCACCAAACCACGAAGGGCAGCTGGTAAAATACACTGCAACAGTATATGACAGTCATGTGTTTTCAGCCCATGCATTGATCCTGCTCCCTCCATATTGACACATCTTGATATATTGGAGGCATAGCCATCTGGAAACTTAACATTGCTCACAAACTGCAAAAACTTCTTCTTTGCTTCTGGTGTTAGAACGTAACAAGCTCTTGGCTTTGAGGATGAATTACCACTGTCATCTAGCAAATGAAGCTCTTTTTTTATACCTCTGTCTTCCAAATCTAGCCTAGCAGCGATGGTGTCCTTTGTCTTGTTCGGAATATTAAGTAGAGTTGACAAAATGTTTTCACATATATTTTTCTCTATGTGCATAACATCAAGGTTGTACTGTAGCTTCAATTTTGACCAGTATGGCAAATCGTAGAAGCTAACCTTTAGATGCCATACTGGTTCTCCATTACGGCGTCGTTTTCTTGATTTCTGCTTATCTGGATTCTTCCCTGGAACATAGCAAACTTCATCCAACCTTGCCATAATCTCATCTGCACTAAATTTCCTTGGCGGCTCTCTGTTTTCATGCTGGCCATCGAAAGATCTGTTTTTCCTCCACGGATGGTCGCTTGGGAGGAAACGTCTGTGGCCTATGAAACCAATTTTGTTTCTCAGACATTCGGAGCATGGATTCTCATCACAGTGCACACATGCGAAGTAACCATGAGTGGTTCTGCCTGACATGGTGCCTAATGCAGGGTAGTCATTGATTCCCCACAAAATCGCTGCATGCAGACTGAATTCTTTGCCTTCATATGCATCATAAGTAGAGACACCGTTCCAAAGTTTAAGCATGTCTTCTATCAAAGGCTGCATGAACACATGGAAATCTTTGCCTGGTGATTTTTTTCCTGGAATTAGTAAAGCAAGCATGTAATTAGATTGGTCCATACACATCCATGGTGGAAAATTATATGGAACCACTACCACTGGCCAGATGCTATATGAATTGGTCATCTGACCAAATGGGTTAAATCCATCTGTAGCAATGGCTAGCCTCAAACTGCGGGAATCATCTGCAAAAGACTCGAAAGTCTCATCAAATTCTTTCCAAGCTTCCCCATCAGCAGGATGTCTCATTTCATTCTCAATTGGTACCCTCTTTTCCTTGTGCCATCTTGCATACTGTGCCCGTTGCTTTGACATAAAAAGCCTTTGAAGGCGTGGAATTATTGGAAAGTAACGGAGGACCTTGTGAGGAACTTTCTTTCTGCCCTCCTTGTTCACTTTCCATCTTGTGAAGCCACAAACTGGGCAATGATCATCGTGTTCATGGCCGTTCCAAAATAAGGCACAATCATACTTGCACACATCAATACAAACATAACCAAAACCAAGCTTCCGAAGCAGAGCTTTCATTTCCTTATAGGACTTAGGAAGGCCGGGCACATTCTTCAGAGATGACGAAAACAACTCAAGGAAAGCATCGAACCCAGATGTTGTTATCCGATTGTACACTTTGATATGCAACAGTTTAATAATGAAAGTTAGCCTAGTCTCCTCGGTGCAACCTGGATAAAGTTCACGCTTTGCCTCTTCCATGATTTCTTTATATAGGTTGCCACCAAAGCCATGGCTTGCTGCGGCGTGCAAATCTTGAATCAACCCCTGTATTCCCCGTGCACTATCATCTATGACATCTTCAGCTTGTCCTTCCTCATCAAGTGGTGCCTGGTCATTTCCATCCCATGACATATCTCCATCATCATCTTGTCCAACATCATCCTGTCCAACATCATTTTCTTCCTCTCCATGGTGAATCCACCTAGTATAGCACCTCGACATACCATTGAGTTCGATATCCTCGTGCACATCATCTTGGCTTTTCTCTTTCTGGTTAAGGCATTTTCGGCAGGGGCACTTGATCTTCTCATCTACACCAAATGTACTTCGGACATGTTCCATGAATTGTGCAACACCAGACATAAAGGCCGGCGTAAATGGGGCACTGTTATGAACCCAGCTTCTATCCATCTCCACCTGCATAAATTTAGGTGCCAAAAAATTAACAATCGGCATGGAGAAGCAGTTGGTAACCCCAAATTTAGGTGCTAGAATTTTGAAAACTCTGCTCACCTTGAACAGTGGCCGGCGAGGCAGGTGTTGCCAGGTGGGTTGGCCGGCGAGGCTGCAGCTGCCAGCTTGGTGGCGAGGGAGCAGGTGGAGAGGGAGGAGGTGGCGAGGTTGCTGCTGGAGGTGGGGGGAGGCCGGCGAGGGAGCAGGTTGAGAGGGAGGAGGTGGCGAGGGAGCAGGTCGCCGGCGGCCTCGTTGCTCGAGCTGGAGGGGGTCGCCGTGACCCAAGGAGCAGCTAGCGAGGGAGCAGGTGGAGAGGAGCAGGTCGCCGGTGTGGAGAGGAGCAGGTGGGGTGGCTAGCGAGCTGCTGGAGTCGTTGTTTGAGCTGGTCATGTGTTGCATTGATTTTGGTCATGTGTTCATGAGACAAATTTTGAAGAACTCAAAATTTACTTTTTAAAAATATGGCAAATTCACACCACAATTTCAAACTCAAAATGAATTCAGGCAAAAATGGGGCATTGTGCAGACCCATATCTGTATATTTACTCATGAGGCGCGTAAATTCTTTTGGGATGACCCATATCTGTATAGGCATTGTGCAGATGGGGTTATTCGACGTTGTCTTCCTCATGAGGAGGTTCAAAGTGTTATTTTTCACTGTCATTCTGCTCCCTGTGGTGGTCATGCAAGCACTGCAAAGACTCAAGCTAAGGTTCTATTGGGCTACCATGTTTAAGGATATTCATGCTTTCATTCAGTCTTGTGACCCTTGTCAGCGTGCAGGGAACATGTCAAGACGACATGAGATGCCTCAGCATGATATCCTTGAAGTGGAAATCTTTGATGTTTGGGGAATATATTACATAGGACCTTTACCCTCTTCTCAAGGGTACAAGCACATTCTCGTAGCAGTGGATAGTCAGTGGGTCAGACCCTTTCATAAACTATAAGAGAGATAAGTAAAATTTGAGAACAAAGTTTCCATCACTTTCTCGGATGACAAAATGACCTAAATAAGAAATGTAGATATCAATGAGTTGTGCAACTTTGGTATTCATGATTTTTCCATTTGAAATTACTTAGTACCCCAAATTTTGGTTTCAAGTTTACGACTTTGAAAAATCAAAATTTCAACTCTCCAAACAAACTCAATTGAAAAAATGACTAAAATATAGATGATACATCTCGATGTGTTGAACAACTTTGTTTCTTACCTTTTTTCCATTTGAATTCATTTAGTCCCCCAAATTTGTATTTCAATTAGTAATAAGACTAATTCTCTCAATGACATAGGGCCCCACCGCGCCAGACCAAAATTGGGCACGCATTTCTCCCGCTCTCCCGCGCAGGCTCTCTACCACCGACACATGGGCCCCACACAGCTCCCGCCCATGTAGAGGCAAAAAAATCCCCTTCCTGCCTTATCCTCTTGTCTGAGTCGCGCCCACCACTCCCGTTTCCTCCTTCCCCCAAGGCCCTAACCCTAGCGCCGCCCTGCCTCCGCCGCCCCTCCGCCACTCGCGCCCACACAGCTCCCGCCCATGTAGAGGCAAAAAAATCCCCTTCCTGCCTTATCCTCTTGCCTGAGTCGCGCCCACCACTCCCGTTTCCTCCTTCCCCCAAGGCCCTAACCCTAGCGCCGCCCTGCCTCCGCCGCCCCTCCGCCACTCGCGCCCACACAGCTCCCGCCCATGTAGAGGCAAAAAAATCCCCTTCCTGCCTTATCCTCTTGCCTGAGTCGCGCCCACCACTCCCGTTTCCTCCTTCCCCCAAGGCCCTAACCCTAGCGCCACCCTGCCTCCGCCGCCCCGCCGCCACTCGCGCCCACCACGCCGCCGTCACTCATCTCCACCACGCCGCCCCGAACTCCCTCAGCGCCGCCCTGACGGAGGAGGCCGGAGCCGGATTTGGTGAACCGGCGATAGGGCGCCCGTCCAACACAGGGCGCCGGCTTACCGCTGCGGCTCCGCGCCACGTCGTCTGCCTCACCGGCTACCCGCTGACACTTGGTGAGCCCGCTACGTACCTTCCATCTTGGCTATGTTTGTTTCATGATTTACATGATCTTTTGGTATTCCACTGTTAGCTTAGGAAGTGGGAGATGTCCTTGAAAATAAGGAAAAGGGCAAAGGGAAGACATTAGTTTCTGACAATCCAGGGCCTGTCTGCTTTCCACATTGTGTGCTAAAAGCACCTACTATATGGTTCCTAGTTTTGGTTTGGATGTACTAAAACCATGGCTGTATGTAACATAGCTTGTCCCATCAAAATTTCTTACAAATCATCTTGTATTGGAAACAATTGTACACTAAACTTAGAAATACATTACAACTGAACTGACTAATAAATAGCTATGCAGTATAGTTATTCAGTATTCTTGTTCTCTGTCAATCTTGTTCACTATTAGCCTTGTTCCCTAGTAGTTCTTTCTTGTACAATTTTGATGTTATTTTGCCTTCTGTCTACCATTTAACAGAATACTGATTTGTTAGTTTTTTTCAACTCCTTTACAGAAACTGAATCCAGTTTCTGCTCTTTCTGCGTTTGACCGTTTAAGTAATAGAAGAAATGACAAAAACCCAGTACGAGCAGGACAGGGATGACAATGTAAGGACAATTCAGGAACGTTTTAGCTCCCTGGGTATTCCACTATTAGCTCAGGAAGTTAGAGAAGTTCTTTCAAAAAAGGAAAAGGGCAAAGGAAAGACAGTAGTGTCTGACAAAACAGTTTCTGACAATGATTATGATCCATCATCTGACATTGATAACCACTCTGATAGTGATGATGACTACGATGATGACCTCAATAATGAGGTCAATACTGAGGTGAGATGCATTACTTGACCAATTAACTGGTTTCTGGTCTCCCTGTGACAAACATGTACTTCAGTTTAGTCATTTAATCTACTTGACACTTCTTTCTTATTTAATAATATGCATGTCTCTCTTGTCAGGTAGAAGGGATGGTTCCAGGAACTCACCCTCGGCAGAAGAAGCAAAAGGCGGCAACAATGGCACCTGCCAACCAGCAGCCACCGCGCACGCCTATAAGATTCACTAGGCAAAGTGCAGCCATGCCTTCGCCTGGAGGCCGTCCACCACCTAGGCAAAGATTGCCCTTGCCTCCTAAGAAAAATTCCAAAGCCAAACCTAAACCTAATGCCATTTCTAGTGCCAGCCAACAGCAAAGCCACCTCAATACAAGCGGCAGCCAGACCACACAAACTACGAACACAGTGCCTACTACTCCAATAATCACCATGACCAGTCCAGCCATATCAGCGCCTGTTCCAATCACCATGTTGTTGCCTGGTGCAAACACTGCGCGTAGTACTCCTAGACCCACTCTTGGCCTGTCTCAACAACCTACTCCCACAAGTAGTGTTAATAAAACTGTTGGTGTGGACACCTCGCCAGGTGGACAGAGCTCTAGGCAAAGCAATGACATCAGTGACTCAGGTGGGCAATCTGAAGCTGCTATTTCAGAGGGTCATACAGATGAAGGAGAACCAGATGGCGACTCAGTTCCAGGTAAACAATACGTGTTCACAAGCACTATTTTCTCCATGCAGTATATAGATTTGTTAATCCTATAATAACACATTTTGATTATTATTTGCCAATGCAGTGCCCCCAAAGAATGTCCGCAAGAAAACCATGGGTCATGGCTTAGAGAAGATTAACAATAGAGGAAAGAAGCTGGCTATCCATGTGGCTGAAGGGAAGAAAAGACCTGAGGTCCCACTACAGGCAGCGAAGCTGGCATCAGAAACTGGTGTCGCCGTTAGAGACAACCTACCTATCTACACCTCTTGGAAGCTTTATGAAAAAGATGCGGGGCCGACAGAAGTTGCAAAAGTGCTTGACAAAGTGGCGGTAAGACAGCTATTTCACTCCAAATAGTTTCTTGCATTACTCTAGTCCCATGTACAAATTGTGTTTTGTGTCTGATAAATCATATGTGTGGCTGCAGTCAAGGTTGGATGTGGATGTTAAGAACGAGGGACCAAGCAAAGCTGCATGCACTGATATCATTAAGAAGGGAGTAAGGCAGAAGAGGTATCACCTAAAAAGGAAGTACTTCGACGAGTCCCTGACAAGAGAACAGATGATGGCCAAAGAACCTCCACCAAAAATGAAGAAAGAGGAATGGATCAAACTTGTAGACTACTGGTGTGACCCGAAGAATCAGGTCCATGCCTGAATTGCCTTCTTTTGTTAATATGCAATGCAACCTGTGCATGTGAATGAAAACTCTATTGCATTTGTGGTGCAGGAAACGAGTTCTAAGAATAAAGTGAACCGTGGCCAAGTGCAGCTTCACCAAAGGACTGGATCTAGGTCCTACGTTGCCCATCGATACAGCCTGGTATGGATACTATGTATTTTGTGTAATTAGATTGAAAGATGGGACATTAGTAGCGTATAGTCATTACCATGTTCCTTTGAACTGTCAAGTCAGCACGTGATCCAATTATTTCTGAGATGACCTCGGATTTTTAAGCTAATTCTGAGTTTGGCCCTCTGATTTCCGAGATGAGCTCCCATGTTGCTATGTCATCAGAGATTTCAATGTGCTATGTCATCAGAGATGCTCATCAACAGTAGTAGGTGTTGTTTAGGCAAAGTTGTTATTATTGATCTGGTGTCCAGGTTTCATAGATGCATGTTCCTGTGTTGTTTTTCTTAAACTCAGTAATTAATTGAGTATGCCAGTGATTGCATTTGTTGTTTGCATAAAAAATCTGGAGGCAAATACTTGTATGATCTGTAGTGCATACATATTTTGGCATCTTGCTGTTGGCAAATACAAAAAATCCCATGTTTGTCTACCCCTCTCTTTACCTTCATTGATGTCATTGTAAATAATTTTTTTACATGCTGCAGAGGCCTAAGTACAACAACATGGATCCTGATCCTGTTGATTTCTTTGGGGAATGTATGACTAGTCCGCAAAATGGTCGAACTCCTCTTGCAGATGACATATATGTAAGTTATATAAATATTGCAGACTGATTTACTGTACTCAACTACATGCCTGATTGAACATTGTTGTATGGCCTTGTTATTAATTAGATTCATTCTATGTAGGAACAAATGGTGGCAGAGAAGGAAAGAGAGCCAGAAGAAGGACAAGAACAAAAGTCTCCCACCAAGATTGTTGCTGACAGTCTGAGCCAGATAAGCCGTTCGTCCACCTTCCTACCAAACATTGGTGTCCCTAGAGCATCGAATACTGCTCGGTCCACGACAGTCGCAGAAGCACGCCTGCAAGCTCAGTTTGAGGCAACACTTCAAGCAGAAAGAGAGGAAGCTGCTAGGAACCAGCAAGAGTTGCAAGCACAAATTCAAGCTCAGCAGGCATCACTTGAAGAAAACAAAAATTTGTTGCGCCAGACTCAAGAAGACATGAAGGGGATGCATAACAAGTTTGAAGAGACTAATGCGCTGCTGCGAGCTGTGTTGAAACTTCAGAGAGATTGAGGTAGGTCCAAATGCGCTCTATGTTGGCACAACACCAAACTTTCTCTGTTGGAACTTTGTACACTTTGTTGATAGAACTATGTGGTATGTTTGAACCTGTGTGGTGGAACAGTTTGAACTTGTCTGTTGGAACCTGGACCTCTTTATGATGTTTGAACTTTGAGCTGTGATGAGAATGTTGTGGATGATGGCTTCTGATATATATTTGCATGCTTGTATGTGCCGTCATTAAATAACTGTGTCACATTCGTCATTGAACATGGCTACCACGTTCGTCATGTATTCGCAAGCAAGGTTTGTGACGGTGTACAAGATGTCTCAAACAACCATATAAAACAAGACACAACTGAAATGTCACAAAGTCCTGTATGACGATAAAGGTCGTCACAATAAGTTATATCAGTCAGGTCTCCCAAATCTCAATTTGTGACGGCTCATGTATTAGGTGACGCGTTGACCCACCAATATGTGACAGCAGAAGTCGTCATTAAATGTTGACAATATGTGACAAGGAAAGGAAACCGTCACAAAAGGTTGCCACCTTTTGTGACGGTTGTACATAGTATCGTCACGAGGCACATTATGTGACGGTCATTATATGACGACCGGCGTGACGCCGCTTTTTCGTCATAAGATACTTTTTATGACACCTTCTTTACTTTACATGACATTTTCGCTTTGTCATACAAGCCCAGATTTTTTGTAGTGTACAATCCGGAATCTACTGTGTTTAACTGCACTATTCCCTAGATCAGTAGATAGTGCACACAGTTACAGTTCTGAATATCAAAGTACATATCATGCGGAAACGTAATTAAAATAATAAACTTACTCATGGGCCGATTAGGCCGAAATCAATAAATTGCAGCAGCGGAAGAACGAAGCACACAGGTGGGACCTTCAGGACATGTCCACAGGCAGCCAACTGGAGGTTCGCGACCTAGCTCTTGACATCTTCATCCTCTTCGCCATCGTGATCCAAAAGTAGTGTTGAAGCGTAGTGATCCGATTCCTGCTTCTGAATTTATCGCAAAAGCGAGCGTGAGCACTCCGACCCCGTGCTCCGCGAGCCAACACACAGAATGCAATATTTAACATGCATGGCTAATCAAAGGAAAGGTTGTGGCTCATTTTATCTTTGCGTAGAGTGCTTAATTTTGAATACAATTACTTAAAAATTTCTAAGACCTAGCATTTTGAACAAAAGCATAATGTTCAAGAATATGCAATAATAATAGTGATCCAGATTCCATCCACCATTACATGGCATCTGCACCATATAGCATTTCTTCAGCGTTATAGCCGCTTAACTTACCACTGGGACGACACCCAGGACAATTCCAAACTAGGGCAGTCCTTCGCACTACCAGTCTTTCCATACCCAATTTTCAATATTTTGTAAACAGAACTATATCCAGTTAAGTTCCCATGTCCGCCCTTGACCATGGGCACGGCTATTCGAATAGTTTTGACTCTGCAGAGTTTGTACACTTTCACCACAAGAGACAATCAACTCGTTGCCCCACACGATTCCTTAGACGTGTGGTTGAGCAGACCAGCACAGTGACTTTTCAAAGTATCTAGACCCTTTTGTCATCTCACATTTATGGGAAACTGGCCACTTGCGGTGGGTCCCATCTGTGCGCGGGATGTTTCCCCCAGCCACTACGCAGTTCGGGCTTCTACCTCCCCGCAACGTAGGACAGCTGGGAAACTTCACCCTACACTGGTGTCCCTTCAGGCCCCCTTGCCATAGCATAACCCCTTCAATCCACTACCAGTGAGATGAGTCCGGAGTTTCGATAAATTTACTTAGCCAAGTTGTATTTTACAGACTTGTGGTTGTACTGTTTTACCCGGGAGGTCATGACAAGATTCAGTCCTTAGTGGTATCTGGGCGGTCTACCACTAACCCATTTTTGTGCTTCCACTGCACCACACTCACACCATCGAATCAGTCCGCCCAGATATTAAAGCAAGTTGGGGATTTTGGGAGTGTAAAATAGTCATATCAAATATACCAGTCATTCCCACCATAACTGCCCAAACCATTTTCTAATCATTAAAAGCGATCATGATGTATGGGGCATTTCAGCGCCCCCTGAGTATTAATGCAACACTAAGCATAGCATATCATTAGGGACTTATTTTCAAAATATTAGTATTATACTTTTGCTAGGGCGACAAGGTTTACACATTCAATCATTCCAAAGGAGGGGTAATACTATTCAAGGTAAACATTGGCATATAACTAGAATATCAAGTTTAGCATGTATTTGCATAAAAATAACAGCATGCATTTTGTTAATTTAAAACCAAGTAATTTGCATAAATGTGGGTTCAACATGATCAAAGTATTGACTCGCCTGGCGCGGTTTGTCGCGGTCTTGAGCTCACTCAGGCTTTCTCGTTGTTGGCCTTTACCTTCACCTCGATCTTGATCTTGCTTGATCTATGGATTCTTCGGGACTCCAATTTCTAGCTACGCGATAAGCAACTGAATCCAAATAAAGGCAAATAACTCAAAAGATCCAAATGAATCCTGATTAATTCAAATGGCCGATTTAATTTGATTTATACACTTATTACGATTTGCGAATAGAAGGATGTTTTAGATTAGTGTGTTGCAAACACGGTGGTAGCTGGACCTGAGTGAGAGAACGAGTTATCTGAATAACTTTACCGTGAGGGAAAATTTTTAGAATAATAAGAGATCAAAAGTGAGGAATTATCTACAGGAATTATCTACTTTGGAAAAGTGGCCAAACGTAGCTGATTGGAGAAAGGAGAGGTTCGATCTTTTTATTACTAACTTCTATTATTATTAGATTCGCATTTATCAAGGGAATTCCATGAGTCGGTTTATACCTATAGACTGGTGCAGGAGTTTAATGTATAAATTTTATCTTCAGGTAAGTATTCCTTGCAACTTAGGTTATGGTAAGGGCAAACTGGACTGATGGATGAGATCTATACTTATTCTATAAATCTTTTAGTCAAAAGGATTATAATACTTGGATACCTTTATTAAGTTTTTGATTAAGTGTTTACTTTGGGAATGTTTATTTATATTAGATAGGTCATTTTAATGCCCGATACACTAGTGCTATTATATTTTAGTATCTCTATATTAATATGGCCTTTTAGGGATGTAGGAATGATAGTCATACTTTAGATGGTTACTTTTGCATCCCTATACTATTCAAACCTGCTACACATGATTACATTTTATTACCTCTACTAAATTAAAACTACTACCTCAGATTTCGGGTTGGCAAGATGTTAATGTTAGGGTTCATATTTTCAATAAGGCCTAAGGTGTTTAAAAATTGAACTAACATATTTACTAATGGCGCATATACGTCATCAACATTTTTCTAACTATTTATCTATATTCATTTGCTTATGAATGTCTCTAACTTCAATGGACATCCTTTTACTAAATTTCAATACCAACCAAGGATACTTTTCTTTACTAATGCCTTTAATTAACTTTTAGTCCTTGAGTTAAATATTACTTATTCATATGTGATAATTAATCTATAGTTATATACCAAATAAGCTGGTGTTATAATCTAGGCAGAGATCTCTGTACAAGGTAGTACTCTATTATTCTATTTAATAAGGTACATCACTGAGATTTATTAGGTGACATTATGATAAATATTGAACTTATGTTTTAATTTATGATTTAAGAGCATCTTTACTAAGTTTATATGTTTAGCCAAAGTTGTTCCTCTTTATCAACGTCTTAACTAATATTTAGTCTTTTCAATTTATTTATGCAAACCACATTAAATATCACCAAAAATTCAATCGACCTCTAAAATTTATGATTTCAGTTCCACTGGACAGATCTTGAATTTATATGAATTTAGAAATTTGTCTCATCCAATTTGGAGTTAAAATGAATAAGTTATGCTCTTTTGAATATTTCAGTTCAGTTAATTCCAAAAATTATTAAATCTCTGACAGTGGGTCCCATATGTCATATTTTAATTTTTATCTTTTTCTTTTATTATTTCTTCTCTGTCTCTATGGCCAGTGGGGCCCATATGTCAGCGGCGGTACTGACAGGCGGGACCCAGATGTCAGCAACCCGCGCAGACCGCAGGCCATTGACCAGCGGGGCCCAGCTGTCAGCGGGGAAAACTCAAAAGAAATGCTCCACCGCAGGCGCGGAGCCGGGGCTCGAACGCGCGCCGCGGGAGCAGGACGGAGGAAGAGATAGCGCTGAAAGCCACTCGGACAATCCGAGTGATGCTTACCATATAAGGGTAATGAATCCCTTTGAAGTAGCTCCGGGAGGGAGCTGGGCAGAGGATGAAGAAGGCGGTGGCGACGGCGGCGAGTGGTGGCCGGAGAGGTCCGGGATGTTCGTGAAATATAATGTCGGGGTCGCGGGGATGCTGGTGGTGGTGGCGGCAGAGGCTGAGGTGCGCCGGAGGTAGGCCGGTAGCGTGCGGTGGCGGCGGCTCGGGGAGGTAGTCGACGCCGGCGAGGTACGGGCTTAGGTGCGGGGGAGACCGGGAATGTGTTGGCGACGCTCCAGAGATGGTTCCAGAGCGAGGAATTGGGCTCTGGTGGCTTGGCTTGGCTGCTCGGCGATCGCCGGAGCTTGGGAAGAAGGAGAGGGCTGGCGGCGATTGGGGCACTACGGCGCAATTGCGGCCAGGGAAGGGGAGAGTGAAGCATTGCGGCGCAATTTCGACTCACGGGAGGGGCTTTTATAGCCGGAGAGAGGCGCGCGGCGAGGGCGGCATCTGGCGCTCCTCTGTTCACGCGGGGCAGGGAAGAAGAACGAAATCTTCCCGAGATTTTGTAGGAGAGAGATGGCGGGAGAGATGCGTTCCCCCTCCTGTTGGTTCTTTGAATTTTTCCCTTGAGATGAGAGAGGGAGAGCGGAGGATTTGCTGCGCAGAGGAGCAAGCACGGGGAAGAAGGGCGTTGCTGGCGCGTGGAGACGAGGAAGAAGAGTCTGACGACTCGGGCCCACGGGCCAGCGGGAGAAGAGCGGGAGGGAGAGGGTCCGCTCGCAGAGGGAGAGGCGCGGGTGGAGGCGGGACCACTCGGCAGTGGGGCGGACGCGCGCGCGCTGACTGGGCCGCGCAAACGCGCTGGTCGCGTGCGGAGAAAGGGCTGGGCCGGGGTGATGGCCGGCCCGGCCGACTGTTTTCTCTTTTTCTTTTTCTATTTCTTTTGTATTTCCTTGATTTTTCCTTTTGGGTATTCATGTGTGTGTATATAGGTATATATGTATACTATATATTCACTTCCTTTCTCCCTGTAATCCTATATCTACCATTTTGTTGATACTTATTACGTAAAGATTATTTTCTTGTTATATTCAATTGTATGCATACATATATTTGTAAATGTTATTGTTTTTACTTTTACTTTGCTTTTACATTTGAATATGTATATATATATTATATATATATATATATATATACATTTACACATATATCCTAGGGGCATATACATGTATACATATTTTCATTTCTATCTGATTTTTGTGTATGTGCATACATGCTTATTTATATATGTATTGATATTCATATGTGTCTGCATATATATGTAAATGCTAGCCTCCTTTAATTTGCTTGCCATAATTTTCAGGGATGACCTTTCATGCTTATTTACATTTCTCCTTTTTGCTCTTATTCTCCTTAATACCCTTGTACATTATTTCTCCCCTTTTTTCACCTCCTTGTCATTTATGCCCTTATGTTTAGAGATGGGATTTCATGTTTACACCCAATTCCCTTTTGGTATTTTATGGATCATCTTTTCAGATTCTTACTCTAGATTTTAATTTTCTAATATTTAGACATGCTTGTTTTCCCTTTGGTCCTTTTGACTTTTTGGAACCTTCATTAAGTTATTCAGAAAAAAACCACAAACTCCAAATTCAAATAAAACATATCGCAGAAATAAATTCAAAAAGCTTCACATTTTCAAATTCAAATTTTCAGGATGTTACAAACCTACCCCCCTTAAATGAATCTCGACCCCGAGATTCCTGTAGAGCAGAAAGAATAGAGATGGGTTATGTTGGCTAGCAATGGGCTTCAGGGTGTTGCTCGACATATAGTTCCTTATCTTCACAGAGAGATTAAAATCTGCAAAACAAGGGTTAGCACTTGGAGAAGTCCAAAGAGGAGAAAGAAACCTTGTTCTTCTGAATAGGTCGTAGACTTCCTAATACTTGCTCTTGGTGCGGTTGTCCTTACGGTATTGTAGAACGGGGTAGTTGCATCGCCTTTTGGACATATGGTTGTAGGATTTCATATGGACAGGTGGTAGCAACGGACTGTGCCCTAGGAGTAGAGGACCTTAGGGATGCAAAAGTGATTATGGACATATCTTTATGGTGGCCTTTCACTTCTATTGGGATCCCACTCTTAATCTTTAGATTTGCCAAGCATGACCATTTTAGCTAATGGTACGTTTTGTAGTCTTCATTACTAGAAGATTTCTGGCCTTGCGAATCCCTTTGTACTAGTCTGAACAGCTTTAAGTCTAGGTTGTTGCAACTCCAACTATACGTCTTAGCAGTTCTTCGGCATTTCTATCTCATAGTGCTAACCCCCTTAAAATAAGTGCCACTAATCATTATTTGTCTCTCCTAGCTCAATGTATGATGGGTCCTGTGGCGAGTTGGGGACTCATCCGCGGTTCTTTGGCTGCTTGATCAGCAATAGGTTTTGGGAGCACTCTTCGGGTTAGCGGTCTTGTCTTCCACAAGGAAAACATATGGCCCTGCTCACAGGATATTCGCCAGGGTGATGGTCGTCTTCATAGTTGGGAATAGTCTACGGAGCATTGGTAGGTGCAAGGTCTTTTCTCTTCATATCGTCGACACATTCCTTGTCAATCTGTGTAGTCAGCGGCGATTTGATCTATGGGACCTCCGAGCGGGTGAGGAGAGAGTGTTAGCAAGACAGAGTCTGGAGTCTTGGTCTTTGGTGATCCATCACTTTGCTTCAGTGGTACTGAGGGGCTTTTCAACAGAAAGGTGAGAGGGAACAGTATGGGATACGAGTAGAATCGTGGGGGATAAGGTAATCCCTACCCATTCTAACTTTAAAGGAGTATACCCCGGGAAGCTGGGGTGGCACACAAATCTTGCAAGCCCTTTAAAACAATCTTTTCCGGTGACTGCGAAATATAACGCCCGAGGGCAAGAAGGCAGTGCACAGGGCCAAAGTGAAAGCTCGTGACAAGACAACGTCTATTCGGGGAAAACACACATATGGAGGCACAGGGTTTATCTGCATAGTCCGTTTAGAACGAGACTACCTTATCTTCATGACCATCTTCAACATTCTTAACCTTAAATTTCAGAGTAGGGTATGAGAAGGCAACACATTTTTTTTTTGAATTTGATAAAACGAAGAGGAAGTATTTGGAGGTGGTTTGCTTGATATCAGTGCTCATTCTTGTAATTGTTTTGAAAACACACAACCTTGCAATACCTTTTTTTTGTATAGGTGTACTAATCCCTCCAGTATCCATCAATGATTTGATTCTCTTTAATCTTCATACATAAGGCCTAAAATCTAACAGCCTTGATCAGTCAACTTCCATTTTTGCAATTTGCTCTTAAGCTATCTTCCTTCAGCATTTAGTCACAATATTATTGCTGTCTGAAACTCCAAACAGCGGGTATCATCATTTATTCGATTCACCGATCATACACTCCCTGTTGTGTCTTTTCAATTCTATTATTCTGTTATGGGTTTCTAACCCCCACATAGATCCTAACTTCCACCAATGATCTTCATACCGAGACTTTCTAATAACCCAGTCTGGTGTTATTGATTCAAATCCATAAGTTGCTTCTCTAGAGATCAACCTAAATATTCACTATCTCCAATCGGATTCATTGTTTTATATTGCCAATTAGGTTTATACTCCAATAGTTGTTACCACATCTCTAATTTCTAAATATTTCAGTTAATCCATCCAGCTATCGATCATATCCTATTATTCCATTGTTATAAACATCTTCCAGGGATTTTTTTTTCTTTTTATCTGTGTTGCCATCCTTCATTTAGTTTCGCACTCTCTATTTCTTCTGGAATCTCTTATTTATCTGTCTGATCAATCTATTCATTTGAGCTCCACCGATTTATCCCAAGTCTTATATTTATTATCTGTCATTCTGATCAACTTCTTAGTCCAATGGAAATCTAGTATTCCTTGTCTTGGATCCAACGATGATTTTTGTATCGAGACTCCCTAATAATCCAGGATTATATTCAAAGTCATAATTGCTCCTCTAGTATCTACCTAAATCTTCACTGACAACCTCCGAATTAATTCTTCATTATAACCATCTTCCAGGAATAATGTTATTAATCAAGCCTGTACTCTGATAGTTGTTATCATATCGTCAATTCCTCAAGGACTCTATTAATTCATCCAGCAGTCGATTATATCTTATTATTCCATTTTTGTAAACATCTCGTAAGAATTATATTACTTATCAATGTTGTACTCCCGCAATTATTTTCATATTTCCTATGTCTCCAAGAATAATTTAATTCATCAATCTAGTCAATCTAATCCTTTAATCTCCACCAATACATTTACCCAAAATTTACACTGTTGTTTCCTCCAGGGATAAAACAATTGTTGAGGTTAAGCCTCAAGGTTCAGCATCACGATTCTGAACCCAGAGTGTGTTTTTGTAGAAAATCTACAAGAGGAGTACTGGATTTCTATCACTTTGAATTCGGGATAAGAGAACTTCAGAAGCAAATTAGCCAGGTCAGCACATAGATGAGGGAGAAGCATCTAAGAGAGTTGAGATTGAGCAATATAACTTATATTTTTTTGGAAATAGTACTTTAAAGAAACATTTCTAGTCATGAAACTAACGGCCAGGCTAACTAGGTCACGACCTGCAGTCGATATGCTCTGATACCATGCCTGTCAGACCCAGATTTTACAATCCGGAATCTACTGTGTTTAACTGCACTATTTCCTGGATCAGTAGATAGTGCACACAGTTACAGTTCTGAATATCAAAGTACATATCATGCGGAAACGTAACTAAAATAATAAACTTACTCATGGGCCGATTAGGCCGAAATCAATAAATTGCAGCAGCGGAAGAACGAAGCACACAGGTGGGACCTTCAGGACATGCCCACAGGCAGCCAACTGGAGGTTCGCGACCTAGCTCTTGACATCTTCATCCTCTTCGCCATCGTGATCCAAAAGTAGTGTTGACGCGTAGTGATCCGATTCCTGCTTCTGAATTTATCGCAAAAGCGAGCGTGAGCACTCCGACCCCGTGCTCCGCGAGCCAACACACAGAATGCAATATTTAACATGCATGGCTAATCAAAGGAAAGGTTGTGGCTCATTTTATCTTTGCGTAGAGTGCTTAATTTTGAATACAATTACTTAAAAATTTCTAAGACCTAGCATTTTGAACAAAAGTATAATGTTCAAGAATATGCAATAGTAATAGTGATCCAGATTCCATCCACCGTTACATGGCATCTGCACCATATAGCATTTCTTCAGCGTTATAGCCGCTTAACTTACCACTGGGACGACACCCAGGACAATTCCAAACAAGGGCAGTCCTTCGCACTACTAGTCTTTCCATACCCAATTTTCAATATTTTGTAAACAGAACTATATCCAGTTAAGTTCCCATGTCCGCCCTTGACCGTGGGCACGGCTATTCGAATAGTTTTGACTCTGCAGAGTTTGTACACTTTCACCACAAGAGACAATCAACTCGTTGCCCCACACGATTCCTTAGACGTGTGGTTGAGCAGACCAGCACAGTGACTTTTCAAAGTATCTAGACCCTTTTGTCATCTCACATTTATGGGAAACTGGCCACTTGCGGTGGGTCCCATCTGTGCGCGGGATGTTTCCCCCAGCCACTACGCAGTTCGGGCTTCTACCTCCCCGCAACGTAGGACAGCTGGGAAACTTCACCCTACACTGGTGTCCCTTCAGGCCCCCTTGCCATAGCATAACCCCTTCAATCCACTACCAGTGAGATGAGTCCGGAGTTTCGATAAATTTACTTAGCCAAGTTGTATTTTACAGACTTGTGGTTGTACTGTTTTACCCGGGAGGTCATGACAAGATTCAGTCCTTAGTGGTATCTGGGCGGTCTACCACTAACCCATTTTTGTGCTTCCACTGCACCACACTCACACCATCGAATCAGTCCGCCCAGATATTAAAGCAAGTTGGGGATTTTGGGAGTGTAAAATAGTCATATCAAATATACCAGTCGTTCCCACCATGACTGCCCAAACCATTTTCTCATCATTAAAAGCGATCATGATGTATGGGGCATTTCAGCGCCCCCTGAGTACTAATGCAACACTAAGCATAGCATATCATTAGGGACTTATTTTCGAAATATTAGTATTATACTTTTGCTAGGGCGACAAGGTTTACACATTCAATCATTCCAAAGGAGGGGTAATACTATTCAAGGTAAACATTGGCATATAACTAGAATATCAAGTTTAGCATGTATTTGCATAAAAATAACAGCATGCATTTTGTTAATTTAAAACCAAGTAATTTGCATAAATGTGGGTTCAACATGATCAAAGTATTGACTCGCCTGGCGCGGTTTGTCGCGGTCTTGAGCTCACTCAGGCTTTCTCGTTGTTGGCCTTTACCTTCACCTCGATCTTGATCTTGCTTGATCTATGGATTCTTCGGGACTCCAATTTCTAGCTACGCGATAAGCAACTGAATCCAAATAAAGGCAAATAACTCAAAAGATCCAAATGAATCCTGATTAATTCAAATGGCCGATTTAATTTGATTTATACACTTATTACGATTTGCGAATAGAAGGATGTTTCAGATTAGTGTGTTGCAAACACGGTGGTAGCTGGACCTGAGTGAGAGAACGAGTTATCTGAATAACTTTACCGTGAGGGAAAATTTTTAGAATAATAAGAGATCAAAAGTGAGGAATTATCTACAGGAATTATCTACTTTGGAAAAGTGGCCAAACGTAGCTGATTGGAGAAAGGCGAGGTTCGATCTTTTTATTACTAACTTCTATTATTATTAGATTCGCATTTATCAAGGGAATTCCATGAGTCGGTTTATACCTATAGACTGGTGCAGGAGTTTAATGTATAAATTTTATCTTCAGGTAAGTATTCCTTGCAACTTAGGTTATGGTAAGGGCAAACTGGACTGATGGATGAGATCTATACTTATTCTATAAATCTTTTAGTCAAAAGGATTATAATACTTGGATACCTTTATTAAGTTTTTGATTAAGTGTTTACTTTGGGAATGTTTATTTATATTAGATAGGTCATTTTAATGCCCGATACACTAGTGCTATTATATTTTAGTATCTCTATATTAATATGGCCTTTTAGGGATGTAGGAACGATAGTCATACTTTAGATGGTTACTTTTGCATCCCTATACTATTCAAACCTGCTACACATGATTACATTTTATTACCTCTACTAAATTAAAACTACTACCTCAGATTTCGGGTTGGCAAGATGTTAATGTTAGGGTTCATATTTTCAATAAGGCCTAAGGTGTTTAAAAATTGAACTAACATATTTACTAATGGCGCATATACGTCATCAACATTTTTCTAACTATTTATCTATATTCATTTGCTTATGAATGTCTCTAACTTCAATGGACATCCTTTTACTAAATTTCAATACCAACCAAGGATACTTTTCTTTACTAATGCCTTTAATTAACTTTTAGTCCTTGAGTTAAATATTACTTATTCATATGTGATAATTAATCTATAGTTATATACCAAATAAGCTGGTGTTATAATCTAGGCAGAGATCTCTGTACAATGTAGTACTCTATTATTCTATTTAATAAGGTACATCACTGAGATTTATTAGGTGACATTATGATAAATATTGAACTTATGTTTTAATTTATGATTTAAGAGCATCTTTACTAAGTTTATATGTTTAGCCAAAGTTGTTCCTCTTTATCAACGTCTTAACTAATATTTAGTCTTTTCAATTTATTTATGCAAACCACATTAAATATCACCAAAAATTCAATCGACCTCTAAAATTTATGATTTCAGTTCCACTGGACAGATCTTGAGTTTATATGAATTTAGAAATTTATCTCATCCAATTTGGAGTTAAAATGAATAAGTTATGCTCTTTTGAATATTTCAGTTCAGTTAATTCCAAAAATTATTAAATCTCTGACAGTGGGTCCCATATGTCATATTTTAATTTTTATCTTTTTCTTTTATTATTTCTTCTCTGTCTCTATGGCCAGTGGGGCCCATATGTCAGCGGCGGTACTGACAGGCGGGACCCAGATGTCAGCAACCCGCGCAGACCGCAGGCCACTGACCAGCGGGGCCCAGCTGTCAGCGGGGAAAAATCAAAAGAAATGCTCCACCGCAGGCGCGGAGCCGGGGCTCGAACGCGCGCCGCGGGAGCAGGACGGAGGAAGAGATAGCGCTGAAAGCCACTCGGACAATCCGAGCGATGCTTACCATATAAGGGTAATGAATCCCTTTGAAGTAGCTCTGGGAGGGAGCCGGGCAGAGGATGAAGAAGGCGGTGGCGACGGCGGCGAGTGGTGGCCGGAGAGGTCCGGGATGTTCGTGAAATATAATGTCGGGGTCGCGGGGATGCTGGTGGTGGTGGCGGCAGAGGCTGAGGTGCGCCGGAGGTAGGCCGGCAGCGTGCGGTGGCGGCGGCTCGGGGAGGTAGTCGACGCCGGCGAGGTACGGGCTTCGGAAGGTGCGGGGGAGACCGGGAATGTGTTGGCGATGCTCCAAAGATGGTTCCAGAGCGAGGAATTGGGCTCTGGTGGCTTGGCTTGGCTGCTCGGCGATCGCCGGAGCTGGGGAAGAAGGAGAGGGCCGGCGGCGATTGGGGCACTACGGCGCAATTGCGGCCAGGCAAGGGGAGAGTGAAGCATTGCGGCGCAATTTTGACTCACGGGAGGGGCTTTTATAGCCGGAGAGAGGCGCGCGGCGAGGGCGGCATCTGGCGCTCCTCTGTTCACGCGGGGCAGGGAAGAAGAACGAAATCTTCCCGAGATTTTGTAGGAGAGAGATGGCGGGAGAGATGCGTTCCCCCTCCTGTTGGTTCTTTGAATTTTTCCCTTGAGATGAGAGAGGGAGAGCGGAGGATTTGCTGCGCAGAGGAGCAAGCACGGGGAAGAAGGGCGTTGCTGGCGCGTGGAGACGAGGAAGAAGAGTCTGACGACTCGGGCCCACCGGCCAGCGGGAGAAGAGCGCGAGGGAGAGGGTCCGCTCGCAGAGGGAGAGGCGCGGGTGGACGTGGGACCACTCGGCAGTGGGGCGGACGCGCGCGCGCTGACTGGGCCGCGCAAACGCGCTGGCCGCGTGTGGAGAAAGGGCTGGGCCGGGGTGATGGCCGGCCCGGCCGACTGTTTTCTCTTTTTCTTTTTCTATTTCTTTTGTATTTCCTTGATTTTTCCTTTTGGGTATTCATGTGTGTGTATATAGGTATATATGTATACTATATATTCACTTCCTTTCTCCCTGTAATCCTATATCTACCATTTTGTTGATACTTATTACGTAAAGATTATTTTCTTGTTATATTCAATTGTATGCATACATATATTTGTAAATGTTATTGTTTTTACTTTTACTTTGCTTTTACATTTGAATATGTATATATATATATATATATATATATATATATATTATATATATATATACATTTACACATATATCCTAGGGGCATATACATGTATACATATTTTCATTTCTCTCTGATTTTTGTGTATGTGCATACATGCTTATTTATATATGTATTGATATTCATATGTGTCTGCATATATATGTAAATGCTAGCCTCCTTTAATTTGCTTGCCATAATTTTCAGGGATGACCTTTCATGCTTATTTACATTTCTCCTTTTTGCTCTTATTCTCCTTAATACCCTTGTACATTATTTCTCCCCTTTTTTTTCACCTCCTTGTCATTTATGCCCTTATGTTTAGAGATGGGATTTCATGTTTACACCCAATTCCCTTTTGGTATTTTATGGATCATCTTTTCAGATTCTTACTCTAGATTTTAATTTTCTAATATTTAGACATGCTTGTTTTCCCTTTGGTCCTTTTGACTTTTTGGAACCTTCATTAAGTTATTCAGAAAAAAACCACAAACTCCAAATTCAAATAAAACATATCGCAGAAATAAATTCAAAAAGCTTCACATTTTCCAATTCAAATTTTCAGGATGTTACAGGTATACTAGTGGGTTAGTTAGAAATAGATAATGGGAAATAAGGTTGATTATTGTAAGAGCAAATTGTGGTTGTTGATCAATAGCAAAAGGAATGGGTTGATAGGAATTTTGGAATACAAAAGATATTGGTGGATTGTATAATTGATGGTATTCGCTGTTTGGAGTTTTAGACAGCACTCAATATAGAAAGTGTGTGTTCAGTGGATTAATCAAATGATATTAGATAGATGATGTCACTAGCTGTTTGGAGTTTTAGGCAACAATTGATCGGTGGATTATCTAAATAATGTCACACGCTGTTTGTAGTTTTAGACAGCAATAAATATAGAAGGTGTATAATCGGTGGAGTAATTGGATAATGTCACTTGCTGTTTGGGGTCTTAAATAGCAACCAATACAGAAAGAATATGATCGGTGGATTGAATAGAGGATGACACATGTTGTTTGGAGTTTAGAGAGCACTCAATAAAGGAAGTGTAATTTCGGTGGATTAAGTCAATTATGGCAATCGCTGTTGGGAGTCTTAGACAGTAGTTAATAAAGAGCGTGAGTCTTTGGTGGATTAAGACAATCATGTCATTTGCGGTGAGGAGTCTTTAGGTCACAAAAACAAACAATATAATATAATAATGGAAATGCTACTAAACGCGTTTTATGGCAAATAAAATAACCCGAGCCTCTCCTTTGATAAGCCATGCATACTATTTATTTGCATTCTGTGTATTGGCTCGCGGAGCACGGGGTTGGAGTGCTCACACTCGCTTTTGCGACAAAATTCAGAATCAGGAATCAAATCACCTCGCCTCAGCAACAAGATTGGACAAGCTGGCAGCATGGGCGGACCCACAGGGTATGCCGGGTGGGCCACGGCATACCCTGGGGCCCAGCCGGCTGTCTCTGCCTCACGCGAATGGCGATCAAAAACTTCTGCACAAATTAAAGCCCGGGCCTCGATCGTCGAGAGGACAGAACAAGAACCACTGCGTGCTGCGTCGACTTCGGCTATGGATTCTTCATGAATTCTTGGGTACATCTCTCTCGCCCCTATACCCCGACGCAAATGTACGCATTTGTTTACTTTGCCTGGTCGTGAGGATTCCAGACAGGCGGTTTGCTGTTCGGTCCGGTGGTGTCGTTGCTCACGCCCGGCAACTGTTCGACGATATGCCCGACAGCGTGTGTTGTTGGGGAACGCTTGCCATGGGGTCATGTCCGCGCGTGCGCTTATCTTTGTGCCAATTATTTGTCGAATTGCCTTGCTAGTTGCTGTTGTTGTATTATTAGTACATATGATTGTTGTCCTGTGCCATGCCATGGAGCGCATCTGCGTGTGCACGTGTGCTTCATTCATTGTGTGCATTGGCATTATATTGTCGTGCTGTCCGGTGATCTGTTGTTGGGCGTATATGTCGGAGTGAAGAAAATAGTAACCAGAAAGATGGTCTAAATTCCACCTTAGATTAGTTTCAGCTGAGTGCTTAGGCCAACAATGTAAACTTCTTGAAAAAAGATTGCAGGAAAAGCATTGTAGTTTAAGACGAAAGCATATGAGTTCCAGTTTGCAAAAGTAACACTTATTTAGCACTCAAGTGCATGGTATTCACTGCACAAGACAACATACATACATTGTCTACAGCATCACAAGCTTAGGAGTACATACAAAAATCATGTTAGCAAGAGCATTAAGTTCACAAGTTATACACTACAAATTCAGGAAAGCCAATGCCAGTTCTACAATAGAAATTAGCACTCAAGTGCATGGTATTCACTGCACAAGACAACACACATACATTGTCTACAGCATCACAAGCTTAGGAGTACATACAAAAATCATGTCAGCAAGAGCATTAAGTTCACAAGTTATACACTACAAATTCAAGAAAACCAATGCCAATTCTACAATAGAAAGTGCAAGATGTGCTCAAGAAAATGTAAACATAAACATTCTACAATAGATAGGTGATAGTCTTTTGGATGATTGTCTAGTCACATTCATTGAGCGAGATATTTTCTTTGAAGTGGATAAAGATATAATCGAGACTTTCATGTCCTTTAGAAAGCGTAGGCTAAAAAAGTCAGACAAGTAGTATTATAAATCTCTTTTATGTATATTTGAGATTATTTCCAACTTAATCCTTGAATTTAAGACTTATCATATTATTTAGTGCCTGTATACCGAATTACGGTGCAAATTTTACAATTATTTACCTAATTGGCAAATGGTTTTACTGAATTGCATATGAAAATTTTGGTGTGGCATACCCTTTGGTAAAATCCTGGGTCCGCCACTGGCTGGCAGAGAAGATGAAGATGTCAAGGGCTAGGTCGCGAACCTCCAGTTGGCTGCCTGTGGGCACGTCCTGAAGGTCCCACTTGTGTGCTTCATTCCGCTGCTGCAATTTATTGATTTCGGCCTAATCGGCCCATGAGTAAGTCTACTATTATATTTACGCTTCCGCTTGATATGTACTTTGATATTCAGAACTGTAATCTGTGAGCACTATCTACTGATCCAGGGAATAGTGCGGTGGAATCACAGAGGATTCCAGATTGTATAATCTGGGGTATTACATGCGGCTTCATCTTTACAGTGGTGCGGGCGTGCGGCTTCATCTTTTTAGCGTTCACACCGACAAGCTAACCACTGACATGTCGCCAGCTCTGGACAGTAGCACAGGTAAAATAAATAGGTAAGGTAATTATTAATTTGTTTCTTGAGCTAGTAGTTCCTTACTTTCTTGAATAATCCACTAATTTGTATATGAATAAACATGTATATATAAACTAGGATGTCATCCGCCGCGTCAGCTCATGAGGTGGTCACCGAAGATAGCCTCAAGAGAAAGTCGAGTGACATAGAGTGGGAATATGGGGTGTTAGTAAACTCAAACAATTTGGACAAGGTGAAATATATCTTGTGCGGAAAGGTTGTTTCTGGGGGCATCTATAGGATCAAGCAACATATTGCACTTATTTAGGGAAATGTTGCAAGATGTCCCAAATCTACAAAAGAAGACCAAGCAAAGTGTCATAATTCTATTGAGGAGGCAAAAAACAAGAAGAAGTGCAAGAAAGCTCAAGAAGATGAGGTTAGATAAAATGTGAGCATAATAAGTGGTCATGAAAATGAAGAACAACTTGAAGAGATCGGAGGATCGGCACCAAGAAAGTTAGGGCCTATGGATAGATTTGTGAATCCGAATGATCCTCAAGAGAGCACTTTGAGCACAATAGTTGAAGAGGCAACAAAAAATTACAAAGGCAATTTGGAAAGAGAGACATCACAAAGTGAAGCAATATGTGGCAAGATGGCTTTATGTTTCTGGTAAAGAACACAATTATCATTCATTTTATTCTTATTATCTTGTATGCCATTAATTCATTCTTTGTTAACCTTACGTTGTGGCTTGTACATTTGCTCTTTACTCTTTAGGTGTTCCTTTCAATGCCAACAACAACGATGAATTCAAACAAATGTTGGTGACTGTAGGTCGCTTTGGCCGGGCTTTGGAGGTCCCTCTCAATACGATGTTCGGGAGCCGTTGTTGAAAGAGGAAGTGTTAAGAACTAATGAGTTGTTGAAAGCACATGAAGAAGAAAGAGCTATGACTGGGTGCTCCCTCATGACTGACGCATGGACGGATCAAAAGACGAGAAGCATCATGAACTTATGTGTTCATTGCAATTTAGAGACAAGTTTCATAGGATCAAATGAGATGTTCGAAGTTGCGCACACAAGTGAGTATATCTTTGAGTAAGTGGATGGATGCATTGACATTATTGGTCCTCAAAATGTGGTCCAAATAGTAACGAACAATGCTTCAAATAATATGGGAGCAAAGGAATTAATGAAGGTTAAAAGGCCAAATATCTTTTGGAGCTCATGTGCAACTCACACCATCAACCTTATGCTACAAGGAATTGGCAATATGCCAAAGTACAAGAAGACGCTTGAACAAGCAAAAGCATTGACAGTTTTTATCTACTCACACCAAAAGACCTTGGCATTGATGAGAAAACACACAAAGAGAAGAGATATAATAAGGTCGGGGATGACTAGATTTGTTTTGACCTTTCTTGCATTGCAAAGTGTAATTGAAAAGAAGGCCGAACTAAGAGCGATGACACTTAGTAAGGAATGGGAAGAATCTGCCCACACTAAAAAAAGGCAAAGGCATCACGGCAACTGCAACACTCATTAGTAGATCATTTTGGAATGGTGTGAACACTGCTTTAAAGGTATAATAGTACTGTCCATTATGTTATGTATTTGATTTTTTCAATTTGCTAAAATTTTATGTTACATTGCTTGAAGGTTTTTGAGCCGTTAGTGAAGGTTCTTCGCATGGTTGATGGAGATGGTCTATCTATGGCCTTTCTTTATGGAGAAATTTTTTAGAGGCAAAAAAGCAAATCAAAGAGGCCTTAAATAATTCGGAGAGCAATTACAACTTAATCATTAATGCTATTGATGGAAATATGAAGGGAAGGCTTGATTCTCTATTGCATTTGATGGCATATCTATTAAACCCATATTATAGCTATCGTGATCGATCTATTTTTTTTGGAACAAGATATTATGGGTGGGTTTATTGAATGTGTTGAAATATTTTATCATGGTGATGATGAAGCAATGGATCAAGTACTCAATGTTGACTTTGATATATTCAAGGATAAAAAAGAGAAATTTGGGAAAACCCCCGCCCGACTTGGATGTCAAAAAAGAGATCTTATTCCCGGTCAAGTAAACTTGTTCTTAATTAAACATAATTAATAAATTGACATTTCATTCATTATTAATAACTCATCTTTCATTCTTACTATTATGTAGCTAATTGGTGGTCGAAATATGGATGTCATGTTCCCCACTTGCAAAGATTTGCCATAAGAATTCTCTCTTTGACCTCAAGTTCATCGGGATCTGAAAGAAATTGGAGCACTTTTGAAATGGTATCTTTCTACTCTTGCTATTAAAAAAAATTACATGTTTCAACTCAAGTGGTCAAGAAAGTCTAGCACTAAAATTCACTATGTAACTTGTAGGTACATACAAAGAAAAGAAATAAACTAGATGCTCATCGTCTCAATAATCTAGTTTATGTTCAATTTAATGCGAGATTATTGAACAAAAAATAAAAGAGTAACAAGAAGAACATTGATGTCCTTCTAGCTTCACATGCTAGTAATGCTCAAGGGTGGATGATTGAAGGCGGGGATGATGATGTTGATCCCGAAACAGGTCTTTCATGGAATATAATTGATGAGGCGATGGAAGCCAATGAAATCATGAAACCTCATAGAAGCACTAGAGTGAGAGAGCTTCATGAAGATGATTTTGATTCCGAATCTGAAGAAGAGGAGGTCAATGAGAATCTTGAAAATGTTGAATTTGAATCCGACTAAGATGAAGTGGTGCCAACCAAAGATTACGGACAAAAAGATGAAGATTAACTCATTTCATCATCATATATTCACATTATCATGCTTGCTATCTTATCTTTGTTGCTTGTTTGTAACTTGTGACAAGAACTATGTTTATGTGTGTTTAGTTGCGTGTATTTGAGATTTGAGAAAAATGCTTATGTGTGTTTTGTTATGAACTACATAATTCATTACGTATGTGTTATTATATTGCTATCATTTCTTTTATTCTTTTGAATTTACAAGTTTGAAGCACAAATGCACAATAGTTATTCAATACCAAAAAACTCATACAGTGCTTAATGTGCAGGTTTTACAACTATACATCAAGCATTTACATCAAAAATTTACATCAATGGATAGAGAGCTATCATTGTTGCTCAAGGTAACAATTTTCTTCATTTAAACATCAAATACATATATATGATTGTTTATCTTTGCTTGCTGCCCTCATTTTTTATTTAACCACCTAGGCCCCCTAGGCGCTAGGCCCCACCTCGCTAGCGCCTTCTTGAACATTGCTCACCTCAGCAGATTACGTCCCTTTGGTGAGGCATTCACTATTGTATTACCAAGCTTTGATCCCAACACTTTGATGAAGAGAGCCCCTACGAGCATACCTTCACTCAGGACGCCCTTACTACTTCTGTGCCTACCACAATGCAAGCCTAGATCTAGACAACTTAATCATCTAAATCCAGAGCCCATAGAGCACATGTGGTTGTACGGTGTGACTTAGATATACAGCAATAATGTTCGGTCCTTAATTGACTCGGACGAGAATCTCCTCTATCTACATGCGAGGTTCCTTCTCACATAACAGTTTATCATATAACTCACCTGCATCCAAAAACTAGGTTTTTCATTTTTTATACCAAACTAACAGAGGTTCCTTCTTTGGTCTAACATTTTGAAACAACCATGTCCACGTGAAAATTTGTTTGAAAGTTCAAACTCAGCAGAAACTAGCGCGTGGCTAAACATCTAGAATATGTACTCAATGTAATATACCCAAAATTTTGACATTAGCTATGTCTAACCATATCCTAAGGGTTACAATATGTGGGGATATCAAAACTGCAAGGGAGGTTCAATGCATACGAGCGGTTGTAACTACCAATATCCACAGTATAGCAATTTTAATGAAACATACATGCATACATAATAGAATTTACAAACAATATACAATAATTGAAATACTGAGATCAACATGGTTAAAGGGGATTCTTGCCTTGCTCTTGTTGCTTAGAGAATGATTCTGACACATTCTCAAAGTTGTCTGACGCAGAGTCGTCTATTCGATAAAAATGCAGATAAATGCAAATAAAATCCAAATAAATTTAAATAGAGACATGACTTAAATATTTTTGTATAATCAGGAAGATCATGACTTTAGAAAAATTTAAAAACAAAGATCCCTCAATTTGGAGTTCATATGCAAAAGTTACAAGTGTTTAAGTTTTGGCTTGGTTTGAATTATCTCTCCTCAGTTGGTACAGTACTCTTTACGACTACTAATATTCTTTGGCCGTAACAGTGTTCTTCCAACTTCTAACATTCCTAGGCTGCTACTCAATTCCATCTACAACTAATGCAACCTACGACCGCAGTAGCTAGCAACTCACGACCACTGTAGCTTACGGTCTTACAACCATTGTGGCTACCGACCTTACGAGTACAACTTACGATCATGGCGCCTCGTTGCAACTCCGGTCATACCACTTACATAGAACTAGTACTACTGGTCTTCGATCACGTAAGTCTTCCAAGCACTGAGTTGGCACTATAGCTTACAACTACAGACTAGGTTATGTAGTTTTTGATTACCGATGGGGTACTATAGCTTATGACTACCAACTGGGTACTGTTGTTTTCTGACTATTGACCATTACTATAGCTTATGACTACTGACCAGGTACTATAGTTCTAACTACTAGCTACCGACTAGGTTCTGTAGTTTTCGACTACCAACCAGATACTCTAGCTTCTGACAACCGACTGGGTACTATAGCTTAGGACTACCGACCAGATACTATAGTTCTAACTACTGACTAGGTTTTGTAGTTTTTGACTACCGACTAGGTACTGTAGCTTATGACTTTGGTCAATGGTCGAAGATTACAAGTCCAGCTGTCGTCAAAGGTTTCGACATCAGCAACGGTCGAAGATTTCGACACCAGTAGCAGTCGAAGATTTTGACTCTAGTTGCGGTCGAAGATTTCAACTATGGCTACGATCGAAGATTACGACACCTTCTGGTGTCTATATCTCAACTCTAGCTACGATCGGAGATTTTGACTCCAGCTGCAGTTAAAGATTTTGACACCTGTAGCGGTCGAAGGTTTTGACAACAGCTGCGGTTGAAGATTTCGACACCGGCAGCGGTCGAAGATTTTGACATCAGCAGCGGTCGAAGATTTCGACTCCATCCATATTTTGACTTGACTACTATGGTTCTCTTCTCAACTTTGACTACTACAGTTTTATTTTTGAGTTCGACTACTTTAGTTCTCTTTTCAACTTTGACTACTTTAATTCTGTTATTCATTCTGACCACTATGGTACTCCTATCTATCGAGAGAGCCATGGCTCGTTGTCGGTGAGAGACTCCTCGGTGGATGGGGTGTGAGCCAAAACAGAGCCAGGACCTCGGCTCGCATGCCTAGGCAAAGAATCGTGGCCTAACTTGGTGGGTAGGGCGGTCGACGATGTGGTCTTGTGGTGGCGGAGGCAGGGGAATGGCACTACAGGGCTATGAGCTACTAGGGCTCGATTCGGTGCTAGGGGAGCTTCGATGGGGGAGGAGGAACTCATCAAAGGCGATGACAACACTCAGGAATGAGCAGAGGAGACTAGCATCAGAGACCCTGTCGGCGGCGAAGAGGAGGCCCATGACGACAGCAAATTCCGGCAATAGAGAAGCTACAAATGGGTGTGCATGAACTTGCTTACATACATGCAGAGGTATGGGCGAACGGAATCGAGGTATGATTCACTAGAGAGAGAGGAAGTCTTACAGTGACGTCCTAGTCAGAGATGAAGAAGAAAGTCTAGCTCGAGTGATCCACTACACGAAAGGCCAATCAAATGTGTAGAGTGCTTAAGGAAGAGGTAAGGTGCGTTGTGACGAGGTTGGGGAGGAGAGAAGCTCATCAGAGTACTTGAACATAGTGGCATGCTCGTTGGTGTCGCGTACAACTTCGGTTTCTTGACGTTCCAACGGGTGAAGTACTCAAGGATCGTGCGCAAGCGATTGAGAGGTTGGGCTAAAGTGCAATGGCACGGGGGGACTTTATAGGTATGGAATGGCTGAGGCAAAGCATGAGTTCTCGCAATTGCAACTGAGCAGCACGGTCGAATTCTCATTGTAGAACACGAGGTGTGGAAGAAGAGAAGGGGGAAGAGATGCATTGCATTGAGGCGCCAGGTTGGCAAGGGTTGGTAGCAACAAAGAATAACTTTGGGTACAATGTCAGAAATTGGGGGCAGCTTGAGCATGGTAGAGCAAGTGTGGTCTAGCAGAGGTGGAAGACATTCTCTATGAGTGGGCCTAGCACGTCATCGAGTGAAGTGAGGTGACCTGACAGGATTGTTGAATATAATCTTGACATGTAAATGGTTTAGGAGTCGCACTACTACAAACAGGCTGATACTAGATGCCACATATGGAGTGTAGCAGAGGGGGTAGCCTCGGACATGGCTGGCCATCATTGTAGTGGCAAGCACATATACAACTAGGGTTCGCGTACGAACTTTCTATGTTGATGATCTCCTCGTTGCACCTCTCGTGCTGCATCTGCTGACGGAGGTCATTGTTGTACTCTTCGAGACTTTCAATCCATGCCTCCAAGTCAATGATTCACTCCCACAATGTATCCACGTACCTCGTAATGTATCGTTCATGGGGAAGATCAATCCATCGCACGAAGTCGCATTTATCCATTTACTAGCAAAGAATGTTAGCATCAAAACTCTATTAGCAGTTCTATAAAATAGAAGATTGACTAATTGTACTCCGGAGTGTGGGCATTGGAAGAAACGTCGCCCGTCATCCAAATGGCCTTCCACCACCTGCATGACCGCATCCTCCATGTGTTTACATTTCAACCACACTGGCTGAGCACACCTGTTTGGCAACAAGTGGTAGTTAAAGCTGAAGTCCTCCTTCCTTTTGAGCGAAAGGTCGCCCTTGGTGAGCCATGTTCGACTGGCCCCTCAGTATCTGTCATGGTATCTTACTTTAGGATGGAGAATATAGTTGTTCCTACTATCAATAGCTTGAGCATGCATTTTATACCCTGTGGGGTGTCGCGGCGTGCCTTATGACATAGGGTAACTTTACGCAATGACATGACCACACGAACTAGCTTGCGCAGTGAGATGACCACACTAGCCAGCTTTGCACAGTGAGAATATTAAATGGTCTAGCTTTGCACAGCTACTACACCAGACTAGATAGCTTTGTGTAGTGATAAGACCACATGGGCCAGCTTTACGCAGCGACAAAACCAAAAGGTGCAGCGTTGCATCGTGACATGACCACACGGACCAGCTTTGCACCATGAGATGAACATATAGGCCAGCTTTGTGCCACGACATGACCACACGGACCAGCTTTACGCAGTGACAAGACCACACGGGCCAACTTTGCACAGCAATATGACCACACGGGGCAGCTTTACACCATGACATGACCATATAGGCCAGCTTTGCACAGTGAGATGACCACACAGGCCAGCTTTGTGCAATGGGAAGACCAGACAGTCTAGCTTTACATAACGATTACACCAGATGGGACAGTTTTGTGCAATGACAAGATCACACGGGTCAGCTTTGTGCAGTGATAGGACCAAAGGGTGCAGCTTTGCGCAGTGTGAAGAACTCACTGGCAAGTTTTGCATACCGAAAAGACCACACTGGGTAGCTTTGCACAGTGACAAGACCACACGGGCTAGCTTTGCGTAGTGACTAGACCAGATGGGGCAGCTTTATGCAGCGAGAAGACCACACAGAGCAACTTCATGCAGTGAGAAGGCCACACGGGGCCTATAAAAGGAGGTCACAAAGATTTCGGAGAGAACACTACACAATCAAACCCAACAGTACACTGGAGCTTGCTTCACCACACCAGGATGGACAAGAGGTAGAAGAAGCAATGTGACAATATGATGAAGTAATGAGAGGACACCCACAACCTAGCAATGTCTGCTACTGTCCGTGACAAAAAAAGGAAGGGCTACTGTGGCCCAGGCTGAACAAGTCAAGCATGCTACAAGGTTAGCTCCCCGCAATGACGTCACCCGTAGCAACAACCCCATCCCAAATATTCGTACCGAGCGTTCGCCACAACACCCACCTAGAGGGAGACGCCTCCCCTCTATTGGTGTCAGGACCTGTGCAAGTTCTTCAAGTTTAAGCACCGCCTCAGCCTAGGTATGCATTAATGAGGTTGCGCAAGCTACTCTAGTGACTATCCCGACTGTCGTCGAGACACCACCAGCTATCGATAGCTGGTAAGGACCAGTTACACTGTGCTGCCCCTACTTTTTCTCCTTAAAAGTACGCACTAACCTCTCCTGTGTACCCACAGTCCGCGGAACCCCTATGTGGCTACCGCAATTAGATCGATCTTGAGATCCACTAAGAGCACTAGTGGGCTCTCGACTTCGAGGAGTTGAACATCAAAAGGTCCTGCGAGATCCGGGAGGAGGAGCACCGCAAAGACGAACAAACCGAGCGTATACATTGGGAGACGAAAGCTCATCTCGAGGCGTGCACGTGCAGAGAGCGTGAGGCTCGCAAGAGGGAGCATGAGAAAAAGAGGGAAATGGTGGCCAAGGCAAAAGAGGTCACCGAGGAGTTCAACGTCGAGCTCGTAAGGAACGAAAATGGCTCCAGTCCACACAGTAGGTCTGACTGTCCCACACTAACTACTCCCCCGAAGGTCGAATTTAGTTCCATTTCAAAAAAAATGCATATGTATTGTAGGAGTAATTTGGTTTGTTGCATCGTACATGATGCCTTTTGTTATGCATGTAATCAAACCCTACGCGCCGCGTTACTCCTAACTGTACTATAAAGTCTGTTTTAATTTGGACAAGCATATTTCCTCATCTTTTCGTTTTCAATTATTCCCGTAGCAAGTCATCCAATAACATTAACAAACTAGTTCTCCTCCGTGTACGAATTCCCGATTACATCACCATATCACTTACATTCGTACTTACCGATCGTTGTTATTTCAATCATTCTTAAAAAAAATTCACAAAATTTCTTACACTACAACAACGTACAATGATCGCAAACTCTTATTGGGAATCCAACAAATTATCTACCATTCATAATTTACAAAAATCACAAATGAATTAACCCACATTGCCTCTTGTTTGCAGCCGCTGCAGTCACCGATTGGAACCTGTCACCCAACAGCCTACGGACAGCTTGCGTGTCGTGCGACCGTTGGATGACAGGTCGCAGTCGCCCAACGGTTAGACGACTGGAGTTCATTTCTGTAAAAAATATTCACACGAGTATATTACTATTATTTTAATAAAATATGGATTATTAAATACAAAAATTTCGTTGCTGGACTCCATACATGGGTAACCTCCTCCTGCATGCATAGAAAAGGTGCCGTGTGAGGCGGCACAGAAGGTGACCCACCATGCATGTGGGGGCCATATGCATAGGAGTTCTGCTATATCTCCCTGATGACATGTCACACGAGAGACACTTCAATCTCGTGGAGACGAGAGACCGGTGAGAGGATTTTACGGGGGATTTATTGATCATATACCCTTCATTTAGATAGAAATTTAGGATTTACTCTCTTGATCCACGTGTCAGTGACTTATAATGACCCCACGTGTCATTGAGATGAGGAAAGTAAATCCTGAATTTCCCAACTAAAAGGAGGGTATATGATGCAATCCCTCTTTTATGGGGTCGTAGGTGCATAAGACTAATGGCTGATCTTGTTAATTAGACCGGTGGCCGGTCTAGTATCCTCGTCGAAGATTATCACGGTCTTTCTAAAATAAGATAATCATGTGACCAATGATGATGGCGCAGACAGAGGAGAATGGCTAGGAATTATATACGTACAAAAGAACTAGAGAGATTTGTATGTACTCGATCGCACTAATTTGTCATGAACTCTCCTGCATGTTTTTTTTTCTTTTTGCGAGGAGGGTGATCTACGGGGAAAGATAAAAGTTGATATGATACATGCAAACAGTAATGGAGAAATTGCAATGAATGTAATTATAGATGCAACGCAACAGCTTATAGATGCAACGCAATAGCGCTTTGGTACATCATCTCTTCATGATTCCACTGCATTGAATTCTCTTCATCTCTAGTATCATATCACAAAGAGAAATGTTTATAAAAAGTAGGATCAATAAGGCGACATGCCGATCGAATCACTCGGCACGGTTGTTGAACGACTCGGACTTCTGCAGCCTGAATTGAACATAGAACTTTGCAATGAACTCCTCGGCCTGCATGTCGATCGCATGGGGACAGCCACCATCACCACCCTCCGTTAGAGCACACTCCTCCTCGTCCTCCTGGCCGTTGTCCAGCTGCTGCAGGTCCTGCGCGGACGCGTAGCGGCTGGTCATGCCCTCGGACCGAGCCAGCGACGGCGGCGGGAGGAGGACGTCGTGGTACACGTCGTGCCCCAGCGGCGGCGGCGGCGGGTAGTACTCCAGCTGACCGTGGAGGCGGAGCGGGCGCATGCCGTCGACGAGGTTCTTCCACGTCGCGTCGTTGGACGCCGCCGCGGGCGCCGGCTTGTCACCGGCCTTCTTCTGGTCGCTCATGGCATCCGTCTTCTTCATGCTGCCGTTCCTGCTGAAGGACATGAACATCGCCCTGAAAAGGCCGAACGCCCCGCGCTTCTTGGCTTGCCGGCGGTCATGAGAGGAAGCGCTCCTGGAGATGGGGGTGTTGGGCTCCATCTTGTCGTCGCCATTGGTAGATTCCGTGCTCATCTCCTCTTTGTTTAGGACAGTGGTGATCATTGTAAGCTCGTCTGTCGCTGCAGCCCCACTGTTATGTTGCTCCTTCTCTTCTATGCTTATGCTAGGGATCACATTGTCGGTGGCGATGGAGCCATCGCCATTGGTGCCGGCCACCTTTGTGGTGATAGGGAAAACCTGTTCTACCTCCATGAGAGGAGAAGAACCGGGATAGGGGGGAAGGCTCGCGGCCTTCAAGGACTAAAGCTCTCCTCCAAAGCAAGGAGGATACAGAAGAAGGGGCTTTTATGGACGGCATCGGTAGGTAGTTGCTGTGCAGCTTGCACCGGTTATTTTTAGCCATTTTGTGGCCAGTGGCATTTGTTTGGAAGAGAGAATTTTGCGGTGCATTATGAATGATTCTCCGTGCCTTTTGTTGGGAAACGTGGGCCTAGGTCTCCAGGTCTGACCCATTAGTGGACACTCTCTATCTAGTCTATAAATAGAGATCCTAATGATTAGATCTTGTAATTATGAAGAGAAAGTAATAAAGAAAAGAAGTTTCCCTATCTCTCTATATTCAATCTATTATTATTTTGCATTATCTGTGATAGATCCATCTCTCTCGCATAGGAAAAATCGTTAGACTAGACTCGCCAGTGACAGTTCCTCAACATGTTATCAGCACGAATCGCTTTGGTGGATCGAAGGCAATCATCGAAACACTCATAGATTGAATTGTCTATATCTAGATCACTTTAAATTTCCACAGATTTTGCTTTCCAGATTAAAATTCTACAGTGCAAATCCGTTCTAATCTACAGCAGTGGCGGATCCAGGAATTTCAAAATGGGTATTCGAAATTACAAAATATTGTTCAATTGAAAATATAAAGGTCCACAGTAGCGAAAATTAAAATACAATTATTTATATTAGAGATATCATCTCAAATAATATAAAGAAATTCTAAAATAATCAAAAATTAACACGACGATGCTTCATGCCTTGGAAACGAGATATAATGTCATGCAGACAAATACACAAAAAGGAAGCAACTTCAGCAAGGAGTGAAAAACAAAACTCAAAGACTAATGGTTTTAACCATGATGATTGGAATTAGAGATGAACCGTTTCCCTGGAACTACTAACCTGAGTCAAAGTTCAAATCGGAATAATTCTATAATAGAGTTGTACAATCACAGCGAGATGCTTTAATCAAATTAAAAGACAATTCTCTTTGTTAGATTTTTGTATTCTCAAGCGGAAGTTCAAAAGTGCTTTTATCGTGAACATACTTTGTTGAACGGTTTCTAACTAAGCAACTTAAGTAGTATGCTAAACAAAATATGGATCAGACAGCCAGACATCAAAGGGATCAAATCATTCAAGTGTCCAACACAGCAAGCTACATAACAAACTTGATAACACTTACATATTTTTCTAAGTAATTGATACATAAGTCATCAAAATATAATCAACTACTATGAAAAAACTTTAGAATCATTATATATACCTCACTTCTTTAAGCAAAATACAACTCACGTCTTTATTTAGACACATAATTTTGCTTCAAATCAGAGATCGCTAAGGGAGTAGGAGACAGAGGGATTATCGGATTAGAGATATGGGGCCATGACGCCATGGGGTCACTAGGTCGGGGAGGGTGAACCTATGCAGCTGAACCGCATTGGCGAGCGATGATGGCAAGGTGACTTGCGTTGCGAAACGGCCGCTCCAGTGCTCCTTTAAGACCAGAAGCTCCTGCGCCACCAAATGGAGAGAGACAGAGAAGAGACTTGGGTGAGAGAAAAGACTGAGTGAGACTTAGAATTTCTACCATGTGTCATGTGAATCACTATAGTGGCCTAGTGGGCCTAGGCCAGTGTTTGGCGCCAATTTGGGCTTAGGAGAAGGAAATAGGCCAAAAGAATCTAGTAACAATTTAAACTGACTGGGTATGAACAAGATAAATTTGGCCTAACTACTAATATACATATATATTATACCTTGTATATAGTAGATTTTTTGACAAAAATTTTGGGTATTCGACTGAATACCCTTGACTTACTAAAGAACCGCCCATGATCTACAGCAAGCTGACTTGAAGTCACCAGCCAAGCCGATCGGTAGATTTGCACAAAAGAATACATGTTGATTGCGCTGTAGATTGAAAAAAATTGCCACATGCGCCGCCCGTACGTGTCACACGCTAGATGGCCGCCCGCATGCATCAGCCCGCAGCCGTGCCGGACCATCGCGCAGCCCCGGGCAAAGATGTCGTATCACACAAGGCGCCGTCGCCTGAACGCAACCTTGCCACCGATCGTCATGCCGCATGTACATGTTGCTCGAACGCGACCGTGCCACCGACACTTTGCCCGAACGTGGCCAAAGTCGAGCCGACCGATGCCGTAGTGCACCACTCCTAACCTGAGGTCGCACGCATCGCCGCCGCTCACCCTGTACAACGTGCAGCTGCCGCACGGCCTGAGAACCGCCTGCATGCGTCGCTGGCCGCCTGCACAAGCCGTCGCGGCCTCGCACCCCCGCACGGTGTGGCGCCGCCGCCGCCCGCCTCCCGCATGAGGCATGGGCCACCGTCGCGTAACGCGCTGTCGCCGGTTGAAGAAGCGGCGCCACTGCGCGGCACTCCACGACGCGTCGTCACCGTCGCATGGAGCACTCGGCCCGTGCCGCAGCCACTTCAGCGTGCTTCTTTATACAGGTCGGTTTAGGCCAAACGGCCCAAAGAAAAAAAGGGTGGGCTGGCACCTGGATTGTTGCAAATAAGCCCCAAAGAATTGTAAAATTACATGAAAAATTTTCTCAAAATTGAAAATTAGCATATAGGCCCTCAGAAGATTGTACATGGAGCCAAGAAGATTTGAGCTGCTGTTGGGATTGGTGCATCAGAAGATGCCAAACTCACCCCTAAGGAAAATGATTAGGCACTTCACTTTCTCAAGCACCACCTCTGCCTCACTCTCAAGAATGAATACATGGCAGAGAAGATCACACTAGCCTTATGAGCTGCACTCAAGAAGCGGTTCGAGATGCTAAAGTACACCATCCTTTCTCAGGCAGAGCTAGAATCGATCTAACTGAGATTTGTTGATTTTAAGACGGTCGGAGAGTACAATTCTGCTCTACACAGAATTTGCACCAATCTTCAACTCTGTGGCAGGCATGTCATAGATGAGCAGAAGATTGAGAAGACCATCTCCACCTTCCACTCCAATGGAATGCAGATGGCTAATTTGATTGATATTATGCAGGTTGAAATGGCACAGGATGAAGTTCTCCACAAGAACTTTGTCTCACAGCCACTTGAAAGATCTGTTAGTCGTGAGGCCAACGCTAGGAGCTAAAAGGTGTGAAAGCCTATAATGAAGAAAAGGAGAAGGAAGGGTAAAGCCACAGCGCAGAAAAGCAAGTCAAATATTCCACAGGAGAATAAGGCTAGTAAACCAAAGTGGGACAACAAGCCATATGGTCAGTAAGACCAAACCTGCTACAAGTGTGAAAAGTGGGGCACTAGTCGCGGATATGTAAAGAGCCATAACACATTGTCGATGCCTTCTAGGTCAAAAAGAGGAAGGGTGGCAAAGGGCAGCATGAAACCTACTTTGCTTTCATTGAGGGGGAGAATTCTGAGCAGCTGCCTGCACTAATGAATGTTGACTCCACTCCTGCAGCAATACCCCGACTTGACATTGGAGCTGAAGTATCTGGTTTCTTAGCAGATTCAGTTAGCACATAATGAATTTAGACTTTAATTGTCATTTATTTCATGTGTGGAAGGAATAAGTTAGACTTTGCATTGTTGGTACTCAAAAAAATTCTCATGATGATTGGATGATATTGAATAATTCATTCATTCATTTATTTAGTCAAACAATAATTCATTTATGCTTTTAATGACATGGTTATATGCAATTTTTATCATTTATATACTATGCAAATGTGCTTTGATCATATTTAATTATGCTGGAATTAAATCTAAATATATACATTACTATAAGATGAGAAGGATTTCGTGTTATTGCTATAAGATCTATTTGGAATGGCATGTTACTGTTCCAAAGGGACCTTGTAGCAATAATATATGCCACATAAACCTTCAAAGGGCATGAAGCAAGCTACATACTCTAGTGTATCAGGTTCAATGAACTTGAGACACTGGTGTGTGTAATTTGATTCACAGAACTTAATTTGCTTACGCTCATATCTCATTGCAGTTAATTTTTTCTTATAAGAGAGATGACGTCCACACGGTCATCGTCATTGTCATATGGGTGTTACGCTATGAAGGTCGGGATAACTAAGCATGGCTGAGGAGTATTGAAATGGCCAGAGGGCCGAATAACCATCATGGTGGTCTCTCCGGATGGGGTCCCTTTGCAACTGAAGAAAGTAGTGGTAGCATTTCAGACTACCTGCATGATAATTGTAAGGCAACGGGTCCCCATCGCCATAGCAAGCTGGAAAGATTTGGCAAAGGATCAGAAAAATTAGCTGTGAGCGAAAATAACAAATTCGTTCGAGATCCCCGCAAAAGTACAAGGTCTTGTGCAACGGCATGCGCTCCTCGCGATGGAAAAAGCATGGAAAAACTTCAAGAGCACTCTTGTCATGCAGTACGTGGCCAAGGATCTTACACCCTTCACAAGGTATGGGAGACCTTTGTGCAGATAAAGACAACGACCGAATTTGAATAACAAAGTGCGGTGCACAAGGCTCTCCAGTCACAAACACTCACCCTCATAGACTCGGCACCGCTGGGTACACGGGTAACATACCATAGTGGAGGATGCAGGACGAGCTCGCAATCCGATCGGAGGCCTCCCCGCCATTTGCCAGGATCGCAAACGAGTACGCCCAAAACTAGTTAAGAGCAAAGTCATCAACCACGTCTTCGGGTGTCTCCTCTTTCAAAATCCCTGCAGACGTCAGTGTCCCAACGCCTAGTAAGATATGTTAAATTACATAGTTGTTAATACCTCTTGAACTTCATCGTTTTGAAAATAACATGATTGCCTCTTGCAGCAATCATTGACTACCGAATCGTCCCGAGGGTCCTTTGAAGAATACAGAGAGAGATATATACTATCACATGCCCTGGGAAACAAGAAGCACCCAGGTCGCACGCGAGGCCTGGGGTTTATGTATTTGGAGGCACGAATTCTGAGAGACCATGTGGAGGTATCCCCATGTTTGTGATGAGTAATTGACGATTGTATTAGAGAGTTTGAGTTTGTTTTGGGTATTCTAGGTCTGAGTACCTTTTACTTATGCTATTGTTGATATGTTGTTTCGTGCGGTGCTATGTGACGGTTTGCTTGTCTGTGTGGCTGCAGGACTTCAGAGCTAGGTCATGGTGAGGCGAGGAGGACCGAGACTAGGCACAGGACATGTTGAGGTCCAAACGCTCGGTGATGCCTAAGATGATCGAGGCGACTGAGGTGGTTGCGAGCCGGGAGACGAGGAATCGGAGCTGGAGCTACCGGTGGTGGACACGATGGGCAACGACGAGCCAACCGGGACTAGACTCAGGGTGGAGTCGGAGGTTCAGACGGTTGAGTGTCGGTTGCGGTTGTGTGCGACGGAACAGACCAGGACTAGACTCAGATGGAGTTGGAGGTCTCGGTTGGAGTCGGGAGGACACGACGGGCAGCGGCGAGGTGGACCGGGACTAGACTCAGGTGGAATTGGAGGTCCAGACGGTCAGGATGCCGGGTGCGGTCGTGTGCAGTGGAGCGGACCGGGACTAGACTCAGGGAGGAGTCGAGGTCCAGACGGTCAAGGTACCGGACGCGGGAAGCTTCCGAGAAGGCGCTTGAGGGGCAAATTGGAGATTTGACTCAAGCAATGAGAGAAGGGGCTGGTTTTTTTCCCTCCAAAAGTGTGGTTTGACCTTTACCTCATATGTGTTTGTGAGGTTTGAGTGGATAGTGTGTGCCAATTCTTGTATTTCTCTTTTGGTGTGAGCTCTTGCCTTCTTAAGTGGAGAGGTGCAGGCAGTGGTAGGTAGTCCAGCCAAGTGAGAAAGCAATGAGAGCATTCTGAGAGTGTGAGCTCTGGAGAGAGTTTTGAGCGGGTGCTCTGTGAGTGTGAATCCCCTCTCAAGCATGTAGTGAGTAGGGTGTATTTCTCTGTGTAATCATTCCTCTGTAAGCATTCATGGTTATGAATCAATTTGGAATGGAATGACTTTGAGCTTTCTTGTTTCCCTAGTTTTTCTCTGGAGTTCTTCTCTCTGTTCTCTTTTGCTCTTTTGAGTTTGAGCTGTTGTTTTGCTTGTGTAGCAGCATTTCCTTGCTCTCTATGGTGGGATAAAGCCTCCAGGCCCTTTGGCCAGTTCATCCCTGAGAGTATTTGAAGGAATCAATGTGTGTTACTTTGAGACCTCTTTCCTCTGTTCTGAATTTTTAGGGTTAAGTGTCAGGGCAACCATGGGTTTTCTGATTTTCCAGTAGAATGTTTGCTCTAAGGCTATGATTTCTAGTTGTGAGACCTTCTCCAGCTGAATTGCAAAGGCTCATGGTCAATGGACATGAAAATGACTAGAGATTCAGCTTTTGGTTTCATATCTCAGGGTATTCTTCAGATTCTAGCTAAAATCTTGAATCCTTGCTTTGTTGATGAAATCTTTTGATTCATGTGGTCTCCTTGCTGTTTAGAGTGTAGTGTAGTTCTTTTGATCCAAGAAGGCTGCAAAACTCTTGGCAATTTCCTTGTAAACTGCATTCTCTGTAAATACTGTGCAGTGAAGAGTTTCAGTCGCAGCCGCTGCTCTGTTTACAGGCCACCGGTCAGACCGGTAGGGTTTGGCCCGATCTGACCGGTGTGTCCATGGCGGTCAGACCAGCCACCACACGGTGGTCAAGACCGGCGTCTGTTGAGCGGTCCAACCGGCGGTACAGGGGCGGTCTGACCGGCCTTGTGCAGGCGGTCTGACCGGCCAGTGCACTGCGGTCAGACCGGCCTCATGCAATCTGTGCTGCCTTTTGCCTTCTCAGTTGTGTTTTTATTTCGCTTTCTCTTATGTGTGCTTTGAGGTTCCAGTGAGCATATGATTTCTCCTTCACAGCTTTCATAGCTGTCGAAGCAGAAATTCATAGTGGATACTTGGGGGCGTATTTTTAAAGAGGCACCATTCACCCCCCCTCTGTTGCTATTTCCGATCCTACAATTGGTATCAGAGCTGATTAGCTCTTCTTGATAGATCTTTAACCGGTCTGTGAGCCATGGCAATGGACAAGTATTCCACCAAGCCCCCGATCTTCGATGGGATCGATTATCCCTTTTGGAAGAGTCGGATAGAGATCTATATTTAGGCCCAGGGCTATGCTATCTGTCGCAAGGTTAAAACACGCTTTGTTGTTCCTGTCGATGAGAATATCAATGTGGCAAACATGCCCGGTGTTGAGGCGAATGCTAAGGCAAGGAACATCATCATCCAAGGGTTGAGCCGAAATGAGTTTGATCGCATTTTTCATCTTACGTCAGCCTTCGATATTTGGGTGACCTTCGATGCTTACCATGAGGGCACCACCCAAATAAAGACGGTACGACAGGACCAATTGAAGCGAGATTACAACAAGTTTGAAATGCTCGCTGGAGAGTCCCTTGATGAGTGCTTTGCGAAATTCCATAAGATTTTGAGCAACCTCCGAGCGGTCGGTCTCACATACCCCGACTCGGACAATGCTCGTCAAATGCTTTCGGCTTTGGATTTGCGTGTTTGGGAGATGAAAGTGACCACCATCAAGGACACGACAGATCTTTCAACTTTGACTCTTGATGCGTTGTACTCACACCTCAAGACTCATGAGATTAACATTGTCTCTTGCAAGTCGAAGTCTCAGTCAATGGCTTTGGTCACTGATCCCAGTTCGACTTCTGAGTTTCCTTCTGATGGTATTTCTGGTTTTTCTCTTGATGCTGTTTGTGAGATGAGTGATGACCTACTTGAACAGCTTCCAGAAAACCAGCTAGCCCTCTTAGCCAGAAAATTCTTCCATGCAAACAAGAGGGTTAGGGAGAGAAAGAGAGGAGGAGGACGTGTGATTTGCTTTGAGTGTGGTGGCCCCAACCACATTCGAGCAAACTGCTCCAAGCTGGAGGGCAAGAACGACTACGGCGGTTCGAGCAAGAACGTCTACACCGATAAGAACCGCAACAAGAAGCCTCCAAGTAAAGAGAAGAAGTTCCGTAACCTTGGCAAAGCCAAGAAGCTCTTCCATCGCGTCCTCACCGCCTTCGACGACCTCGACATCAGCGAGGTGGAGGGGTGGAGTGACAACGATGGGAAGGACGACCAAGATCCCAAGGATGGCGAGGACTTCAGCGGCATGTGCTTCATGGCCCTTGAGGGCAACATTAGCGACAGCGAGCTCTACTCTGACTCCGACGAGGTATACCCCTCTTATGACCAGCTTAATGATGTTTTTCTTAAGCTACAAAAATTTCATGCTAGATCTAGAACTAGGTGTAGCGAGTTGGAGAAGGAAGTAGATCGATTGTCACGGGAGCTTACTTCACTTATATCTGCTCCCTCCCGTGACAACTGTGATGTGTGCTCTTCTTTGCTTGGTGACATGGAGAAATTAAGAACCTCTCATGATAGTCTGTCTTCTGAGCTTGACATGATTAATGTGGAGATTATTAGTCTTTTGGCTGAACTAGAGATGAGTAGAGTAGCTGCTCTTTCATCTACTACTGTTGAGACTACTTCTTGCACCTCATGTGAGGATAAGGACAATGCATTTAGAGGTCTTTATACCATGCTTCTCGATCTGCCTGAATCTTGTAAAAGCTGCATTAATTTGAAGATGAATTTAAAAAGGGTAGATCATAAATTTGCTGAGTTACAAGCTTTTCTGCTAGAGCCTATAGCTTCATGTGTAAATTGTCCCAAGCTGACTGCTGAGCTTGAATCTATCTCTAAACAGTTTCAAGAATTAATTGATCACAATAACAAATTGGCTCAATATGCTTCTAAGGACCATGTTATCTCACCATGCAATAATTGTGAAAAACTAAACTCTGACTTGATTGCATTGGATGAAAAATGTGTGAAGCTAACTAAGGACCTTCTAGAGAAGCCACCATCTGTTTGTAATGTGTGTGCTGGTGTGGGGAAGAAGCATGAGGGTTTGGTAGAGACGCCTAGCGACGTGAACCGAATGGCTAGCAGTTGGACTGTCGCTTCTGAGGTGGCTGTGCATGCACATGCCTTCCGTTCTTCTGCTATTGGTTCTTCTTCTACTCTCTTACCTTCTGCTATCTCTTCTTCCCCCTGCTCTTGTTGCACCTCTCTCTTTCGGGAGTGTTAGTACCTTATGAACACTCTTGAGAGATTTGTAGGAGGCAAGAAGAAGCTAAATCTTATTCTAGACCAATCCAAAATTTGCAAATTCAATCAAGGTATAGGATACGATTTTTCTGAGGATGTTAGAAAGCATCCACCTGCTGTTCTTAGACCTATAGCAGCAGGTGTGATCGAGGTCGAGCCTAGAACTAAGAAAGTTCAATTCAAATCAGCGGGCTTTGTCCAAGGGATTTCTGATAGTAAGGTGGTTTCACCTGTTGCTTTGACCTCTTAGAAGGCGAAGCCTCATCATGGTACTTCTACCTCTCAGAAGGTGAAGTACCATTGTATCTTCTGTCAGAAGGATGGACACTTGGTCGAGAGATGCTTCAGGCGTGCCAAGATCGCGCGAAGAGACCATGTTCAGACTCTTAGGCGTATTCAGGGTCAGCCCCAGACCTTGAGTGCGTCTAAGACCAACACGAGGTCTAGAGTTGCTTCAATTGATGGGTTTGGGCAGCATCGAGGACTTGGATTTTCTAAGTTTTCTGGTTTTCGTCCTCAATATGCCTCTGGTCGTGACTTCCGCCATTCTGAGGGTAAATCTCGTTTCCCCATCGAGATGGCTTGTTGACTCTAGCTGTTCTCGACACATGACCGGAGACTCCCGTTGGTTCTCTTCCCTAGCCCGTGCTCCAGGTGATGAGACTATCACCTTTGGAGATGCTTCGTCTGGGCGCATTATCGCTAAAGGTACTGTGCGCGTTAATTATTCATTTATTTTAAAATATGTTGCCTTGGTGAGTAAGCTACAACACAATTTGCTTTCTGTTTCTCAGCTTACCGATGGCGGTTTCGAGGTGAGCTTTAAGAAAAATGCTTGCAAAATTCTTGACTCTTCGGGTAGTCTGGTTTGCGGGATTTCTAGATATGGGAGGATCTTTCGTGCTGATTTTGTTGAGTCTTCTGGTGATCCTCTCAAGTGTTTAGTTGCTTTTTGGCATAGGAGACTTGGTCATATTGGATTTGACCATTTGACTCAAGTTAGCGGCCACGACCTCATTCGTGGTCTGCCGAAACTCAAGATGGTCAAAGATCTAGTTTGTGCTCCATGCCGGCCCGGCAAGATGGTTGCCGCTTCTCACCCTCCGGTCATAGTGACTATGACCGATGCACCAGGACAGCTGCTCCATATGGACACAATTGGCCCAACTCGAGTGCAATCAGCAGGAGGGAAGTGGTATGTTCTTGTCATGGTCGATGACTTCTCGAGGTATTCTTGGGTGGTTTTTAGCCTCGAAGGATGAGACATTTACCCATTTTCGGGGTTTGTTTAGTAGGCTTTATGTTGAGCTCCCGGGTGCCTTACGAGCGATCCGCAGTGACAATGGCACGGAGTTCAAGAATTCCTACTTCGAGAGGTTTTGCGGTGAGACAGGTGTAGAGCACCAGTTCTCTTCTCCATACGTCCCCCAGCAAAATGGCATTGTGGAGAGGAAGAACCGTACCCTGATCGAGATGGCCAGGATGATGCTTACTGAGTACTCTACATCGAGGAAGAACCGTACCATGTTTCGAACAGAGTTTTTCTCAGGGCACACTTGCATCGCACCTCTTATGAGTTGAGATATGGGCGAAAGCCCAGCGTCTCGCATTTTCGTGTGTTTGGTTGCAAGTGTTTTATTCTGAAGTCTAGAAACCTAGATAAGTTCGAGTCACGTTCTTGTGATGGTATCTTTCTAGTTTACTCGACTTCTTCGCAGGCTTATAGGGTCTAGAACTGCGAGTCTAGTAAAATGGTAGAGACTTGTGAGGTGACCTTCGATGAGGCCAGTCCGGGGACTAGGCCCGATATCTCAGATTCTTTGGAGCAGTCTGAGACTATCTTTGTGGATGATGAGGAGGATGGAGATGAGGGTTGTCTACCCAATCCAGTTCCTCCTCCCTTTGAGGTGCCTGCTTCCGCCACTGCACCTCAAGGAGATCAGCCCATGCCTTCTGCTTCTTCTGGAGCTAGTGGCTCTGTTCCTACCTCATCAGCTCATGAGGTAGAGGCCACTTCATCATCTCATCCAGGACCTCCCCGAAACATCCAAAAAGACCATCCTTCCGAGCAGATGATTGGAGACCTCTTTGAGCGTGTCACTCGCTCAAAGTCTGGCATGTCTCATTTCTGTCTCCATTCTGCCTCTGTTGCCACCTTTAAGCCCAAAGATGTTAGTCATGCCCTATATGATGAGTCTTGGGTCAATGCCATGCATGAGGAGTTAGAGAATTTCGAGAGAAAGAAGGTCTGGTCGCTTGTTGAGCCCCCTAGAGGTTACAATGTCATTGGTACCAAGTGGGTGTTTAAAAATAAGCAGAGTGAGGATGGGTTAGTCATTTGAAACAAGGCTAGACTGGTAGCTCAGGGCTTCTCTCAGGTTGAGAGTCTAGATTTTGAGGAGACCTTTGCCCCTGTAACTAGGCTTGAGGCCATTAGAATCCTGCTTGCTTTCGCAGTTTCTAAGGGTTTCAAGCTTTACCAGATGGATGTCAAGAGTGCCTTCCCCAATGGGCTTATTGAGGAAGAAGTCTATGTTAGATAGCATCCAGGTTTTGAGAACCCCAAATACCCAAACCATGTGTACAAGCTTTCCAAAGCGTTGTATGGACTTAAGCATGCCCCTAGAGCTTGGTATGAGAAGCTTAAGTCCTATTTATTGAGATATGGATTCGAGATGGGTAAGGTAGATAAGACCTTGTTCATTTATAGGCATGGCAATGACCATCTACTCGTCCAGATTTATGTGGATGATATCATTTTTGGCGGCTCTTCTCATGCTCTTGTTTCACAGTTCTCAGATGTCATGAGCACCGAGTTTGAGATGAGCATGATGGGTGAGTTGACCTTCTTCCTTGGCTTCCAGATCAAGCAGACTCGGGATGGTACTTTCTTGCATCAGGGCAAGTACACTCGTGACCTCCTGAAACGCTTTGACGTGAGTGATGGCAAGCTGGTGTCAACTCCGATGGCTTCTACAGCTTCACTTGACCCAGATGAGGATGGCGAGCCAGTTGACCAAAAAGAGTACAGAAGCATGATTGTCTCTCTCCTCTACCTCACTGCCTCGAGACTGGACATATATTTTTCTGTGTGTCTCTGTGCTCGGTTTCAGGCTTCTCCTTGCGTATCTCAACGCCAGGCGGTGAAGCGCATCCTTCGGTACCTTCGAGCTACCATTGACTATGGTATCAGGTACTCTTCCTCATCCTGTCTTTCCCTCAGAGCCTACTCGGACGCAGACTTTGCTGGCTGTACGATAGATAGGAAGAGCACTTCTGGCGCCTGCCAATTCATTGGCACTTCTCTTGTCTCTTGGTCTTCTAAGAAGTAGTCCGGTGTTGCACAGTCCACCATAGAGGCTGAGTACGTTGCTACAGCCAGTTGCTGCAGCCAGGTACTTTGGATGGCTTCGACCCTGTGGGACTTTGGGTTAGTTATAGACAATGTTCCACTCTTTTGTGATAACACTTCTGCTATTAACATTGCTAAGAACCCAATGCAGCACTCTCGGACCAAGTACATTGATATCCGATATCACTTCCTTAGAGACCATGTGGAGAAGGGTGACATAGTGCTCCAGTTTGTGGAGAGTGACCACCAGTTGGCTGATATCTTTACCAAGCCTTTGGATAGCTTTAGGTTTTCAGCCTTGCGGGGAGAGCTTGGGGTGGTTTGTCCTTATGGACTGTAGTGAGGGGGGGCTCTGTGCTCTACTGTTTTATCATGTATATTATGCTCCTGTTCTCATTTTGTTGCATTGCATCGGGGTGCATTTGGGTTAGTCCTCCTAGCATAGATTAGAGTGTATCTCTTGTCTAGTTGCTTAGATTTCTTCTTCTCATCTTGTGGTTCTATGATGCTGCTTATTAGCTGTCTCTCTTCTCACTAGGTTGAGCTCACTCACTTCTTATTGGTTCTAGCAAGGGTTGGGCCACCCTTGGGTAGACAGGGAACATGTTTGCTCCTTAGTGTGTTAGAAGAGTAGTTGATAGTCCTAGTGTCATATGGGGTAGATGAGAGTCAGTCTGAGCCACAGTATCCTCTACATCTTGTATATGCTTTCAGGACTGCCTTTTCTGTTTCTCTTCCTAGCTTCTCGTTTTATAGCTTTGGTTCAGGGGAGTTCATTTGGGAGCTTCTGGAGCTTAATATTGACATAACTCAACTTGAACTAAAAGTGCACCACATGTTGAGGGGGAGCTGGATTTTCTTGCATTTCAACATTCTACATTGTAATATAATTACATAGAGCCTTGACTATTATCCTTATAAGACATATTTACAATGCTTTACATCTTGCCATGATTTGTGTTTAATTGCTAGATTTATCATAACTTTATATGTGTCGTCAAGCCTTTTGCCATTGATAAGTTAATTAAAATTGCACAACTTGAATTGAGACATGTCATGTTAGTTCTTGAGACTAGTCTGTCTTTAGTTATCCTTTTATGATTCATGCTATGTCAAATAGGCTGAGTTGAGTCTTCAATCTTTATTGAGCTTTAGATTGAGCTATGATAGTCTCTTGATGAACCATAAGTTAGTACAACTACTTAAGAAAGCAAAAAGTCTCTTTTATGTGCGAAAGAACTGATCTCACCAATTCTTTCCCATGAGACTACTTGCCATTGCACTAGGCATGAACTCAGGGGAGTTTTGGATGACCAAGATCATCACCTTAAGCTTCTTGCTTGGAATGGTCGCATAAGGCTTGAGATCTAGCACATGACTAAAATTTTGGTTGGAAACGACCATGAGTTTCAAAAGATAAACATGTCAATTGTGCTCAATTTGCTTGATTACAAAATGACTAGAGTTCTTGAACAAATGATTCACTCTTGAACTTGTAGCACTCTAAATTGACTCAATACTTGCTTCTCGGTTCCACTTAGATTATTGACATGACTAGAGATTCAGCTTTTGGTTTCATATCTCAAGGTATTCTTCAGATTCTAGCTAAAATCTTGAATCTTTGCTCTGTTGATGAAATCTTTTGATTCTTGTGGTCTCCTTGCTGTTTACAGTGTAGTGTAGTTCTTTTGATCCAAGAAGGGCTGCAAAACTCTTGGCAATTTCCCTGTAAACTGCATTCTCTGTAAATACTGTGCAGTGAAGAGTTTCAGTCGCAGCCGCTGCTCTGTTTACAGCCACCGATCAGACTGCTAGGGTTTGGCCCGGTCTAACCGGTGTGTCCATGGCGGTCAGACCGACAACCACACGGCGGTCAGACCGGCGTCTGTTGAGCGGTCCAACCGGCGGTACAGGGGCGGTCTGACCGGCCAGTGCACTGCGGTCAGACCGGCCTCATGCAATCTGTGCTGCCTTTTGCCTTCTCAGTTGTGTTTTTATTCCACTTTCTCTTATGTGTGCTTTGAGGTTCCATTGAGCATATGATTTCTCCTTCACAGCTTTCATAGCTGTCGGAGCAGAAATTCATAGTGGATACTTGGAGGCATATTTTTAAAGAGGCACTATTCACCCCCCCCCCCCCCACTGTTGCCATTTCCGATCGTACGGATTCCCAAATGACTCTGAGACATATAGGAGTAGGAAGAGATACAAGGCCTATCGCAACGAACAAATAAAATAGGAGCTTCATGCATAACTTGAGAAACAGATATCTGCTTCACTTCAAGAGAAGACTGTCTTACTTCAAGGAAAGATAGATTCATTGAGAGAAGAACTAAGACAAATCTGCAACCAATCGCAATTAACCTCCGATAATGTGGTACCCAGTCCCCCTCAATGTTGGAGTAGCTGTGCGTCCACGCCAATTACTCAACATAGCAACGCCCATTTACCTATCGACGACATCCAAATAATGTACCTCTTTAGAATGCTACATAGATAGATCTACCTGGTGGACGCCCATTTACCTACCGAGGCTCTACTCTCTCTAGGAGGAAGAAGGCACATGCGCTCGGCCTGACGTCTCTAGTGGGATGGGTCATGCTTCGCTTCTTGGGCTGCTAGCGACATGAGTAGAGGAGCCCTGCTGGCATAGCCCACCAAGGCCCAAGACACAATGCCCACACCAATTAGTCTATCTTCCATAGGCACAAACCAGTCACCAAACCCTAGCTTGCATCTGGAGGTAACACGTGAGTGCATGATTGCATAGCAATGTCAGCGACTACGAGCTAGCACCTAGTGAGAGGGGCGGTGAGCCGGCAGCGAGGGGCCATACACGGTAGCACATGGGCGGCACAACACATCAGCTAGCCGATAGCAAGCATGCTAAGGAGCGGAGGCGATAGCAGGTGATGACCGGCCATCCAAAGGCGAGTGCTGCAAGCTGGCCAAGCGAAGTAGACGAGCAGGTGTGGGCTTGCGTTCAGCAAAATCTCTCTAGGTGTGGTTTGTGTGTAGTTTGCCTATTTTTTTTATCATTCATGATTTATATGCTATAATTTTAAATTTAAACTATTTCTAATGTAGACTATCTATTCGAAGATATGCCCATGCTTACATATATTACCGGTAGGCAATAGCTCTAGTCTGTACATGTGATAATTATCCATAGAAGGTCAAAGTTTGTACATATGATAATTGGTCATAGAAGGTCAAAGTCTATACATGTGATAATTGGTCATAGAATGTCAAAATCTGTACATATAATAATTGGTCATAGAAGGTAATCAACAATCATGACATGTCAAAATTGACTATTTGTATATGAATCAGAAGGTGCAAACTAAACCCTAGCTACTGGTGATGGTGGAGTGGAGATGCAGAACAAAGGTGGCAGCGCAGAATGGTGGAATTGGGAGCGCAGCGTCAAGCAATGCAGCGGCATCGGTGCAGTCTTGTGGTGCAAAGGGGGGCTGGGGCTTGGTCCATGCCGCCCTAGATAAGATTTAGTTCTAGATCCACCACTGCATAATGGTAAACACGACATGCATGATATTGTGCCAATTTATCAAGTTACACTAGGGAAAAAATTGAATCTTGACAAATGACAACAAAAATGGATGACTTACAAGCTAAGCTAACAGCAGTGCGAGCATGTTGTCTGAAGAAGACGTTACCTTTTCTTTTCTTCTTTCAAAAAAGATAAACCGGTTACTTTATGGGTCGTACTAAGTATTGGAGTAGTACAATGATATTGGCTTTGTATGTGCATGTTGAGGATGTACTTTTGAGTTTATTTTGGTCGATCCACAGTGAAACCCATTTCGCAATTCATGTTGTTATTTTCCTAGTACAATGATATCACTCATCACACACATAGTACACCATCCAGAGAGAGGAACGCCATGACTTTCCCGGAGACAATTTTTTATATCCTTGTTTTGTTATTTTTTGTCTTAATTACAAAAAATTATCATAAAAACTAAGCCCTTTGTTTAATCTGTAATTTTTAGTGAGTTAGATTGAGTTTTAATTCATTAGAACTTTGTTTAGCTTGCTGGTTTGTGTTTCTTTGCGTAGCTTGTACTTTTTTAATATATCCTTTTGTATCTAGTTTTTGTGGCAACAAAAACAAAACGTGTGCTGCTGTGTGGAACTAGCTAGCGCAATAAATCCTATGCTCTAGCTACATTTGAGTAGTTTCTAGCTTTCCTTTGCTAGTAGATTACTTCTATCCTTAATGAAATTTTGTGCAATTCATTCTTCGCTTAAATCTTGAGCGTCCAATCTTTATTGAGCTATCATCTTGGTAATCTTCACTTACATCCTTTGATATTGTTTTTAGGCTACTCTAACTAAGTTTTGCACAAAGTTTTGAATCTATTGCTTTTGGGTGTTTGAAAAGATTTATTGTGTTGGCCTAATCAAAGAAAGAAGCATAAGACAGCATAACAAAAAAAAAAGCTTCCGTGCGGCAAAGAAAAAAAAGTAGAAAACAGAAACAAAGTTGTGGCCGAAACTATTGTGCTGAAATTACACCCTCTTTTTGTGAAATTTTAGATTGTGTAATTGTGTTCTTGTGAGAAATCTTGTACCCTAATATCCTATTTATGCAATTGGCTATCGTCTCTCCTTTACTCAGTGCAATACAAGCTAGTTTTATCAAAATTTCAGATTGCTCACAACTAGCTTATTCCTTTATTTACATTGAGTACCACTTATCTTTGCATGTGTGCTGCTGTATACTTCATTTATACCTTGAAATCAGCAACTATGCTATTGTTTTCTAGCTAATATTACTACTTAGTTCGATAATAGTCTAGAATTCAGATTTCTTTCTTTGATAAACCTACCAAGCTAAACATATCTACTTTGAGTTTGGTACTTGATTTCAGCATTGGTAATCTATTCACGTATCTCTTACTACCTTTACCACACACGAACCGCTGTGGTAAGCACATGCAATACTTGACAAGAAGTAAGAACTTTGGAAGGTGAGGGTGACTTATGAGTGAACAAACATATTAGTTCATGATTTCTTATTGTTTTCTTGTTTTCACTGACCATGTCAAGAGCTTCACATCATGCCCTGAATCATTAACCAGTGGCTTTGCACCACTATCTTCTCGTAGCGGCTTCACACGCATTGTTGTCGTAGCAACATCACACCGCTGTCGCCGTCGGTATCACACCGACTTCTCCACACAGCAACATCGCACTGCCACCTCACGAACACACTTCACACTGCCGTTCGTGGCCTCTGCTGCAAGTGCGCCATCACAGCAGCCTCTCACTGCTAGCGTCTAGGTTGCTATGTCACCGGTGTCGTCACTCCTCGATGTAGCACTAGATGGCATCATCTTTAACATCTCCATACGATAGAACCACGCTTTGATACTAATTGTTGGAGTTAAATTTCTCAACTCCTATCTCTCTTGGAAATCACTCATTGATTTCCCTTCTCACTCTCTTCTGGTATCTTTCTCAATGTCTCTCGCAAAGATGAACACAAAACACACGCATATATGATAAAAACATATACACACGCATGGCAAGGGGATGGACTCACTCCAACCATCTAATGGCAGCCACGCAAAAAGGCCCTCATAGCCCCCTGTCGGCTACATCCATTGCATTCAACACTTTAACTATTTATATAAAAATGACCTATTATTGCACTTGTTAACTACTTAACTAATTCCACTGTTAACTCCACACCTTGTGCATGCCGATTCTTTAGGGCCTCACGCACCTTGCTCTGCACGTTCGCCCCATCCAACTCTACACCATGCCTCCACACCACATGAAGCAACAAACAACCGAACAAACTCAACGTATGCCACCATCACTGCAACTAACTTTGATGACTAATTAACTCTATCCTATCACCACATGTGCACAGCTAAAACATACATGTGTGCATGCATACATACTTAGACTCAAGGATACAACATGACAAGATTAATTCTGACAGAAAAATCATAATAAAAAATCCACAAAAATAAGTGAACAGTTCGTCGAATATGTAATTGGTGCAAATCGAACTATGTGTAATATACCAATGGTGTAATTAACACACCGTGCCCAGGAGCTCTTTGGTCTGTACAGCTGCTTTTAGTGGGTATATATCGACCTTATTGGATTATTGTGGTGCTCATTTAGGAATAAAAGCCCTGCCTTTTGGCTTATTTTGTATTGTATCGGCTGAAAATACATTGTAGCCGCTGATAGTTTTTTCAGTGTAATTAAATTTAAAAAAATAGAAAAGTAAAAAAGTTATATCATTATGGACAATATAAATGAATACTAGAAAAAAGAAAGGGCAAAAAAATTTTATATCACAAAAAAAGATGACAGTAAAAAAATCAGAAACTAAAAGTAAAGCTCTAATGAGTAGGGTCATACTCCAAGATGCAAAGTTTATGCTTTAAAATGATCTGAAACGTAGTACGACAGGAGGGAGTAGCGGCGACCCGATCGAAAGAGGCTTTCCATTCGCAGAAACGTGTATCCCACTAAGCTTGCAAGAAAGATGAAAGATAAAACGAAAAAGTAGGTTCGCTAGGATTCTGAAGGGGGAAAGAAACTGAATGACTAGCTTATTTTTTTGGCTGTGATTTATGGTTTTTAACTGCGGTTTGTAGTTTTTAGCTGTGCTATTCGTGTGAGAGATTACAGAGTAACAGAAATTCACGTGCGGTTTTTGTCGATATAAATGAGTCAGTACAGTATGTACTACAATTAACTAATAGACCCTATCTTGAAAAGATACTTCGTTTAAAAGTTAATTACGGTAGAAAAACCGAAAAACAGATTTTAGAAGTTGAAAAGTTTGCTTGGCCCTAGCTTCTTCCGTGTCTATCTACACTGCACTGTTCACTAGTCACTCCGCACATAGTAGTAAATTTCACCGTTCGTGTTCAAACCTTTTGACAGGGTTTTCATTATGAGCAAAAGATGGTACTAGTAGGAAGTTTGAGATTATAGTGCAATTACTGCAGGTAGCTCTACTGTGGATAGATAACTACAGTACAATCAGCACACTACGATATCATGCTCTAAATGGTTTTAGCTTTTTGACTTCTAAAATTTTGTATTTTGTATTTTTGATTTTTGATTTTTTTGTTTTTCTCTCTTATTCATTTGCATTGCTCAAAAAGATTTAATGGTGTTTTTCAATTTTTTGAATTTTATTTTTTTTATTTTTTAATAAAAAACTAACTGTTGCTACAATAGAAGACCTAAAAAATCAAAAGCAAGTAGGGCTATAAACGAGTCGAACTTGAGCTCGGTAGAAGCTCGAGCCGAGCTCAAGTTGGGTCCGAGTAAGCTCGAGTAGGCTCCAGCTCGATTCGTTGAAGCTCGATAACAATTAAAATAATTTATTATTCACTATTTTTCAATAATAAGAAAATTTTGAGTTCGAGTTCGGCTCTAGTAAACTCAGTAACAGTCAAAATAATTCAAACATACACTAATTTTCAACAATAAGAAAAGCTCGAGCTCAAGTTTAGCTCGAATAAACTTAGTAAGAGTTAATATGTATCACTATTTAAGCTCGAATCCAGACTCCCGAACTATTCGGGCTCGGCTCAGTGAAGCTCGCGAGCTTGAGATCAAGCTCGAGTTTGGCTCATTTAAAGTTTAAGCGGAGCTTAAATCAAATCTAGAACGAGCTGAACTCGAGTAGTTCGTAAACTTGGAGCTTTTTTAATAGACTTAAAAAACAAAGCTTTCAGGCCATTGGAGCACGCGTGCACAAACTGTGACAATATCTGCCATGACATAACTACCACTGACCATGTTGATCGCTCCTTTGGCTAAAGTAAACCATACGTACAGCTTCATTAACCTTCCTAGATATGTGAAGAATCCAACCGACTGGTTTCACGAATGAAGTGTGCGTGAACCGATTTGACATTCCGGTGCACTGTTTTGCCATGGCAGCAGCACATCTCTCGCCGTCGCTTCCAGGAATAGTAAAAAATCACTATTGCATCATATTCTTTCTTGTCGAGGATTCCCGGCCGCCGCTTCGTTTGCTGGTCTTTTGATCTGGATCACCCTCCTCCAATCTCCATTGTGGTAAGTGGTAGGCGTTCAGCGTCGACCTACTCCCTGCAGTCAAGTGAGGTACCCGAAGCCCGCCCTGAGATTGGGAAGCGAGGAGGCCTACCAGTGCACGGCAAAGAAGACACGAGAACCATGACTACAGTACATTTAGGGACGAGAGAGCAGGGGGTTTTAGGGGGCCGGAGCGAAACTAGAAATAAGGTCTCTAGTATAAATATCTAAATATAAATCTACGTACACACACATATATATATAATTTTACCAACAAACACTTAAAATGCGTTATGTATTAAAATGCGTTATGTATTATATATATATATATATAATTTTACCAACAAACACTTAAAATGCGTTATGTATTAAAGAAAAATTCATATCAAAAAGTTTATAGATATTACCTTAAAATTCCTTTTAACATTTCTAGATGCGAAGTCATTGATGATGGTATTGATATCAATCTCATCCTCTCATTGATATGCCTCCAATCTCTAAACCCATCATGCCCCAATGAACTCTTGCAATTATCAGAATTGAAAAGCTTGCAACAAAAGCAAAACACCTTATCAACGTGTTTTGAATAAACTAACCATTTTCTATCATGTACCTCTCCATTGCTCATTTTTCTAAAGTAATGACTGTACGAAAAATATCTTGAGTTGTCATCCAAAGGAAATTCAATATTTTCTTCTCTTATAGGCCCTTTCTCCACTAATATGTCTCTTGCCTTGTTATTAAGATTACCCCAATTTATCGGATCATAAATATTTGTAGTAAATACTGGTTCATCAAAACTAGCATATTCTGTAGCAGATGAATTAAATATGTGCTCATGATCACTCACATTGTTATCATCTGTGTTGATGTTGACATGGTCTTCCGTAGGACCCTCATCTTCTAGATTCACATTAGCATCTTCCTCCACAGCAACTATCGCCAATTCATCAGGATTTCTTGAACTGCTCGTATTACTTTTAAAAAATTTGTCAATGGATCCCTTCTGTGATTCTATCAACTCATCTATTCGTTTCCTCTTTTTTCTTTTTTCACTGCCGGATGCATATTTTCTAGATGACATGGTACTGAAAATTTAAAAAACAATAGTATAATTAGTAACTACAAAGCACTAATTATTGATTAAAAATTCCTAATATGCAAACTACAACCTACAGTAGATGTGGATCTGCTGGTTTGGGAATTCCGAATTCCGCGGTTGATCGCTCGCTCCGCTGGCTCGCCTGTGGCCTGTCGCAATGTCGCCTCACAGTCGCAGACGGCAGATTCACTTCGCTGAGTTCGCTCAGCGCCGCCGCCGGCCGCCGTGTTCTGCTCGTGCAGTCGTGCAGCTCCGTCGGCCGTCGCCGGCCTTGTACAGTTGTACGCGCCTGCCTGCATGCAGCAATGCAGCATGCAATTAGTAAGCCAATGAATCAATTATGCAAAGCGCCAAAGCGGATTAGATCCGTATTCCGTCGGCCGTCGCCTTGTACGCAGTACGCGCGGACGGCGGACGCGCCTGCATGGCAGCATGCAGCATGCAGATTGGAGTCTGGAGACTGGAGATTGCAGTCGCAGAGCTCACGTCGGCGGCTCGGCGCGTGTCGGCTCGGCCGCTCGGCAGCCTCGGCTTGGTCGCTTACCGGCGGGGGATGTAGCGCGGCGGAGAGACGGCCACCCTGGCACCCTCGGCCGCGCGGCGTGATGGTGCCGCCGTGCCGGCGCCGCCCTAGTTGGCCAGTTCCCTACGGCCCAGCCCTAGACGAATAGACGATAAGAAGATATGAATTCTGATTTCTAAAGATGAGACGCCAAGTCGGCTGCCCAGGATAAGACTCATAGACCAATAGCCGAATAGTATTAGTATAATCTACTCTACATAGTATATATACTATGTACATCAGTATATGGGGGCCCCTGGGTTTTGGGGGCCTGGGGCGGCCGCCCCGCTCGCCCCCCCCCCCTCAGGGCCGGGCCTGCGAGAGAGCACACTATAATATTTGCTTTTATCTGACTCTAACCATAAACTCATGATGGAAATGGTTAGGATGGTTAGTTTGCAAGCTTCTATTCCTAATATGTTAAATAGATAAGGCAACCAACTCACATCTAATTTTAATGGATACTATCTACTTGTACATTTGGGGAAAATCTGTTAACATCACAGAATATGGGTTTTAGTCATACACTTAACTCATGCACATTTTTTAAAGCACATGAGGCCAAATCTGCTAAGTTCTTAGCCTTTAATCCACTTGATCTTCCCAGCATCCCTTTGACCTAAACCACTTTCCCAAACACCGCGATTTTGATCCATATGATTTTCGGTATTTGGCAAACTTACCAAAATATCTTTCCTTAACCTGGTATTTATCTTCTTTGCAAGTAATTAACATGCATGCCGCGTGTAGGTACACCAATAGCTTGCCACGCATCAGAAGTCTTTTCCGTTCCAGTTCCACTGGACCACATGTCATTTGGACTGACTAAGCCATATGGTGCAACCCATCGCTCGAATCTTCCCTTCAACACGTTGTCTTCCATATGCCATACTTGAGATCAACCATCTCACTCGGAATTCTTGGCCGTTCTAGGTCTTGTAGCACCTCCATGAGTGTAGATCTGATCCTCACTGCTGACCATAGTTGACTCCAAACTTCCCTACTCATCCGAAGATAAAGTAATCGTTTTTGGATATAAATTCTTCATAATTTGACTCATGTTAGTCAAAACATGTCTCATACAATATAAATGAAGTAACCAAACATAATTCAAATCAACCAAAGATCTATTTCCTAAAATCACAAATCAACCCGAGAGACAAACCTCAGGGTGAGTCTGACCACCAACCATGGACCGGTCATACTGGTTGAGCTCAGAGGAAAACAATCCTCTTTGAAAAAATGAAACCACCATTAAAACCCTAATCATACCGCTTGGCGGTTTGACTACGTGCCCTAGCCGGTCTGACCGGCAACCCCCAACGGTCTTGCTAGCAACCCCCAGCAGCCTAATCATGTGCCCTGGCCAGTCTGACCAACAATCCCCAACGGTTTGACCGTGTGCCCTGGCTAGTCTGATCGGTTTCCCTCTGAAAAATGTAAACTCTGCAAAATTCAAAATCCAATTTCATAAATTTGGCAATGGTTCATCACACGACATTTTGGACCATCTCACATCGTCTCTCAATCACCTCCTTGATAAACTCATTGGCAATTTCTCAAAATTACAATTAGGAGGTGGTTTTAGAAGTAAAGAGGGAATTTTGTAAAAAGAAACTCAAAATAGTCACAAAATGATTGGAATAATTGAAAATGATCATGAGTCAGAAATGGAGTGAAGTTACTGAATAGAGCAAGTTTCCATAAAAAGCTTCAACGTGACTAAAGAAAATAGAAAATCCTACTCTAGATATATATAAAAGAACAACTATTTTATTAGACCTTGTCATGATAAGAAAAATCGAAGATCAAGAAAGTCACACAAAATCACAAAAGCTCCAACTAAGCTAGAATCGGCCTATATACCAGTGCACGGCAAAGAAGACAACAAAACCAAGACTACACAGTCTCCAGCAGCACCATTTCACTCCACTCCACGCAGGGAGCGAAGCTAGCTAGGCCGCTAGCCATGGTCTTCGCTGACACAGCAGCAAGGAAGCTCCTTCATGGCGTCGCCGCCGACGCCGTCGGCATGAGCTTCGGCCTCGACGGCCTGTGGCAGCTTATCCGGCGCTTCTTCGCAAACCTCGTCGCGACGCTCGCCAGCGCGGCCCACGAGCTCGTCCCGCTCTCTGAGAAGCTCTGGCGGTGGCACCAGACCGCCGCCCCCAACACGCTCCCTGTCGTCGTAGGCCTCGCCGCAGTCCTCTGCCTCGTGGCCCTTGTCTGGTTCTGCTCGCCGTTCTTGTGCGCCGCAGCCGTGGGGATCAGCAAGGTGCTCGTCTACGTCGTCTGCTACTGCGGGCATTGGTTGTACACCGTCGCCCTGTGGGTTGGCGGGGTGCTCGCCTGCGTCCTCCCCAGCTGCTTGCAGTGCTGCGTCGGCGTCACCATGAATGCCCCGGGCACCGCCGCCATGTTGATATCGCGCGCTGCATTCGTGGCGCACCCGGGGCTCTACTTCCAGATCCTCCGCTCAGCTGGTGGCGTCGTGGCCTCTGCCGTCTTTTGCATGACCACCGTCGCCTCGGCGGTCGCGCGGCCGGTCGCCGCCCTTTTCCGCGCTTGATCAAGCCTACATTTCGTTGGTACTTTCTGCTGTGTAGTATGCGCCACTGTGTTATCGAGTCTGGTACGTTTTATTTTTACTGCTGCATGTGTCGCGCTCGTATGATTTCTCCATCTTATTTGCATGTGTTGATGTACGTATACGCATCATCTCGAACACTATAGCGCAGTAGCGCCAGTATTAAAAATCCAAGTATTTACGGATGCGTAATTCAACACTTGTATACTTTGTTCGTATGTTTCTATGGTTAACTAATGTTAAAATTCAGAATTTTATTGCCGATCCATGATGCTAACACACACACCCACACCCTGTTCATGGCATGCATGCACGTTATTATGCCAATTTAAGAGCTTGTTTGGAACAAAAAAATTCGCACAACACAGTTTAATTCCTGAAGAAAGCCAGCATTCCAAACATGGACTAAAAGTTAATAAAGCATGGTATCATTCGGAATAAAAAAAAGAATTGGATTTTTTGTTGGAGGTTGAAGCTGAAAAATTGTGACAACAAGAAGAAATAGAAGACATAATTCAGTGAAGCAATCGGCCGTTGTGTTAGAGAAGATAAGTTCAAAATAGATTGCCTATGGTGTATCGGTGTATGCATGAGCACGACACTAATAAGACAATTTACTGTTCACATAAGTAACGTATTGCTTGAAATAAATAGAAGTACATATGCTTGCATATATTTTAGAAGAATTGTAACTAACAAAGGAATAATAGGGGCATGCAACTAAATGATCCAAGTATGATGAAGAGTGGTTACGTGAACCCTAACAACTAATTATGCTCAGTAATTTTCTTCAATCAAAGCTAATACTTCAGATACGTCTCTAAAATTGTATTTTCCTTCAAGTTTCTATATTATCATTTTCAATGTTTACGATATCTTAGAAATTTAAATAGACTACAAGATACGTAAATATATTCCTAAGCATTTAACTTATATCATTTGATACTTAAACTTTGAAACAAATCTGCTATACAAATACACAGGCCACCTTGCTAGTTATCTATAACTTTCTAGTATATCATTATCTACAAATCAGACTCTAAGATCCTCGAAAACTGATCAGATCTAAATTGCTCAAAACCTGAGAATTCCACAAACCCTAAAACAGAAATCAACACGAACTACGAGGCTAATCACACCCTAATTACTGATTAAAAACATAAGAAGCGTCATCTATTAGCTAAATGCAAACATTGATGACAACGAGAATGGTGAGCTACTCCTCACACCTTTCCTACCGTTCTTCCTAGATGCTGTTCTGTTCCCTGACATGCAGCGACGTACGGGCTTCAGCAGCACAGCAGCAACAAAAGCACAGCAGCCGCAGCGCCTTCTTAGTCCTATGGAAGTCACAGCAAGGAACGCAGCAGCCGTGCACGCACATTGCAGCAGGGCACGAGGCATGGCTCTGCAAGCAAGGGCGTCGCAGCCCTTTCTGCATGGAACGGCATGGCGGCAGACTTGCCTACCTTGTCGTGTGGCAGCAGATGCACACGTGCGGCTCTACTACAGAAAGCCTAATACTAGACGCCAAATCACAGATGGTTTTGTGAAATCGTCTGTGATGTACACTATTACAGACGATTTTAATTTGGAGACCGTCTGTGGTATTTGTGACGGAAAAAAGGAGTATCACAGACGGTTCTTACCGCTGAACCGTCTGTGATACTGGAATATCACAGACGGTTTTATAATCAAAATCATCTGTGATTTTCCAGATTAACCGTCTGTGATATTTCAGATTATCACAGATGTTTTTATTATACGTTTCCTACCTTGCAATCCCTCAAAATTTCATATTTTCTCGCTTAAGTCCGAGTATGATTCAGTTTTGAGACACCTTTAGTAAAACGGACATAACTTTTGCATACGATGTCCGTTTTTGACGTTTTTGTACTCGTTGGAAAGCTAACGACGAGCCCGATCCAAAAAATGATCTGCTTGTGCTAGTCGCTCTCCAAGACCCCAAAAATCGGCCATCTTTGGACCTAAACCTGCATCGCAAGTTTTTGGTTTCTGTTTTTGCCCTTTTCTTGGTCTTCCTTTCGGAATTTGGATTTTGCTTCAACTAAAAAGTTGTAGATTTCATCGAAACCTTTCAAATGAGTATATATAAGCTATATAAAACTTTGCTATTTTACCTTTTCAGACTAGTTGTTTATATTGCATCGGTATATAAAATTTTGTGCTCTAATTCACAGACGGTTCTATATATAGAACCGTCTGTGATAATCTGACCGCTGGGCCCGTCGATCCTCCTCAACCCAATCATAGCCAATAGAAATCCACCAATCCTCACCCCACGGATCGTAGCTCCGCCTCTCCGTTCCCGCGCCAAAAATTTCGAACTCCCGCCTCTTCCTCCCTCTCCCTCTCCCTCCCCTATAAATAACCAAAACCCAGCCTCCTTGCTGGTCTCCTCTTCCTTGTTGTCCTCCTCCTTACTGTTCTCCTCCTCCTTGCTGTCCTCCTCCTTGCTGTTCTCCTCCTCCTTGCTGTCCTCCTCCTTGCAGACGACGCACAAGTCTACGGGAGGCAAGACACCGCAGAAGCAACTGCTCATGCCAACGTGTAGATGCTCAATCAACGCCGACGATGGTGGGCATCAAAGACACCCAGCTCATGCGTTGCATCAGGGGCAAGAAGGCATAGAGGATCTTTGCTTTTTCTCTGTTCTTGTTGTGTAACCTGCTCGTTGTTTTGGGATATTGTAATGGTAGGCTCTAATTTTAATAAAAATGGATGTTTTATGTTTGTGAAATGAATTGAGATGTGAATTGGATGTATATATGTACATGTTGATTTGCTTGTTTCAGAGGGCATGGCTAGCATTTCCTGAGGCTAGCCAATAAACAGAAATAGGTTTAGGAGTAGAAGAGAATATCACAGACGGTTTCTAACTAAAAACCGTCTGTGATAGTTATAATCACAGACGGTTTTTAATTAAAAACCGTCTGTGATGTATAAATATCACAGACGATTTTTAGTTAAGAACCGTCTGTGATATTTACATATCACAGACGGTTCTAAACTAGAACCGTCTGTGATAACTATATATCACAGACGGTTTTTAACTAAAAACCGTCTGTGATTATAACTATCTGTGATGTATAAATATCACAGACGATTTTTAGTTAAGAACCGTCTGTCACAGACGGTTCTTAACTAAAAATCGTCTGTGATATTTATACATCACAGACGGTTTTTAATTAAAAACCGTCTGTGATTATAACTATCACAGACGGTTTTTAGTTAAAAACCGTCTGTGATATTTGCACCACAGACGGTTCGAAAGCTGTCTGTGATGACCTCGTATTATTACTGACCCATAAATTCAGACGGTTCACAAAACTGTTTGTGATGACGTTTTTGTACCGTCTGTGATGACCTTTTCTGTAGTAGTGCGGCCATCTTGACGGTGCGTTATATGGCTTGGTTATGCAGCGTGTGCACGTGCTGATGCTACTGCTCCTTGGCACTAATTGGAAGCTGTCCTCTGCGGTGTTGGTTTAGGGATGGAACAGATGCACATACACACGATGGTCGTGAATATACATGAGGACTCTGACTAAACTCAAAACACATGAGTTTTCCACTGCAACATTTCATCATCAGCTTTTTCGTTTTTTTTCTTCTATTTATAGACTCTGATTACATATACACAGGTTAACTACCCGACTCTTCCGACCACGATCTCCATGACTCGCACATTCCCCACTACCCGCACGACTTGGTCCACATTGGACCAGCCACATGTAGGCTAACCGCTCTCTGGCCCGGTCTACGACCGCACAAAGTCCTTCGGTTCCTCTTCGGATTCTCTTCGAGTCCTTTGACCATGTCATGTTGACCACGATACCTCGACTAAGCCTCACAACCATAGCTAGCCGATGCCTTCGATCACGGTACCTTCGACTGCTTCACTGACCACAGCTTGTCAACCAGCATCTCCGACCACATAGGTCTTTCGAGCATCAACCGGTTCTTTGTAGCTTATGAGTACCGATCATCGACTACTGTACCTACGACCACTATGTAGCTACGACTACTGTAGCTACGATCACTGTGTAGCTATGACTATTGTAGCATGACTTACGACCACAGCGCAGTTTGATTTACGACCACATCGCAGTTCGACTTACGACCACTACAGCTATGACTTACGACCACCGCAGCTACGACTTACGACTATGATTGCTGCAACCAGTCTTCGACTCCGGAGTCTCCGACTGCTCTCTGACTCCGGGTCTTCGACTGCTACGCGACACACGACTTATAACGTACTCGAACACATGAGTACGACCACGCAGTACTCAAACTCGACATGACTTCTCGGTACTTGAACATATGAATACTTTGACTACAACTATGCTAACAACAATACAACTAGATTAGTTCTAACAATCACCCCCTAATCGTGTTGTCTTTATTCGAGTACCTTCTCTCTAGTCTTCAGAGCAGCGCCAGTTTGTCATCGACCTCAGTCATAATGAGAAATGCCTCCTTCTTCTTTGGCTTGCGACACTCGCTGGCAAAGTGCCCTCGTATGCCACAGTTGAAGCACTTCACCTTCTTCTTATTGGATCTCAGCTCACTGGTCTACGAATCGTTGTCGTCCTCTTTGTCGTCTTCGTCCTCATGGTTATTCCAACGACCACGACCATCTTTGACGCGGCCATCGCCATGATCACGGTTCTTCCTTGCGCCGCTGCCTAACCGTTCCTTCTTCTTCTCGAGGGTCTGCTACTACATGCGTGTGAGCAACATATGCTCGCTTTGTTTTGCGTCGATTCCGACAAGCTCGTTGTAGGCCTTGTACCACCCGACGAGGTCTTTGACTGTGAGGGTCTTCAAGTCCACGCATTGCTTGATGGAGATCACAAGCTACATGTAGCATGATGGAGTGGCCCAAAGAAACTTGCGAACAATGGCAATTTCATCTACTGTGGTATCGCCCAATGCTCAGATGCTGGAGACGATCGACATCACCCGACTAGCGAAGTCTTCAACAGACTCCCTTTCTTCCATCTTTAGCCCTTCGAAATCTCTCTTGAGGGACTGCAGGTTGGCTTCGCGCACCCGCTCGTGCCCCTTGTGCGCCGTCTTGATTGCCTCCCATGCCGACTTGGCCGTGTCCTTTCCGGCGGGAGAAGACATGACCTCTTCTGGCACCGACTGGTAGATGGCGTACAGCGCCATCTGATCCTTCTGGTACTCGACGGCACCAGGTTCGATTGCTTCCCACACAATCTGAGCCTGAAGCGCCACCCGCATCTTTATCGCCCAGGTGGTGTAGTTCGTCTGGGTAAGTAGTGGATACAATAACTTCAACGCACCCTCCCACTTCATGACTACCTGCGAGATGGAGGCAGACGAATCACCTCAAAACAAGCCACGGACCGCTGGCAGAGACACACTCCTCGGCATCTTCTCGACTAATGAGAATCACCAAGTCTTCTCCTCCGACACATAGAAGTCTTCCTCGACTTCTTCTCTAACACACGAAGAACACTAGGCTCTGATATCAATTGTTGGCCCAGGGATGGAACAGACGCACACACACATGGTGGTCGTGAACACACATGAGCACTCTGAATCAACTCAAGACACACAATTTTTCGCTGCAACAATCTGTCATCAGCTTTTCCTTGTTCTTCTATTTATAGACTTTGATTACATGTACACAGCTTAACTACCTGACTCTTCTGGCTACGATCTCCATGACTCGCACATTCCCCACTACCCGCACGACTTGTTCCACACTTGACCAGCCACATGCAGATTAACCGCTCTCTGGCTTGGTCTACGACCGCACACAGTCTTTCGGGTTCTCTTTGAGTCGTTCAACCATGTCTTGTCGACCACGATGCCTCGACCATGCCTTACGACCACGGCTACCCAAAGCCTTCGACCACGGTGCCTTCAACTGCTTCATCGACCACGGCTTGTCGACTAGCATCTTCGACCAAGTCTTTTGAGCACTAACCGGTTCTCTGTAGTTTGCAAGTACTGATCATCAACTACTGTAGCTACAACCACTGTGTAGCCACAACTACTGTAGCTACGATCACTTTTTAGCTACGACTACTATAGCACAACTTACGACCATAGCGCAGTTCGACTTACGACCACAATGCAGTTCGACTTACGACCACTTTAGCTACGACTTACGACCACTGTAGTTACGACTTACGACCACTGTAGTTACGACTTACGACTACTGCAGCTACGACTTACGACTATGACTGCTATGATCGGTCTCAGACTTCGAAGTCTCCGACTGCTCTTCGACTTTGGGCCTTCAACTGCTACACGATAGACACCTTACAATGTACTCGAACACACGAGTACGACCACGTAGTACTCAAACTCGACACGACTTATTAGTACTCGAACACATGAGTACTCAACTACAACTATGCTAACAACAATACAACAAGATTAGTTCCAACATGCGGCAAGGGGACAAGTAGTGTGCAAACTTCCTAATTGGTACAAAGCATTGGCACACAAAAGTACGGGAGCAAAGAGCTTGAGATAGAGATGATACAACCATAGGGTATAAACTTATGGCCATTGGAGAGAGCATGATGGGTGTCTCTGACAGGGATAGGTGATGGTTGCGCTTGTATATATGTTTGATATCGCAACGGTCAGCATTAAGCAATAATTGGAGAGAAGTAGAAGATAACTATGTGATAGAGTATCACATTGGAAGGGGTAGCAGCTGAGAGGAATCTATTATGAATTAGGCTTGCTATTGGTGGTTGAAGCAGAAAAGTTGTGGCGGTGAGAAGAGATAGAAGACATACAATTCGGTGGGGCAGTTGGCCGCCGTGTGAGAGAAGATAAGTTCAAAATAGGTTACACATGGTGCATCGATGTATGTGTGAGCAAGACACTAATAAGATAATTTGCTACAAACATAATCAACATATTTCTTGAGATTAAATAGAGGTACATATGCTTACATATATTTTGAAAAAGAGTAACTGATAGAGAAATAATATGGGCTTTCAAGATCCAAGCATGATAAAAGAGTGGTTACGTGAATCCTAACAACATCTTATGCTTAATAATTTTTCTTCAAGCAAAACTCATATTCAGTTATGCTTCGTAAGTCGTATTTTCCTTTAAATTTCTATATTATTAATTTTAATATTTACGATGTCTTAGTAATTTAAATAGCTTGCAAGATATGTGTCATGTGGCAGCAGATGCGCGTGCACGCGCTACTATAGACGGTGTTATCACAGATGGTTCAAAACCGTCATCACAGACGGTTTTCAAACTGTTTGCATTTATATGTCAGTGATAATAGGTAGTTATCACAGATGATTTCTGAATTGTCTTTGATAAGTTAAAACACAGACGATTTTTTTTTTTGAAAATCCGTCTGTAATATTCCGCTATCACAGACAATTTATCAAAAAACAATTTGTGATATCATATATATCTCAAACGGTTGTTTTTAACAACTGTCTGTGATAGTAGAATATCATAGATGGTTTTTTAATTAACCGTATGTGATATCGTACATATCACATATGGTTTTTGCTATTAACCATATATGGTATTGTACATATCATAGACGGTTGTTTTTAAAAAATCGTCTATGATATCTGTATATCACAGATGGTTTGGAGTACCAAACCGTTTGTGATAGCTCTTCCAAAAGCTACGTTATTTTTTGTTGTTCGGCTAGCCTCAGAAAATGCTAGCCATGCTGTAACAACCCAGGTTTTGTATTAAAATAAAAATAAATAAATAAGTAGAAAAAATATTAAAATGAGTATGTTTGTTGCTTAAGTTTAATTTTTGCTTTGACCAGATTTTCTGTTTTTGAAAAAGCTGGATTTAAAAAGTAATTTAAGTGAAAACCTAAAAATATTATTAAATAAAGTGATATTTTAATTTTCTATAAAAGTCCTAATTCAAAATAATTATTTAGATTTATTTGGCTCTTATTTGGATTTCTGAGTTTTCTGAGTTCAAAAATCTATTTTGAAATTAAAAAGGTATTTTGAATGTAAAAATAATACCAACTTTAGATGGAAATAATTTTATTAAGTCCAAAATATCTCCAGGAGCTTCTGTGAATTTTTTGGAAATTTTGGAATTTATTTCATATTTTCTAAGCTTTAATGAATTCCCTAGGCTTTTCTGAAAATCCAAAATGAAAACAATTCAAAACCCCAAATGCCTCCCTCCGGCCGCCACGTGGACGGGCAGATTCTACCCATGTTGCCACCCGGATCCTGCCTAGCCCCCTCCCCCGCTCGACACGTGGCCGGCCCCGATCTCTTCACCCCGCCTCCCGGGCCATCCCCGCCGTCCCCTCCACTTAACCCCCTTCGGCCGTCCAATCCTCCTGCCACAATCCCAGCCACTTGTTCCTCTCTCTCTCCCTCTCCCCGGCCCCACCTGTCGGCACCACCCCTCTCTCCTTCCCCTCTCGCTGCGCCGTGGGCCCGGCCTGTCAGGCGCGTCGTCTTCCCCGCACCACCTTCTTCCTCCGCACGCCGCCTCTGTCTCCCCCGCAACCGCCCGCCCTTCCCGGCCTCCACTTCTCTCCCGCATGTATGCGCCGCCCTTCCCCTCGTGCTCCCAACTTCCCCCGCAAGCGCCGCACCCGTTTTCCCCACTTTCCCTACCTCCTCTCTCTCCGCAACTGCCGCCATGGCCGCGCCAACTCCGGCGACCGATTCTCCCCACGCCGCTCCTCCCCTCCCCTATTTAAACCCACCCCGGATTCTGTCTCGTCTCCCCCCACCTCCCTTCGCCCTCCTCTCCCCTCTTCGGTGAGCCGAGTGTCTCCGCGCTGAGTTCCCCCACCGTCGCCGCCGCTTAGGACTTCGGCGAGAAATCGCCGCCGTCTCTGGCGCCCTTGAGCCTCACCGTCGACGCCTCCGGCTTCCTCGCCTCACCGCGAAGCCCGTGCGCCCCTCGGCCGTGACCCAATCCCACCGGAGCGCTGTCCCCGCCGCCACCCGAGCACCGCCGCCGCTCTACGCTCGCCGCCGGCCCATTCCCGGCCGTCTTCGGTAAGGCCGTGCACCTCCCCGAGATCCCCGCAGTCCCCTCTCCGTGCCCAGACCCTCGCCGTCGGCTACCGCGCCGCCGTCCGTTGGCGAGCACCAGGGTCTCGTGCGCCACTCCGGCCAGTCAGCCGTGTCGGTGGGCTTGCTGGCGTGGCAGCCATGTGGCGCCACGGCTTGGCCACCTCGGCAACCCCCTGCCCCGTCAGCGCCACGCCCGCACCAGTCCCCTCCCATGCCACCTCAGCCCCCGCCTGAGTCCATGGATCCGGTCCATATACCCGGGCCCACATGTCAGTGGGCTGTCCGAAATCCCGACCAGGGCTGACGTCAGCTGGCGTCATAATCTAGATTTTCCCGTAGAAAATTAATTCGACCGAAAATAAATTCAGTGCTGACATCATAATTCCAATTTTCCTTTAGAAAAATAATTCCAGAAAATCCCTTTTATCTTTTTCCCTGATTTTAAACTTCCAAGAGCTCGTTCTTCTTCATCCTAACTCCAATTGAGCCCATTCAAATGTCTAAATTCATCATAGATACCCCTCTATCCATTTCTGGCCTTAATTCAAATATTTGAGTGCATTTGAATTTATTTGAATTTGGTGGGTTATTTTCACGTGTAGACTTCGAAGATTCAGGAGAATTTAAAGATGAAGATTTGCACCAATTTGAAGAGCAAGGCAAGTCACTCTCCTTGATCATGTTAATCCCAGATTTCAAAATAAAATTATATTATTTTAAATTATTCTGCATGCATATTTCTATTCAACGTATTTCAATTCAGTTTTAAATTTAGTTATTTCCTACTTGTTAACTCCTCCACTGATATTGAATTCCTCGATACCTTGTCACCCTAGAATCAAACTCTAGTTAGTACACTAGTGTTGGCTAGAGAGTTTAAATCAGATGCTTAAACCTGTTTAGTCATAGTATTTGTTTTGGGATACCTTTTCACATAAAATGATAAGCTTTTCAAATGTACTCTTGACTTTGGTGAGTCAAAGAGGTTTATGAGATATTTTGAAAACAAAATACAAAAACTGGTTTAGACTTAGACAATTGGTTAGTTGGTGGGTGCAGGCATGCCCTGTTGTTCGGAGACACAGGGTTGATTGTCGTGCACAGAGGTATGTGTTTGGGCCTAAGTCAATTAAGGACCGGTCTGTGAGCTAATGTTGCAAAGCCCTAACGTACTACCGCATGGCTGGTGTGGGACAGCCCTGGCTGAATAATTTGCGAAGTCCCAACCTGAGTCAAGTTGTAGGTTTAAAGTGAGCGTGATTAATGTCATGAGAAGTCTCACTTGAGTGAGCGTGGTTGAAGCCATGTGAAGTCTCACCCAGGCTCAAGAGGGGGTCCCGGTTTGGTGGATTTTTTACTGGGGTGAAACCTTAGTGTTGGCTTGGCCAGGTTGAACGCTTTGCATTGTAAAGGCCTTGTCACGACTCCTCACCGCACACCTAAGGAAGTGTGTAATCTAGTGGTAAAAAGGAATGATCGTGTCTTGTGGGTAAAGTTGTACAACCTCTGCAGAGTGTATAATCTATCCTGGATAGTCGTGCCCACGGTCATGGGCATGCTGAGTAAAAGTTTTTCATGGATTAGACTTTGTTTTTCAAAATGATTTTTCAAAACCTTGTCGATGGATGGAATCCACGAGAGATGAAAATCTTGCGGATGGATGGAATCCGTGAGAGATTGAAATCTAGTGGATGGATGGAATCCATTAGAGTTGTGCAGTGGAAGCGTGTAGATGGATGGAATCCATACATGACCTTCTGGAAAAGATGGTCCGGGTGGGATGCCCGTGAATAGGTTGGTGTTTGGTCGGAGCCTGCACTGACGGTATTATTTTCTATTACAAGTATTGTTTTTACATACTGTATTAAATTCAGCATTTTCAATCTATTTACCGCATTTCCTGAAATGTTGTTTTATGCAAACTAACCCTATAAGCCTTCCATTGTTGCCTTTATCATTATGATGCATTTCTCCGTGTGATTTGCGGAGTACAAGTTTGTACTCACCTTACAAGCTCCATACAGAGGAAGATGACTTCGACTACAGTGAAGATCTGGACGAGTAGGCCGCGTCTTACTGTCGTTTGCCTGTGGGCAGGCTTGGGCTTCGCTTCTTATCAGTTTGCTTCCGCAATTATTTGCTTTATTTATCTTTGCCAATGGGCATTGATGTAAGATTTGGCCATAAGGTCGTACTCTTTTATTTAATATAATTGGTCATATGTGCTTGATATGTATCTTTGTTGTACTGTGTGCACTAGCTGATCCTGGACTAGTGCGATTTACACAGAGGTTTCAGGAGTTGTCGCTCTGGGTTCCGACACATGCCCTCTAAAAATAAGCAAGAAGATCACATATATATAGCACAGGACAATCTTTGCACAAATCTCATAAATGAATTAAGCAACATAAGCAAGCAAATCACATATATAGCACATGACAATCATTACACATATCTCATAAATGAATTAAACAGCTGAATGAATTGTTTGATTAAACACAATTGATTGATTACAATTGTATCCAATGTTTTAAAATCTAATCACCATTGCTGGGGTAGAACTCTACAGTGTTGTTTATGACCTCTGCTATCAAGAATTGGGAGGGCTTTTGTCGAATTTTGGTGAGTTTGTCAAGATTGATTGCACTTTCATCAAATTCCATAGCTGTCGCTAGGAGTAGTTAATTCATTAGCGCATACACACACACAGAGATATATATATATATATATATACATATATATATATGCATATATATATATATGCATATATATATATATGCATATATATATAGATATATATATATATGCATATGCATATATATATAAAGTGATAATCACAAAATAATTATTGGCTGGTTGACAAACCTCTGGATCATTCGTCTTAGTGTCCATGATTTCCTTCATATGGTGACAAATGTAGAGTCCACATATGTTGCCCTGTAACTGCTAGTGGCACTGTAAAAATAGAATTACATATATAGGTATTGTCAATTCTAGAGGCATTATAATAAAGTATGATATAGGATTGTTATGTTGTAGCAGGTACCGAAAATCGCATCCTACGTCGCAGTGTAGCGCTGGATTCCTTGTGTCTCCCTTCCTGGATAACGTAAGCTCTAAACGACCTACATGATTCCAAAAGTTAGCCTTAGCCATTGCAAATGAAGGAAAGATTACAATAGAGTTATGTATGGAGGAAATGAGTTTACTTGTTAATTACTTCTTGCACACGGGTGAAATTGTGGTTGCCACTGAGTAAGGAATTAAGGTATATTACCTTGCTCCACTTTGGTACAATCACGATCAGAATCCAATGACCCCTAGTCATATATTTTGCCATAATGATTAATCCTAAGTTCATTTAGTACTACAAATAAACTTTGTATGGCAACTAGTGAAGCACTTACCGTTAGTTGAAAGGTACCATGTTGTCACTATGAGCAATCAATTCCCTCGTTATGTAATTGTAGGACCAAAATGGCAACAGAGGGGGGGTGAATGGTGCCTTCAAAAACTTTCCAAGTACCCACACAACAAATCAGTCGAAAGAAATGGCTTCTCAGGTCGAACACACGTGGTCGTAAGCCAACTGGTGGTCAAATACCATATGGTCGAAACCTTTGCCCGAATCGACAAAAGAACTTAAACAGAGAATACTGCGCGGTCGAAACAAGAACAGAGAAGGACTCGTTTGCCAGATTTCTGAGTAACTTGAGACTCTCTAGTCTTTTGGTCCTGAAACTGGAGGAACTGAAATAAACAGACCTCTGGAAGCGAAACAATCAAGGAAATCCAAAGTCTTTGCTATGGTCGACTAGAGAGACACGCTCGAGCACAAAACAGAGCACTTTGAGGCGCAAGACCATGGCAAGGCAGACTTCTCTGAAACAACCTTTGCTCTCGAGAATGTACTGACCAAGTGGCCTTGAGACAAATTCTCAGTTCTGAGCAACAAGAAGCACACCAAAGCAAATACGGACTCACACAGAAGAGATGAGAGAAAAGGATAGCATGAAGAACAAGCTCTCAAAACCGATCGCAAACAAAACAATCACAACATCTCATAACGACAGAAATCAACTTGAGGAAGAGAGATGAATGATTGATCATGGAGGTTTCTACAGCCACTCCATCGGAGGTACAAGACCAACCATGCTCTACCCAGAGACAACTTCACACAAAGAGGGACGAAAAATTTAGAGTGACTCGGGAACAACCTCATGAACACCCGAGCTCTACCCTCTCTATTTATAGCCTTCTACTACCGGCGGGAGAACCCGTTAACCCCCACCTAACACTGGGTTTTACCACTCTCTTTACCCACTAGCGAGAACGAGCTCCAGTGCTTTACCCGTTACACCCAACGGCTCCACTGCTTTGCCCGTTAGCGCCAACCACTCCAGTGCTTTCGCAGAGACACAGCTTCCCTTTGCAGCTTTCCGCATTTCTCCAAAATGCCATCCCACTGCCTTCCCGGAAGCTTCCTCCTCACTTGTCGCTCAAGTCTTGCAACCACCTGGCAGACCTCGTCGTCTTCGGCATCTCCCGACCACTCTTGACCTCAGCACCACTCGTGCCTAGTCTTGGCCATCCATGCCTCTCCACAACTAGTCTCCGAGTCCTGCAAACCATCACAGACAAGCATACATTCATAGCACCGCACAAAACATTGTGTATAAACATTTGCATAAGAAAAACAGAACTCAAACCATGTTCCACAAAGTCGTACACCAATTACGACTGGTCAAAAGCACTTAAACATTCATGCACATGACCTACGACCGCTCTCCATGTCAAGACGATTAGCCCAGGAGTCGATACGACCGATTCTCAGGTGAAATGACCGATCCTGGAGGTCATACGACCGGTTACGAGATGTCTACGACCACGTTCAACCCTCCCGGGGACTTTCGACCGTTTAGCGCATGATCGAAACACCTTCCGACCACGTACAACGAGTTTTACAGTGGTCGAGACCCTTTCCGACCACACCCAGGCGCTTGAGAGCACATCCGACCACGGCCAACTGTCCTACGCCCGCAGCCGACCGCATACAACCGCTTCACAACGTGGTCGAAGTCTCTTCGACTTCCCACGTGGTCGAAGTTGAGTTCTGCCGACTACCGACCACAGTGGTCGAAGTCTCGACCTCCGACTACCTCTCGCGGTAACGTGGTCGTAACTCACCGACTACACAACATGGTCGTAGCACGACTCTCAACCACAAACCACGGCCAAACCGTGGTCGTAACCTGCTTCGACCACGACCAACATGGTCGTACTGGCCTTCGACCACGGCCAATGTGGTCGTAAAGGAGTCGGGAGACTTCCGACCTTCGACTGTGTGGTCGTAAATGACTCGCCTGGCTTTCGATTGACGACAACGTGGTCGTAACCTGCCCGGCAGGCTTCCGACCACGACCAAAGTGGTCGAACGAGTCTACGACCACGGCCAGAAGCTACGACTTTGCACAGAAAGCGATTCCGAACATTTTTAAGGCTACGACTTAGCAGGAAACGCTCAAATCAGACTCAATCTTTCCAAACCAAGTGTCAATAACTCATCACAAACATGGGGACACCTCCACATGGTCTCTCAATCTCCCCCTTGATGAGTATATTGACAAACCCAAGAAAAACAAGAAGTTGAGTTTGATTTTGAAAAGGCCAACATGGTCCAAAAGAAGAAGAATGAAGCTAAAGACCATGTCGACAGAAAGAACACTAGAGCAGCAACAGAAAGAGCAAATTGTTCTCCAGAGCTCTAAAGAGTTCCCAAATGAAATGATTTTTTTTATATATTCTCCCCCTTTTGGCAATAAACACATCAAGGATGAAAAGAAGAGAATATGACATGATATGGAGTAAAATGGCTGAAGTTTGATTTATTCTAAGCATTTAGAGCCATGAGAATTATCCAAAATAACCAACAAGCATTACATCAAGCCATAACTCAATAGAATACTAGCTAGATCATGACAAGATATATATAAGCTAGCTAGAGCAAATAGATGACAATCTGAAATAAAGTTCAGTATGTAAGCATGTCAAAATATCAATAAGCAAAGTCTAACTAGAGATATCCAAGGATGATGCAGGCCATGTCAATAAGCTAAGCAGAACCAAGAAGCTACAATTGAGACCAAATAGAGTGCTATGCTCAAGAATGAAATATTGATACAAGTACTTGGTTCTTTTTGTAGTTTAAGCAAATTGAGCACATAAAACATTGTCTTTTTAAAGCTCATGGTCGTTTCCAACCCAAATTTTGTTATGTGCTAGATCTCAAGCCTTATGCGACTACTCCAAGAAAGAAGCTTAAGAAGATAGTCTAGGTCATCCAAAACTCCCCCTGAGTTCATGCCTAGTGCAATGGCAAGCCGTCTCATGAGAAAGAATTGGTGAGATCAGTTTTTTCGCACAAAAGAGATCATTCTACTTTTTAAATAGTTGTACTCACTCATGTTGCATCAAGAGACTAACAAAGCTCAATCTAAGGCTCAATAGAGATTCAACGCTCAACTCAGCCTATTTGACATGGTATGAATCATAAAGGGATAGCTCAAGAAAGACTAGACTCAATTGCTATCATGACAAGTTTTAATGTAAGTTGAGCAAGTTTAATTAACTTATCATGGCAACAGCTAGTCTACACATATGGAGTCATGATAAATCTAGCAACTAAGCACAAATCATGGCAAGGTGTAAAGCATCGTAAACATGTCATAACAGGATAATAATCAAGGCTCAATGTAGTTATATTACAATGCAGAATGCTAGAAATGCAGAAAATCCAGCTCGCTCTCAACATTAGATGCAACTTTGAGTTCAAGTTGAGTTATGTCAAAATTAAGCTCCAGAAGCTCCCAAATGAACTCCCCCTGAACCAAAGCAGTAAATACGAGAAGCTGTCAAAGAAAATCCAAACGGGTAGTCCTTAAAGCATAGATAAGATGTAGATGATACTATAGCTCAGACAGACTCTCATCTACCCCACATGACTCCAAGACTATTAGCTGACCGTAAACCACACACTAGAGAGCAAACACGTACCCTGTCTACCCGAGGGTGGCCCAACCCTCGCTAGAGCCTACAAGAAGTGAGTGACCTCAACCTAGTGAGATAAGAAACAGCTAACATGCAGCATCCTGGAAGCACAAGATAAGAGTAAGAAGTCTAAGCAACTCGGCAAGAAAACCACTCTAACCTATGCTGGAAGGACTAAACCCAAATGCACCCCGAATGCAATGCAGCAGAAATGAGATAGAAGCATAATCAATACAGTAAAGCCCAAAGCTCCCCCTCACTACAGTCCATAAGGACAAACCACCCCAAGCTCTCCCCGTAGAGCTGAAAACCTAGAGCTATCCAATGGCTTGGTGAAGATATCAGCCAACTGGTGGTCACTCTCCACGAACTGAAGCACTATGTCACCCTTCTCCACATGGTCTCGAAGGAAGTGATAGCGAATATCGATATGCTTGGTCCGGGAGTGCTGCACTGGGTTCTTGGCAATGTTAATCGCAGAAGTGTTATCACAAAAGAGTGAAACACTGTCGATAACTAACCCAAAGTCCCGCAGGGTCGAAGCCATCCAGAGCACTTGGCTACAGCAACTGGCTGCAGCAACGTACTCGGCCTCCGCGGTGGACTGTGCAACGCCGGACTTCTTCCTCGAAGACCAGGAAACTAGAGAAGTGCCAATAAATTGGCAAGTGCCAGAAGTGCTCTTCCTATCTATCCTACAGCCAGCAAAGTCTGCGTCCGAGAAGGCTCTCAAGGAAAGACAGGATGAGGAAGAGTATCAGATACCATAGTCAATGGTAGCTCGGAGGGACCGAAAGATGCGCTTCACCGCCTGGCGGTGAGATACGCGAGGAGAGGCCTGAAAACGAGCACACAGACACACAGAGAAGTGTATGTCTGGTCTCGAGGCAGTGAGGTAAAGAAGGGAGCCGATCATACTTCTGTATTCTTTCCGATCAACTGGCTCGCCATCTTCATCTGGGTCAAGATAGGCTGTAGAAGCCATCGGAGTTGACACCGGCTTACCATCACTCATGTCGAAGCGTCTCAGGAGGTCGCGAGTGTAATTTCCTTGATGCAAAAAGGTACCCTTTTGAGTCTGCTTGATTTGGAAGCCAAGGAAGAAGGTCAACTCGCCCATCATGCTCATCTCAAACTTGGTGCTCATGACATCCGAGAACTGTGAAACCAGAGCATGGGAAGAGCCGCCAAAGATGATGTCATCGACATAGATCTGGACGAGCAGAAGGTCATTGCCAAGCCTACGGATAAACAAGGTATTATCTACTTTACCCATTTCAAACCCATGACTCAACAAGTAGGACTTAAGCCTCTCATACCAAGCTCTGGGGCCTGCTTAAGTCCATACAACGCTTTGGAAAGCTTGAAGACATGGTTTGGGTATTTGGGGTTCTCGAAACCTGGAGGCTGTCTGACGTAGACTTCTTCCTCAATAAAGCCATTGAGAAAGGCACTCTTGACGTCCATCTGGTAAAGCTTGAAACCCTTAGAAGCTGCAAAAGCAAGCAGGATTCTAATGGCCTCAAGTCGAGCTACAGGGGCAAAGGTCTCCTCGAAGTCTAGACCCTCAACCTGGGAAAACCCCTGAGCTACCAGTCTAGCCTTGTTTCGAATGACTACCCCATCCTCACTCTGCTTGTTTTTGAACACCCACTTGGTTCCAATGATATTGTGACCTCGCGGGGGCTCAACAAGCGACCAGACCTTGTTTCTCTCGAAATTCTCTAACTCCTCATGCATGGCATTAACCCAAGACTCATCGGAAAGAGCATGAGAAACATCTTTGGGCTCAAAGGAGGCAATGAAAGCAGAATGGAGACAGAATTGAGATAAGCCAGATTTTGAGCGGGTAACACGCTCGAACAGGTCTCCAATCATCTGCTCAGAAGAATGCCTTTTCTGGATATGTCGGGGAGGTCCAGGATGAGATGAAGAAGTGACCTCTACCTCGTGAGCTGACGAGGTAGGAACAGAGCCACTAGCTTCAGAGAAAACAGAAGGCATGGGCTGATCTCCTGGAGGTGCGGTGCAAGACGGCACCTCAAGGGGTGGATAAGGGACTGGATCGGGTAGACAACCCTCATCTCCATCGTCCTCGTCATCCACAAAGATGGTTTCGGACTGCTCTAAAGAACCTGAGATATCAGGCCTAGTCCCCGGACTGGCCTCGTCAAAGGTCACCTCACATGTCTCTACCAATTTGCTAGACTCGCAGATCCAGACTCTATAAGCCCGCGAAGAAGGCGAGTAACCTAGAAAGATACCATCACAAGAACGTGACTCGAACTTGTCTAGGTTCCCGGACTTCAAAATAAAGTACTTGCAACCAAACACACGAAAATGAGAGACGTTGGGCTTTCGCCCGTATCTCAACTCATAAGAAGTGCGGTGCAAGTGTGCCCTTAGAAAAACTCGATTGGAAACATGGCACGCGGTGGCTATAGCTTCAGCCCAAAACTTCCGCGGTGTAGAGTACTCATCAAGCATCGTCCTGGCCATCTCGACCAAGGTACGGTTCTTCCTCTCCACGACGCCATTCTACTGTGGGACGTGCGGAGAAGAGAACTGGTGCTCTACACCTGTCTCAACACAGAACCTCTCAAAGTAGGAATTCTTGAACTCCGTGCCATTATCACTGCGGATCGCTCGCAAGGCACCCGGAAGCTCAACAGAAAGCCTACTGAAAAGACCTCGGAAATGTGAAAATGTCTCATCCTTCGAGGCTAAGAAAAACACCCAAGAATACCTCGAGAAGTCATCGACCACGACAAGAACATACCACTTCCCTCCTGCTGACTGCACTCGAGCTGGTCCCACTGTATCCATGTGGAGCAGCTGTCCCGATGCATCGGTCATAGTAACTGTGACAAGAGGGTGAGAAGCGGCAACCATCTTGCCGTGCCGGCATGGAGCGCAGACTAGATCTTTGACCATCTTGAGTTTTGGCAGACCACGAATAAGATCGTGGCCGCTAACTCGAGTCAAATGGTCAAATCCAATATGACCAAGTCTCCTATGCCAGAACGAGAGGTCGCGAGACTCAGAAGCAACTAAACACCTGAGAGAATCACCAGAAGACTCAGAAAAATCAGCACGAAAGATCCTCCCAAAACGAGAAATCCCGCAAACCAGACTACCCGAAGAATCAAGAATTTTGCAATTGTTTTTCTTAAAGCTCACCTCAAAGTCGTCATCGGTAAGCTGAGAGACTGAAAGCAAATTATACTGCAGCTTACTAACCAAGGCAACATCTTTCAAAATGAAAGAATCATTAATGTGCACTGTACCTTTGGCGATGACACGCCCAGATGAAGCGTCTCCGAAGGTGATCGTCTCATCACCTGGAGCACGGGCAAGGGAAGAAAACCAACGGGAATCTCCGGTCATATGTCGTGAACACCCGGAGTCTACGAGCCAAACCTTTCCCTTCCCTACCCGGCGAACCTGAGTCAAACAGAGAGTAAAGTCTCAGTACTGGGGTAAATCAAGAGTGATTTTGGCACCCAATACTGAACGACACGTCGAGTAGCAGAAGTAGCCACACACGACTGACCTCTAGCTACTTTACGCTCTCTGTCACTCAAAGCAGAAGGTCTGTGAGCAGACCTAAAGCTGTTGCGGGGTCCGACTGCTACGGGAGAGTGAGTCAGAACACCGGCAACACGCTGATCACGCCGTGGGTAGCTGTCTCGACGGGGGAAATGAGATGTACCCTCAGGACGGCGGAAGTCATGACCAGGAGCATATCGAGGACGAAAGCCAGAAAACTCAGAAAGTCTGAGTCCTTGATGATGCCCAAAATCATCAACAAACGCAACCCTAGACCTCGTGTTGGTCTTAGGTGCACTCAGAATCTGGGGCTGACCCTGAATACCCCTAAGAGACTCAACACGGTCTCTACGCGCGATCTTGGCGCGCCTGAAGCATCTCTCGATCGAGTGCCCATCCTTCTGACAGAAGGTGCAGTGATACTTCACCTTCCGAGGAGTGGAAGTAGCACGAAGTGGCTTCGCCTTCTGAGAGGCCGAAGTAGCAGGTGGAATCACCTTGCTGTCAGAAATCCCCTGGACAAAGCCCGCAGACTTGAATTTAATCTCGTCAGATCTGGGCTCAACCTCGATCACACCTCTTACTATGGGTCTAAGAATAGCAGGTGGATGCTTCCTCATGTCCTCATAGAAATCATATCCTAGACCCTGATTGAACTTGCAAATCTTGGATTGGTCTAGAATAAGATTGAGCTTCTTCTTGCCGCCTACAAATCTCTCGAGAGTGTTCATAAGATACTGACACTCCTGAAAGAGAGAGGTACAAGAAGAGCAGGGAGAAGAGGGAACAGCAGGAGGTAAGGAAGCAGATGAGGAACCAACAGCAGAGGAAAGAATGGCTTGTGCACGCACAGCCGACTCTGAATGGACAGTCCTACTGCTAGCCGGTTGGTTCACGTCGCTAGGCGTCTCTACCTTACCCTGGGGCTTCTCCCCCTCCTCAGCAATCACATCACAACAAGATTGTGGCTTCTCTAATAAGTCCTTAGTTAGCTTCACACATTTTTCTTCCAATGCAATCAAGTCAATTTTTAGTTTATCACAATTTTTGCATGGTGAGCTAACAGGGTCCTTAGAAGCATAATTAGCCAATTTCTTATTGTGGTCAACCATTTCTTAAAACTGCTTGGAAACAGATTCAAGTTCAGCAGTTAATCTAGGACAGTTTGAACATGAAGCAACTGGCTCACATAGCCAAGCATACAACTCAGAAATTTTATTATCTGCCTTCTTTAGATTCAACTTCAAATTATTGCAATTTTCACATGACTCAGGCAGATCAAGGAGCATCGTATAAGGTCCTCTAGCAGCAATGTCCTTAACCTCACATGAGGTGGGAGAAGTAGTCTCATCAGTAGTAAGTAGGGTAACAGCCATCCTACTCAACTCTAATTCAGCAAGAAGACTAACATTCTCCACCTTAACAATATCAAGCTCGGAGGTCACACTATCATGCGAGGTCATTAGTTTCTCCATGTCACCCAACAGAGCACAGCATGTATCACAATCATCACGGGAGGGAGCAGATGTAAGTGAAGTAAACTCCCGTGATAATCTATCTACTTCCTTATCTAACTCAGAACACCTAGCCCTAGCTCTAGCATGAAAACCACCTAGCTTAAGAAAAGCATGGTTAAGCTGGTCGTAGGTGGGGCATACCTCGTCCGAGTCGGAGTACAGCTCGCTGTCGCTCAGTTCGCCCTCGAGGGCCATGAAGCACATGCCGGACAAGTCATCGCCGCTCTTGGGATCTTGGTCACCCGTCCCGTCGTCGTCGCTCCATCCCTCCACCTCGCTGAGGTCGAGGTCGTCGAACGCGGTGAGGACGCGGTGGAAGAGATTCTTGGCTTTGCCAAAGTTGCAGAACTTCTTCTTTCCCAGCGTCTGAGCTGGAGTCTTCTTGTTGCGGTTCTTGTCGGTGTAGTCGTTCTTGCCCGAACCGCCGTAGTCGTTCTTGCCCTTCTCCAGCTTGGGGCAGTTTGCCCGAATGTGGTTGGGGCCACCACACTTGAAGCAAATCACGGGTCCTCCCCTCTTTCTGTCCCTCCTCTTGTAAGCATGGGAAAACTTTCGAGCTAGGAGGGCCAGTTGCTCATCCTCGAGCTGCTCTAACTGATCATCAGTTACGTCACATAGAGCAGAAAGGGAGAAACCGCAGAGCGAATCAGAAGAAGGACTAGAAGAAGAAACGGGATCGGTGACCAAGGCCATCGACTGTGACTTCGACCTACGAGAGACAACGTCAATCTCGTGAGTCTTGAAGCGCGAGTACAGCGCGTCAAGAGTCAAGGTCGAGAGGTCTGTCGTGTCTTTGATGGTGGTCACTTTCATCTCCCAAACACGCAAATCAAGTGCCACGAGCATCTGACGAGCGTTGTCCGAGTCGGGGTATGTGAGACCGACCGCTCGGAGGTTGCTCAAGATCTTGTGGAAACGCATAAAGCACTCATCGAGGGACTCACCAGCAAGCATCTCGAATTTGTTATATTCTCGCTTGAACTGGTCCTGTCGAACCGTCTTGATCTGGGTGGTGCCCTCATGGTATGCGTCGAGGGTCACCCAGATATCGTAGGCGGACGACAGGTGGGAGATGCGATCGAACTCGCTACGACTCAGGCCCTGGATAATGATGTTCCTTGCCTTAGCGTTTGCCTCAACATCATGCATATTCCCAGCATTGATGTTCTCATCAGCGGGAACAACAAATCGGACCTTGACTTTGCGCCAGATAGCGTACCCCTGAGCCTGGATGTATGTCTCCATTCGGCTCTTCCAGAAAGGGTAATCGATGCCATCGAAAATGGGCGGCTTGGTCGAGTACTTGTCCATCGCCATGGCTCTTGAGACCGGTTAAGATCTATTGATTAGAGCTAACCTGGCTCTGATACCAATTGTAGGACCAAAATGGCAACAGAGGGGGGTGAATGGTGCCTTCAAAAACTTTCCAAGTACCCACACAACAAATCAGTCGAAAGAAATGGCTTCACAGGTCAAACACACGTGGTCGTAAGCCAACTGGTGGTCGAATACCATATGGTCGAAACCTTTGCCCGAATCGACAAAAGAACTTAAACAGAGAATACTGCGCGGTCGAAACAAGAACAGAGAAGGACTCGTTTGCCAGATTTCTAAGTAACTTGAGACTCTCTAGTCTTTTGGTCATGAAACCGGAGAAACTAAAATAAACAGACCTCTGGAAGCGAAACAATCAAGGAAATCCAAAGTCTTTGCTATGGTCGACTAGAGAGACACGCTCGAGCACAAAACAGAGCACTTTGAGGCGCAAGACCATGGCAAGGCAGACTTCTCTGAAACGACCTTTGCTCTCGAGAATGTACTGGCCAAGTGGCCTTGAGACAAATTCTCAGTTCTGAGCAACAAGAAGCACACCAAAGCAAATACGGACTCACACAGAAGAGATGAGAGAAAAGGATAGCATGAAGAACAAGCTCTCAAAACCGATCGCAAACAAAACAATCACAACATCTCATAATGACAGAAATCAACTTGAGGAAGAGAGATGAATGATTGATCATGGAGGTTTCTACAGCCACTCCATCGGAGGTACAAGAGCAACCATGCTCTACCCAGAGACAACTTCACACAAAGAGGGACGAATAATTCAGAGTGACTCGGGAACAACCTCATGAACACCCGAGCTCTACCCTCTCTATTTATAGCCTTCTGCTACCGGCGGGAGAACCCGTTAACCCCCACCTAACACCGGGTTTTACCACTCTCTTTACCCACTAGCGAGAACGAGCTCCAGTGCTTTACCCGTTACACCCAACGGCTCCACTGCTTTGCCCGTTAGCGCCAACCACTCCAGTGCTTTCGCAGAGACACAGCTTCCCTTTGCAGCTTTCCGCATTTCTCCAAAATGCCATCCCACTGCCTTCCCGGAAGCTTCCTCCTCACTTGTCGCTCAAGTCTTGCAACCACCTGGCAGACCTCGTCGTCTTCGGCATCTCCCGACCACTCTTGACCTCAGCACCGCTCGTGCCTAGTCTTGGCCATCCATGCCTCTCCACAACTAGTCTCCAAGTCCTGCAAACCATCACAGACAAGCATACATTCACAGCACCGCACAAAACATTGTGTATAAACATTTGCATAAGAAAAACAGAACTCAAACCATGTTCCACAAAGTCGTACACCAATTACGACTGGTCAAAAGCACTTAAACATTCATGCACATGACCTACGACCGCTCTCCATGTCAAGACGATTAGCCCAGGAGTCGATACGACCGATTCTCAGGTGAAATGACCGATCCTGGAGGTCATACGACCGGTTACGAGATGTCTACGACCACGTTCAACCCTCCCGGGGATTTTCGACCGTTTAGCGCATGATCGAAACACCTTCCGACCACGTACAACGAGTTTTACAGTGGTCGAGACCCTTTCCGACCACACCTAGGCGCTTGAGAGCACATCCAACCACGGCCAACTGTCCTACGCCCGCAGCCGACCGCATACAACCGCTTCACAATGTGGTCGAAGGCTCTTCGACTTCCCACGTGGTCGAAGTTGAGTTCTGCCGACTACCGACCACAGTGGTCGAAGTCTCGACCTCCGACTACCTCTCGCGGTAACGTGGTCGTAACTCACCGACTACACAACATGATCGTAGCACGACTCTCAACCACAAACCACGGCCAAACCGTGGTCGTAACCTGCTTCGACCACGACCAACATGGTCGTACTGGCCTTCGACCATGGCCAATGTGGTCGTAAAGGAGTCGGGAGACTTCCGATTTTCGACTGTGTGGTTGTAAATGACTTGCCTGGCTTTCGATTGACGACAACGTGATCGTAACCTGCCCGGCAGGCTTCCGACCACAACCAAAGTGGTCGAACGAGTCTACGACCACGGCCAGAAGCTACGACTCTGCATAGAAAGCGATTCCGAACATTTTTAAGGCTACGACTTAGCAGGAAATGCTCAAATCAGACTCAATCTTTCCAAACCAAGTGTCAATAACTCATCACAAACATGGGGACACCTCCACATGGTCTCTCAGTAATCTTGGACGAAGAATGCATTATTGCTGATGGATTACTCAGAGACCAAGTGTCGGTCAACGAAACCCACCGGTTCTCGCCATCGCCAGACTTGTTGCATCATGGATCTATACATAACCAATAAGTTATGACATTTATTAGTATTACGTGAATGTAAAATATGATTGTATAGTACACTTATAGTGTCCAGTACCATAGAAGTGAGGTGTCGAGTTCATCGAGGTTGAATAGTAAGAATAAGTCTTCGAAGGTCACGACGAAGTAGCTTGAGTCATGAAGGAAATGCACCTCCGTGTATCTCACGGTGAATCCACCAAGTTGATTTGGCTTCATGTTGGACCTCTACATGTACCAGGTATGCAAAGTATTGTAAACCAATTCAAGCATGGGTAATTGTGACTTAGGGGCTAACAACACTTTGAGAATAACCTTCCATTTCCCAGGAGACGCCTTAATCTTCTTCGTTTGGGTCTTAGCGCATCGCTTGCGATACATTTTCAGCGGCGTCTCCATGGGAGCCGATGTGAAGGGCTTCTAAAGCAGAGCTTGAGGTGGAGCCATGGGAGCCGATGTGATAGGTCCAAGGCGATGTCCCTCTTGGGCCACTAGATGTGGAGATCATGGCACGAATGGGTCGAGGGCAATGTCCCTCTTGGGCCACTAGATGAATGTGTGGACTGCATCCCCTAATGTCATAATCTCTTCATTGGGAAGCTTCTCAAGAGGGACGGTCCTGAAAACATCATTAATAATGTCCACCTTTTCCTTCACAACACCGGTCTCTAGTTGGCCACCATGCACCAGCGTCCCTGATAGCCATGGATACGGCATCCTCCGCCCAGCATCAATGGGAATGGAGCCAACAAGACTGACTCTAAGGATGCATTGCGTGGGCTCCTATATATATAATAATACACGATGAGCTAAGGTGTCCACTAGGTCTATCTATGTAGCATTATAGAGAGGTGTATTACTTGGATGTCGTCGATAGGTAAGTGGGTGTCGCTATGTTCAGTAATTGGCGTGGTCGTGCAGCTACTTCGACGTTGAGGGGGACTAGGTACTGCATTAACAGGGGTGAGCTGCGATTGGTTGCAGACTTGTCTCAGTTCTTCCCTCAAGGAATCTATCTCTCCTTGAAGTGAGGCAGATAGCTGTTCCTCAAGTTGTGCACAAAGCTCCTATTTTATTTGTTCATCGCGATAGGCCTTGGATCTCTTCCCACTCCTATACGCCTCGAAGTCATTTTGGAATCCGTGCCTCCAAGGTACGTAAACCCCAGGCCTCATGTGCGACCTGGGTGCTCCTTGTTTCCTAGGGCCTATGATAGTATATCCATCTCCCTATCTTCTTCTAAGGAGCACTGGGAAGATTCGGTAGTCAATGCTTACTGCAAGAGGAAATTATATTATTTTAGACCCCATGAAGTTCAAGAGAAATTAACAACTATGTAGTTTAACATATCTTTTGTTTGTGGGGTTTTTGAAAGAGGAGACACCCGAAGACGTGGCTGATGACCTCGCTCTTAACTAGTTTCGGACGTGCTCATTTGCGATCCAGGCAAATGGCGGGGAAGCCTCCGATCGGATTACGACCTCGTCCTGCATTCTCGAGCGTACGATGGGATACCTCCCATCATACGTCCAGGCGCTAGTCGGCCTCTTTTTTCAAGAAAAAACAAGTCAAATTTCTTAGCGCTGGATCCGTATCAAGATTCTTGTTCCGGCGGTAGCATTTTGCTCTTCGGCGATGGCAATTAGGGCTGCACAAGTAGCTTGAGGCTTGCGAGCCGGCTCGGCTCGTAACGAGCTCAAGCCGGTTCGGCTCAGGCTTGGGATGTTTCAAGCCAAGCCGAGCCCGGTGTCTAGCTCATGGGCAAAATGAGGCAAGCTCGAGCCGCTCATGAGCTGCTCGTTTGGCTCGTGCGAGCTGGCCCACGAAGACCGAGTCGGCCCAGTGACGTAGTCAGCCCAGTGACCATGTCCGATCGGCGATCGATGTAGTCCGGATGATCCAATCGATGTTGCGATTGCGAGTCGCCACTGGCCAACCCTAACCCATCCCGTCGGGCGGCACTCCCCAGTCGCGCGGCCGGCGATCGTCGTCCTCCCCCACGCACGCGGCCGCCGTCCTTCCCCGATTCCCTTCCTTCCCCGTACGCGCGGCCGCTGTCCTTCCCCGATCGCTGTCCTTCCCCACACGCTCGGCCGCCGTCCTTCCCCGATCCCCTTCCTTCCCCCACACGCTCGGTCGCTTTCCTTCCCCAATCCCCATCCTCCCTGACCCCTTCCTTCGTGATCCACCACTCCACCACGTAGATCCTCCTTGATCCCCTTCCTTCCCCATGCGCGCGTGCGGCGTCCTTCCCCAATCCCCATCCTCCCCGACCCCCTTCCTTCCCGATCCACCACGTGGCCTCCTCTAATCGACGCGCATGGGCCGCGAACGGAGCATGGAGTCTCATGCTCGAGGGAAGAAGGCGGCCGACGTCGGGGCCTCTCCCTCAGCAATAGGGGGCAAGCCTGCAACTGCAACCGGTGGACACCTCCTCAGCTCCCACCGCTTCTTGACCTCGTCGAACCAGCAGCCTCGGTGAGTAACTGTACATGCTGAAAACAGGAGTGAAAGCATGAAAGCATGCTGATTTTATTTGCTCAATTGTGTTGACTAGTGACATTTGACGAATGTGGTCCTATTTTGAGAATGCTTCATGGTTTTTTTTGGGGGGCATACTAATACTAAGAGTTCATGCTTCATGGTTAAAGTTTGGTTATTCTATGAAATGCTGGGGTTCAATGAATGCAAAGGGCTGACATAAACAATCTATTCAGTGTTGTAACTTTGTAAATTCCCTCTTCTATCAATGAAATGCAGTGTTGTCAATAAAATGGCCTCTATGTGTCAGTATGGTATCAATCACAGATGGGATGATGTATTATTTTAGTGTTAGAGTATGTGTCAGTATGAAGTGTTATCCTCCTTTTAGTGTCAGTATGCAGTGTTATCCTCCTTTTAGTGTCAGTATGCAATGTTATCCTCCTTTTAGTGTCAGTATGCAGTGTTATCCTCCTTTTAGTGTTAGAGTGTAAATGGGATAATGTATTATTTATCCAAGTTTTTATATGTTCCATACATATGTTGTATATGTTATTGTTATTCAATTGTGTTTTTAATTGTACAATGTTTCATTACAGTCATCGGGCGAGGATGTGGATTGGGAGGCTTTGGTTGGTGTTGTTCATGGTGGTGTACCATCTGATGAGGACATGGATGATGTGGACTCTTCAAGTTCAAATGGTGCTGAAGAAGCCGTTGTGTCATTGACAACAGAAGAGGGTATAGTGTCTCAGAAGAGGGGGGCAAAAGGAGGAAAGGATCTCTAAAGGCAACTGGTAGACAGAAACAGAGATCAGATTGTTGGAAGATCTTTAAGGTGGTGAATGTTCCATCGAAGACAAAGAAAGGAGAGGTTGATACAAAGGCAAAGTGTAGGTTCTGCTACAAACTCATGTCTTACAAACAAGGAGGGTGCAACTTCACATCTTATGAGGCATATACCGAAGTGCACACCATATCTGAACAAGGTGGCGAAGATGAAAACTCAAGCGAAACTCAACTTCGGTCCTACCATGGGAGGTGAGACTGGTTTACCTTTTGTTTCTACTCCTACGAAATATAATCAAGATGAAACTCATCGAATTATTGCTAAGATGATAATTGTCCATGAGTATCCCTTTAGGATGGTCGAGCATACTTGTATTAATGTTTTGATGAAATATTTAAATCCATTATATCAGTTCATTGGTCGAAAGACGATAAGAAATGAATGCATCAAGATTTATGAATCAGAGAGGGAAGTTCTTAGAAAGAGTCTCAGAAGTGTGTCACATATAGTGAATTTGGACCGCAAACCAAAACATTTGCTATATATGTTTGGTGGCACATTTTATAGATAAAAATTGGGTTATGCAATGTTGTGTACTGATCTTTATTGAGTTAGATCATCCACACAGTGGGCTTGTCATAGCTCAAGCTGTCTTTGATTGCATTGTTGAATGGAATATAGAGGATAAGATCATCACACTTACTCTTGATAATGCTTCCTCAAATATTGCTGCTGCTAGAGGATCAGCTCAGTTCATTGCCAAATATTTTCATGTTCGATGTTGTGCTCATATAGTGAATTTGGATGTTAATGATGGCCTACAACCATTAGAACCTTTGATTAATAAGCTCAGGGAAACAGTAAAGTATATAAAGAAGTCTCCATCTCGTATGCACAAATTCTTACAAATCTGCTCATCGCTTGCTTTGCAAATTGGCCTTGGATTGAGCCTTGATGTGTCTGCACGGTGGAGTTCCACATATAAAATGTTGTCAGTATGCATTGTTTATAAGGATGCTTTAGTGTGTTATGCCGACACATATGCAAATTATCAATGGCAACCATCGGGCCAAGATTGGTTATTGTATGAAAAAATTGCACCAATATTGCAGTCATTATCTGAAGTGACTAGTGCATTTTCTAGATCAACTTATCCAACGGCAAATATTTTTTATCCTCTTATAGTTAATGTCAAGATTGCATTAAGAGCCGCAATTACTTCTGGAGATGAGTATTTGGAGAAAATAGCTGCTGCAATATTGGATAAGTTTGACAAGTATTGGGAAGAAAAGAACAATGTCATGGTCCTTGCTACTATTCTTGATCCCAGGTGTCGTAGGGGTGGCCCCCACCTAAACCCAGCAGGCCTGGTAGGAGATTATAAGGCCCAGAATAGGCCATGTGTAATGACATAACTGCCCCCAGGGGGGATAACCAGATGTAAGGGTATAATTGTAAAAGCACTCCTCATGTGTACATATATATATGAGTAAGCCATGGGGAGAGGCCCAGGCCATTACACTTATCTTCATCACTCTCCACTACCATCTCTCTCTCTGTTTGGTCTGTAGCCACAACACCAGGTTTAAGATGAGATTCATTAGTTGGTGCTTCGACCAAATGTATGAGCCCTCAAAAGCTGCAAAAGAGCTTGATGATGTCAAGGTTGAATTGGAATATTTGTATTCACAGTTTGAGATTGATCATCGGCACAATAGAATGGGCAATAGAGGTGAAGCAACCTCCTCTTCAGCTATGAGTACAAGCAGCTCATTATCATCAGTCTCATCTCAGTTTCAGTCATTCTTGCGTTCCACTTCTACCAAGCCTTCAAAGTCAGAGTTACTCATCTACCTAGATGAAGTAAATGAGAGTTTAGATAACAAGGACTTCAAATTGCTCGCGTGGTGGAATTGAATGCACATAGATTTTCAGTTGTGTCGAACATGGCTAAGAATTTCATGACTGTACCAGCTACCAGTATATCTTCAGAATCAACTTTCAGTGTTGGAGGTAGAGTACTAGATGATTATCGGAGTTCTTTACGTCCGGCTATGGTTCAACATTTGGTTTGTGCCTCCAGCTCGATCAGAGGTGCACATGATGACATGAGATCTCTATAGTTGTGGTAGGTTCATCTGTACTGCAATATTTGTCTATTTTGTTTTTGCTTATGTTATAGCTAACTTGAATATTATGCATCTTTTCAGGAAGAAGATGAATATGGTGATGTTCAAACCATTCCATTTCCTAAAAGCGTCGTAGAGAGCAGCTAGTGTGTGGTAATGCTTCCACCAATTTTATTTCTATTCTTTTCTTTCTGTTACTGAACTGCTGCAGACTGCTGTTGCTGTTTATGAGCTGCTGAACTGAACTACTCCTGCTTAACTGCTGGTCTGCTGCTGCTGCTGAACTACTGCTGCTATAAACTGCTGTTGTGATTTTGTGAAATTGTGAACTCCTGCTGCTCCCTGTTGTAAACTGATGTTGTGATTATGTGAAATTGTCAACTGCTGCTACTCCCTGCTATAAACTGTTGTTGTGATTTTGTCAAATTGTGAACTGCTAGTCTGCTACTGCTGCGGTTGCTATTTGTAAACTTGTGAGGATGTTGTGAACTTGTGAACTGCTACTGCTGTCTGCTGCTGCTGTGAACTCTAGCTGTGAACTGCTCAGTGGGAAGGTTGTGAATTCTAGCTATCAGTTTTCAACTTTTCATGTGCATTTAACATTCTAGCTACTGCTACTACTGCTGCTAATTCTAGTTTTCATGTCAATTGTGAGTTTTCATGTGAATTGCTTTGCTACTGCTCATCTGCTACTAATTTGCATGTGTTGTGTCCTGTGTAGCCTGTGTTCTTCGCTTTGATGTTCCTACTGCTCAGCTGCTCCCATAATTGATTCTAGCTCGTGAGCCGGCTCGAGCCGTATTTCGAGCCGAGCCGAGCCTCTCTTATAGCTCGTTTCTGAAACGAGCCGAGCCGAACCTACTGCCCACCCGAGCCTAAACGAGTTTGGCTCGAGCCGGCTCGGCTTGGCTCGTTTCCACCCCTAGTGGCAATGTCTTTTTATCTGTCTCCATTGGCGTCGGTAACTATTTAGGGTTCTGGTAACCCCAAACTTAAATCTTTACTATTTAAAACGAACATAGTGGTAGTGACGGTAATGATGGTAGGGTGGTGGGCAGTGGTTGTTCGCCAATGCAATCCAAAGAGTTGAGTTAAATTTTGGGGCAGCAGAGAAGGTAACAACAGTGGAATTATCGAAGGCGAGGAAGAAGGGTGGCAACGGGTGAGAGCGATGCAACGGTGGCTTGCAGCTGAGTCGTGTTGGTGCCAGGGCAACGGTGGTGTATGGGTGGAGGTGGCGGGTTGGGTGGGGCCGTGGGGTTATGGATATGCTTTACCTAAGATCCGCACGATTTTGATCCACGATTACAAACTTTGATCTTTCGCAAAGAAACCATCTACTTGATATACCTTGTAGACAGCAGTGAGGAATTTGACTGAACGTGGAAATTTTTTTCCATTAATGTGGAAATTAAAATATTACCCGTGAAATCCATGCAAAAGCTTTCCGAACAGGACCCAAAAGTAAAACCGATAAAAAGGGAGCCATAAGCTAAGTTGCTGATTACGCCTTCATATTGGAAGACTCCCATCCCTCTAAGAGCATGTACAATACAGGCGTTTAGAGAGATGCTTAGCAATGAAAAACTGATTTTTCTTGTCATATAGGATAGATAAGGTGCTTATTTTGAAGCATCGATGTTTAAATAAGCATCGGTGCTTAGTAGGTACTTATGTGTATAGCTATATCTATTAATAGATAATATAGCATCTAAGCACCCATGGAAGAGATGCTTACATTGGAGAAAATAACTTTTACATGAGTGCTTGATGATGTGGTTATATTCTTTCTCTTTAAACATTCATATATAAACATCTTGTATTGTACATGTCCTAATAGAACAGAGACGCTATGCTCCTAAAGAACCGGAAACTTTTTTTTTTTTGGCGAGGAAAGAACAGGAACCTTTGTGACAACAGAAAAAGCTTACATGCATATCTCTTCGTGCCTTAATCCTCTAATAATTTTGCATGTTTCGATCCGACAAGATTGAACTTGTTTTAGAATTAAGCATGTATTCTCATCCATGTTGGTTGAACAAATATACCACCAAAATTGGTTATTCCATCTTTAAAAGCAAGTATGCGCACAGTGACAGATCTAAAACAGAAATGACATTGGGCCTCATACTCTATGCATATACTTATCAACATATCTATTTAGAGGTGTAATCAGAGCGGATATGGACGAATATTGTTTATCCTGCATCCTATTCTGTATTTTTTCTCGGAGTTGGACACGGATAATGCCGAATACACATTTTTCTGTTCCGTATTCATTCCATAAGCGTTCGGACGGTCGATCGGACGAAAATTATCTATTTATTTTACACTCTTACACAGACATTGAACAGTATGGTGCAATCAGAACAAGCACAGAGAGACTAATCACTGATATGTCAAAGGAAAAACACTTAGTATTCCTTACATATTTAGATAACACTTAGTATTCCTTACATATTTAGATGTAACAATCTGCCTATATGTTATCTTGTTCGTAAGTGAAGTCACAATAGACTTCCTCATATTACTTGACATATGGATAAATATGGACAGATATCACTCATTTCGTATCCTATTCCATATTTTTTCTACATAGTTGGACATAGATAGTGTCAGATACTTATTTACCCTTTCCATATTCGTTTTGTGGGCCTTCGGTCGGTCAATCGGATGAAAATTATCCACTCCGTTTGCACCTCTATGCCTATCAATAATATAGTAGATAATAATGCATTCAAAATTTTGTAATATCAACTAAATTCATAACAGTTTGATGATTAATAACTATTTATCAGATAACATATCAAAATCAAAAAAACTACCATTAGTAAATAATCTAAGATGAATCCAAGAACCTTCTATTTCACGTATTTTTTTGGAATGTCTAATTTTGTCAACATGTTTTAAGCTTTTTTCTTTTAGATAAATATAGTTCTTGGTATGTGAGAGCACTAGTTTTTGATATATAGACACATAATGTAAATTTAGACTATAAATAATAAAAATTAAAATTGGCGTGGAAGCCGTGCCCCTACATTTGTGAACGTGCAACCGCCATAATGCACAGATTGTTTCCAGCACAGGTAACAGCAATGGTTCAAGCACACTGATGAATGGTCAATAGTTATTGGGAAGGTAAAATAAGGTTTACCTCTTCCGTATGGCCAAAATTTTCAAACAAACCTGCACATCCATACACGCAAAGCAAAATTACTTGCGGCATTCAGCTTTCACCCAGGTCAGATATAACCCCATGGAGGATTTGTATTATTTGATTGAAAAATAAAGTTCAGTGTCAACAAGGTTAATATCATTCTCTCCATCCGAAAGTAAACTATTTTACTTTTACTGAATTCATGCCACCACAAGTAAAGAACAAAAGAAAAGACTGAGCCACGCAATAGGATACAAGTATGCTCAAGGGAAAACCCCAAAAATTAGTTCTACCACCAACAAGCTCTCATCGTCACATTCCTAATCTTTCCTTTTTCTTTTCGCCTATTCCAATTGTGAGAATGGAGCACGCCATCGCCTTAGGAAGAGAAGGTTGAAAGGATATTCTTCTTGATGATAAATTCATCTGCCTTCGAAGGGCTGATGGACTGCAACAAGAAAAAACATAAGCATAATTCATTCATTTTTTACGATGATGAATATGTCGAATGAAGTTTCACACGGATATTGTTGTTTCTCACCTTCTCCAACATGCGTTGAAGCCTCTCGGTTTCCTTCTTAGCATAGTCATTGCCTTTCTCCAGGATCTTCTTTGCGGTGGTTACATAGACCTTTCCATGCCTGATTTAAACAAAAGGGAAAGTTAAAATTATAGTGCCGATAATGTCATTACAAACAAATGAACATAAGATCATTTAAAAAGCTTAGACAAATAACTGAGGCTAGAATTTACTTTGCAGCAGAACCACTGAGCTTTGCAACCTCCTCTTCCATACTGGAGAGGACTTCCTTCTGCTTATCACTGGCAGCACTAAGGAAGTCTTTTGCCAGGGCATCCAAACTTGCTTCACGTCCAGCCTAGAACAATAATGAACACAGCATAGTCAGAATAAGTAGCATTTTTGCCTGAATTCATATGTGTAGTCCTGCAGTACTGAGTGTATGCAACCAACCTCTGAAGTGAGTTGACCCTTTGTATCACGGCTGGTACCACACTTCTCGTTAATGAATTTAACAAAGTCCCCCAAGTCCCTGCCACCATCATAATCTTCACCAGCTTTGTTTCCCTTTGGGAAGAACTTCAATGTAGGAAAGCCAGTAACTCCATACCTAAAGGTGGCATAGCAAGTCAAAAACTATTTTGTACATCAATATATAAAACAGTAAGTCATTAATGCAATGAAGGAGTTTTATGTGTTGTGTGGCATACAAATACCAGTTGGTTGTATTGAACTATTGATTTATTCGCAGCAAAACAATAGCATGTCCCAGAGCAATATAACATAAATAGGGTAAAGAAAATGCAGATGAGACACATACATCAGGACATAAGTCAGAGAACATACTTTTCAGCCAAGTCTTTGTGTTTGTCAGCATCAAGGTTAGCAATCACAACTCCCTCGTCCAACTTGAAAACAGAAGCCAGCTTCTCATATGTCTAAAACAAAAACATAAATATGGTAAGACACATTGCAAATAATGATACTTGCAAAAGTAAACTAAAATATGCACAACAAATTCAAGCCAGAGCCATCTACTAACCGGAGCAAGATGCTTGCAGTGGCCACACCTGTAGAACAAAGAAGCACCCAACAAGTTATATTCATTTGGGGAAATATCATGGATTCATGGTGCAAAATATATTGGAGGAAAAGTAAATTAACTAACAAAACCTACCATGGGGCATAGAACTCAACAAGAACATCTTTTGTTTCATCCAGGACAATTGAGTCAAAGGTCTCAGGGGTGAGCACTACAACGCTTGAAGGAATGGTTGCCAGCTTTATGTTGGTGCCTGAGAGAGAACCCACTTGGTTTTAGACACTGCTGTAGTTGTGAAAGGAAATTGCTTTCGTAACACATCAATTCAACTAGCTATTTGTGAGAATTCTTAAATGAGTAACACTAAACAGAATCTACAAGAAAACGAAGGAGATGGCCACAACTTCCTGACATGGTATCATACAGAGAATTGCAGGGGTTCTCCTATCATTCTGAAAGGTGCATCAATGTTCAAAGGATACAGATATAACAAGATTTTATTAATAATATCAACACCATCCACAATTTAGGAGTCAAAATCCCATACATGGTATAAAAAAAATGACATGAAGTAACAATACATTGCTAATTTCAGTTGACCTTGATTTCTTGCCTACTAACAAAAATTCCAATACAATCTTCTATATGATGAGTGTCACAGAGATAGGAAAATGGGTATGCATGGTAAAACATGACAAGCTATTCTAGTAATACAAGTTTAAAGTGCTACCTCCTTCGGTATTAACAAATTCAGTGAGGGCTTCTGCAGTGCGCTGTTCTTCGTACCTACATGGTCATAGTAATGCCTATCATGAATTTTTTTGTAATAGAGACGGTCATGTGTAAGTTGAAATAACAGTCACGTAGCCTTACTTTTTGGGCTCCAAGGATCCTTTGGGGAACCATTGGATTGTTGGGTACCCAGAAACTCCATACTTGCTGCACACACTCTTGTGCTCATCACAATCAACCTATAACAAGAAATGAAGTTGAAGATGAGTAAATCCTATGAGTTCTATAAAATCCAAAAAAATGGAGAAGGCAATAAATTCTCATGAATATCCATGTGCCAATCACTTTCTCATCCTTCCTTTGTGGCATGGGAATGACAAAAAATACGAAGGCTGAGTTTTTTTCGACCTTCAGCCAGCTTATGCTTGCACTGTCTACAATAACTAGATTTTAAACGGTATGTTTTTTCAAAGCGGGATCAACAGAAAGATTATAGTAAAAAATGTATTGAGTTCAGCTGTATCGGCCAAAATCACATGCGACTATTTTCCTGTGTACGCGAACAGCCAGAATTCAAATATTTAAGCCATAAACCATCAGCCCAAAAGAACCCACCCCAAAGCAATGTCCAAAACTCCAAATATCTAGCAGGGACGAAACTAAGTTAATATTTGAAGTAAGAATGCAAACCTTCGCAATCAAGACAGATTTCGCTTTCTTGAAACTTGCACCAAGCCTTTCATACTCAGGGGCAAGCTTCTTGCAGTGACCGCACCTGAACAAACAAAATAGGCAGAAGATTAATACCAGATATGCTTTTTCTCAAAAAGAAAAAAAGAAAAAGAGAGACATGCTTCGAAATGCTGAACTGCTGATACACTGAGATTCCAATATAATTTATGTCACTAAATTGCAGAAGATACTACTGTGTGAGGGAAATTACATCCTTAGAAGCTGTCTGCTACATGAACTGTATAAGCTATTCTTTTCTTTTCTTTTTCCAGTTGTGTTCATATACAACAGTCCACCTCAAGTAGGAAAGATCTACAATTTTCCCACTTCCATGATCCAACAAGCCTTCAAATTTCAAAAACTTACCACAGTGCCAAGATTAAGTACATACGATAATTTTGTTGCTAAAACAATAAACAGATCTAACACTGCACTCGCTACTAGTCATCAAAATTGTCAGAAAGGTTTTGGCCATTTTTTCTTTCGTGCCAGCCCACCCACTAGTTAGTACAAACACCACAATGCTATGGACCTTTTCTTCCCATAAAGAAGGAAATGCGAATAACACTGAACCAATTCGTCAAGTTACCCCGACCAAAATTATGGTCCCATAAACAGCATCACACATAAAAGAAACCAATCAATATGCCCCATTAGATACACTAGAACACAAGAAGTAATTAAGTTACAGTACATAATTCCACGTACAGCTTAAACCGTAACCAAAAACCTATCAAACGGTCGCTTGAAAAAAAGGTCCCACCTTTAGTCTTCTTGGTGACTAATCCCACCCCCGACTACCTGATCTAGTCTAGAATATTACACAACGGAAATACACGAACAAACCTACAGGGTTAACAAGATATACAGCTCAATTCAAGCGCATCTACATCCTCCATTAGCCAAAATGGATCAAAATTTCCAATCAGGCTGCAAGCTGGTAGCAATCCTATCTATTTCATAAGAAAGATCCGAACTGTGACAACAGCCTCAGCTTCTAGAGAATCCCAACAGCAATTAGCCAAATTCCATAGAAAATCCACAAAATCAAACTTCCCGATCACAAATTAAAACAAGTTGAGAACTACCGCCGCCGCCGCATCCACCAATCCCAGCAGCAACCCGATCGATGAAATCAAACACGTCGTAAGGACCAACTTTGCGACCCACGACCGTACCCAACCACGGATCTGATCCGATCCAACTAAATTATGCGAGGATCTGCCGAGACAAGAGGGCGAGGAGGGGCGAACCAGGGGGCGTAGAACTCGACGAGGGCGCCGCGGTCTTGGCCGACCTCCTTCTCGAAGGTGGACTCCGTGAGGGCCACCACGTCGTCTCCGTCAGCCAACGCCGGGGCGGCGAAGGCGGCGGCGGCGGCGAGGAGGAAGAGGAGAGCGAGGGTTTCACGGGAGATCTGGGGGGTCGCCATGGCTGCGAAATCCCGAGCTTTGGGGTGGGCGAAGCAGGCGAACAAGCGAAGCGAAGTTCCTATCCGTCCGACCGTCCCCCCCGTCTTTTAAATCGGACTAGTTAGTTACTCGTGGATGCGATCGAACTCATTAAATATATAAAAAATTATGCTATAAAAAAATTACTTTAATCAATTAGAAAATATAAAATAATGAGAAGTAAATAGAGCGGTTAGAGAAGAATGACGTATAACCTGTTGAGAAACCGTCGCTGGAGACCAGTCCGAGCGATTCCTCTGCTAAAACAAGAACGAATCAATCACAGAATCACAGATTAATAGATTGAACACACAGAGAGATAGAGAGAACTCCTGGTCTTTCTTTATTGCTTTCATTCATCAGGTGTACATAATGAGGGGGGGTCTAGGTCCCTATTTATAGTCTACGGTGGGGTGCCCAATTCTATCAGGACTCTGGCCTGCGGGGCCAGTTTCCTAACACTCCCCCTTGGGCACTCACCCAATATGTTCATGCCTCACTAAAACTCCATAAAAACCCAGTGGGAAAATTTTGGAGAAAGAGCACATGATACATGTGATGCTGCGATGCACGAATTGCCTCATTAAAAACCTTGGTCGAGAAACTTCAGGAAAACTCGTCAAGGGAAAAAGAGTACAATTCACCCAATTCCATTCAGTCTTCAAGACTTATTCTTTTGGGTACTTGATCTTCATGATCAAGATTTATTGACTGGCTTGAGAGAATTCTCCCCCTGAATTCTGCACTTCTTTAAGTCTCATCATTCCAATCCCTCACACGCACCTTTCAAAGCTAGGTGCGGGGAGTGACTTAGTGAACAAATCTACATGACTTTGTGTGCAGTATTTTAATCTTGTCCATCTTTTGCAATTCATGAGCATAGAGGAACTTGGGGTTGATATGCTTACATAGCCCATCTGCACTTGTGTAACGCAAGCTGCATTATCTTCATGGATAATTGTGGAGATTTGCACAATGTTCATTCCACATGACTACTGGATGTGGTGATCCGTTCAGCGGAACCAAGCGCACTCTCGTGCGGCTTCATACAGTGCTATGATTTCTGAGTGGTTCGTCGAAGTAGCTACAAGGCTTTGCTTAGACGATTTACAAGGAAATGCAGTTCCACCACACAGAAATACATAGCCTGTTTGTGACTTAGCGGTATGCGGGTCTGACAGATACCCAGCATCTGCATAGCCAATCAAGTTCAGATCTTGATTCTTTCTGTAAAACAATCCAAGGTCCTTACTTCCTCGGAGGTATCGGAATATGTCATTTATGCCCTGCCAATGCCTTTTGGCGGGCTCTGCACTGTACCTTGCTAACAAGTTCACGGCAAATGCAATGTCCAGTCTAGTGCAGTTTGCTAAGTACATTAGCGCTTCCACTGCACTCAAGTATGGGAATTCCGGTCCCAGGACTTCCTCCCCCTCTTCCCTAGGTCGGAAAGGATCTTTTTCTTGCTGTAAAGACCTCCCGATCGTCGGTACTTTTGATGAGAATGCCTTCTCAAAGTCAAACCTTTCAAGCACCTTCTGGGTGTAGGTAGACTTATGTACCAAGATTCCTTCAGGGACATGCTCAAGCTGCAGGCCTAAGCAAACTTGGTCTTGCCCAAATCTTTCATTTCAAATTCTGACTCCAAGTAGGAGCTTGCTTCTTTTATGTCTTCGGCTGTCCCGATGATATTCAGATCATCTACCTACACAGAGATTATACAGAATCCATTCTGGGATCGCCGTATAAATACACAAGGACAGTCTTCATTGTTCGTGTAGCCTTTCTTGCAGAGAAAGTCGCTTAAGCGATTATACCACATTCTTCCATATTGTTTCAGTCCATACAGTGACTTTCTGAGTTTCACACTGTACAGATTTCTATTTGCTCTGTCTTGGTTCGGGAGAGATATTCCTTCAGGGACTCTCATATAGATTTCCGAATCCAAGTTACCATAAAGGTATGCATTCACAACATCCATCAATTTCATTTCTAAATTTAAGTTCACTGCCATTGAGATCAAATATCTAAAGGTAATTCCACTCATGACTGGGGAGTAGGTTTCTTCATAATCAACTCCAGGACGTTGAAACCTTGGGCTACCAGCCTTGCTTTGTATCTCACTACTTCATTTCTTTCATTTCTCTTTCGAACAAATACCCACTTGTGCCCATCGGGGTGTATGTGGGGAGGTGTGCGGCATACGGGCCCAAACACCTCTCTTTTATTCAGAGATAGCAATTCAGTTGCTATTGCCTTCTTCCAATCTTCCCAATCTGATCTTTTCTTACATTCAGCGAGCGATGCAGACTCGGGATCAAGATCGATGATGGTGGCAATTTTCTTTGCGAAGTAGATATCGATATTAGCTGTTGTCCTATTCAGGGACTCTCCCGTGTGCACATAATTTATAGCTATTTCTTCATGAGTTGCTTCTTCTGGAGCGATTGCTTCTGCTAGAGCTTTACCTTGCACATCGCTTCTTTCAATTGCGGTGGCAAGTCCCTTTAGTTTTTCGGCTCCGATGTGTGCGCACACATCTATGCCGATGGGGATATTCAGATCCGGTATGCCCTTTTCTGAAGGTGTCATACTTGTGCCAGGTCTCAACTGGCTCCCCTTCTCATTCTGGGGGGACTTCAATGATCAGCTGTGATAAATCTCTCTTATCCTTCTTCACCAGGCGTCCCCGGTTACTAAGGATTTGAGGAAGTGGAGTTCTCGTCCTCTTTTTTATTTTTCTGAGGCCTCTGGACGAGATTAGGGATACCTTCTGTTTCTTTGGTATTTCAACCCTCTCCGGTGCAGTGCGTGCAGGCACATGCGATTTAGTCACGCTCTTCAAATCACTAAAGTGATCAGGCAGCTGATTTGCCAATGCTCGCAAATCAATTGTCTTCTGGACTTCTATTGTCTTCTAGACTTCTTTATTTGCTTTACTAATGTCTTCTGGACTTCTCTAGTGCGCGGGTCATCTGCATGGATTCCCCAGGCTTGCCACGTAATTTTCCGACATTCTTCATCAAGGGGTTGATTTCCTCCCCCTAATGTTGGGAAATTTTCGGTGGTGGCCCTTACGCTGTTGCATAGGTGAATGGATGTTGTAGGCCGAAGGTCTAAGGTTGATGAGATTCGCTGCATGCAGGACTGCATGTCCCCAACATGTAGCTGCTAGATTTCAATTATACAAAAAGGGGTCAGGCAATAATTTTAATTCTTTTAATTAAAGCCTCTGCCAAACCATTCTGGGTATGGACATGCGGTAGTGAATGCTCAATTGCAATTCCCATCGCCATGCAATAATCATCAAATGCCTTTGAAGTAAATTCTCCGGCGTTGTCCATTCGAATGGACTTGATATGATGATCTGAAAACACATTTCTGATGCGAATGATCTGCGAGATCAATTTTGCAAAGGCGTGGTTTCTTGTGGACAACAAACCCACATATGATCACTTCTAATAAGCGTCAATGAGCACCATGAAATACTTAAATGGCCCTGAGACGGGCTGAATGGGACCGCAATATTTCCCTGGATGCGTTCCAGGAATGCAGGGATTTCATCCTTCACTTTCAGAGTGGAGGGTCCAGTAATTAGTTTCCCGGTGGCACATGCTGGGCACACAAAATCTTCATGATTCGGGAAATTCTTCACATTAATATTATGCCCATGGGAGTTATTTATAATGTTTCTCATCATCCTAAGACTTGGGTGGCCTAATCTGTCATGCCAGAGACAGAAGAGTTCAGAGTTTCTAATACCGTCTTCAGGACAGTGTACGCTGCAGGCGCCTTAATGTTGGTATAATATAGCCCAGTTTCAAGTGAAGGAAGTTTTCTAATACCCTTTTCAATTCGCTTCGCGCTTCGTAATAAGCAGGTATTCCTTACCGTACTCTTCTTCAGTCTCAACGCGGAAACCATTTGCGCGGATATTCTTAAAACTTAGGAGAGTTCTAGTCGATTCTGGGTACAATAAGGCTTTTTCAATGACCAAAGTTGTGCCCATTATGGCTCTTCCGGAACCAATTATACATGCATCGCTTCCGGCGATTGTCGTAAGGCTGCCAGTGTTCTACAGAATCGACTTGAAACTTCTTAGTCTCTCTTAAGATGGAATGCATTGTGCCGCTGCTGGCTAAGCACACTTCCTTTATAGGGCGCTACACTTGTTCTAATATAGGGTATTTTATTAACATGCATGAGAATACAATCAACACATAGATAAAATACTCCAATATCAGAACATATCATGCCATCATAAACTGAATAAATGAATGAATTCATCAAATATCATCCAACCATCACGAGAAAATAACAATTCTTAAGTACCATCCATGCAAATTCTAACATATTCTTCCACACAAAATAAATGACAATTAAGTCTAAATGCATTCTGTGCACTAGACAATTTTCTCGGGGTGTCATTCTCTTCAAGAGGAATCATGGCGTTGACTGCTTCTGGAGGGACTCAACCTCCATCAGTGCGGGCAGCTGCTCCTGGAGGGACTCAACCTCCATCAGTGCGGGCAGCTGCTCGGAACTCTCCCCCTCAACCGATGCAAATTGGGCTTCATGCTGCCCTTTGCCAACCCGTTTTGGCTTACTAGCATTATTCTCATGTGGAGCGTCTGATTTGCCTTTCTAGGTTGCGGTCTTACTCTTCCTTCCCCTTTTCTCTATCAAGGGCTTTCGCACCTTGTTGCTCCCAGCGTTGGCTTCACAGCCAGCGGAGCTCCCAGGTGGCTGAGTGACGTAGTTCTTACAGAGAACTTTGTCCTGAGCCTCCGCAACTTGCATCATATCAATCAATTCGGCATATTTCTCATAGCCGTCTTGACAATAATTGTGTGCGGATTGTACTGCATTGGGGTGGAAGGGTTTTTTCAATCTTCTGTATTGGGGTACAAATCCTGTGCAAGGCAGAATTATTTTCCCTGACCGTTTTACCATTGACAAACCTCAGTCTGATCCACTCTCGCTCTGCTTGAGGAAGAATGGTGTACTTTAGCCTCTTAAACCAGCTTCTTTAGTGCGGTCCAGAGTGCTAGCGCGCTCTTCTCCGCCATGTACTCATTCTTGAGAGTGAGGCAGAGGTGGTGCCTGAGAAAATGAAGTGCCTGATCATTCTCTTTAGGCATGGGTTGGGCATCATTCAGTCCGCCAATCCCAATAGTCGCGCGGAGCTTCCTAGCTCCAAGTACAATATCGACATCGGATGCCTATGTCAGATAGTTTTGGCCATGCGGGGCCAGCTCCTCGAACTTCCAGTTCGTGATGCTAGTCATCTAAATGTGTGTAAGTCTACTGCTGGTAGACATGCACGGAATAATTCACTGCGGGTGAATAAATGGTACAAAAGTTTCTCGTAATGTTCCAAAATTTTCTATGTATTTTCTATAATTTTACTGCAATTTTCAGTGATTAAGAGCAATTTTTCAGTAATTACAATTAACCAAAACAGTAAATAAATACAGAAAATACATAAAACAGTAATGGCATAAATAAATAAGCTTCAAATTCTAAAAATAATGCAAAATTCAGATTCCCGAGGCCCTTATATGCTAAAATATGAAATTTCAGCAAATTCTGCAATTCCAAAGGGTTTTTACGCAAAATTTCAGTTCAGAGAAAAATTCGCGTAATTTTCTGATTTACAGAGGGGTTTTCTGCAAAATTCTGGACCCACTCGTTAATTTAAGGGCTTATTCGTAATTTTCGGAACTACGAGGCCTGCTCTGCAAGAAATCAGGACGTATATGCAAAATTTAAGGGCTTTCTGTAATTTCACAGAAATTCAAGGGTGCATTCTCAAAATGGCCAGCGCCCCTACCGGCCCGCCCCTTTTTTTCTCTGGGCTGGGCCCACCTTTCCCTTCCCGCGGCCCATCTTTCCTCCCTCCCCCCCCATCCCCCGCGGCCCATCATTCCTCCCTCTCCCCCGCGGGCCACCCGGCCGGCCCATCACACCCGGTGGCTAGGGTTTACCCTAGCCACCTCACCGAGCGGCGGCGCCTCTTTTGAGCGGGAGGCGGGTGTTTCGGGAGGAGGCGACCCGAAGGCGGCGGAGTTGCGCCCGCCGGCGGCGACCCGAGCGCGAGGGGCGGTGGGCTCAGGTGCGGCGGCGGGAGGCGTTGGCGTGCGGGCCACGCTGCGGGAGGGCGCCGGCTGCGATCGGCGCGCGGCGGATGGCCGGCTCGGGCGGCACGGGCGCTGCGGGCGCGGCGGGAGGCGCCGGTGCGGGCGGACGGGGCGGCACGGTCAGCCGGCCGGTGCTCCATGCGGGGAGGCGAGTCTAGACCGGGCGGTGAGCGACCGGCGCCGTGCCGGCGTTGTGCGGGGCGAGAGAGGAGGTCAAGGCGACGCCATGCGGGGCGGCGCCTATGCGGGGAGGCGAGCTCAGCGGCGCCATTCGGGGAGGCGAGCTCGGCGGCTCCGGGCGCGGCGAGGCGAAGGCGGGCAAGTGGCGGCCGCTCACGGTGACTTCCGGCCGCACGAGGGAGGTGGCCAAGCGCTGACGCGTGCAGGCGGCTATTCATTCAAGGTAGCCGGGACCAGCACGAGGCGGAGGCGGCGCGGTAGACGGGGGAAGCCGGCGGCGGCGCAGGCGCTTGCGGGCGCGGGTACTGGTGGAGACCAGGTGCGGGCCGACGAAGGGGCGCGGCCGACAGTGGGGTGGCGCGCGAGGCCGGCTTCGGGCGACGGTGTTTCAAGCGCGGGATGGAGCTCAAGGCAGCGGTGGCGCCGTGCGGGGCTCCGGCCGGCCTTCGGACCGCAGCGAGCTGCACGCATACGGGTGCGGTGCTCGAGTGACAGCGGCCGGACTTCGAGGTCCACGGCCGGCGGCCAACTGCGCGCATGCTGGCGCGGCGGCTGTGCACGTGCGGGCGCGGTGGAGCTAGGCCGGTGGGGCGGCGCACCAAGGCGGCCAGGGAGGCGGCTACAGGCCGAGGCAGCCGGGACGGCATGCATACGGGTGGTGAACCCGAGACCTCCGAGGACGTGTTGAGTACATATTTTCTGTGCCATTGTTATGCAGAACCGACCAGAGAAGATGATAATCTCTTTCTTTGCACAATGATCATGTAGAGTTAAACAGAACTTATGCAAGTATTTTTCGTTTCCAGTTTGATGCAATCAACATCATCCCCTTTTCGCAATCTACCGATCGACATTGTGCCGGCGATTTCAGATCTGCTCGCGGTAGATTTGGGGCGGATTTGCATCGATTCTAATCTACAGTGCAATCAACATCTACCCCGTTTCACAATCTACCGATCGGCATTGTGCCGGCGACTTCGAGTCTGCTCGCGGTAGATTAGGGCGGATTTGCACCGTAGAATTTCAATCTAGAACGCGAAAAGAAAATACAGATTCAAAAGCGATCTAGAAAATTTAATCCGTGCTTCGATGATTACCTCGTTCACCGGAGCGAAGTCGTGCTGATAACGTGTTGAGAAACCGTCGCTGGAGACCAGTCCGAGCGATTCCTCTGCTAAAACAAGAACGAATCAATCACAGAATCACAGATTAATAGATTGAACACACAGAGAGATAGAGAGAACTCCTGGTCTTTCTTTATTGCTTTCATTCATCAGGTGTACATAATGAGGGGGGGTCTAGGTCCCTATTTATAGTCTACGGTGGGGTGCCCAATTCTATCAGGACTCTGGCCTGCGGGGCCAGTTTCCTAACATAACCATCAACTCATTCTTTTATAATAGTAATGATAAGAGTATAGGCGTGTTCTTTTTAACTGAGCCTTATGACTTTTAGACTATTTATGTGAGAGATTATATAGTAATAAAAATTTATATGTGGTTTTTGTCAATATAAATGAAGTCGGTACAATATGTACTATAATTAATTAGTAGATTTTATTTTGAAAAGATACTGATGTGGCACCAAGTAGCACTACAACTTCTACAACTTTGGTTAGTGCTTGCAGTTCTGTGCATAATGTTCAAGAAGCTTTGAATACCACTTCTGAGGTTTCTAACGTGCACAAAAGACATATTTGGAAAGCTAATGAAGTCTATTTTCCAACGAATCAAACGGCACTTGATTTGGAGCTTTCTACACAAAGTTATGACTATTTCATTGGATACTGCACGAGCTGTCCGGAGAGACGCGCGAGACTTGCAAAACATAAAGAGTTCGAGTATTGCAATGCAAGTAAGGGTAAAATCCGACCACACCATGACTTTCTAAAGGTTGAGAAGGATTCCTTTTCAGGTTCCAAACGGATTTGGAAGCCCATTGAACCAGAAAACAAAACATATAAAGATTTGAAACCGATTCGGACTCGGATTGGGACAACTGGCAAGACCGATACTAAAACGTCCATAACTTTCACAAACGGAGTCCGATTTGGGCGTTCTTAGACTCATTGGAAAGCTATTTGGAAGCCCCACATAATGGACAAGGTGCCAGCCACGAAATCCTCATAGTCAGATCGCAAATTAAGAGAGAATCCAGAGGTAGCAGTTTAGGTATTTCCTTTTTAGTTCGTATTGGAGTTTGTTTCGGTCTTAGGCCAAGTAGTGCATGAGTTGTAATCAAGGCCGTGCATTGTGCACCAATATAAGGCCAGGGCCTTAGCCCCATTGTAACTTAGACTTTGATTTGAGAAATAGAAACCAGAAAATCACCATGGTTTGGTGGCCATTGTTGTCGTGTTCTTGAGATTTCCATCGAGGAATTGCTCTTGGTGTGTTGAATCCAATTGTGGTGTTGGATTCTACTCGCTGAAACTTCGGTTTCTCTACCCTTTATTCACGTGCTGCGGTGTGCGTGGGAGAAGGCTTATCTTGGAGAGGGCATCCAACAAGGCGTATCGTGAAAGATCAGGGCCAAAGCAACGGGGTTCAGCTAGCTTGCTAGTAGATCCGCATCAGATACTCTATTTAAAAGATAGTTATTATAGAAATATCAGAAGTCAAAAGTTAAAAAAGACAATACCTATAATTTTATTTTTCTTTTTGATGTAGAATACAGTATGTATGTACTTATGTAGGTATGTATGCGAGAATTGCTGCAACGTGCAGCTGGGAAACCACTACAACTCCACTTTGTAGAATTGTAGTGATACTAATCACGTGACTTTTAGAACAACTCAGATTTTACATAGTGCTAATTCTTTAGTTTATTTATTCATATGGAGACATGACTCCTGGAATAATAAGAACATCTCTATTACTGTTCACGTGTCGATTAGATTTGGCTTTAAGTTTGTTAGAGCAACTCCAAGAGATAGGCTAAAACATCCCCTAAAACAAATTTTGGCGATTAGTGAAACAAAACCCCCTCCAAAAGATCCCCAAAACCACCACTAAAAATTTTAACACCCCCAATATCTCACCCCACCGGAGCCAAATTTGGCCTCACCCCACGCGTCCCCAATCACCGTTGCCGTGCGCGAGTAGGCGATTCCGCGCCCAATTTTTTTCCTTCGCGTTGCGTGAGACCTACCTGAGGGCGTCGGCAGCTTCCTCCCCGCCGGCGCCCCCAGGGGCGGACCTGCCCTTCGGGCGAGCTCGGGCAGCCGCCCGAGCTCCCCTCTGGCCGGACCCCCCCCCCCCCGCGCGGCTCCGCCCCCGGACGGCGGCCTCCGCCCTCGCAAGGAGGCCCCGACGGGCGCCTCCGCGTCCCCGTTCCTCCGGAGCTCCTTCGTCTCGTCCTCCTCCACGTCCTCCGCCTCCCCCGCCTCGCTCTCGGCCACGGTCTCGGCGTCGCTCGCCTTCACCTCCGCCTCCTCGTTCGTAGGTGAGAGAGCAGTGGCATTCGTTGAGATTACCGTGATAAAATAAATGGAGGAGCAGGTTGGTTGAAATGGGCGGCGCTACAAAGAACGAACAGGGGCGGCACTAGAAGGAATGAACAGGGCGGCGCAGCAAGGGCATGAACAGGGGCGGCGCTTGGTGGTGAACAGGCTCGGCAGCTGGGCCGATTTATAACTAATATGGCCCATAAGCCCATGTAGCAGATTTAAAATATTTAGGGGACCAATTTTGGGGATGACTGTTGGAGCAAAGGAGTTATATTGATCCCCAACTTTTTGGCATGTCCCCTAAAATGAGATTATAGGGGATCAAATTTAGCCCATCTTTTGGAGCTGCTCTTAGTAAAGTAGGTTAACAGTCTGATTGACGAGAAATATGCTTTTACATATTTCTTTTGGATACCTGATCGTTTTTTTCTTTTTTGTGGCTTTTGGCTTAATAAACAGCCGGCTTTTTTAAATGATTTTTTAAAGTTGTTTGTCTAAACGACTTCCTGATTCTAAACCTATATACGCCGTCCACGCTAGTGCCTCCGCCATCCGTCGTAGTCTCGAAAAACGTAAACAAAAGCTATTAATCATAGACAAAAACTATTAGCTACAGCACAAAAGAACATGACCAATACTTCCCGCTCATTTGTGTCAACCGATGTTGTGTTCGAAGTTATTAGATCATCATGTGTCAGGAACCAAGAGAGATCAAGCTAACCCATAACAGCTCACATGGGTCCTTTATGCGTGGTGGATCTCGCTCCCGCGGTAAGAAGGAAGAAATAATTCAGACACAACAAAATCCCAAGGTGTGGCCTCAAACTTGAGAGCAAAGTCATTTGATTCCTATTTTTAAAAAAGATTTAAGTTGCTACGACGTCATGAAGTATGAGTTGCTACTCTATTCTTAGCAAGTTGCTACTTAGTTTCAAGCAAAGTTGGTCAACAGATTTTTTTTCTTCAACATGTGAGTTGCTACCAAATTTTCCACTGAGTTGTTACCTAGTTTTTCCCTTTTTTTTTTAAGATTTTAGTTGCTACTTGCCACTTAAGTTGCTATCTCATTTTTTAGTGAGTTACTAACTAGTTTTTTTCTTGAAAAGGTGAGTTAGCCCATTTTTCTGTAATGTGCTATCTAGTTTTTCTTTTGAAGATGTGAATTGCTACCCTTCTTAGTGAGTTGTCACATTGTTTTTTAATGAATTACTACCTAGTAGTTTCCTTGAAAAGGTGAGTTGCTATCCTTTTTCAGTTATTGTTGGTACTTGATTCAGTGAGTCGTTACTTAGTTTTCTTAAAGGTATGTGAGTTGCTTCACCTTCTCAGTTAGGTGCTACATTGATTTTCTTTGAGTTGGTAACTGATTTTTAGTGAGTTGTTACTTTATGTTTTCCTTCAAGGTACGTGAGTTGTTGTTTGTTACACCTTATGCTGACTTGTTAACCCTTTTTAGTGAAGTTGCTCTCTAAGTTTCTCCTTTCAATGCTCATGCGTGAGCTATTACTCGATTTCATAGAGTTGCATGCCATGAACGATGCCCTAAGTAGAAGGAGAATTATACGGACTCCGAGATGGAGGGGTGTAGGGTTGGTGGTGGCTCCATGGAACTCAAGTGCGGAGATAAAGAACAAATGCAACATATGCTGAATCAAAATAGGAAAGAAAAGTGGGTAGCGCCTGCTTACCAAAAAGGAGTGGTAGCGCTTAAGCGAGTCAGTCGCTTCCATTTTCTTTCAAAGAAACACAACTATTACCATCATATTGCTATGCAACTATAATAAAAAGATCCGATGTCGACAAGACTAGCGGTCATATTTCGAACTAGTGGTTTCATGGTTACGAATATTTACTCCCTTAGCTCATTTTTACTCATCATTTTAAATGTTAACATGGTTTCTAATATATGTATCTCACCATTATTTTTACGTAAAGACGTGTAAATTAATGCTTTAATGAAATTTGATTCCACGTATGAAGCTGTTTTGCTGTCCCTTATAATTGGAATCGGTGATTCCATACGATTCCAAAAACATTAGATACGACTAGATCTGATTCTTTGCTCCATCCCCATCAATCGCCTAGAATTGCATCTCATCTGGCTTCACGTTCTCGTGCTCGACTCGATGACTCGGAGCACGTGCATTTGGCTGCGGCTTTTGGCTGCAGCTGGTGGCTTTTGGCTGCGGCTTTTGGCTTTTGGGCTGTTTGTACGAGAGATTACATAGTAACAGAAAGTCACGTGCAATTTTTGCCGATATAAATGAAGTCAGTAAAGTATGTACTACAATTAACTAGTAGACTCTATCTTAAAAAAATACTCCGTTTAAAAGCTAGTTACTGTAGAAAAGCCGAAAAACAGCTTTTAGAAGCCGAAAAGAACAGGGCCAATAATACCGCGCCGCTTCCACTCAGTCTCTTGACTCCAGCCTGCTCCCGCCGCCGCTCGACTCCGACCGCCTCTTCCCTCCCTTGCCGCCTCGACCCTCGTGCTCAACTCTGGCCATTGTCTTCGCGGATGAGAGCGCCGGGAGACCGCCATGCCCTAGTGAACCGGCATCATCGCCGGAGTACCCGAGGCGGCCGCGGTCGATCTGGCGATGAGGAGCACCATGCGGAGCCAGCAAGGGGAGGACACGGCAGATCTGGTAGGGCGGAGGCCGGCGGTGTCCGGAAAAAGCAACGGCGGCGGTGGAGTTGGCCGAGAGGACGACGAGACCGAGGAAGAATCGGCGGCGGCGCCGAGTGGATGTGAGCGAGGCGTGGCTGAGGGAGCAGAGCTTTCACCTGATGGTACGCTCACCTTCTCATCAACGATGGTAGTGATGGTGTTTGCCCTTGCTTCCTCCCAAAGGACACCCAAATAGAAAATTCTGAATTTGCATTGGCCTGAATCTAAGCCAAATGCTGTTGGAATAGGATTTAGAATCCAATTGAATAAATCAAATTCAATTCCACGGAGTCAAACGGAGTTGTAATTGTATTTGTAAATAAAGTTCTCAAAAGATTTATTGTATACACTATAGGACGACAGGTCTACTAACATAAAAGGTACGGGTTGCTTTTTCGTTAGTCCATCCAAATGTGTCCCAATTGATTTTAGACCGTCCGATCGAATTAATCTAATGGCTCGTGTTCGTAGTTGGTCCTCCCATCTAGCCATCTTAGCCCTCTGTTCACCCTATCCAACGTCATAGATCGCAAGTTGGTCTGCCATCTCTTAATTACGTTAATTGTGTCAATAATTACAATTAAATCACTAATACACCAAACTAATTAGGTGCTGATCCAAACGTCTTTAAATTTTGGTTTTTTTGCTTTCTGTTTATTTAACCTAGAAGTCACTTTTAACACATCAGTTTCTAATTTTAGCTTATTTTAGTTTTTTGGCTTTTCTTTTTTTTTTACTCCTTTACATTGTTCATGACGATATAACGATATAATGGTTTTTTATTTTCCTTATTATTTTAATTTTTTAGTTGAATAACTCATAAAAAAGAATAGAAAAAACAAAGGAATTATACCAGAACATCGATGTAATCCTACATGAACACAAAACAGAGGAATAGTTCAAAAGCGTCGTTTGAATAGGGTGGAAAACGACAACGGATAATTCGTTTTATCCTATATTCGTATCCAAGAAAACGCGAATGTGGTAAGCAAAATCCATATTCGAAAATGTTCGTATTCGTATTCGAGAATAATTGTATCCGTATTCGAGAATATTCATATTCACATCGTATTCGAGAATATTCGTATCCGTATTTGTATTCGAGACTATTCGGTTCGTATTCGATCCGTTTCTAGAACCCATGAAAAAATCGTATGAATTTTGTGATTCAAAATTTGAATTTAGGCGGTTTAAAACCGGCAACCGGTCAAAATCCGGTGAAAAATCGGCAAAACCGTTAGGAATCCATTTTATCCGATATTTGTATCCGAGAAAATCCGTATTCAAAAATATCCGTATTCGTATTCGAGAATATTCGTATCCGTATTTGAAAATATTTGAATTCGTATTTGTTTTAAAAATATGGATTCGTATTCGTATTTAAGACTATTCAATTGTATCTGATCCATTTCCACCCCTACGTTTGGATAGTTCACAGGAATGTTTGCAGGAATTTGAGGGGAGAGAGGGTACATGCAAGGCAAAGAAAATTTCTATGGGGTCTAACCTCATGTTAGAATTCCTCCAAAATTTCTATGGAATGAGCTATTTCATAGGAATTTCACAGAAATCCTAGGAGTGTAGTTCTTTGTTCCAAAGAGCTATATATAAAAATTTCCTATAGGATCAGATTCCTTCAAAATTCCAACATAAAAAAAGAGTTATAACTCCGTCCCAGGCCATCCCAGCTAGAGTCCCAAACAGGAATGTTCTTCACAATCAGCAAGGCACAATAGTGCGAGTATTTCCTTTTGCTTCATAGATCATTTGCACCCGATTCACTACATGCCCTTATACAAATGAAACAAGTCCACTTTTCAACCATCAATTATTAGGTTAGTCTGGAAATCAACGTTGAACTTTAAAACCGTCTGATTTACAATCTCAAACTATCAAATCTGTTTGGTTTACTCTCTCAAGCTAATCTATCTTGGTTTTGCTCTAACTTAGCATCTACATGGACCGGTTTTACTGACATCCCATCCTTGATGAAAAAAGTTAAAACCAGTATGGCCCACCAGTTATTCTCAACCCATTCTTCCTCATCTACCTCAAGCCACCCCATCTGTAAACAGGGTCTCATCGCCAGTCATAGAAACCCCCTACCTTCTCTTCCTCCCTTTCCCTTCTCTATTGTTAGACCGTGTGGTTTGGACAAGGATATTTTGGTGATAAATAATTGACAATGTTAAATTTTTGATTAATAATTGATGATGTTGCTTACTGTTACTTGAGGTGTGTATCGTGTGTGTGGACTGATATTGGTCAAGTTGGAGAGAACTTGTGTCGAAAAAACGTTCTTTGATCTTTGCATGTGCAGGTTGGGTGTGGAGACGGTCATAGTCGGTGACGAGGAAAACCAGGATTAGGAGGGGGAAATCTGAGGTCTAGACGATCGAGAATGTCACGAGGAGGCTAGACTCACGTTGGAGCACGTGGAGATCAAAGGTGGATGATGCGTGGAAAAGCTAGGGGAGGTGTGGTCCTATAGGCTTCGACATGTGATGAGTTGAAAAGTTAGAATTTTGGAAAACCCGTGTTAGAAAGGATTTCAGGTCTCTTATTTGTTGGAATTAGATTAGAACTCGTGGGTTTAGGATGGGGTTGGAAACTAACCCCGTGGTTTTGAAGATACTATTTTCATGTTAGGGTTTAGGGGTGTCAAAAAGGTATTTTATAGTCACTATGATTCAAAAATAAAATCATAGATTGATTCCGAGTAAAATTTCTCATGGCGGTGCATCTCGTTTTCGTGCTTTCCTCGGTCGATGTGCTCGTCCTCCCACGCGGAGGTAGCATCACGCTCGTGCCCCGTTTGCGTCGCAACTTGAAGGCCTTCCTCGATCCACGTGCAACCAAAGAAGATTTCCGCGCATCGCTACGACTCAGTCTCGCACACGCCCTTGCGAGATTTCCTCATCTTGGCCGGCGTGCCAGCACGGTCTCAAGCGTCGTCCGATCGTGTCAGCACCTGAGGCATCTAGCAGCGTTGATGTTTTTTTCCTCGGTAAACTAGCAGCAGCCTAACATCTTACTTTCATTCACATGCAATTAATCTTGAGTTCTACATGCACAGATGGTAAGTATGCTCCTATTTTGCATAGTCCGAGTTAAATATTATTTTATGCATGTAGTGATGAACTTTTGTAGTTAAGTCTAATATATTGATTAGTTGTTGCTGGAGACTTGTCCATATACATACACAGGTTAATTCATGATTATTCCCGTTGCATAAAGCTAGGTTGCTTACTGTTGCGCATACACCCACATATATTACATATAGTGTTTCTTTTGTTGTTTTACATTTTATTTTAAAAAAACTTCTGCTAGGTGTTGTAATCATTCACCCCCCTTTGATTGCGGTACTCAATCCTACAAGTGGTATCAAAGTAGGTTGCTATGACATCAGAGAGATATATGAACTGTCCCCCTATGCTAGATGGTACTGATTTTGCTTTTTGAAAATATCGTATGCAAGCTTATATTGATCAGGCTCAATGTAGTGATGTTTGGAATAAAATTTCTACACCATATGAGATTCCTACTATTGTTACTAATTTAAATAAAGTAGATGTTGATTTAAATGTTCAAGCTCGTAACTTGCTATTTCAAGGGATTTCTCGCAAAGAGTTTGATCGTGTAGCTTATATTAATTCTGCCCACTTAATATGGAAAACTCTTTGTGATTATCATGAAGGAGCCACTAAAATCAAGAAAGTATGTAAAAATCTTTATCAAAAGAGTATTCTGATTTTGCTATGAAGTCTGGTAAATTCATTGATGATCTATTTGCTCGTTTTGAGAAAATATTGAGTAATTTGTATAGTATTAATGTTATTCCTGCTGATGAAGATAATGCAACTAAAATTATTAGATCTTTAGGTTCTGAATGGTTGATGGTTGTCACAACTATTAATCAAACTATCGATCTAGATACTTTAATCATAGATGATTTTTATTCTAGATTGAAAACCTATGAGATGGAAGCTTTGCTATCTAAGATTGATAAATCTTTATCTTTAGCATTTGTGACTAACCCCGTGCAGGCTGCTTTGTCGAGTGCTCTGTCTTGTGTTTCTTTGTTTGCTTTGTCTTCTTTTTCAGAGGAACAATTCAAGCAACTCCATAAAGATGACTTAGTGTTGATCTCCTCACGAGCATACAAGGCACTCAACAACGTGAAGATGAGGAAATCTCACGAGGGCATGTGCGAGATTGAGTCATAGCGATGCATAGAAATCTTCTTTGGTTGCGCGTGGATCGAGGAAGGCCTTCAAGTTGCGACGCGAATGGGGCACGAGCATGATGCTACCTCTGCGTGGGAGGACAAACGCAGTGACCAAGGAAAGCACGAAAATGAGATGCACCGCCACAAGAAATTTTTCTCGGAATCAATCTATGATTTTATTTCTGAATCATAGTAGCTATAAAGTGTCTTTCTAGCACCCTTAAACCCTAGCATGAAAATAGTATCTCCAAACCACGGGGTTAGCCTCCAACCCATCTTTATTTATAGTCTAAAGCCTAAAACCCGGGCTTATCTTAAACCCACGAGTTCTAATCCAATTCCAATAAATAAGAGACCTGAAATCCTTCCTAACATAGGTTTTCCAAAATTCTAAGTTTTCAACTCATCACGTGTCGAAGCCTATATGACCACACCTCCCGTAGCTTCTCCACGCATCATCCACCTTTGATCTCCACGTGCTCCAACATGAGCCTGGCCACCTCGTGACATTCTCGATCATCTGGACCTCAGATTTCCCCCTCCTAGCCTGGTCTTCCTCGTCACCGACTATGACCGTCTCTACGCCCAACCTGCACATGCAAAGATCAAAGAACGTTTTCCCGGCACAAGTTCTCTCCAACTTGACCAATATCAATCTACACACACACCACACACCTCAAGTAACAGTAAGCAACGTCATCAATTATTCATCAGAAATTTACCATTGTCAATTATTCATCACCAAAATATCCTAGACCAAGTTACACAATGTAACAATCTCCCTCTTGATGAATACACTGACAACACCTCAAGATAGCATCAAGAATTAGCTTTAAACAAATATAAGTGAAAAACTGAAGCTGAAAAAGTATTTTAAGCCACACATTCAAATCTCTTCAAAAACTCTCCCCCTCAACACAAGAGAAACAATTTTTGGCAAATTTCTCCAATTTCTCCAATATCTCTCCATTCTCTTCATCTATCCAACAATCTGCAGCAGGCTAGTTGAGACGATTGTGGTAGCGAAGAGTAAGTGCGATCCCTGGAGGTCGAGTGGAAAAGCCTTAAGGATGAGTGGCGCAATGTCGCGGGGATCGAGGGTGACGATGTGGTTGGCCTTGACAATGGCCGCACTGACTAGCACGCCAGGGGCTTGAGCGCGGCGGCATGTGTGTGAGCGAGTAGCTGGGCCCTCTGCACGAAGTGCTAGCATAACTGTGGGGCAGGGGACCTTATCCCAGAGTAGCTCACCGAAGAAGTCAATGATCTTGACGCCGACGTCAGCGTCACTCCTGTACAGGCACTCGCGAGAGGTGCACATGATAGAAGAAGACACCAGTGGCGTAGCCAGGATTTGTAGCTATGGTGGTCTGACCTGCGTCATATTTGCATATATTTAGCTATCATTTTACCCCATTATTTTTTCGCATTTTGGGACCATTTATCGTCATTTACATACTTTTTCCATATTTAATTGCTCAACTTGGACCATTTTACATTTTCTATATTTTTCTGCAGGACGGCGCGATCGAGGTGCATAAACGACAAATTTGGCATTTTTGGGTTGCTCCGTACAGTTGTGCGTGTCGTCACGGATGCGTAGGATCTATCCGCGATGAAATCGGAGTTTCCAAGGGCCAGAACAGAAGAAATCAATTGGGGGAAGGACCTAGTTGTAAACCCTAGAATTTACGAGGTCTAAATCGCAAATCGCCAAAATCCTCATCTCCTAAAAATCCCCAGCGCCGCCAGCAGAGAGAAATGAGCCCGGCTTTCCTCTTCTCCCCCTACCCCCTACTGCTTCTCTCCGCCCCCATTCATCTCGGCCTCTGGTCGCCGGCGAGGCCGGGCCGACTTGCCGGTGTGCCTTCCCAACGCCGCCCCCTTCTCTTCCTGCTCTTCCTTCACTGCCTCCCGCCAGCCGCATCCTTCCGTGCGCCGTCGCCCTCAACCGTGCGCCACCACCCGCATCACGCCACCGCCGCCGCTCCCCTTCTCCGCCTGCCAATCCACCGCCTCCTCTCGCCACCCGTGCGCCGCCCTTTTCCTTCCCCTCTTCTTTACTCTTCCACGGCCATCTCTGCTTCACCCGTGCGCCATCCACCAAATGCCACCACACCGCCGCCCTACTGCCGCCGCCTCCCTCTCATTTGCGCCACCGCGCACGGCTCCCTCGTCCCTCTCCTCTACGGCTCCACCGCCGGTCGCCATCCATCTGCTCCCTCCAGTGCTCCGCCCCTCCAGATCCCCTCTCCGGCCGCCTACATCGCCCGTCTCCTCTTCACCCGAGCGCCGCCCCTGCGCCATCACCGTCGGTCAACCGTACCACCAAGTGCCGGGACGCCGCGACTTCTCCACCCCTTCAGCGCCGCCGCCGACCGCCACCAACTCTTCACCACCGGCGAGCGCCGCTCCTCTGCTTCCTCTACGCCACCGCCAACAACTCAGCCTTCTGCTGCTTCGAGCCTCTCGGTTCATGCTCCAATCTTTCTTCCTTTCTCTACTTTCTCAATTACTGTTCTACCGAATTACTATTAGGGTTTTATATTTTAATTTCAATTGCACAATGGATGTTAACTTGTGAATTGTGATATGTGATGATGATCTGTGAGTGTTATCTATGAGGTATGCATGTGATTGTGCTCTGTTATTTTGCTCCAGATCTGGTTCCAGAATTGCTATATATTCCTGTTGACAGTAGTCTAATTCTTCAATCAGTCATGCATTTTGTTATCTGTGTTGATGTTAGTGATCTTTGTGTTAGTTAAATTAGATGTTAGTAATTTGCGTTAGTATGTGCTGGTGGAATGTGTGTGCGCTTCCTGTGTATCAATGTTCAGTTTATGTGTATGGTTGAGTTGCGCTATTTAGCTAGCCGGCGACCGTTCCCTTCCCCTTGCTGTCTCGATCCTCTCCCTTGCTTCTAGACTACCTTTTCTTTCCGCGGTCTGTCGACAGTTAGATTGTGCGAGTGTTTGTCGTAGTTTGTTGTGTCGTCGTGCGCCGTCGCCGTCTAGTTAGCTGTCGACCGTCTTCTTCCTCGCTCTCTCTCTACTCCCTCCCTGCTTCTAGACTCCCCCAGTGCTTCTCGACTTCCTCCTTCTGTCTCGCAGTCGGTAGTTAATTGGATCGTCGATCGGTAGTCATGTCATCGTTCTTGTAGTCGTTGTAGTGTGTGTGTGTTTCGTGTAGTCAGTCGTCGTGTCGTTTGTTCGGTCGTACGACGTCTATTCGTACGGTCGTTCGTCCCGTCGTCTTTCGTTGGTGTAGTCGCTCGTCGTTTTGTTCGTGCGGGTTAGAGTTCGTTCGTTTAGTAGTTTAGTTTTCTCCCCCGTTTCGTTTGACCTAGCTTTAGCTGAGCACCGGTAGCCTTAGTCTAGTCCCTGTGGAGAACACGACACTCGCCGCTATTTCAGTGGCAACCCGTGCACTTGCGGGTGTGCTATTTTTGCACGATCAAGTTGTCTAAAATTTATTTGACCGCTATAAATTTAACATGTCGGTACACAAGTATATGAATTACGAAATGCAATTAAGATAAAAAGGACATACAAACTTCATAAAATAGACGAATATAGCTTTCTTAACATAGAATTAAAATATTACATACCCATAGTAGTTGAAAAACAGTACGTCACTACTTCTTCTTCTTGTCAGGCCTGCGCCTTCTAATAGCCATGAAAGTGTTGATGATCTCTTCTTCACTCAATTGTAAGAAGATATCCCGCTCAATAAAAGTGACTAGACAATCATCCAGAAGGCTATCACCCATCTTATTTCTCAACTTATTCTTGATAAAGGTCATTGCAGAAAATATTCTTTCAACACTTGCAGTAGCCACCGGTAGAAGCAATACCAATTTGATAAGTAAATAGACCCAATGATAAACTTTATCCCTCTTTGTTTCAACAAGTTTTACTGAGAGGTCAACAAGATTGTTTAGGCCTTTGAACATTTCATCTTTTCTCATGTCATCAATAAAGGTTTCAAGTTGCAAGTCGAGTCTTAGCAAGTCAGAGCTTGAAAAATCATTAGGGTAAAATTCAGCAAGTCTATGTACCTTGTTTGCATCAAAAGAAGCGAAGGAATCCGCTGGATTCAAAGCAGCCATACAAGTAAGCAACTCCATATTTACCTCATCAAACCGACTGTCAAGCTCTTGACTAATTTTATCAATGACTCCAATATATACTTCTCTTTTGAAGTGATCATCATTTGTTTGGTTCTGAGCAAAACGTGCTGATCTTCCATACGTCACATAATTATGTTGCATTGCAGGAACCTGAATGCCATGTTTGTTGCAAAATATTGTAACCCTTTGAAGAAATGAAACCCACCCTTCAGACCTCATTTGCTGCATTTTACTCTTTGCCAAACTGACAAGTGACATTGCATTAAGAATATCTTGGTCTCTTCTTTGCAAACACTCAGACAATTCATTTGTGTGTCCAAGAATCTCAAGCATCAAATGAGCACTAAAAATAAAATCAAATGACTCAAGCACTCCAACTATAGTATGTATTTTTGGCCATTCACCCCTTTGTGATGTATCTTCTCCAAGAGCTATGAGTACATCACGAATTGTAGGATATATAGCAATCATGTTGACCACAGTTTTATAATGAGAGCCCCACCGAGTCTCACCAGGTCTAGGTAGCCCCATCTCTTGATTTAACCCACTTCCAGATTCTAGTATACCACACTCAAGTGCTTTCATGACATTGTCATATTGGTGATGTCGAAGCATGCCATGACGCTTACAAGAAACACCAACAATATTTAGCAAGAGTGATACTTGATCAAAAAACCACACACAATCATTATTTCCTTTGGTAACAGCAACAAGAACCAATTGGAGTTGATGTGCAAAACAGTGTACATAATAAGCAGAAGGTGATTCTTTCATGATCAAGGTTTTCAGCCCTTTAATCTCTCCTTTCATGTTACTAGCCCCATCGTAGCCTTGACCACGGATTTGAGTTATAGTCAAACCATGACTAACTAGTAAAGATTGAATTGCTTCCTTAAGTGATGAAGAAGTAGTATCATCTACATGAACAATTCCAAGAAACCGCTCACATGGCCTTCCTGATTTATCAACATAACGCAAGCAAAGGGCTAGTTGTTCTTTATGAGAGACATCACTAGACTCATCAGCTAAAATTGTATAGTGATCTTCACCAATTTCCTTAATGATTTGATCTCTAGTCTCCATAGCACAACATTGAATAATTTCTTTTTGTATGTCTGGGCTAGTCAATGTGCAATTACCTGGAGCATTCTTCAAAACAAACTTGTCTACCTCTTCATTATTTGCTGCAAGCCACTTCAAAAGTTCAATGAAGTTCCCTCTGTTGCTAGACTCTTCACTTTCATCATTCCCACGGAATGCCAATCCTTGCATCAAAAGAAACTTCAAACATCTAAGTGAATAAGTCAACCTGATCTTGTAGAGACGTCGCTCCTCATTATCCACCTTCACAATATTATCATCAATTGCTCCATGGGGAGTCATAAATAAGTTGTATCTTTCTTGAGCTGCGTTGTGAGCACTTGTTACACCACCCACATGTAAATCAAGTGCATCATTTCTATTCCAATTTCTCCAACCACCTTCAACAAATGCAGATTTCTTAGTTTTCTCCTTTGCAAACAAGTAGCACACAAAGCAAAATGCAGCTTCCTTCTTGATACTATATTCAATCCAAGGATATTTATAAAACCATATAGGATTGAATTGCCTATCCCTATTTCCGATTTTCCTACTTTCAAATTCATGTGCATAAGGTTGGAATGGGCCTTTAATAATATATGATCGTCGAACTGCATCTTGATCATTGACGGGATAATTTGCAATGGATTGCCTCTCCCCTGGATCAAGTGGAAGCCGACTGATATCATAAATCGGTTCTTTTTCAGCGATTGGAGGTGGACTTGGAGGCATTGGAGTTGGAGTCACATTTTCTTCAATCACTCTATCTTGATCCGATCCACCTTCTTGTTCTTCAATTTGCTCTTCTGGAACAGCTGCAGCCACGGAAGGAGATGGAGAAGAAGCCTTCTTCTTTGATGCATATTTCTGAAAAAGAGAGGCAATATCACCACTTCTCTTCATGTTTTAACAAATCTGCAAGAGAATTATATAAAGTTTCAATTTACCAAACCAATAATCTAATACTGAAAAAAAACAAATAATTGAGTCTTTGGCTTAGGCTTAGCAATTGAGTCTTCATCAGGATTTTGATCAGTACAAGTCCTTTAATTCCACCTCATCTATGAAACGCTTGAATCTTATCTTCCCTTGTTTCTTCTATTCAGATTAATGTTCTTCTTGTCTAATGCTAAATAAATTAAATCCGATCGCTGTGATTGAATGATCTCCAACTAAAAAATCCGATCCGAAGATTTCAAGTTTTCAACACCACGCCGTCGCCAAGCAAATTTGATGTACGTACCTGCTGCTGGCGCCTGGCTGCTGGGCTGCTGCTCGCGCCGATGCTCGATGCCGATCAGCCGATGGCCGCGCGCCCGCACCCGTGCTCGCCGTCGCTCGGTCGCTGCGTCGCAGCGTCGCCCGCCCGGCCCCCACGGCTGCTGGCTGCACCGCACGGTCGAAGAATACGAACGGGCGTCGGGCGCAGTCTGACGGCTGACGCGATCACGCGAATACGTACGCGCCTACGCGGCCATGCGATGATGCGAACTCTCGATCTCACGGCTCACACGAACAGGCGAACTCCAGCGGACTCTGGACTCCAGCGAATACGTACGCGGCCAAGCGATGATGCGGACTCTGGCTGGACTCAGAACTTTAGGCTTTCATCTTTAGTTGGACCGAGCGCAGGGTGGTCCGCGGCCCACAGGGACCACCCAGTAGCTCCGCCCCTGGAAGACACCACACCGCCATGTCGAGAACCCTGCTCATCATCTCTGTCGTGCTAGAGTTTGTAGATGGCACACCCTAATATAGGCCTCCGCCGTCGTGTCGAGTCACTGAAGAGATCGCTGCCGCCGCCATCGGATTAACACCGATGAGACCATGCCGCCACATCGAGTCGCCGGTCGCTATGGCCTCCAGATCTGCCAGCTACTGGTCACTGGTGCCCTCCCCTTACCGCCTGTCACGCAGTTGTTTAGCCTCTAGATCCGTGCACCACACGTTGCCTCCATCTTGTTGCTCATCGGTGGTGGTGTCGTCCAATCGGTGAGATGAGAGTAGTTGATGGTTGGTGACGAGAGAGAGATAGAGCAGGGGAATAGATGAGGATGAACCAATGGTTGAGAAAGAATAGTATTCATTTCTTTTTTTAATATTACATGTGTCCCATGTAAGAACAGGAAGAACACATCTATGTACATATGGGCCAAACCAATTTGTTTTTATTCTAGTGCTACGTGACTTTTGTCGTCAAGGATGCCATGTGAGCATCATATAGATGCCAAGTCAGAGCAAACTTAGGGTGGATTTTCTTTAGAGGTAGATCATACGGATTTGTTAGTTTGAGGCTGCAAGTTAGTTTGAGGTTGCAAGTCAGACAGATTTGTTAGTTCGAAGTTACAAGTCAGATGGTTTTGAAGTTCAAGGTTGATTTCTAGACCAACTCAATAGTTGAAGGTTGAAAAGTGGACTTGTTCCTATACAAATTGATAATATACTTAGGTCCCATTTGGAAATGGGAATAAATAGTTCAATTCTCGCAGTCCAAACATGGTCTTATAGGAATTTAGAAGTTGCATACCCAAGAGACAAACTATAAGGGCCTATTTGATTCACAGGATTTTAAAAACATAGGAATAGGAAAAAACACAAGAATGTGATAAGAATGCATATACCAGACAGTGGATTGAAAACACATAGAAATTTTGTAGGATTAAGTGTGTTTGATTCATAGGAAGGGAAAAACAAAGGAATTTTAGAGTGAATAGTAATCTTATTTGCTTTTAGTCAAATAGAACACTAATTTTCCCTTCACCCAGTCACTACCAGTGGGCCCACTAAAACCACACCACACTAATCTTATCCTCTCCCTTTCTCCGGTCCACGGATGCACCTCTTTTTGAAAGGAAAACAGTAGAAGAGACTCCTATGAAATTATATAACAAAAAATAAAAAGGTTACAATATGTACAATAGAGCTGAACTTTAAAGATTGTCTAGCCAATTACAAAGAGGTTCATGATCAGCGGCCTTAATTCTACACATGTGCATAATAACATCTTCCTTGAAGGAGCGCTTCCAATTCTACATGCTACCAGTAGAAGCATCAAAAGCAACCCCATTGCGTTGTTTCCAAATGTGCCAAGCCGCAATAATAAAAATCTTCATGAAACACGACAGGTTGGATGTGCATTTGGCGAGGAGGTTCATGCGCTCAATACTGGTATTCAGGTTCCAAGTAATCCCAAGGTATTGCCAACACTGGGAACTGAATGAGCAACCAAAGAATAGATGAAACGACGTCTCCTCCTCATTCCTGTCACACATAACATAGGTTGTTAAACCATCTATGTGATTTTTTTCCTTTTTAAAAGATCACAAGTATTAAGTCTATCCATGAATAAGAGCCAGGCAAAGACTTTAAGCTTCATGGTGCATTTACTTTTCCTGATGAGCATAAATCCTGGGGAATTATGGAGAGAACCATATTGCTATGTGTAGTATCACCTCGAAGAATAACATCCATGACCCCAAATATAAGTCCAAGAGTCATGGCCGCCACTCTGCTAAATCAGGCTTAACTGAGTCTGAAACTCTTCATATTCATGAAAGGCCTCCACAGAGAGAGGTAATTGAAATTGAACCAACGGATCTAAATGAGCAAGAAAATCATGGACAGAAACATCTGATACTTTAGCAAAGGAAAAAAGTAAAGGGAATTGATGATAGAGCAAGTGATCCTCCCAACAATCCTTTCAAAATAGGATATCATGACCATTACCAAGACAACCCATAGAAATACCTCTGAATTAGGTGATAAACATCATAAGATCACGCCACCAGAAAAAACCACAAACCCTAGCAACTTGAGGTAATGAGACATAGTACGCGGAACGGATCAAGTGAACCCAAGGAATATCAAGCCGACCATAGAATTTATGAAGGTGCTTGATGAGAAGAGCTTCATTCTATAGTCTTAAGTTTAAAACTCCCAAGCCTCCACACCGTTTAGGGCGACATACTTTGTCCCATGCCACGAGGGAATGACATGAACAAATAGATCCCGAGACCCTCTTTAGAGACAATGTCGTCATGCACGATCTAAATGAGCAATGGCGTTTTGTGGAAACTTAAGCAAACACATATAATAGATCGGTTGCAAAGAGAGAACATCATTAACCACTGTTAAGCGGCCACCATAGGATAAGAAAGCTGTAGTACTTGACAGTCGTTGTTCCACATGATCAACTAAAGGAGAGAAGTCCTTTACAGAAGGACAAGCAGTTCCCAAGGGTAAATCCAGGTAGGTGAAAGGCATAGATCCCACCTAGTAACCAAATAATCGAGCCAAGTGCTCCGTCTTATCTGCATTGATGTTGATGGGAATCATTTGTGACTTATGATAGTTAACTCGTAAGCCCATAGAAGCTAAGAAAGTAGATAAAAGACCTTTCAAGCAATGCAACTGACGACCACGCGCTGGCATGATTAGCAAAGTATCATCCACGTATTGAATGATTGGATAATCAAGATTAGCCAAATTAGGAATGGGATCCATAAGAACTCCTCTATTTGCAGCTTCATTGACAATTGTCTACAAAAGATTAGCACCAATCACAAACAACAGCGGAGACAAAGGATCCCCTTGACGAACCCCGCGTTTACATTGAAAGATTTTCCCTGGCACCCCATTCAAAAGGATAGAAGAGTAATTTGTGTCCAAGATATGAGTAATCCAGGAAATCCAATTGTCCAGAAAACCTTTACTATGCATAAATGCTAAAATAGCAGAATGTTCAATGGCATCAAAAGCTTTTCCAAAATCTAGCTCAAGAATAATAATCTCATGCTTGCTTTGTTGGCATTGATGTATGTATTCAAAAGCCCAAGTAAGACAATCTTGAATTGTCTGACCCCTCAGGAATCCATATTGGTTCTTGTGGACTAATTGCAGGATAACCTTTTAAAGCCTGTTTGCTAATAGTTTTGTTAATGGCTTAAGAACTGAGTTGAGGAGAGAGATTGGTCTGAAGTCATTAACCGTTTCTAGAACATGTTTCTTAGGGACTAGAGTAATAAACAAACCATTAATACTTCTGATACTGACTTTACCACGAAAGAAATCCTCATAGAGTGAATACAAATTATCGATGATGTCCCAGCACGTCTTGTGAAGAAACCATTAAAACCATCTGGACCTGGTGCATTATCAAAGGGGAGAAGGTTGACTGTGTCATCAATTTCTTGTCACATCCAGAGTACACCTGAACAATCTAAGGATGGCCCTACAGGTGAAAGAAGCTGCAAATCAAAAAGCATGGTAGGGGAGGAAGACACTCCCATACTTTCTTTGAAAGCCATTCGTAATGCCTTAGCTTTTGCCTCATGCGAATAAATGTAGGATCCATCAGTAGATAGCAAGAAAGGAATATTATTACAACGAAAACACTCCGTAGCCTGATGAGGACACGACCCCTATGGATACAACCATATTTGCTATGCTTGTTGTTCCAATTACAAGAGCTCCTAGCATCACTTAAATTATAAGGTGAGCTCATTTCAAAAAGGTTTTACTTTGTGTGATAAAGAACGTATGATATTACATAATGAGAGTTTGTTGCGTTTGTTATTATGTACCGAGATTTATGATGAAGATCATGCAATACGTGAGGCTACACATATGCTAAAACCGAGGACGGTTTTTTATCAAGAAGGGGAGGATGATGTGACCACGCTACAAACACATACGACAATCGCGCCCAATATCAAGATTGAACTAAAGGTGAATTCGTTTCTTCAGCCTTCATATGTTACTGAGAATAGACCGCTACCTAATGCAAGTGATTTAATTATGCTTAGGAATTTGGGAAAGGGTGAAGGAAAGGGACATGGAGTCCTGGACATGCATGGAAGGAATAATGGAGGTCACCACGTCACTTTGGGACCAAGTCAAGCACGAATTCGAGTTGGACACGTTTTGGAATCAGACTCGGACTGTTGTAATGGTGCAAGTTTAAACGGACGTAACTTTCTCATACAGACTCCGTTTAGGACGTTCTTGGACTTGCTGGAAAGCTTATCAAGTCTACTTTCTAAAGGATTCAACCCCATCTTAAAATTATATCCGAGACAGCCGCAATCATCAAAACAATCCATGTTGGTTTTTGAGTCCGAGTCAAAAGGGTGCTGCGCCACCACCAATTGGGCCCATGGGCCTTGTAACCCTAGAGCATGCACTTTGGACGCCCCTCCTGGTTGTTCTCCCTATAAAGGAGCCGCCGCCTCCCTTGTTAGGACTGGGATTTTGTTGAGTTTAGGTTTAGCTATTATGCAAACTTCTGTTCTTCAGTTGTGTCGGACGACCACCTGTCAAGACAGCCTTCGGAATCCCACCTTTTGATCTTCATATCAATATTTGCAATTTCAGATTGCTTGTTATCTTGTTCTTGCGTGTTCTTCGGTTGCATGCAGGAATAGACCTTCGTGGTCAGGTCAACCGCGTTCTTGGCACGGTTGATAACAACTTGGAGTGTGGTTCAGCGATTGCTAAGGCGCAAGCGACGTCGTTCGGTTGTAGTCGGATCGCAAGGGTCGCCTCCGCCAAAATCGATAGTTATCATCCTATCGGAAGATCGGACCCCATCGCCTCATCATAGCCATTGCATGAAAGTGTTTGGTATTTTCATCTCCAAGCTTGGCCCAACGATTGGTACAACGCTTCTTCCAATAAATCTGTTGATATTTCAACAGCCGAAGCAGGTGATGCTTGATGATTGTCCGAAAATTGTGTTTCTCACGAAAGAGAATTTTGTGCTCTTCCAACGAGTCTAAAAAAAGGATCACCACATTACAATCATGAACAAGGGTGTTAAGTTGATGAAAACTTTTGCTCCAAATTTGAAGTCTGAGGCGAAGTCATTTGAAGCCAACCAAAACCTTAATAGCACTATTTCGAGAATGTGCTGGCAAATCCCAATAGAATTTGACAATGTACAAAAACCTGGGTGATTTGCCCAAAAGTTTTCAAATCGAAATACTGAGGCATTTGGAATCGATGTACCGATTTGGACTACACATGGGACATGATTAGAAACATTCTTAGACGATACTGTGACAGCTGTGTTAGGATAAGCCAAAGTCCATTCATTTGTCGTAAAGAACCAGTCCAATTGTTCATGCAATGGATTCTCTCAGTGGCGGACCTAGAGAATTTGACGAGCCTGGGCGAAGAACAGAGTCTGGGCCTTTGGAGATTGGGAGCTCCGCTGCCGCCGAGCGACGCCTCGCTTCCGTCGTCGCGCATTTACTAGCGCTACTACGTTATGTCCCCGTGCTCCTGTAATTCACGGCAGCAGCTTGGAGAATACTACCTCTTCGTTTCAATGTCATTTAAAAGACCACGGGAGTAACAATAAAACACAAGTTTAGAATACTACAAAAGCAATCTACAGTTCGAAATGTTAGCTGTAAACTAAGCAGGTGGGAGTCGGTATGGATGGTAGCATACTAGTATGACTCAAAGTCGAAACAGGAAAAGCTAACAAACTGGAAATAAATCATATAAATAAACAATAAAGGCAATAAAACTCTATTATGGTTTAGAAATCAATGATACATGGTACAATTAATAGCGTCAAAGTAACCAAGTTTCCCTGAGAAAATTACTTGGGTTTTGGCTCAACATCACTGGAGTAGTCATTAGCTTAGTGGCTTAATGAGGTGCTTAGTTAAAAAATTTCGATAATTTTAGAGCATTCACAATTCAAATGTACACACAGCAAGTATGATAGAAAAACCTTCTTGTATTTTATGTCCAAAGCAAACTTATGTGATTATCAACCGTAAGAACAATTACGTCAAATAAGCATTACCTCTCGTGTTCAAAGATACATGACCAAGGAGACACTGAGGTGTTGTTTAAGTGCCGGAGATGAGCCCGGGCAAGGGCCCAGGGTCGCCGAGCCCTGGGTCCGCCCATGGATTCTCTTGCATGTTACTCCAAGTAAATGAGCGCCCTTTTAAAGGTAGCTCAACAAGTCCCAGTTGACTAATAATAGTATTGAAGATTTAGGCCCCGTTTGGCACAGCTCAGCTTCACTAGTGAAACTGTTTTTTTTTTCAGCTTCACGAGCAGCTTCACCGGTGAAGCTAAAACTATTTTGGAAAACTGTTTGGCAAAACAGCTTCACCAACAGCTTCATGCATGGCTAAAAGAGGGCAATTGTCCAAGATGCCCCTGTCTACCTGACTTGTTCTAACATTTGGAGTTGTATGTTTGTATATGGTCATATGAATTAAAAAATAATATATTTGAATGAGTATGAATTAAAAAATTAAAATTAAAAAATTAAAATCATTAGAGAAGTGCGAACGGTAGAGAAGTGCGAACGGGAAGAGAGGAAACAGGCGTGGGGACCCAGTGGCAAAGTGCTGTAATTTCTGTCAACTACAAGGGCAGTGGGTTCCTAGAACTGCGAGCCTGAGGGAGAGAGCTGTGAAAAGCTACTATTTTCAGCTTCACCCCACCCTATTCCCTTGTGAGAGCATGATTTAAGGAGCTTCATGTATGAAGCCGTTTGCAAAAAGGGTGTTTGGCAAAAAATAACTCACAACAACTCATAAAGCTGTTGATGAAGCTGTGCCAAACAGGGCCTTAAATATCATTCATATCCCCTCCTGGTTTATTCCTGTTCTAGACAGAACGAATGATGTTAAAGTCCCCTAAGACCAACCATCTTTGATTAACAGGAATGTGCAGATTAAGTAACCAATCCACAAACTCGTCCCGAGGCTCACCAGTACAAGGACCACAAACATTTAACAAGGTCCACGAATCAGAATTAGCAGTGGTGTGAAACTAAATAATCTGAGCATAAGAAGAGCTAAAAATTTCATTGCCAGAAAAGACCGAACTATTCCAAAGCACCATGATTCTCCCAAAGGCTCCAACCGAGGGATAAAAACTATATTTATCAAAACGTTTAGGAGCAAATTGTCTGATATATGAATGGTCAAAGGTGTCTCTTTTGGATTCCTGAAGACAGACTACAGAGCGGCTGCTCTCGCTGATTTTATTTCTAAGAGAGCGTCACTTTTTAGGCGAATTAATACCCCCCGACATTCCAGCACAAAATGTTCCAATTACGAAAATGTTTTGCCGAACTCATTGGAAAGATTAGTAAGAGATATGAAGACAGATATGCGAAGCATATTGAGAATCCAACGATAAAGAGAAGTGCAGCACGATTAGGGCCAGTAATATGAAGAAAGAAAGCAAAAGAGCCCCTTCCATATTACAAAACAACCAGTAGAAGAAAAGAAAAAGGGAGACATCTCGACTCTAATCAAGGCATATTTTTCGGTGACGCATCATCAGTCTGAGAACTAGAAGCCATAAGAGAATCCGTGTTCATCTCCTTAGGAGGGACTTTACAAAGCTGATTACCCCAGGTCTGCATCAGACTAATTGGCAGCCTATTTGGGACATGGGACAAAGGAGATGACGGAGGGGCTGACGCCATGGCCTGCTCTTGTAACTGGGACAGGGAGAGAGCAGCAACACCAAAACTCAAATCTGCAGAAGATCCAACAACTTCCGAATGGTGTAGAGGGCTGGGGTTACTTTGGAGGTAACTCGTCAAGTGTCAAAAAGTGAACATGCTGGAAACAATCTGAAGGTTCATTAATTCGAGGACTTTGATGCAGTTCCCTGACAGAAATAGGAGTACGAGCTTTACGACTGCGCCTAGGCTTAGGGGGCAAAGGCTGGAGCTGAGATTTAGACAAAGGAGTCGTGCCCTCGAGCTTTCCAATTCCTCAATTCAAACCGCCGAACAGGGCAAAGCCACTGGTATAAAAGAACAATCCTAGAAACCTGGCATAAAAGAGTCCCCAAACTCTAATCGTCTAGTGTTCTTCACAGGGAGCATTCAGAGACCACTGGCTCGAGGAACTGAGAGAAAACAGACCAGGCAGCAGAACCAAAGGCAATGCACCAAGACCGTTTAGTACGAAGTCCAGTGAAATCAGCACTTAATATTGGCCATCTCTGCAAAGGGACAGGCCAACTTACTACACGTGGTCAAAGTAACTCTAATAAGGAGAACAGAACACGCTGTAATTGAGCTTGATCAAAGAAGCCACTTTGGCCCATAGGGACCAATGCAGATGAGATCAACCTCACATGAAAAGTACTCTGAGAATTCAAAGAACCTGTCAACTCCACCACAGACCCAGACGATGAATCCCTAGAATTGAGGGCCAAAGACATGGACATTAGATCTGCTGGCCTAAGGGCATCTGTAGTGTATGAAAAGAGGAGGTCTTAAGCCACCTTAAGGTCAACCTTATACATTACAGGGGTGACCTTAAGCAGACCTTAAGCAAAAAAAGCTTAAGGCTGGTCCTCAAGCTAAAGACCTGGCCATAAGCATTAAAATACAATTTTTCTTTATCTGCCAAGTGGGACCGTCTTAAGACCTCTTGGGTTATATACACTATAGAGTTGGTATTAAGGTTTAGATGGGACCTACCTTAAGACCCTTTGGGTTATATACACTACAGATGTCCTAATCCAACGTTGAGCAGCAAGTGATCCCATCCACCTTGTTGTTGCTGCGGTTCCTAAGCCTCCCATTGATCAGGAACCTCACCCACATCATCAACCATAGGAGCCACATCAAGGTTGACTTCCATGTTATTCAAAGGCAAATCCTCATCCGTTGGGCCAACATCAGGAAAATTAGAATTTAAGATAAAGACCGCGACCGTCACTCCCCCATCCCGCTAATAGCAGCACTTTTCTTGAGGACTAATTTGCGAGGCACCGACTCAAGGCTTAGATAAACAACTTTGACTAGAACACGCCCCCTAATTCGATCACCAGATTGCTAGTCCAAAATCCTCCCAAAAGATGAAACTTCGTGAGCAATGAAGTGCTGATTCAAGTAGTCTAGAGGGAATCCTAACATCATGATCCAACCAATGCAAGTGAAAGAAGCACTTCTCCAATTAACAGCCTCATTGTGTCTAGTGAATCTAAGCTCATGATTGTCATCTAATAAGTGCAGATTGCCAAAAATAAGCACGTCCCTTTGAATTGTTAAACTTAATTGAAAGATGCCAACACCAAGAGGATGGGGCGAGCACCTTACCACATTCAACTCTAGGTTTCCTTGAATAAAGTCCCTAATATCAAGAACTGACTGCTGAATCTCATCTTCCGGCGGTGGTAGTTGAAGCACTGCTATTGCAAATCTTCATGGCGTTCCGACGGCGTATCTTGAAAAACCAGGTCAGCCCGGGGAGACGAAGATGACCACCATCTTCAATCTGGAGCTCCACCGGAATGACACGGTCAGGGTTCAACACATCGAAGGCTGCCATTGCCAATTGAGATTGAGGTGCTACGAACTTGTTGGCGGTTATGTGTTTCGGAAGAATGAGAGATGGTAGTGAAGAGGGAGGCGAAGAGTCAAGAACATGGGAGACCCCACCAATAATGCGTTGGGACTGTAAACGGTGCCCGCTCGACTTAGAGCAAGTCTTATAATACAGCCTTCAGCTGACTGTATGGATATTTACAGCCCACTTATCAACTTACTCATATAGTAGTTACAGCCAGCTGAAGGCTGTATGATCTACCCCTTCCTCTCACAAAGTTTCTTGGTTCTTGTGCTTCAGCTGGCTGTAAGTTTACAGCCCACCTCTCTTCTCTCTCCTCCTCTCTCTCCTCCACCTCAGCATACAGCCAGTTACGGGCCAACCTAGAAGAAAGCTTGTGCACAGGACGCCAGAATTGCTTACTAGACTTATCAAAAAAAAAAAAAGAAGAGCTTACTAGAGATTCGGCGAGACAAGCAAGAAGAGATCTTATTAGCATAATTAAAGCAAAAATGGCAGCGGATGGGATTTGTATAGTTAGCAGAAATGTGTCAATCCTGTAAACAACGCCCGCAATGATGGGGCGTAGAATCCGGAGCGGTGCCAAATTTGAAATTTGGAGGAACAACACTCAGGACGAGTAACCTCAATGGAGGATTGAGGAAGATGCTGAGCAGGAGGAAGGGAGAAAGGAACGATTCCCCAGAACTCCGCTGATGAAGGTCATGGTTTAGTCTCAAAAACACCGAACTTTCTTTGATCGGAGCAGAATTGTCAATAAACTTGATAGAATGTTTCTCAGAGAAAGAGACCTTTTTTGGAACTCTACTAGGATCCAAACAACGGGAAGACTTTTTGAATGAGACCGGAGTCCACTCATTTTCATGTTCCCGTAACCATAGCTGATACTCTTAGCTGGAAGTGAACTGAGAATTGCTTAGCAGTGCATTTCCGCAAAGAGTACACCATCAAACCCACAGCTTTTGAAGCCACCAAAAAACAAAAACCATAAGTGCTTTCTTGACTTGAAAATTTGAAGTTTGACCTCCCAAATAGCATTGCAAAACCTCACCAACAGCTTCTTATGCAAACGAAAAGTGAAGCGGGAAAAGTGGCTAAAAAGTAGAAAACCCTTGTCCAAAGCAGCGAAGGAATGAACTGAAGAACCATACCTTCCAATAACGCACTCCTCAAAAGCCTTCCCCAGGGAAGGGATGCAATCTCGAGAGAGATTCTTAGTGGCCATTTAGAAAGAAGAATGCCAACGAGCATCTGTTTATTCTATTGCCCATTTCCACACCTTCCCATGGATGCACCTCTCAATCGGGGCAAACTCGATTTGAATGGCAACGGATCGAGGCAAGGTGGCGCTAGATCGAGGCGTGTGGCATTGGACGTCGACGGATCGAGCCAGACGGCGCTGGATAGGGGTGGATCAAGGTAGGCGATGCCATTGAAGCTCGAGCGTCGGCAGCAGCGATGGAACCTTGAGTGGTAGCGGTGACAGCAGAAGCTCGAGTAGTGGCGCCGTGGTAGCTCGAGCGGTGGCGGCGACACCGTGGCAGCTCAAGCGGCAATCGCAAAAGCTCAAGCAGCGGTGGCAGCATGGTAGCTCGAGCTTCAACTCTGGTGATGGTAGCGACGGTGAATCCCTCCTGTTGTCCCCCCTAGCTCTCATGCACGCACGAGCTCATAGGAAATTTTCCATCCAGTGGATTCCTACGAAATTCCTATGTTTTTTCCTATGAAATTCCTATGTTTTCAAGGGGAGGAAATAGTAATCCTATGGAATTTGGTTGAGTGATTCCTACGAATCAAATGCCTCCAGTATCTTGTGAATCGAAGAGGCCTAAGTCCATTCTCAGTGGAGAGTTTCATTGTGTTGTTTCCAAGACTGCCACATCACGTAAAATGAAATGAAACATGGATAAAACATCCATCCTCAATGCATAGTTTCATTCTATTGTTTCATAGACATTTAATTTCATGACTCATATAGAGTTGATAATCGTGCCAAGAGAGTTTCATCTAGATAAAACTCACTTCTTCTCTCTTCTTAAAAATGTTGTCATATCATCAAAAATGCCTATGTGGCAGCCTATTAAATGCAGATGAAACTCCCACTGAGACTGGCCTAACCGTACTAAGGGCAGTCCCAGTGCTCCACGTAGGATAGTGTCTATGGCATTAATTAGATTGTCATGTAGGAGTTTTAGATGATGTGGCGCTATATTAAATAAGAGAGAGAAGAAAAAGAGGAAGAAACTAGGTCTCATGCAAGACCTAGTTTCTATGAGAAAACCAATGCAATAGATACTACCAAATCTTGCATTGGAGAGATGGTATCTTCATGATAGATGGAGAAAAATTATGATTGATGGAAAGGAGAGAGAGATTTTGATGCTTAATTAATTGCTTGGGTTATAAATAGACATAGTGCATTAGAGACAATAGTGTCTAAAGTAGTGTCTATATGATATAGCATAGGTAGAAACTACTTAAGTGGTTTCTGCACTAGGACTGCCTTAAGTTGCTATTTGCGGCGTCAAATGTACCGTGTTGCACAGATAACTCACAATTATGTTGTTTTCTCCCGGGAGGATATCCAGTAGGAATTAGCCTTAAACAAGGAAACAGAACTTAAATAGTAAGCCACTAGATTAAATTTGAATGGTGCGGATCCACATAACTACATATCACTGTAAGGTGGAGGGGTATATTTGCAAAGTAAAATAATTCAAGGGGTCTTATGAAAAGTGTAGTGGTTGATCCAACCTATCTTCAATCCAATATTATGGTCATATTATATATCTTTGTTTAAGATCGCTTCTCATGTGATATGTTCCCGATTTGTATATTATACTTTGCAATATCACGAACGCTTGAAGTTTAGAAATACAGTATAGACCTAATCGGGTACTAAAAATATAGATGTGCAGGAAATGAATTGGTAAAATTGCACAGTTAGTAAGTTAGGGCTTGATTGGACAATTCTTAGTAACAAAGGCTAGACTAGTGTGATGATTGAGGGGCTTCAATCAACAAAGCTGAAAAATAAAGGGGTCGATTGTATGTAGTAATTGTAGCAATGGTTGTGCAGCGCAAGATCATGGCTTTAGGATTTGCTAATGCACACCAATCTGATGTGATGCATACATATACATCAGTATAGGTGGTGATCGGTTCGGCTGAAAAGTTCGTGGTTTATGGCTGAAAACACTGTAGCTGGCTGAAAAAAGCACTGTAGCTGACAGAGGCTTATTTAGCATAATTAAATTTAAAAAAATTTAAAAATATAAAAAATATGTTAGCCCATTACGTATAATACAAATAAATACGGAAAAAAGAACCGGCAAAAAAGTTCAACAAAAAGCCAAAAGTTCAGAAAAAGACGAAACTTATGAATAGTGAAAAATAAGCCCGAAGTCAGAAGCCGAAGCCGAGTTGATCAGGGACTATAGATTACTTATAGTCCTTTTTTTTTTAAAGACTTATAGTCGATCGAGCACAGTAAAGAATGCAAGAAAGTAATTAAAATATTGAAGAACATAAAGAAAAAAAAACAAAATGCGGGAAGAGAAGAAACCCAAAAGGATATATTGAACTAAACAAACTAAGACATACATGATAATGATGATACTACATGGTACATCATTCGGAAATCAGACTACTTAGGGTTCATTTCTAGCAAGCTAGTTGGAGTCAGGGTTGGCGCCGTTGGGCACCTGATGCTTGCTCACGTTCACGAACATGGAGCTGCTGCTGCTTCTCTCAAAGCTCCGCGGATGCGCGGTCACCTCCCCCCTCACCTTTTTCACCACAACTGACTGCGGCTCCACGGGCACCTGAAGATGGCGCCGGCCAGCCACCGCCGTCGCGTCGACGGCGTATACAGAACAACAGCTGAGCAGGAATGGGATCTCCAGGATGAAGAGCAGGAGGAGGAGGCCACAGAGCAGTTGATCATCTCTTGCCATGCATGCAAGAAATGAACTGGACCAATGTCCATGGAACACCAGATCAGACCACGGAACAGAGAGAGAGAGAGAGAGAGAGAGAGAGAGCAAGCGAGCTCTTGCTCAAGACTAGTGAAAGGAGAGCTTAAAAAGGATCTTGCAAAGTGTGAAATGGGGAAGAATATGGAAAAGCCGAAGCTTCGGACTTTACAGGCGAGCATGGAGGTGGACATAAACGAACAGGAAAACCAGACAAATTATTAATGAAGGCAACTGCACGTATACTAGCTGTTTCCGGATGATGAAGCATGAATGGGCTGGTTCGTTTGGTTGTTAGGGCTCATAAATTTGAGCACTCGAGTGCCCCGGCTCTAACTTATTACTTTGTGTTTTTTAGTTAAAATTGTATCATGACGGTTGTTAGTTTTTCTAGAAAAAATTAAGAAAATTTTAAAAAACCTATTATATCATCATAAACAATATAAAAAAATAAAGACAAAAAACTAAAATAAATTAAAATTAGAAACTAATATGTTTCAAATAATTTCTAGTTTAAATAAATTAAAAACAAATAAACATAAGGTAAAATTATTTAAAACGGAACTGTGTTTGCATGTATGTGTGCGCCCCCTCACTCTCTGCACCAGCACGTTAGCTAGCTAGTCTCATGAGTGTGACAGAAAGGCCGCTCCCTTTAATTTACTTTTGTGGAGAGTTGACACTCTGAACAATTGTACAGAATCGGGTACTGTGTACCGTGTACGAGTGATGATGTATGGCCTGCAGCTGGCAATTTTTTAAAATAATATATTTATTTATCAATAATACATTAATATATAACCACCTAACAAATATCAGAAATAACCTATGTCGCTATTTTGAATGGTGATAACACTCTGTTGCTATTTAAAATGGAGACAATCCTATATAGAGTCATTTGTAGTAGTATGCAGACCTCTGTCGTCAAATGAATTGATGACAGAGGTTGTGTCGTTAATTCAATTAGCGACAGAGACTATCATCAACTAAAGGCGTCGCCAATTGTAATGGCGACACAAGCCTTATCGTCAATTGAAATGGCGATAGAGGTTTTGTCGCCAATTAAAATGGTGACAAAGTTATTTTTGAATTTTAAATAATACATTTTTTCTAAATAAAAATGTATTATTTATGAATAATTCTTCTTTTTTACTTTAGTAGTTTTGAAATAATAGCTGACGATTAAACAGAGATTTGACTAGTGTGTCTCAGGTTGCATTAATTAATTTTGTTTAAATAAACAATTTAAAGCCCGGCATAACACTCCATAATGAAGTTGCGAATTACACGATGTGTAGGATTTGGTTAGGTGTATATGTTTGCCTCACTACTCCTATAATACAAATGACAATATACACGAACCGTTAACCCAAACTACATGTAAGATACATTTGCATCTTGTGAATATAAACAACATGGTGGTTGTAGATGTAATAGGGCTTGTGGGCGAATGCCCCTAAGCAAGAAATGAAACGCCTTAGGGCACCCACATTGAGTGGTGGTCCTTAGGGTGGCGTGGACATGGTTGATTGTCGCGGTAGTGGTAGACGCAATTGCAGTTTAGTGTTGGCGCAACAGCAGTACGGGCGGTAGTCGCTGCCGAGGTGGACTACCTCCTCGTTGTTCCTCTCTCTGATTCTCTGCCTACGAAGCTTGTCATTGTTGATCCTCTCAGTCTGGTGCTTCTTCCGTAACTTATCTAGGCAAATGTGTAGAGTATGGATGTAAATCTAGGCAGATATTAGATACGATTGATCCACCCACTCGGTGAATTTGCTATACATGGTATGCAAGGAAGACAGGGTGATTACAAGCGATGCATGCGTGGAAGTATAGATAGGAAATGAACTACTTACCATGAGCAGATGACAGTGAAAGAATCGATGTCCTGGGTTCCCCACATTGTCGGAAACATAGACCTCAACATCACGTTTATGCTTGCATTGCGGCAAAAGCTTGGAGATGTGTGGGTAGTCACTAAAGGGATTTCTAGGGGTGTAGGACTCCCTAGTTTCGAGCGGTAGATCAGTGCTTGGGGGTCGAGGTCTAGGCGATCATCGATGTGCGTGTCTTTCAGATAAGGGTTATGGCCTCAGGACCCAGTCCGTTGAAAGCATCTAGGCCCCTAAAAATGGTTTTGGTAATTTATGAATTTATGTGAATATGGGACTAATTTGTTTAATGAGTGTTTAAAAGGTTAAGTCCTCAAATAACAAGAAGCATGCCAAGGATCAAATGTGAAGATCAAAAATGGCTCAAGACAAAGGTATACTTAGAATAGAATCCTCTCTTTTATTTTTACCGGTTTTACGAGAAAAGGTGGAAGACCGGATTATATGTTAAATGTCGTACCATAAAGAGGGATCATGTCAAATAGCTTGATAGCATAATTATTGTGCCATTGGGATCAAACTAGGATCATGCATTTATTAAAAATATGATTTAATAGCCAAATCTGTGCTCTGTCTGGAAGAGCGGAAGTACCGCAGTTTTTGACGTCAAAACTACCGCAGTGCGGAAGTTCCGCAATCAAGAACGGTACTTTCGGCACGCGGAAGCTCTGATTTCCGAGCGGAGCCTTTTTTCCAGAGAGCACCCTCCGGGTGAGTTTTGAGTTTTTGTGGGATCGGAAGTACCGATGGTTTAACGCCGGAACTACCGTTGGAAGCGTTAGTTCCGCTGTATGGAGCGGTACTTCCGGAGCCCGGAAGCTCCGGAGGCAAGGGCGGAACCTTTTTCCGGAGAGCACCAAGTTTGGTTCCGGCCCAAGCGGAACTACCGTGTCGACTTTGCGGAACTACCGCAGAGCGGAAGTACCGGATTTTATAACGGTGGTAGTACTGCACTAACTTTCAAACGGCTAGTTCAGAGCCTCTGACATAGCCGTTCTGCCGCGCCAGAGCTGGAGCGGAACTACCGGCCATTGGCCTGCGGTAGTTCCGCTCGCCCTGAATTTTCTGGAATTTATTTCAAACGGCTAGTTTTGGTTGGCGGGGGGTATAAATACCCGTACCACTGCTCAAGGATTGATGTAAAAGACCCCATTGAACATCTTTGAGCATTGAGCATTCATTCCACACCTCTTTCTCTCTTTGCGCATTCAATTGAGGTGCTTGGAGCAAAAAGTGCATGTGTATTCAATAGTTGATCCATTTGGCGCTTATTTGCAATCAAGTGAAACCCTTGGTCTATTACTCTTGCTGTTTGCCGGCACCTAGACGATTGGGCGAGGGTTGATCGGTGATCTTATCAAGAAGCTTGTGAGAAAGCCCGGTGTTCTTGTGAAGGTTGGAGCTCACCTACCCAGAGCGGGGAAGAGTTACCACTAGTGGATTCGAGGTGCTTCGGCTTAATTCGTGGAGCCGGTCCAATTCATTTGGGCTAACCTCAACGTGGATTAGGGGAACCGGCAAGTTTTCGAATACCACAGTAAAACATCGAGTGTGTTTATTTCTCTCATACTTTCATCTAGATCTTATTTATTAGTATTGTTGTGATCATTTGCTTGATATAGAGCTAGTGTTGATACTCTACTTGACTAGAATTGTGTAGGTTTTAAGTGCTTCACATTCTTGCTAAATTGAAATTGTAGAGAATTATTTAAAAGGCAAGAAAATTTAAAATCTCCTATTCACCCTCTTCTAGTCGGTTATCCTTGATCCTACATCCGTGCCCATTGCCCCCCTCCCTGATGCCTTGAGCTACCTACCTTGTTCACTATGTTATGGTTGGAGGAGTGTGTTGGAAATATGTGGGTTCTTTGTGTGGGACTATTTATATGCCCTCTCGATGTGGACGATGGACTTGAGGTATGTCGATTGTGTGGTGTGCTAGGTGTGGTATTTTCAGTTTGAAAAGTTGGTGGCAGTGTGTTGTCACCTTGGTCTGAAAGTGTTGTCACTTCGGGCTGAAAAAGGTGGTGGTAGTCGGCTGTCACCTCAATTTGAAACAGGGTTTATCAGAGTGTTGTCACTTTGAGTTGGAAAAAGAGATGGTATGGTGTTATCATTTTTAAAAGAAAGGCTATGGACTCGCCTTGTTATAATGCATGTTGTTACCATGGCCCCTTCGTCATGCTATTTGAGAAGGGTCGCTATGTCATAATCATAGCACAAACATGTAATAGAACAACTTAACAAATAAACCATAACAAAGAGGATCATAACACGTGAATATGATAGCAAGTGGCAAATAGATAGCAACTTATTACAAGGACCAACTAACTATAGGGAACCTACATGTGGTTCCTCCTAGGTGCTACCCCACAAGTGGCGTAGCCCTGGGCCGGCGCTTTGCATGACCTGACAGGTAGGTCCATTGGTCTGCTGCATGTTGTGACCTAGGCGAGCAAGTAGCCGATGCAGGAGTCACAACATCCTATCAAGTCGGCTGGCTTGATGTAGGCACATCAGAGAGCTGCAAACCCCTAGGACATGGGTGGCCTCATCCTAAGGGGGCTCAACCAACCAGTCCACTATGACGTTGTCGTCGTTTGAGTGTGGCCCGTGGCCTATCGTGTCATCGTCCGCTCATGTCCCGTGGGAGAACGTGTCCTCCATGTAGTCCTTAAGATGATGTTGGCCTACAAGAAAGATAGGATACAATTAAAATATATTCCCAAAGTCGAGCATATTAAATGAGGAGGGGATAATATACCTGAGTACATTGGGTGTACTGAGCCATCCTGTGGAACTGTGGTCCTGTTGAAAAAAGCAATCGTTAATACGAAACTTCATGAGGAAGATTGCATTGGTTTGGCTAACATAAGTCAAGTCCTTGATATAGTTGCTTGGTCTTTGGATGGGCAGGTGGCTTGAAGGACGTAGCGGTTGGCAGCAATGAACTAGGACTAGGTGAGAGAGCTGAGGTCTAGAGCGGTCATGTAAGTATGAGTGAGGCTATGTGGCTCAAGCGGAAGCACAGAGAAGATAAGGATCATGGCGAGGAGAGTTGGTGCACCAAGTGACAAGGCTGATGCATGTAGAGATGGTTCAGGGGAGGTTGAATGTGTGAAGACATGACTGCTAGTCATTGGGCACTATGGACTACGTGTTAAAGAATGCGGAGATATTTTGAGGCGAAGGCAACGATGGAGTCAAGGGAAGATGCCTGGAAGCTTCGTTAGGGTATTTTGGTAGTTGGCCAAATACCAGGCTGGTGACTTGATCAAAATCACGCATGAGGAGTTGCAAGGGAGAAGCAGTTTAGGTCAAGGAGAGCTGAAAATGTAAGTGGGTCGATTGCTATGGTGTTAGTGGGTTGAGTCTTGTACGTAATTTGAAAAACGTGCACGAGTGTGTAAAACCCATGTTAGTTGGGGTTGACAGATTTCCCTGATTTCCTTGTTGGGTTGGACATTATTTAATGGGGAAGAGAGGAGGTGGCTAGGTCTAAGGATTCTAGGGTTAGGGTTTTATTTCCTACCACGTCTTCTTCCTTAGTTGTAAGAGAGAAAGTTTGAGAGAGGGAAGAGTGGTGTTGTTGTTGTACCTTGTAATCATCTATGAGTGTGTAAACATCTTTCTCTATTAAAAATCAATCAAATGTTTGTCTCAATTATGTTCTCGTTTATGTTCTTACATGGTTTTGGTTGTTCTTGAGCATGATGAGTGATTTTATATTCGTGGCTGTTCTAGCTTGATCCCATGCTTGATTTTCCTTGGTAGGATATGTGAGAATAGTTCTAGAAGTCCTTATGCCTTAGATCCTCATAAGCAAGAAGTAGTTTCTGAACTAGGAATTTTAATGTTCTTGTGACCTAGATTCAACTTTCCTTGATTCATTGGACTTGAGCCCAAAGAACCTTATGTTCTTGGTTGGTTTAGGTTTCTGATGGCTTGAACAAGTCTCATACAAAATTTGAAAGTGTTTGGATAAGATTTGGAAAGTTCTTGAGATTTGAGCTTTTGTCCCACAAAGATTTTAGACAGGGAACCGGGGACAGTTAGGTTTGCCCTGATCCAGCAGTCAGACCGGCTAGTGGTCAGACCAACCTTTGACCTACGGTTTGACCGAGCCTAGGCTAAAAGCTATTGAATTTGTTGGCTCAAGTTTCTTGCTTTGTCTTGCCAAGACCAACTAGTGTAATATGAACTTTATGATTGTTATAGTCATTATATAAAGATTTGATACGGAAGGGGAAAAGTTTCATGAATCATTCACCCTTTCTGATTACCGGCATCGGTCCTACACCAAGTGGCTATGGTGTGTGGTGCCATTGGTCGATCGAGTAGCTTGTAATGCCATTCTGCAGCTACTACATCGTCCTCCATACATGTTAAAAAACCATAGGATGTTAATATGACATAAAGTAATGGATCACAGGATAAATGTACAAAGAGAGCAAAATGATAGAAGAAAAATCTGCAAATAAAGTAACATAAGATAAGATAAATGGGATGGCAAGTGAATGATCTAACTACGCCAAAACCATACAGTTCTCCACTCCACATTGACATCATTGCTTCCTTAGTGAAATATTCTGATAAGAATTTACTAGATTCCTATGCAATTGTTGAACAAGCGACCATGACATGTGCGCATGGCCTATGCAACATACGAGGCTTGTTGGAAGTGCACGAACAATTGTGCCTTCCAAGCGTGCACTCATAAACAATTGTTTCACAGTTCATCCCATGAGGACCTTTATCCCTCCACAGTACCTCGAAACGAAGTTCCCTCATGCCCATTTTTGAATGCTCTATGCATCTCTCCCTTCTTGCCCTTCTCTTCCATATACTTTGTTATCATAGTCGAGTACCTCAGTTGTGGATCACTCATGCAGATACGAGCTAGTGTTGTGATCAACAAAGTACTTGGTAATACCGTGTAACACTCCCTCCACAAATAGCTACCATAGGAAGGGGCCTCAACCCCCTCATGACAAAGTTGTACACCTCGACTAAGTTGGTGGTCATGACTCCATACTTTGCACCATTGGTGTCGTAAAGCAATGCCCACTTCTGGCTAGGCTCATGCTCAATCCACTCTGAGAAGCATTTCATCTGCCTTGAATTCCTCCTAATCAATTATGTAGGATCTGTGGGTATTTTATCGAGCGCAACGGGGAGCTCTTCCGCACCTATGGTGGGTTTCTTCCCTACCTCTTTCATGTGTTTTATCATCAGGCCATCTAGTTTTTTCACAGTGCATCAAACTTTGCTGATTCTGGTCACAAAGCCTCTTGAAAAGATTCATCAGCTCCTTGTTCCTGAATTGCTTATAGAAATTAGCACCCATGTGCCTCTTGCATCACCTACTTTGCAAATTAGGCCATCGATACGGTCCGTCTTCTCCTTGCTGTAACTGCATAATTGCCTTCAATAAGCCGACATGTCAATTACGTATGATGCAAACCCATGAGCAATCGCCCATGACACTAGATTTTATGTTCTTCAGAAACCACAACCAACTATCGGTGTTCTCACTCTCAACGAATGCAAGTGCGACTAAAAGAACCTAGTTGTTGCCATCCACTGTGATTGCAGTCAATATTTGGCCCTGGTACTTTCCAGTCAAGAAGGTGTCATCCACGCAAAGCAATAGACAACAATATCTGAATGCGTTGATTAGACACAAAAAGTAAAGAATGCTCACTTAAGTATCATCTTCCTAGGGAACCGCTTCGAGGGTTGTTCAAGAATACGAACATGGGTCATATGATTCCTTTGTTGTATGACTTAGAGCAGACCGGGCAGGTTATGATAAAAGTCTTCGAATATATCGAACCTTGCTTCAAGTGCCTTCTGCTTCGCCCTCCAAACCTTAGCTTAGCTTATTATATACTGGAATCTCTACTCTACCGCAGGAATAATGCAACGCGGCTCAAAATCCAGGTTGTCTATAATCTCTCCGTACTTGACATTTGCAACAAAGCCTAAAGACATGTTTATGTGGGATTGCATGGACTCTGTCATCACGTAAGTGTGCAGAACGACTATTGGGCACTTCCCATGGGTGTCCCACATAGATTGGTATGCATGTACTCATCGAGGACATTTCTCTATCTCACACTTCATGTCATACACACGTGGGCTAGACTTCACTACCTTGAATGTCCTCCTCAACGACACTGCCCGTAACTTAACTGTTTGTTGCACCTCCTCACTTTTGTAAAACACTCCTTGCCAGACATTGTTCTGCTGGTCCTCCCGGGTAGGGGTGTCAATTAGATTCGAATTACTGTTCTATTAGGCATTCATATCTAGACTATTCGATTCATATTCAATACATTAAGACTCAAACAGTGTCAATCCATTGACACCCCTACTCCCAGGCCATTTGATCACCTTCACTCACTACTAGTTTGTTAAATTGGTGTGTATTTCACACCGACAGAATAGCCTGATCACCTCTATCTTGCTTGTCATTAGAACCTCATCTTCTGATATTGCCTCATGCTCACGGTGTTCGAGTTCTATCCATTCCACCAAGGTTTTGATCTTCTCACCTTTATCTGCAATCCCCATGGGTTCCTGTGCCTTGGCCATAGAAAGGTCAACAATCTTAGCTTCGACTAAGTTGGTACCATCTCTCCCTTGTTGGCTCAAATAATATGACACACTTTGACTGGACTATCCAACTTCTTCAACATCACCACTAATGACATCTTTCTTCATCACATAAGCTGGAGGGACTTTCTCAAAGGCTTGGGCCAACAAGACTAGCGACCATCCACACTCCACCAATCTCACGTATGAGCCCCACGAATTTTGCCCCTTTAGTTTCACTAACTCCTAGTAAGTGCATTGCCGTGCTCGAGTAGTAATGCCATGTAATTTCAAGTTGTGCAACACAAAATCCAACGAGAATATCTAATACAACCATCTCATAACAGTGCCCCATGGACGCTGCTCTGCATTTAAAAGATTGGCCATCACACATGGAAGATCATGCATCGACTCCTGCACCCCCTCTCCATAGTGTATTTTGAAAGCTACTTTTTTTAGTTATACCTGTTAACCAATTCAACAACTAATCTAATGTTAACACCAACAACTAATTTGATTAAATAAACATGAAATAGATTTAAAAACAAATCCGCTACTCACTAATAAACTTGTATAGAAAGGGATTTCTCTAACCTACGACACCCAAAAGAAAAACAACCAATCCTATATGTCTTGTAAAAATCTACCTTACCATTCATGTTTCATCTACGTAGTGCACATAGTTAATGATAGATCCTATATACAGTCTACTTTCCATGTTCCAAATAGAACTAACTAGCAGATCTAATATTCTAAAACTAATCGGTGCACTACAACTGACGACTATAAGAAATTAATAGTTCTACAATAATTTACCCTACACATACTACCCTAAATAACTACATATCTACAACCACATTATTTACACATCTACTCACTGCCCAATATAACTACACATCTAATCATTTTAGTTGCTAATCTACAATAGTTTTAAAATGAAATCTAGAAAAAAAACCAAAAACTCACCCCTATGATACGGAAATCACTCATTTTGTCACTCTCTTCAGCTCCTCTTCCCCTCTCCTCGCCTCCTCTCTTTCTCTTTTTTACTGATTTATTATGAATTTTGGTCCTTTTTTGCTCTTAAATACACTAGCCTAGAGGGTGCGAGAACCTCTATCGCCATTTCAATTGACAATTAGGTTTTTTACTGCCAATTGAAATAGAGACATATGCTATGGTGCAGACGTGGCACTCTGTCGTTCATTCGTTTGACAACAGAAATGGCAACAGAAACTCTATCCTAAATTCGAAAGACGACAGAAGGATATTTATGTAATTTTTAAGTGATGATATATTAATATAATATTAATAAATAAATGTATTATTAAAAAATCTGCAGCTGGCTGCTGCTACTACATATATTCATTGTGGTATATATATATATATATATAGACGTGAGGTGTGCGCTGCAGTAAAAGATTGCGATCAATATATCACTGATGATTTCTAATGATTACACGTGAATAGGATGGATCCATGGCCGATGCAGGAGCTAGCGGTAGAATCAGACAAGCGCTACCAAACCAACGCTTCGTCCAATGATCATGAATCGCCTTTTGTTCATGAACTGGAACGGGAAGTAACGACACCAGCCACGAGCACTGCACGCATGCGCTCTGCAGAAACTTGAGTTTATAGATCAGGCCATATCTGCTATCGCACAATATCTTTATTTTGTTCTGACCTGAATGTAGCGTAGCATGTATACTGGATAGCATTAGTTCGATGGATGATATGGCCCATGAAATGCTTATCAAAATCTTATCTCTACAAGTCATTCTACAGGGCCCACTGGTCAATGACTCAGTAGGTACGATTCTGTACATGTTTTCTGCCCAAGCCTTTAATTGTAAGCATGCATGCGTGTAATTTCCGGAGGTGACTCACACCGACAACACTAGATGAGACCAAGGTGGAAGTCGGACCGTGCCTTTCTCGGCTAGCTTGAGGCTCTGGCACAGCCAAGTATGGCATAGATTTGACACATGACAGGCCAGACTGGTATGGCATGAACAGAGAGCCAGATTAGGCCTAAAAATTTGGTCCATTGGATGGCCTGGCCCGGTCCGGTATATCATGCTGTGCTCGGGCTGGCCCAGCACGGCGAGGATGGCGAGGGACATGACGGCGTTGCAGGTTGCTACATTTACTTTAGTAGTTTTTAGCCATTGCTTATACTGGAGTGTATCAATATTGCTGCTGAGTAGAAGATAAATTTGGCTTGTAAGTCTCAAGCAAAATATAGAATGCTAAAGTACGCATTTTCAATTCAAGGCCAAGCTGAAGTTATATGATCTGATTATTCTATTCTCCTTTGCAACATTGTGTAGCATAGCTAGAAAACATTGGCATCAGTAATTGCTGCATCATTCTTGTGATATTCCTGTCTACATGATACATCATCAGAACTGGGCCACGGAACTGTTGTAAAGTAAGGCAATATGTTAATTCCAAGTTTTATTAGGAGACAAAAACAATAAACTAATGATGTAAAACTCACAACTAACAGCAGGCTACTCATCATACTTCAGAATATACTCAAGAAAGAATATAGTAACCAAGTCAAACGTGCGCGCGAACGACTTACTTGTTAGCTTCTTAGCCTGATGAAGAACAGGAAGCTGCGCAGGCTTGACGCAGTGCAGAACGAAGATGACGCAATGCAGTGAGCGGTCGCGCAGATGCGCTGCCAAGAAACCTTATTGCCACCCCCGTGCAGGTACTCTCTGCGGCAACGGTTCGGAGATAACCGCTCTCCCTCCTTCCGGGTGCACGCTGGGAAGAAAGGTCGACAAGGTTCAGACAGCACAGTACTCGAGCACAAAATCGCAGTGAAGGAAAAATGGAGGCAGTCGGATTCTCCTTTACACTCTGGACATCTCCAGGCATATATAGACAGACTGATAACTGACATGATTAAAATAACCATTTACCCACTGGTAACTGGCACATTCAACCAGCCATTTATCCACTAGTAACTGTCTATCATGAAAACCCAGTAAAGCCTCAAATTCAAGCATTTGAATCTCATTCAAACACACACACACACACACACACACACACACACACAGAGAGAGAGAGAGTGGTGCAGAGTTTAGCAAAAAATAAAGATGGACTTGGTCTGCCAAGTGGCACGCCACGTCATGGCACGGTCGCGCGTCGTGAGTCACAAGTCACGCGATTTTCACGCAAAAATACGCGAATACACACGTGCGCACGTGTGAGACTAGACAGAACCCTGCTCATACCATCTCCATCCATATTCAAGGAGTGGTGAGGACTCCACCTTATAAATCGGTCTTTCTCACCTTTCCTTAGCAATATGGTACTAAACCATGTGTGCTTTGGAATTAAGGAAATGGGCCATAATTAAATGGGTCAATTTCTAACAATCCCCCACTAATTTCAAAGCTAGAAGTAAACAGATGACAAAGATATTGTGCTGAAGTACTGTTAATATGCCAGTCTTTTAGTGTAAGTCCCATACGGGTTGAACTTACACCTAGAATGACAAGATTCATCTTCTCACAGCTGATGAATGGACTATGCCTTGAATTCATAGCTTTTCTTGATCAGATTTCACTTGAAATCTCAACTAGTACTAGGCTGCCAATAAACCACGCCTAAACGGAACGTTATATGGTCATGCTCCCTTATCTGCTCATGAGCTTTCTAGAGAATGCCCTGTTCTCGTGAACTGCGACCACACAGTTAAGCTCAAGTAGGTGTATTCTTTCTAGGTATCCTGCAGGCTAATACCTTTTCCTATTTGGACAACAGAATACATTAAGGCTTCATGCCAACCTTCCATACAGTCGAAAGCACACTGTTTATTAGGACATGGGTACAATAAATATGTACTCTCTTGTTACAACATCAATTTATTTTTCCCATTGCCTAAGTCACGGGATCTCCGATCAAGAAGGTATGGGTTACCATTGTGATGTAACTTAAATGGGCCTCATTCCCATGTCCATAGATGCAATGGAAATCGCTTTCCGTGCTAACCCCTTTGTAAAAGGGTCTGCCAGATTTTTCTCAGTGTGAATGTAGTTCACAGCAATCACTCCGGAGTTTCTCAGTTTTCTGACAGATTTAAGCTTACGCTTCACATGTCTAGAGGACTTCATATTATCTTTTGTACTTGTAACTTTGGCCAACACTGTTTGATTGTCACAGTACATCAGGATTGCAGGTATTGGTTTCTCAACCAATGGCAAGTCCAATAGAAGCTCCCTCATCCATTCAGCCTCAACTATGGCTGTGTCAAGTGCTACAAGTTCTGCTTCCATGGTTGACCTCGTCAATATGGTCTGTTTGCAAGACCTCCATGAAACTGCAGCACCAGCTAAAGTGAATGCATAACCACTTGTAGCTTTGATCTCATCCGCATCAGAGATCCAATTAGAGTCACTGTATCCTTCTAATACAGAATGGTGTCCAGTATAATGTATTCCAAAAGATGTTGTGCCTCTCAAGTAGCGCAACACTCTTTCAAGTGCCTGCTAGTGATCATCTTCTGAGTTAGACGTAAACCGACTTAATTTGCTCACAGCAAATGAAATGTCAGGTCTTGTGGCACCAACTAAACACATAAGTGACCCAATAATTTGTGAATATCTTAATTGATCTTTTCCTAACCCCTGGTTCTTTCGAAGCTTAATGCTCGCATCATAGGTGTAACATCCCAAAAATTTGCTTTCTGAAAAATTTAATTTCAAATTAATTATTTTAAAGTATTTGAGTTTTATTTGGATCTCCCCTGAATTTCTGTTTTGAAAAAGCTAGATATAAAAATTATTTTAAGTAAAACCTAAAATTATTATTAAATAAAAAGATATTTGGAATTTCTATAAAAATCCTAATTCAAATTAATTATTTGGAGTTATTTGGCTTTTATTTGGTTTCCTGGATTTTCTGGAGTTTTAAAAATCTATTTTGAAAATAAAAAGTATTTCAAGTATGAAAATTAAATACCAACATTAGTTGGAAATATTTTTATTAAGTCCAAAATGTCTCCAGGAAGTTCTCTGAATTTTTCTGGGAATTTTGGAAGTAATTTCATATTTTTCTGAGCTTATTTGGATTTTCTGGGCCTTTCTGAAAATCTGAAATCAAAAATCAAAAATTAAAATCCTCTCCCCTCCCCTCTGGCCGCCACATGGACGGCCAGATAACTGTCCATGTCGCCGCCCGGATCCGCCTTCCCCTCTCCCGCGCTCGCCACGTGGCCGGCCCAGATCCTCCCGCCCCCACGCGCTCGGCCCATCCCGCCGCACGCCCCACCCCTTCGCGCCAGCCGCCCAATTCCCCACGCCGCCACGCGTCGCCATCTCAGCCGCGCCCGCGCCAGCGCTGCCCTCTCTCTGCTCCGCGGACCCCACCTGTCGGCGCCGCTCTCCCCTCTCTCTTTCTCTCCTCGGCCCCACCCGCCAGCGCCTCCCCCCTTCCGCCTCTCGCTGCGCCGTGGGCCCCACGCGTCAGTCACCCCCCGCCTTCTTCCCCGCGGGCTTCTTCTTCCTCCCGCGCCGCCTCCTTTCCTTTTTCCGGTCGCCGACCGAATCCCCGCCGCATCCGGCCTTTCCCCTCCGCCCTCTCCCCGGTTTTGGAAACCGCTCGCACCTCCGCGCCCGAATCCCCAATCCCCGCGCTCTCCTTCCTTCTCTGCCCCCTCTTTCCTTCCTCTCTCCGCCGTATCCGCGCCGGTCAAGAAATCCGGCGAGCAATCCCCGCCAATTGCCCCTCCCTAGCCCCTATAAAAAGCCCCCCTCGGCCTCCCCTCTCACCGTACCTCCTCTCTCCGTCCTCTCCCGCTTCTCCCGAGCCCCTCTTCGCCCCCGCGCCGTGCGCACTCACCTCCGTCGCCGTCTTGGGCTCCGACGAGGAATCGCCGCCGCCTCGAGCCACGCCGCGCCTCGCCGTTCTCACCGCCGCCTTCGCCGCGCCAGTGCACACATCGACCACCCCTCGACCGCGCTTCTCCGCCACCGGAGCCCCCTCGCCGTCGACGACCGAGCCGCACCGCCGCCTCTTCACGCTGCCGGCCGCCTCCGGTCGCCCACGGTGAGCCCGCGCCCCTTCCCCGAGACCCCCATGCGCCCCTCTCCCCGATGCCGCCCTCGACGCCGGCTGCCGCCCGCCGGAGCGCCGGCGAGGCTCGCTTCCCCGTGCGCCCTCCGGCCAGCTTGCCTCGTCATCTCGACCGCGCCTGCGTGGCAGCCGACGTGGTGCCACGCCAGCGCCATCTCGGACCGTCCCGCCCCAGTCAGCGCCACACGGGCGGCCGTGCCACCTCGGCTCCCCATTCGGTCCATGGACCCGGTCTGTGGACCAGGGCCCACTGTCAGCCGGCGCCCCTCATGGCTGACGCATTGCTGACGTCATAAATCCTTTTTCAGTAGAAAAATAATTCCAGAAATCAGTCTTTTTCCTTTTTCCTGATTTTAATCTTCCCGAAGCCCGTTCTCCTTTGTTTTAACTCCGTTTGAGCCCATTCAAATTTCTAAATTCATCAAAAATTCCAAACTATCCATTTCTTCCATCCTTTTAAATATTTGAAATTTATTTGATATTTCAAATATTTAAATTTCAAATTGCAATGCCTAGTTCAATTTCAAAGCCTCAGTTCCATTCCAAATTTTCTGTGCACTTTCAAAATTCAAATTCCAATCTTGCCAAATCTCCATAAAATCCATTCTATTTTTCCTTGGTCCAAATATTGTCTCAGTAAATGCATTTCCCAACCGATCTTCCAGATATTCGTTCTCCCTCGTGTGAACCCCAAATCCGCTGAATCTTTCTCCTAAATTCATCTAAAATCATAATATATCCAAATATGGCCTATATTTGAGTTTTTTAGTTTAGTTGAATTTTGTTTGTATTTATTTGTTTTGTTGCTCTGTCTTTCCGTGCGTAGAATCCAACGTTGTCGACGATCTCTCCACCCAGCAACAAGAAGACCCAGAAACCCTGCAAGAAGGCAAGTCTCCTTTGATCATCTTGAACCTATGCTTTTGAAATTTTTTTAATTATTTTAAATTGTATGCATTGCTATTTACATAAAAGTCACTAGTTCAAATCTTTAGGAATTAGTTATTCCAACTTTGTTATACCCTCAATTGACATTGATTGCCATGTACCTCGCCACCCTAGAACTTCCTTTGTCTCAATATTGAGATTACTATTAATCTTTGTGAATATTAGAATGGTAGAATAATGCTTAGTCATGCTATCTAATATCCTTAGAAACTCTTGAAAATGGGAAATTATGATTTATTGTAATAGCCTTGTGTTTACAAAATGTAGTGGTAATTGGAGTTGCCACTGATCTTTCAAAATAAAATAAAAATGTGAAAGTTGGTTTAGATTAGGGTGGATGGCTGTTTGGGTTGGTGCAGTAAGCACGACAACTTGTTAAGTGTATGTTCCACCCTAGTCAATTAAGGACCGACGCTTGTGTTTGTCCAAACTGAGCATTAACCGTACAACCACAAGTCTATATGGGTACGACCTAGCTAACTAACTTATGATAGTCTAGTTTAGGTGCCACCAGTGGAAAGTGGATGCCAGGGATGGACTGGTTATTCACAGTGAGGGACAGGGATTTACTGTACTCATATGGCGCAAGAGGGGGCTTCGGTTCGGGCAGTTAGCCTACCTGCGGTGAAACCTCAGCGGGTAGTATCTAGCTAGATTAGAGTAAGGTAAAGGCTTTGTGATATTTTATCTGGGTCTCATGCCAAAGGGAGCGTGTTGACTTTTAGGATAATTTATCTCTTGTGGGTAAAGTTGTACAACCTCTGCAGAGTGTAAAACTATTCGAATAGCCGTGCCCACGGTCAAGGGCGGGCAAGGAATGCATTCACATGGTAGATTTCTAGTTTTGGATTTAAAATCAAAAGTTTTGTATTCCGAGAGTGGAGGGAACTCTCGGAAGGGTATCCTGGCGTTTGGAGCCAGAGAGGGTGGATGTAACCCGCAATATTAACTGGTTCAGTTGGAAAAGATTAAGCTAGTGTTGGTGGATAGAACCTTCACTAGAGAATAATTGTTAGTTCTGTTAAAATCATTTACTTTATTAAATTGATGCCTTCGAAAATAATTAGTAGTAATTGTATTTAAAATATTGCTTTGTGCAAAAGAACCATATAGCCTTCCTTTGTCAAGCCTTGCATCTATGCATTTTTCCCAAGACTTGCGGAGTACTTTATGTACTCACATGCTACACTCAAAAATAATAACCAGAGGAGTACGAAGCTCAAGAAGGCGACTATGACTTCTTCGCAGGTGGATTCGACGAAGGATTCCAGGAGTTCTAGGTCGCGCTTCCCCAGTCAATTGCCTGTGGCGTATTGATGGGTCTTCACCGAGTTTATCTTTTGCTTCCGCTGTGTTTCGTGTGTGCGAGGTCTTGAAACCTCAATTGTAATAATGAGACCTTTCGGTCTGTACTCTTTAATATTGTAATAAAGCGTTGCTGGTTATGTATTCATTTCTGTTTAACTGTGTGCATTAGCTTTGATCTGGGACTAGTGCAGTAATACACAGAGGGTCCGGGTTCGGAAATCCGGGGTCCCGACAATAGGGTGTTGGTGAAACTTTACAGTTTTCAAAACCAAACTGGCTTAATATTTTCTCAGCATAATGGGATTGATTCAAAGTAATCACATCCTTACTTTTGATCAATTTAATATTCAGAATGACATATGCCTCTCCTAAGTCTTTCATATCAAAACCCCGAGATAAGAAAGATTTGACCTCGTCAATTACGGCAGTGTTTGTTCCAAATATAAGTTTGTCATCTACATACAGACATAAGATAACTCCTTGACCCCCACCATAACGATAATACACACATTTATCAGCTTCATTCACAACAAAGCCAGTGGATGTCAATGTTTTGTCAAACTTTTCGTGCCATTGTTTTGGTGCTTGTTTTAGGCCATACAAAGATTTCAATAATCTGCATACTTTATTTTCCTGTCCAGAAATCACAAAATCATCCAGTTGATCCATATAGATTTCTTCCTCCAACTCTCCATTAAGGAAAGTTGTCTTTACGTCCATTTGTTGAACATGTAGACTATAGGAAGATGCTAACGCAAGGAGCACTCTGATGGTAGTTAGTCTGGCGACAGGAGAATAGGTATCAAAGAAATCTTCTCCCTCTCTCTGGGTGTAACCCTTGGCCACAAGCCTTGCCTTGTACTTCTCAATTGTTCCATCAGGCCTTAGTTTCTTTTTAAAGATCCACTTACATCCTACAGGTTTACACCGATAGGACGATCCGTGATCTCCCAAGTCCCATTAGCCATGATAGAGTCCATCTCGCTATGGACTGCCTCTTTCCAATACTCAGCATCAGGAGATGCATAAGCCTCCGAAAGAGTCTTTGGCACATCATCCACGAGGTATACAATAAAGTCGTCACCAAAGGTTTTCTAAACCCTTTGTCTCTTGCTCCTGCGAGGAGCTTCTGCGACTAGATTGTTATCCTCCTCAGGGATATCACATATTGGTTTAGAAATGGTGGGAAGTTCAGAAGTTTGATTATTCTCACTTTCAATATTATCAGTTTGAATATTCTTTGTTCGTGAAGTACTGCCTACTGTTCTCATAGGAAAGATATTCTCAAAGAATGAAGCATCTCTAGACTCCATTATTGTATTAGCAATAATCTCAAGAGTTTCTGATTTAACTACTAAAAATCTATAGGCCGTGCTTTTTTTGAGCATATCCTAGAAAAATACAATCGACTGTTTTTGGTCAAGTTTTCTCTTTTTTTGCAATGGTATATTGACTTTTGCCAAACACCCCCAAGTTCGCAGAAAATTAACATTAGGTTTTCTCTCCTTCCATCCCTCATATGGAGTAATCTCACTCCTTTTAGTGATTACTCTGTTTAGGACGAAAGTTGCTGTTAGAATAGCTTCCCCCCACCATGCCTTAGGCATACCGGCACTTTCTAATATGGCATTAACCAAGTCTGTTAGTGTTTGGTTTTTCCTCTCAGCTACCCCGTTTGATTGGGGTGAATATGGTGGTGTAAATTCATGGACTATTCCATGCTCAGAACAGAATTGGGAGAATTCAAGAGAGACATACTCTCCTCTACGATCAGACCTCAATCTTTTTATTTTCTTTTCTAGTTGGTTCTCAACCTCAGCCTTATAAGTTTTAAAGTAGTTTAAAGCTTCATCTTTAGTTTTCAGCAAATACACATAGCAATAGCGTATTGCATCATCAATAAAAGTTTGAAAATATATTTTGCCTCCTTTTGTCAATAATCCATTCATTTCACACAAATATGAATGAATAAGATCTAAAGGTGCCAAGTTCTTTTCATCATCTAATCCCTTAAAAGGTTTTCGAGGTTGCTTTGCTTGCACACATGATTGGCACTTTGATCCTTTGACAATTTCACATTTTGGAATTAAATCTAATCTGGACATTCTAGCAATACTATCAAAACCAATCAAAAACGAGAATGCCAAATATTTGCCTCACATTTATTTAAACCAGTTGCAATATTCAGATTATAACAAGACTCTAAAATGCTTAGGCGGAACAAGCCTCCGCTCTCATAGCCTTTACCAACAAATTTTCCGAACTTAAACATTGCAATTTTATTTGACTAAAAAACTAGCTTATAATCGTCCCTGCAAAGGAGAGAACCACAAGCGAGGTTCTTCTTTATTGTAGGAGCATGCTGCACATTCTTCAAGTGGACAATCTTCCCTGAAGTAAGCTTCAGATCCACCGTGCCAACACCAAGAACAGAAGCATGTGATCCGTTTCCCATTAGGGCGGAGGAAGCCCCTGCTGCCTGATAAGAAGAAAACAAGGAAATATCAGAACATATGTGAACATTAGCTCCAGTATCAACCCATCAATCAGTGGATTGACAAGCTGAAAAGACAACAGGTGAATTACCATACCCTACTGAAGTCGAGGCCTCGCCTATGGTCACGTTAACAACCTTCTTCTTAGGCTGTACACCATCTCTGATTTTGCGGAAACGATAGTCCTTCCCCATATGACCGTCTTTTCCGCATACAAAGCAGGTGATGTCCTTCAAATCCTTTTTCTCAGTTTTCTTCTTAAAGCTAATTGTCTTGTTCGGTTTGTTGGTTTTGTATTTCTTAGCAACAGTCTTTTTCTGTATGACATTTGCATTGTTCTGGCCAGATGAGCTAGGTGCATCTTTTGCTCTTGCTTTTTCTTCCACATCGAGGGCTGCAATGAGATCCTCAACAGAAATCTCTTCCCTCTTATGTTTCAAGCTAGTAGCAAAATCCCGCCAAGAGGCAGGGAGTTTAGCAACAATGCCCGCAGCCACAAACTTCGGAGGCAACACACAGCTCAGGTGCGCAATCTCACTGACTAGTAGCTGGAGGTCATGAGCTTGTCCAACTATGGACTTAGCCTCATCCGTGCTAAAGTCGAAAAATTGCTCACATATATAGAGCCAGCGACTTGCCTCTGCCTCTGCATATTTGTGCTCTAGTGCATCCCACAACTCTGTGACGGACTTGTAGTCCATGTATACATCATAGAGCTGATCTGCCAAAACAGTCAGAATACAGCCAAGTGCAGTATTGTTTGCATTTTCAAACTGCATGTACTGCTCAATCGTAAATGGATACTATGAGTGGATAACCCACCACAGCCCCAAAGACATGAGCCAAAACTTGGCTCTAGTCTGCCATCTTGAAAGTTCTGACCAGAAAACCTCTCATGTTTCATCGCATCAAAAGCACCAGCCATTGCTGTATTGCAACAAAATTCGTAATAAGGTTTCTGGATTGTTGTAAAGTAAGGCAATATTTTAATTCCAAGTTTTATTAAGAGACAAAAACAATAAACTAATGATGCAAAACTCACAACTAACAGCAGGCTACTCATCATACTTCAGAATATACTCAAGAAAGAATATAGTAACCAAGTCGAACGTGCGCGCAAACGATTTACTTGTCAGCTTGTTAGCCTGATGAAGAACAAGAAGCCGCGCAGGCTTGACGCAGTGCAGAACGAAGATGACGCAATGCAGTGAGCGGTCACGCAGATGCGCTGCCCAGAAACCTTATTGCCGCCCCCGTGCAGGTACTCTCTGCGGCAACGGTTCGGAGATAACCGCTATCCCTCCTTCCAGGTGCATGCCGGGAAGAAAGGTCGACGAGGTTCAAACAGCGCAGTACTCGAGCACAAAATCGCAAAGAAGGAAAAATGATGGAGGCAGTCGGATTCTCCTTTACACTCTGGACGTCTCCAGGCATATATAGACAGACTGATAACTGACATGATTAAAATAGCCATTTACCCACTAGTAACTGACACATTCAACCAGCCATTTATCCACTAGTAACTGTCTATCATGAAAACCCTAGTAAAGCCTCAAATTCAAACATTTGAATCTCATTCAAACACACACAGAGAGAGAGAGAGTGGTGCAGAGTTTAGCAAAGAATAAAGATGGACTTGGTCTGCCAAGTGGCGCACCACGTCAGGGCACTTCATGCGATTTTCATGTGAAAATACGCGAATACGCGCGTGCGCGTGCGTGCGCGTGTGTGACTAGACAGAACCCTCCTCATACCATCTCCATCCATATTCAAGGAGTGGTGAGGACTCCACCTTATAAATCGGTCTTCCTCACCTTTCCTTAGCAATATGGTACTAAACCATGCATGCTTTGGAATTAAGGAAATGTGCCATAATTAAATGGGCCAATTTCTAACATGAACATCAAAAGTTTTGTCTAAAGTAGCTAATACCAGTTACAGACTTCAGTGGTTTTGGAAAAGTTTGGTTAGGAACACTTGCAAGTTCGGGCTAACCATTGCCTTTGCAATCTTTTGTTGCCTGTTGCTTCTGCTGCTTTGTGCATGTTTGGATCAAGGGAATTTGGTTGGGATTCAATTCAAATGTAAAACTAATTCCCACTTAAATCTCCTTAATTCAAGCAACCCATCCAAATTTGATCTCCAGGACTGTCACGGAGTTAGTAGACCATGTAGCATAATACTTCTTTGATGTATGTTCTTGACATGTCATGCTAAACTTTGGCGAATCCAAATCGAGTAGTAGGTGCATAGCTCTCCTCTTAATCTCTCTAAATCTCTGGCTTGTGTTTTTTACTTGTAGCCAAAAGCTTTTTCATGCTTAACAAGTGAATGAAAATCAAAAGATTATACCGTATAGTTTAGAAGTACTGAGATCGTGTTAAATGTTTATTATTTTGTGTTTGTCATCAATATGTGTGATTGACCTTTGACTGTAAATTGGATGTAATGGCAGGTGCGCAATAAATTCTCATGCATTGCACTGGCTAAACAGGATAGATGGACTGAGCTAAGGCCAGCAAGGCACGGCGGCGACCCGTTGTGTTTTGCACCGTGTCTAAGCCTCGCCACAGGCGAGATAGGCTCATACGGTACGGTATCGCAAGATGGCTAAACTGAGTCGGCACGGTCCGAAACACGCGGCACCTGTGCCGTGAGTCCCACCTCTAGACCCAGGCATGCATGTGGCAGCTAGCGACCATAGGACGTGCATGCATGTATATGCGAACGAGACCCTAGTGCTTGTCTTTTCGATCGATTGCCAAGCTTGTGTCACTTCGTGCTGGAAAAGCAGCAGTTAGTGATTTGCATGCATGGACTTTACATGCCTGTCTTCAGCAATTGGCCGCTTGCTGATAAATTCAGTGCCAGTACTGGAGGGGCCTTCAGTTTGACTTTGTGGGAATGGGAGCTAAGGAAATTGTGCATGCATGCATGCATGGGAAAGTGATCCGTAGACATGGACAAGCTGATGGAAAATTAGGTTAAGCTTGCTTTTTTATCTCACAGGGAAAAGTGAAAAAGTGGGATGAATAAAATCCACACAGTCAGACGGCTATTATCCATGTCGATTTCGATTGAAAAAAACAGAGCTGATTTTACAGTACGCGTGTAATAACTCGGGGTGTTTATCAAGGACTAATCTGCGGTTACCAGCACGGCGGGTTTCTCGCGGACACATTCCCTCATCCTCTATGTTGCTGTCTCTTTCTGCTTCGCTCCGTCTCTTCCGTAATCCCCACAAGCTCGAGCTCGAACTCGCGGAATACCTGACTCAGTGTCTTCACTTGACACCCTCCCACTGTTCGCCGCTATTAATCCTGGACCAGCTACATGCACCCTTGTGGCCGTACAGTCGGAACGCCGGCCACCCGGATGCTAAGGTTGCGACATAATAGCTTCTGCTCCTTAGCTATCTTTTTTTTTGTTTTTTAATCTTTTTTTCCTTTTTTTATTGTTCGTGATGATATTGTTGGGATACAGATAGGTTGCACTAGCGTAGATTAAAATTTTCTACTACGTAAATCAAAAAGCTACGCGAGTAAGAGATTATAGGTCGTTATAATTAGATGTGCATATAGCGAAAGTAGAGTTGAAGTGGCCAGTTCAACAAAGCGTACGTTAGTGTAGTAGAAGTAATTAACCGTTCTTTGGCTAACTGTCTCCTCCCTGCTATTGTTCTGATCAACATCATAGTCATAGCAACACCTCTACTGAGGTCCACATGTTTAGAGATGGAATGCCGTGTGTCAGTATGCTAGCACCGCGTGCACGACAGGGGTTATGAGAGGTGGCGGCTAGGGTTTCGATAAGTGTGTCTCGGGATTACACCCTTAGCCCCGCACCTCCGTTTATATAGCATCTAATCAGATCCTTATCCAATACGACCAGATATCATATCTAATTCGGAAAGTTTTAGGCTGGATATTTATCCAATACGAGTAGAGATCATATCCCACTCGGAGACTGTCTTCTGGATCCTTATCATTCCGACCCGTTAAATATGTAACCCTATAGGTTCATGTATATTTGGCATTTCTCAGTTTCCTCGATCACATTCGACATGACTATGCACTTTCTTAATCCAACCACATCAAGAAGCCCAGAGATATCTCTCCCGTTATATAGGAGGGGCAAATTCCATCTTGGTCGTTCACATTCCTCCGTATATTTCATAATAAATCCAAAAGCTATCTTTATAATCACCCAATTACGAAGTAGTATTTGCCAATCCCTAAGTAAACTATTACACATGTAGAAAACTATGATGATCTCATGTCTAAAGATCCCACATATATTATGTATAAGATCAACTGATGACACTCAAAAATATAACAATCCTCGCAGTGTCTTATGTTGGGTCAATCCAACGCCATGTTCTTTAACATTTATCCACATTATTGATTTGATATTTCATATCCATGATCCGTGAAATATGATCAACAATCAATACATATACGGATCTGTAAATTATAATTGCCTCATATAATGACATAACTTGAAGGATAATTTATAATAACATCAAAACATAAATAAAGAGTTCTACGAACAAGTTACACACTTGGTGATCAACATAAAAGACATTTATTTAAGAGACAAAATAACATGTTATTTAAAAGATCATAAACATAAAAGTGATACAATCATCTTCATAATTGCTTCTAGGGCATATCACTAACAGATATAATTTTTTTAAATTTAATTATGTATAAAAATTAACAGCAGATATAATACAGGAAGGAAAACAAAAAGACTGAAGTTTTTAGCCCTTTGAAGCACCACCAAACCTCTGGAGGAAAGTGTGTTGAAAGGACTCTCCATCCTCCCGCGCAAGATCACGACAACATCTGGAATTTTCATCGACAGCCATAATCCTTTCCAACAGTCCTGATATACAAGCTATAATGGTGGCCAACATTATTCTCGCACATGTTTTGCTATATCCGATAGCACTGTCATTTATGTTAGTTAGTGCCATGCTAAGCAATACAATATTTATCTGATACGGTTGGTAAAACATTTTTTTGATAAGACTTTCGGTAAAAGCTATTCTACGTACGACAATCCTGTCAGCAATGATTATCTCAATGTCAAGAGGGCTATCGGAGCTTGAAATCATGAAGTTGGAGTCTCTTTCTGAGTATTGTAGTTTATCATACATGAGGATATCTAAATTGAAAAAATGATTAACTTTTTATGTAAAATAAATTATAGTTGACTAGCATCCACGGTCTTTTGGATGTATACAATGAAACTTATTTAGTTCCCAAAGAAAATTATAATTAAAAAACTTAGCACGTTACTCTTTGGAGTAGAACTGGTAAACTCACTTATGTGAGTGTGGGAGTAAAAGCCACTTTTGGCCATATTTGACACGTTATTTATAAAGATAGCATCCGCTTAGTCTCAATTGCAAAAATAGCACTACCTACTACCCAGTGACCGAGCGGCAGGTTCATCGGGGCGACACGTGGCACCTACCGCCCGGTCATAAGGCGACAGGTGCCTCGGGCTGACATGTGGCGCACTTGCTGCCAGATCACGGATGGCAAGTTCCCTGGGCCAACACGTGGCGGGCTAATGCACACGGTGAGCCGCCACGTGTCGGCCCGTGATACCTGCTGCCCAGTCACCGGGAGACAAGTGCGCCACGTGTCGGCCTGAGGCACCTGCCGCCTAGTGACTGGGCGGCAAGTGTCACATGTCGCCCCGAGGAACCTGCCACCGGGTCACCGGGCGGTAGGTAGTGCCATTTTTGCAATTGAGGTTGAGAAGGTGCTATTTTTACAAATAACGCGTCAAATACAACTATTTCTGCTAATAACTCTAAGTGTGGTGCGTGTTCGTGTCCATGATGATGTATGTGCATACGTTTTTTTTATAATAAAAAACTTGAATAGAGATAAACTAACGCCATTTCATCTTGCAAACATCGAAGGAATGCTCGATGACATTGCGTAGTGAAGAATGCAAGTAGTTGAACATCTCCTTACGCCCATGTGGCTGCTCATCATTCACGAACTCGACTACATGGTACCAATTGTTCTTGAATAGTGCTAGATACCTTCTCCTCTTTGGGTACCTTGAGTCGACCAAGTAGTACTTCCCTACGTTTGGAAATACCAATGTGGATGTGAGATGGACATACCCATAAGCCATAGTTTGCAATATTCAGAATAGCCAATTTTTCCGCAATACTGAAAATATATTTAGGATTTACCTGCGGGAGGATGCGGAAACACATAGCTATAATGGATAAGCATGCTGAGTAGGATGTGTGTGTCTGTGCTGATCCAGGCTATCTAGTAACTACAAAGGTGAACCTCATGTCGAAGACCCAGACTGCCATCACATTCTGCCTTGTATAACCGTGTCGATTTGTGTGTATTACATGCATGTTCACAGGTACAGTGATCGGAATGAGTGCCCTGTAGATGGCACCTATGGCTCCAAAAAAGTAAGGCTGAAACATTGGTTCCCTCAATCGGTTGGCACAGTATTGAAAGTTCGATCCACAGGCCTCGCGTTGTCAACCGACATAGCGTATAGTAGTCGAGCACATGATGGAATTTCATGCTAACAGTGGATCCAGAGTGTGCAAACTGATTGCACACCTGGCTATTAGATTGTGGTGCCCCGACAGTTCACAAGAATATCCCTAACGCTTCCCTCGATGTAACTCCTATTGACGACTGTAATCTATCACCATCGTTATCTGACATGCCCATTCTCACAAACAGCATGGCATACATCAACAACAGTGCTATATTCAATGTGTCGGTGCACATTTCATGTGCCTTATGGTGCAACATGGACTTTAGTAATGCATGCCTAAATCAATGACACTTGATCTATCCAGATCATGGCATGCAAATTTGTAAACCATGAGACATGATGGAATTAAGCCATGACAATTTTTCCATATAACAAGAGGCACTTCAAATGTCCCAGAACATGTAATATACCATTTCTACTAAGACATGAATGAACAACTGCAGTAATCAAACACATCGATTAACACGTAATTAGTACAACAAAATATAAGTCCTAGAACTTAGCACTTCACGGGAACATACTACAAGTCCAACAATGAACTATTTAATGGCAACGAAAAGCATGACCAAGCAAATATGACAACATAGATAATTGACGCAAACACATCACAACAAGTCTACACACTCAAAGGTAGGTGACTATACTACTTGACCAGACCGAAGACACACTCATGCTGTCCACCGCTGCCACGGGACTGGTACAATGGCCACATCCGGCAAAGCTAGCTTACATGATCCTTTGGTGTGCGTAGTGTGAGGACATTCCTATACTTCCTCTCCGTGAGTATCGCACACGCATAGAAGTGCTCATTTGTGCCCTCATGGTAGCCATTGGGAACGACCAAATCTAGCAATTGTGTTACCTCAGTGCAAGCCATGTCTTACTCGGCCATGGCAGCAGAGGCATGGCCAGTCATCGATCTCTCGTACATGTCGCATATGTGCTCCATGCACATGTCGGCTGTGCTGCTGCCAGACTTCTTTTGAGTCCAGTCCAGAGGTAGGACTGGCCTGCTTGGCTGCCTGCTTCCTTGAGAAGCTCAAGGAATAGAAGGGAGGTGGTGGTGTGTCGTCTTCGGAGCTCGACTCCACATTTAGCCTGCTAGCTCTAGGAATCGCCGCATGCTCGTTCTTGCACAGAGCGTTGTGGAAGATCACCTCCATCAAGTCCTCATGGAGCATTGGTTCAAACTAGAAATTAATGCAACCCTTCATTGCCTGCTTTACTGACAAAGCTTCCATTAAAGCAAGCAAATGGAGACATGTTGAACGAAGGCAAGACAAAAAAAACCCAAAGGACTAATACTTGATTTTGCTGCTCCAACCATTCATCGCTGACGGTGATCGACCCAGTACATGGATTTATTCCCAGTATGGTGGCATTCAGTTTTAGTGTTTTCCAATGCATGTAATCGTGTTTTAGTGCATCCCAATGGTTTTTGAATTGCTTTTTTGTGTACTCCCTTCTTGTGCGCTCTTTGAATTTCCACGTAAGGTTCGTGTACTCGCGCCTATTCAGACAATCCATGGGATGGTTGTTGGCGTCAACCTCCTCCTGATGGATTTCAAGCATGGCAATTTGGGCTACATCATCCCACACAGCAAAGGGAGAATGAGCCTTGTCAATCTATGCGAAGGCAACAAGAGCAAATAGAAACAACAATGGCCATGCAACCACTCCCGACACCGCACACAACTAGCAAGGGGAATGTCATGTGCAAATAAGGAAATGGAAATGAAATGATAAGTGTTGCAAGCACCTACCTTCGGGGAGGCAGGGACTTTGTCGATCACTGTAGGATCAAGGATAACTGACTAGAGGAGGTTGAATAGGAGATTTTTAAAAAAACATTTGGCTAAAACACAATTTTAGAGAAAATATGAACTAATTAAAATTATTTTGCACAAGTCAAAACATATAGTTTCTAACTCTTGCTATGTCATCACAAACGTATATCTAGGCAAGACACAATTCTAGATAAACAAGTCAATCAATTAAATTTTAGAAATTTAAGTGCGGAAAGTAAAGGCAAGAGAGATAAACCACTTGGAGGACACGAGAATTTTTCCATGATCTCAAAGACTTGCCAGTCTCCTCTAATCCATGTGAGGGAGGTTAAACTAATCAAGCCGGCTCCTTACGCAATCTTGTTATTTTCTCAATCCACTATGGTAGCTCTTTTTCACCTCGGGAGGTGAACTCCAACCTTTCATAACCGTGCCAGGGCTCTTTACAATCATCTTGAAGAGATTACCACACACACTCTTCTAAGCAGTCTAGGTGTTGGCAACCACCAAGAGTAATAAGGCAATTATAATATCCCAAATTCTAGCGAATGCAAAAATGAGAAATTTTAGATTTTTAGCATGTACCTTATTTCCTTGGCTTTTATTGGAGTTTATTTGAAAAAATAATTTGCAAACAAAAAAATTTTGAAAAGAAATGTACATTGGATGTAATTCTATTTGAATTCAAAATGAATATGAAAAGATGATCCTAAAAAGGCCTAGAAAAATTTACAGTAGAAATCTCCTCAAAAAGCTCAAAAATAAGTTCATGGAACTAGAAATGAAAATTTGTATAGTTTTCAACATGTCCCTTAATTTATTCAAATCAAAATATTGCATGTTACGTAAAACAATAACCTTCCAAAATTTTAGAGACAATGCAAGGCATATAAAACTCTAGAAAAATTACATAATAAATTAAACTATGTTATGAGTCTCCATAAAAAAATTTATAATTTGTGGAGTCCATTTAAGATGTTTAAAAATTTCACAAATCTATGAGCCGAGCAAAACCACTTTGATAACTTAACCATTCCTCCTTCTCAGTTGTGAGTTTGTATTCTTCAACTTTATGCTTTCTCTCTGTCCATTAAAGTCTTGATGTTATTGAGTGGGAACAGATCCCACACATCAGGTCTCCTTCCTTCACTTGCTAACGCGCCGGGCCTGTGCGTTAAGAGTCGTCTTCCACCTCACGTGCGTCATGCCAGCTTTGCCATGGCTGATGCTACCAGGTTTTGATGTTGTGCCCATGGTTTCCTACTCACCTACCTGCCCTATCACATCGCCACACCAAGTCCCCCTCACCTTTGTCCCTTCTGCACGTCGAATTGGGTGCTCATCTCTCTGCCGTACTTTTGAGTTCTCACGAGCCAATCTCATCCATGTCATCCCTATAAAGCTTCTCAACTGCAACATGGTCTTCCTCATCTCACCCTCACTCCATTTCCATGAGATCCTGAGCTTCTAGCTCTTCCGTTCGCTCGAAACATGCTATCTTCCTCAGTGCTGATGAGCGTGCTCCGCCAAGCCTCGCGGTGACTCAGCTCTTTAGTGGACCTTTCCTCTTTCTAACCATGTAATCTTGTGTTCCATAACCCCTAAAGTATTTCCCTTTGGCTAATTGCTTGATTCGTGTATATACCCGATGGAATTGAGCCACCATACTCATCTCTGGTCAGGAGCACCGCCGTTAGCTATTCTTCCTCTTTGGTGAGACCTAGCCCAATTCTTCTCAATCAAAGCTGCCCAACTCTTCCTAGAGCTCATGCAACCCTCACTTGCAACTCTCCCTCGCCGAGGAGCTACTGTGCTATGAATGACATCTGCTCTCCCTCATCAAGGAGCTCCCGCGCTGTGGACGACCTCTGTGTCGTTGCCACTCCTCACCATCTGGCCAATCCAAAGCCTCACTGACATTGGCAATCTCCTCGATAGATCCCTAATAGTCCCTAGATGCTTGCGTGCTCATTTAATTTGGGAATCCCCACTATAGCATGGTCTTCACCGTAGCTTCGCATGGCGCCACCGCAAGGGTCACCACCGATGCTTTTCAGTGACCATTTGGTCCCATCTGACACTGCTTTTGGCTTCCCCAGGCTCTCTTCAATCTATTTTTCCCATGTCAAAGCCTAACCACTGCTTCCCTCACTACTTACAAGCTCGCCGGAGCATCACTCCACTTGTCTCTGCCTTTCCCCTCGCTGGCAGTATGCCAGACTGTTAGAATGTTTAAGTTAGTGCTAATGACACATTTAAATCTAATGTATGTATGACATGTAGGCCCGAGCCAATTAGTTATTTGAAACTCTAATTAAAACCAGGTTTACCACATGTGAGTATGACATATGGGACCCACAAGCAGGTAATGTTTAAAATATGAGAGTACGACATGTAAGACCCACTCGTATGAATGCTAATTATCTTTAATGGTAGATATAAAACTAATGAGTCTATGACAAGTGGGCCTAGTTAAAATCAATTAAGGAAATTTAATTAAATTGAAAACTAAAATATGAGACACTAACACATTGGACCCACACAGTAAATAAATAAGTAAAATGCAATTTAAATATGTTCAATCAACTAATGGACTCACATGTTAGTCTACTGGCATAATAAATCTAGGTTTTTCTTCAGAAAGAAAAATCCAAATCAAAATTCAACTACAATACCATTTTTCATTTTCTTGGTATTTTTCAAATTGAATAAAATTCAAATGGCCATAACGTTTGCATATGAACTCCAAATTAAGTAATTTTTATCTCTAAATTTTTCTAAAATTATGCTCTATTCAAATATGCAAACATATTTAAATTTTTCTCTCTATTTAAATTCATTTGGCTCTTATTTGTATTTATTTAGATTTTATTGAATAGACACTGTCATTCTGAACAATTTCGAGAATACTTCCAAACCATTCTTTGAGCAACAAGAGCAAGGCAAGCACTCCCTTTAATGATGTTGATCCTACCATTTCAGTTATTGTATATTGTTTGCAAAACATATTATGCATGCGTGCGTATTTCGTTAAAATTGCTATATTATGGGTAACGGTAGTTATATCGGCTTGTATGCATTGAACCTTCATGCAAACTTGATATCCTTACTATTGTAGCCCATAGGACATGATTTAGACAATAGCTAATATCATTTTGGGTATGCTATATCAAGTATATGGTCTAGATACTTAGCCACACACTAGTTTTCACTTAGTTTGAATATTCGAAAAATTTGCACATGGATATGGGTGGTTTTGAGATGTTGAACTAGAGGAGAAACCTCTGTTAGTTTGGTATAAACTAAAATGAAAACCTAGATTTAAATACGGGCAAGTTATATTATGAACTATCAAATGTGAGAAGGTATTTCACATATAGATATGGGGAGATTCTCACTCGGATCAATTAAGGACCAAACACTATTGCTGCACATCTAAATCTAACTATACGACCACATATGCTATATGGGCTCTAGCTTTAGTTGATTAAGTTATCTAGGACTAGCCTTACATTTTGGTAGGACGAAGTAGTAAGGGCATTCTAGAGAGGTTTGCTTGTAGGGGCTCCTTTCATCAAGGTGTTAGGACCAAAACTTACTAAAACAATAATGAATACTCACTTGGGGGAATGACTTGCTTAAGTGAGGGTTTTTTATTCATCGGGCTGGTGCAAGATTAGGACTAGATGATGTAAAGGCTATATGATAATCAGTTTCATCACACACCCAAGGAAGCGTATAGTTACCGATATTATATTTGATTATCTCTTATGGGTGAAGTTGTATAATCTCTCGAAAGTGTTAAAAACTATTTAAATAGTTGTTCTCATGGTCATGAGCACTTGGATGCAGCTACAATGGGTATAGTTTTTATTTTTTACAAAACTATTTCACTGAAAATTGGGACGGCATGTATGTGTCGCATATGCCATGCCCGTAGTTGGGAATTGTGCGAAGTTCACAGTCGAGGAGGGCTGTGAATGAATGTGATTTATTGTTGTTAAAGCTATATAAATGTTGTTTTATTACATGTCAAATGCTCTTTACAATTCCATTACAAAATACTACTTATCGATATTGTAAACAAAATTTACTTCATGCTGAAAATAACTTGTAGGATAAAGCTTTATTTATTGTTAGCCTTGCATGTGTGTGTGTGTGTGTATTGCAATACACTATAAGTCTCGCTGAGTATATAATGTACTTAACCTTACCTAAATTACTATTGTTTTGAGAATGAGAAAGATAACATGCCTAACGACATGTATTTTGTCCTTGGCACTGGAGAATTTGACAATAGGTTTTTCTAGGGCCTAACTTTAGTCAGTTGTCTGTAGGCTATGGGGGCATACCGTTGGACTCTTTTGTTTATTTACTTGTCTTCCACTGCAGTTTACTCTTGATACTTATATTTATTTGGCCGATCAATCATATGTTGTAAACTTTATGTCATGTCATTTATATATTGCCCTTTTGTTGTAAGTTAATTGTATGCGATGTGTATGGATATGATCATAATGTTATGAATGTGTGTACTAGCCATTGACCATAGGACTAGTACAAAACACATACGATGATTTCGAGTATTCAATGCCGAGGGTCCCCACACTAATGATGCTTGCTTGAAGGTTTTCGAGTGTTACAAAGAATAACTAGATGATGCAATACATTTGAATGCTTTCAACAACCTCAAAATGAGAAAATGAAGCAAATGAGTTGAAGAGAGTAAGGCAAGAGCTCAAGTGTATACAATGAGGTTCAAGAATTCTTGCTTGCTACTGGTGGGGAGGTATTGTAGTCTCCAACCACCAGGATGACTGTTGGGGATGAAATATCCAAAAATTAGGGGATACGGTACTACGGCCATGTAATGGTCTGTACTACCACACCTACCAGTCAACGCCTACTTAAGATTCATTAAATGCACATAAACTAACAGTTAATATAAATATCGGTAGTACCATACTCACAAGCCCCGGTAGTATTGATTCTATGGTAGTACCAATTTCCAGAGGAGAGAAAATCTCTCAAAAAAATATACCTCTCCAAAAATTAGCTACCACACGCTAAAGTGTGGTCATATCGCACTGCAGTAGTACCGGTCATGTAGTGCGGTCATACCGCTATGGTACTACCAGCCAACAACTATGATAGTACCATTTCAGGTTAAGACCAAAAATGCATCTATCTGGAAATTAAATAACGTACCAGCATGTAAAGTTCAGTAGTACCGATGGAGTGATACCACCGCTAACAACACTACGGTCATACCGATTTCCAAATGAAAATCAGAGAGGGTTCCAAAATGTATTTTCAAATTATAGAGGTCCTTAGGCTAAATTATACATTTGTTTTGAGCTATGTCTTGAGCCATGTCAATTTTTAGTCATGTTTGCATGTATTTTCCATGATATCATCAAAATTTGGGACTAAACCAATTATTTGCACCACTGGAATGAGCAGACTGAATAATAGGCATGACATTAGAGCAACTCCAGCAGTAGCCCTCAAAACAGGACCCTTACTTTTCATTTGAGGGCTCCCTCTACTTTTGAGGGCCCTGTTTTCTTGGCTGCACTCCAGCAGGAACCCTCAAAACAGGGCCCCTACTTCTCAATTCCCTCTCACTACAAGAAATCCTTCTTTTTATGACAAAATACCTTATGACCGTGCTTGTTTTCGTCATATAAGGTATCATAATATGACGAAATATTTTGCGTCGTCATAATCTTATGAGCCAGAAACAAATTTATGACGGCATAATTTATTGTGTCACATAAAGCTACCAAATGTCGTCACAAATTGTCTGGCGACAGGATCCGGTTGACGCCTTGGGTTTTATGACGCTTTGAGCTGTCTTTATGTGATGGTTTGTCGGCGTCACTTTATGTTATTTCAAAAAATGACCGACCGCAACGTCAATATACCCCTGCAGGTGGACCCCGTCTCCTTCTGTTGACCAAATTCATTTTCCCCGTCTCCCCGACCCAACAGAAGACGGCGGCGAGCGGTTAGCGGCCTCTGGCGGTGCGGCGGGCGGCGAGCGGTGGGCGGCCTCTGGGCGAGCGTCGGTCGGGGCGGAGCACGGCCGCCGTCGTGCTACCTCTGGGCGGAGCTAGCTCACCCTCTCCCCAGCTGACGCCGCGGCACAGTGGGCGGCGGCTGCGCGAGATCTGCCGCCAGGCCAGCCGGCGAGCGCGGATCACCGGTGACCGCAACTGCATCAGGTTGGTAGGCGGTGGCGCATGGTGGGCAGTGGCGCCGTCAATCCCCTCCCCGTCCCCCTCCATTTGGTCGGCAGTGGCGCCCTCATCCCCCTCCCTGTTCCTTTTTATTGGCATGGCAATTCGTAATCAATCCAATGTGCATCAATCAGGGGTCATCGGCGGGCGGGCTCAGCGCGGCGGCGGGCGTCGTCTCGGCGGTGGCAGCTCCCCATCGCCCTAGGTGTGCCATTTTTGCAGTGCCCCGTCCCTGTTCCTCCTCTGTTGCCATTTCTGCTCACCTTCCCTCTCCAGTTCTCATGTCGCAGGCGTCGTCCTCAACTTCTCTGACTCGGCGGTCAAGCACAGCTAGGGTTGCCCCGCAACCCCGAGCCCTTGCTGTCGTTGCTGCAGAGCCTGCGCCCACTGGTGTCGATCTGCAGGACCCGATCGATGATGTGACCGGGTTGCCATTGATCATGTGCCCGGATTGCAAGGACGTGAGGGTGTTTGCTGCCACTACCACGAAGTCTGAGTATAACGTTGGAAAGAGGTTTTTCAAGTGCCCCCGGAAGACCTATCGAAATGTCAGTGCAGTGGTTCAGTTTCTGTTGCACAAATTTCAGTCATGTTTGAATAGGTCTCCCTGAGAATATGGTAGTGTTTGTAGCATTCAGTGCCTGCACTATTGGTGTTAAATTGCATGTGGTTGTCATTTGGATGCAGGGGAAATGTTCCAGGTATTGGTTCGAGGAAGAATATGTGGTGTACCTTGAAGATCATGGTTTTCTACTTCCAGCAAGCTCGACCGTTGCAGCAGCTTCGACAATAGAAATTCCTGAGCTTGTGGGAAAAATTGATACCTTAGAGCAAAATCTGAACAAGGTGAAGGAAATGGTTGGCAAGAAGAGGGAAGGCATGGGAAGCTGCATTTGTCTTGTGTGTGGATGTGTGAATGTAGCAATGTTCCTGGTGTTGTCCATCTTGTTGGTTGTAGCTGTAGTGTTCAAGAAGTAGGCAATGCTTTTGTCTTTTATGATGAAGTAGTCTGGGACATGTTCAAGAAGTAGGCAATGCTTTTGGCTTTTATCATGAAGTAGTCTGGGACATGTTGTATTGAACCTGTTGTGCTGGTATGAAATATGGGCCTTTGTGCTACTGGACATATGTTGTGTGTATGGAAATGTAACATGTGCATTTCTAATGTATGTTGGAAATAAATATCACTTGTGCTTTGATGTGGAACCTGTGTGGGATATTTTGGCAGGATGTATGTTACTTCAGCATATACATATTATGACGGATTTTGTACTTTTCATGACATTGTCATGTGGTCATAAAAACCCCCAAAATATATTTAGGACAGATTCTGGGCATTCCATGACATTGTCATGTGGTCATAAAAACCTGCAGACAATAGCATAATTCAAATACAACAGAATCACTAATAGAAGTTCATGGTTCACAAATAGCTCTAGAAATGCAAAGGTTAGTCATCATCATTGTCTTCCTCTGATGTGTTGCCTTCATCTGGACTATGGTACTCAAGGAAGGTTTCATCTTCGTATTCAGCATCTATTTCATCACCTTGAGCTGTATGTTGATGTCGACGGATGCTCTCGACAAGGTCTCTACTAACAGGGCTGCCTGGTTCATTCTCTATGTGCATGAAATCCATATCAGGATAAATGTCTCCCACTGTACCATCTATGGTCGAAGTACTCTCCTCTTGGTAAGCCTCCTGACATCTCATCTGTACTTGTTCATGGATTGGTTGGTTTGTGTCGGACTCTTCAACATCAAATATATGTCGGTGGCCAAATTCTTGTACCACTCGCCAACATGGACCTAACTTTGTATCTTCCAAGAAAAATACTTGTGAAGCTTCCGTGGCTAGAATGAAAGGATCATTCTTATACCATCGTCCTTGGATGTTAATGCTCTTGAAGTAACCATCATCTTTCATTTCGTATGTCCTTCCCTCAAGATTGTACCATTCACACCGCAATAAGATAACAGTTCTATCTCCTTTGCTGTTCTTTGCGTAAGTCAACTCAATAATGTCTGTGATTGTCCCATAGAAGTCAATAGTGTCATCATTGTGAGTACCTATAGTTTTGATGGTGGAGTTTTGTGTCTTCCTGTCTACCTCACGAGCCACAGTGTGGTACCGTACCCCGTTGACTATACAGGCTGTGTATGAACGCACACGCCTAATCGGCCGACATGCGAGTGAGTATAGGTCTTCATCAACATCTGTTGAGCCTTCGCATTTCAATCTGGTAATCTGCAGGTTGGAAAGAAAGAGAGTTAGTAAGTTTGAAAATGTATTGAATCATAAATTATGCAGTCATGTTGTTGAAGTTGCACACACATGATTCTCGAACCATGCAGCGAAGTGTGTTGGCATCATTTTTTCAATATCGTTCACCCCTTGTTGTTCTAATTCTTCCCTATACTTTCTGCAATAAAGGAAGAAGTTAATCAGTTTATTGTGACACTAATACTAAATATAGTTGTCTGAAATGACATGAGAACAAATACTCACTCTTTGTATTCATCAACCTCTTCGCAGTTGTTTAGAACAAACCAAACCATGGAGTCATAGTCTTTATCTTCATAATGAAGTTTGGAAGCACCCAGCAGGTTAATACCATGACCAAAAATACAGTAACCATTGGGGGAGATGTTCTGTTCACCATCTAAGTTTCTTTCAGGCCTAGTGAACCTAGTAATAATGTCACTGAAATATGTTGAGCACTGGGTCATGCACTCATAGGCAGTGTATGCCTCTGCAACAGAGCCTTCAGGTCTTGCTTTATTGCGGATGAAACGCTTAAAGGTGCCCAATCTTCTCTCAATGGGATACATCCATCCATATTGAACCGGTCCCCTAAAGAGTGCCTCATCAGGCAAGTGTACTGCTAGGTGGACCATAACATCAAAGAATGCAGGAGGATAAATTTTCTCCAGCTTGCAAAGGATAAGTACAATATCTTTCTTCATCTGGTGTAGTGCATCAACCTTTAGAGTTTTTGAGCAAAGTTGTCTAAAAAACGTACCCAATTCACAAATTACTTCATATACGTCTTTGCGCACCAAACCACGAAGGGCAGCTGGTAAAATACGCTGCAACAGTATATGACAGTCATGTGTTTTCAGCCCATGCATTGATCCTGCTCCCTCCATATTGACACATCTTGATATATTGGAGGCATAGCCATCTGGAAACTTAACATTGCTCACAAACTGCAAAAACTTCTTCTTTGCTTCTGGTGTTAGAACGTAACAAGCTCTTGGCTTTGAGGAGGAATTACCACTGTCATCTAGCAAATGAAGCTCTTTTTTTATACCTCTGTCTTCCAAATCTAGCCTAGCAGCGATGGTGTCCTTTGTCTTGTTCGGAATATTAAGTAGAGTTGACAAAATGTTTTCACATATATTTTTCTCTATGTGCATAACATCAAGGTTGTACTGTAGCTTCAATTTTGACCAGTATGGCAAATCGTAGAAGCTAACATTTAGATGCCATACTGGTTCTCCATTACGGCGTCGTTTTCTTGATTTCTGCTTATCTGGATTCTTCCCTGGAACATAGCAAACTTCATCCAACCTTGCCATAATCTCATCTGCACTAAATTTCCTTGGCGGCTCTCTGTTTTCATGCTGGCCATCGAAAGATCTGTTTTTCCTCCACGGATGGTCGCTTGGGAGGAAACGTCTGTGGCCTATGAAACCAATTTTGTTTCTCAGACATTCGGAGCATGGATTCTCATCACAGTGCACACATGCGAAGTAACCATGAGTGGTTCTGCCTGACATGGTGCCTAATGCAGGGTAGTCATTGATTCCCCACAAAATCGCTGCATGCAGACTGAATTCTTTGCCTTCATATGCATCATAAGTAGAGACACCGTTCCAAAGTTTAAGCATGTCTTCTATCAAAGGCTGCATGAACACATGGAAATCTTTGCCTGGTGATTTTTTTCCTGGAATTAGTAAAGCAAGCATGTAATTAGATTGGTCCATACACATCCATGGTGGAAAATTATATGGAACCACTACCACTGGCCAGATGCTATATGAATTGGTCATCTGACCAAATGGGTTAAATCCATCTGTAGCAATGGCTAGCCTCAAACTGCGGGAATCATCTGCAAAAGACTCGAAAGTCTCATCAAATTCTTTCCAAGCTTCCCCATCAGCAGGATGTCTCATTTCATTCTCAATTGGTACCCTCTTTTCCTTGTGCCATCTTGCATACTGTGCCCGTTGCTTTGACATAAAAAGCCTTTGAAGGCGTGGAATTATTGGAAAGTAACGGAGGACCTTGTGAGGAACTTTCTTTCTGCCCTCCTTGTTCACTTTCCATCTTGTGAAGCCACAAACTGGGCAATGATCATCGTGTTCATGGCCGTTCCAAAATAAGGCACAATCATACTTGCACACATCAATACAAACATAACCAAAACCAAGCTTCCGAAGCAGAGCTTTCATTTCCTTATAGGACTTAGGAAGGCCGGGCACATTCTTCAGAGATGACGAAAACAACTCAAGGAAAGCATCGAACCCAGATGTTGTTATCCGATTGTACACTTTGATATGCAACAGTTTAATAATGAAAGTTAGCCTAGTCTCCTCGGTGCAACCTGGATAAAGTTCACGCTTTGCCTCTTCCATGATTTCTTTATATAGGTTGCCACCAAAGCCATGGCTTGCTGCGGCGTGCAAATCTTGAATCAACCCCTGTATTCCCCGTGCACTATCATCTATGACATCTTCAGCTTGTCCTTCCTCATCAAGTGGTGCCTGGTCATTTCCATCCCATGACATATCTCCATCATCATCTTGTCCAACATCATCCTGTCCAACATCATTTTCTTCCTCTCCATGGTGAATCCACCTAGTATAGCACCTCGACATACCATTGAGTTCGATATCCTCGTGCACATCATCTTGGCTTTTCTCTTTCTGGTTAAGGCATTTTCGGCAGGGGCACTTGATCTTCTCATCTACACCAAATGTACTTCGGACATGTTCCATGAATTGTGCAACACCAGACATAAAGGCCGGCGTAAATGGGGCACTGTTATGAACCCAGCTTCTATCCATCTCCACCTGCATAAATTTAGGTGCCAAAAAATTAACAATCGGCATGGAGAAGCAGTTGGTAACCCCAAATTTAGGTGCTAGAATTTTGAAAACTCTGCTCACCTTGAACAGTGGCCGGCGAGGCAGGTGTTGCCAGGTGGGTTGGCCGGCGAGGCTGCAGCTGCCAGCTTGGTGGCGAGGGAGCAGGTGGAGAGGGAGGAGGTGGCGAGGTTGCTGCTGGAGGTGGGGGGAGGCCGGCGAGGGAGCAGGTTGAGAGGGAGGAGGTGGCGAGGGAGCAGGTCGCCGGCGGCCTCGTTGCTCGAGCTGGAGGGGGTCGCCGTGACCCAAGGAGCAGCTAGCGAGGGAGCAGGTGGAGAGGAGCAGGTCGCCGGTGTGGAGAGGAGCAGGTGGGGTGGCTAGCGAGCTGCTGGAGTCGTTGTTTGAGCTGGTCATGTGTTGCATTGATTTTGGTCATGTGTTCATGAGACAAATTTTGAAGAACTCAAAATTTACTTTTTAAAAATATGGCAAATTCACACCACAATTTCAAACTCAAAATGAATTCAGGCAAAAATGGGGCATTGTGCAGACCCATATCTGTATATTTACTCATGAGGCGCGTAAATTCTTTTGGGATGACCCATATCTGTATAGGCATTGTGCAGATAGGGTTATTCGACGTTGTCTTCCTCATGAGGAGGTTCAAAGTGTTATTTTTCACTGTCATTCTGCTCCCTGTGGTGGTCATGCAAGCACTGCAAAGACTCAAGCTAAGGTTCTATTGGGCTACCATGTTTAAGGATATTCATGCTTTCATTCAGTCTTGTGACCCTTGTCAGCGTGCAGGGAACATGTCAAGACGACATGAGATGCCTCAGCATGATATCCTTGAAGTGGAAATCTTTGATGTTTGGGGAATATATTACATAGGACCTTTACCCTCTTCTCAAGGGTACAAGCACATTCTCGTAGCAGTGGATAGTCAGTGGGTCAGACCCTTTCATAAACTATAAGAGAGATAAGTAAAATTTGAGAACAAAGTTTCCATCACTTTCTCGGATGACAAAATGACCTAAATAAGAAATGTAGATATCAATGAGTTGTGCAACTTTGGTATTCATGATTTTTCCATTTGAAATTACTTAGTACCCCAAATTTTGGTTTCAAGTTTACGACTTTGAAAAATCAAAATTTCAACTCTCCAAACAAACTCAATTGAAAAAATGACTAAAATATAGATGATACATCTCGATGTGTTGAACAACTTTGTTTCTTACCTTTTTTCCATTTGAATTCATTTAGTCCCCCAAATTTGTATTTCAATTAGTAATAAGACTAATTCTCTCAATGACATAGGGCCCCACCGCGCCAGACCAAAATTGGGCACGCATTTCTCCCGCTCTCCCGCGCAGGCTCTCTACCACCGACACATGGGCCCCACACAGCTCCCGCCCATGTAGAGGCAAAAAAATCCCCTTCCTGCCTTATCCTCTTGCCTGAGTCGCGCCCACCACTCCCGTTTCCTCCTTCCCCCAAGGCCCTAACCCTAGCGCCGCCCTGCCTCCGCCGCCCCTCCGCCACTCGCGCCCACACAGCTCCCGCCCATGTAGAGGCAAAAAAATCCCCTTCCTGCCTTATCCTCTTGCCTGAGTCGCGCCCACCACTCCCGTTTCCTCCTTCCCCCAAGGCCCTAACCCTAGCGCCGCCCTGCCTCCGCCGCCCCGCCGCCACTCGCGCCCACCACGCCGCCGTCACTCATCTCCACCACGCCGCCCCGAACTCCCTCAGCGCCGCCCTGACGGAGGAGGCCGGAGCCGGATTTGGTGAACCGGCGATAGGGCGCCCGTCCAACACAGGGCGCCGGCTTACCGCTGCGGCTCCGCGCCACGTCGTCTGCCTCACCGGCTACCCGCTGACACTTGGTGAGCCCGCTACGTACCTTCCATCTTGGCTATGTTTGTTTCATGATTTACATGATCTTTTGGTATTCCACTGTTAGCTTAGGAAGTGGGAGATGTCCTTGAAAATAAGGAAAAGGGCAAAGGGAAGACATTAGTTTCTGACAATCCAGGGCCTGTCTGCTTTCCACATTGTGTGCTAAAAGCACCTACTATATGGTTCCTAGTTTTGGTTTGGATGTACTAAAACCATGGCTGTATGTAACATAGCTTGTCCCATCAAAATTTCTTACAAATCATCTTGTATTGGAAACAATTGTACACTAAACTTAGAAATACATTACAACTGAACTGACTAATAAATAGCTATGCAATATAGTTATTCAGTATTCTTGTTCTCTGTCAATCTTGTTCACTATTAGCCTTGTTCCCTAGTAGTTCTTTCTTGTACAATTTTGATGTTATTTTGCCTTCTGTCTACCATTTAACAGAATACTGATTTGTTAGTTTTTTTCAACTCCTTTACAGAAACTGAATCCAGTTTCTGCTCTTTCTGCGTTTGACCGTTTAAGTAATAGAAGAAATGACAAAAACCCAGTACGAGCAGGACAGGGATGACAATGTAAGGACAATTCAGGAACGTTTTAGCTCCCTGGGTATTCCACTATTAGCTCAGGAAGTTAGAGAAGTTCTTTCAAAAAAGGAAAAGGGCAAAGGAAAGACAGTAGTGTCTGACAAAACAGTTTCTGACAATGATTATGATCCATCATCTGACATTGATAACCACTCTGATAGTGATGATGACTACGATGATGACCTCAATAATGAGGTCAATACTGAGGTGAGATGCATTACTTGACCAATTAACTGGTTTCTGGTCTCCCTGTGACAAACATGTACTTCAGTTTAGTCATTTAATCTACTTGACACTTCTTTCTTATTTAATAATATGCATGTCTCTCTTGTCAGGTAGAAGGGATGGTTCCAGGAACTCACCCTCGGCAGAAGAAGCAAAAGGCGGCAACAATGGCACCTGCCAACCAGCAGCCACCGCGCACGCCTATAAGATTCACTAGGCAAAGTGCAGCCATGCCTTCGCCTGGAGGCCGTCCACCACCTAGGCAAAGATTGCCCTTGCCTCCTAAGAAAAATTCCAAAGCCAAACCTAAACCTAATGCCATTTCTAGTGCCAGCCAACAGCAAAGCCACCTCAATACAAGCGGCAGCCAGACCACACAAACTACGAACACAGTGCCTACTACTCCAATAATCACCATGACCAGTCCAGCCATATCAGCGCCTGTTCCAATCACCATGTTGTTGCCTGGTGCAAACACTGCGCGTAGTACTCCTAGACCCACTCTTGGCCTGTCTCAACAACCTACTCCCACAAGTAGTGTTAATAAAACTGTTGGTGTGGACACCTCGCCAGATGGACAGAGCTCTAGGCAAAGCAATGACATCAGTGACTCAGGTGGGCAATCTGAAGCTGCTATTTCAGAGGGTCATACAGATGAAGGAGAACCAGATGGCGACTCAGTTCCAGGTAAACAATACGTGTTCACAAGCACTATTTTCTCCATGCAGTATATAGATTTGTTAATCCTATAATAACACATTTTGATTATTATTTGCCAATGCAGTGCCCCCAAAGAATGTCCGCAAGAAAACCATGGGTCATGGCTTAGAGAAGATTAACAATAGAGGAAAGAAGCTGGCTATCCATGTGGCTGAAGGGAAGAAAAGACCTGAGGTCCCACTACAGGCAGCGAAGCTGGCATCAGAAACTGGTGTCGCCGTTAGAGACAACCTACCTATCTACACCTCTTGGAAGCTTTATGAAAAAGATGCGGGGCCGACAGAAGTTGCAAAAGTGCTTGACAAAGTGGCGGTAAGACAGCTATTTCACTCCAAATAGTTTCTTGCATTACTCTAGTCCCATGTACAAATTGTGTTTTGTGTCTGATAAATCATATGTGTGGCTGCAGTCAAGGTTGGATGTGGATGTTAAGAACGAGGGACCAAGCAAAGCTGCATGCACTGATATCATTAAGAAGGGAGTAAGGCAGAAGAGGTATCACCTAAAAAGGAAGTACTTCGACGAGTCCCTGACAAGAGAACAGATGATGGCCAAAGAACCTCCACCAAAAATGAAGAAAGAGGAATGGATCAAACTTGTAGACTACTGGTGTGACCCGAAGAATCAGGTCCATGCCTGAATTGCCTTCTTTTGTTAATATGCAATGCAACCTGTGCATGTGAATGAAAACTCTATTGCATTTGTGGTGCAGGAAACGAGTTCTAAGAATAAAGTGAACCGTGGCCAAGTGCAGCTTCACCAAAGGACTGGATCTAGGTCCTACGTTGCCCATCGATACAGCCTGGTATGGATACTATGTATTTTGTGTAATTAGATTGAAAGATGGGACATTAGTAGCGTATAGTCATTACCATGTTCCTTTGAACTGTCAAGTCAGCACGTGATCCAATTATTTCTGAGATGACCTCGGATTTTTAAGCTAATTCTGAGTTTGGCCCTCTGATTTCCGAGATGAGCTCCCATGTTGCTATGTCATCAGAGATTTCAATGTGCTATGTCATCAGAGATGCTCATCAACAGTAGTAGGTGTTGTTTAGGCAAAGTTGTTATTATTGATCTGGTGTCCAGGTTTCATAGATGCATGTTCCTGTGTTGTTTTTCTTAAACTCAGTAATTAATTGAGTATGCCAGTGATTGCATTTGTTGTTTGCATAAAAAATCTGGAGGCAAATACTTGTATGATCTGTAGTGCATACATATTTTGGCATCTTGCTGTTGGCAAATACAAAAAATCCCATGTTTGTCTACCCCTCTCTTTACCTTCATTGATGTCATTGTAAATAATTTTTTTACATGCTGCAGAGGCCTAAGTACAACAACATGGATCCTGATCCTGTTGATTTCTTTGGGGAATGTATGACTAGTCCGCAAAATGGTCGAACTCCTCTTGCAGATGACATATATGTAAGTTATATAAATATTGCAGACTGATTTACTGTACTCAACTACATGCCTGATTGAACATTGTTGTATGGCCTTGTTATTAATTAGATTCATTCTATGTAGGAACAAATGGTGGCAGAGAAGGAAAGAGAGCCAGAAGAAGGACAAGAACAAAAGTCTCCCACCAAGATTGTTGCTGACAGTCTGAGCCAGATAAGCCGTTCGTCCACCTTCCTACCAAACATTGGTGTCCCTAGAGCATCGAATACTGCTCGGTCCACCACAGTCGCAGAAGCACGCCTGCAAGCTCAGTTTGAGGCAACACTTCAAGCAGAAAGAGAGGAAGCTGCTAGGAACCAGCAAGAGTTGCAAGCACAAATTCAAGCTCAGCAGGCATCACTTGAAGAAAACAAAAATTTGTTGCGCCAGACTCAAGAAGACATGAAGGGGATGCATAACAAGTTTGAAGAGACTAATGCGCTGCTGCGAGCTGTGTTGAAACTTCAGAGAGATTGAGGTAGGTCCAAATGCGCTCTATGTTGGCACAACACCAAACTTTCTCTGTTGGAACTTTGTACACTTTGTTGATAGAACTATGTGGTATGTTTGAACCTGTGTGGTGGAACAGTTTGAACTTGTCTGTTGGAACCTGGACCTCTTTATGATGTTTGAACTTTGAGCTGTGATGAGAATGTTGTGGATGATGGCTTCTGATATATATTTGCATGCTTGTATGTGCCGTCATTAAATAACTGTGTCACATTCGTCATTGAACATGGCTACCACGTTCGTCATGTATTCGCAAGCAAGGTTTGTGACGGTGTACAAGATGTCTCAAACAACCATATAAAACAAGACACAACTGAAATGTCACAAAGTCCTGTATGACGATAAAGGTCGTCACAATAAGTTATATCAGTCAGGTCTCCCAAATCTCAATTTGTGACGGCTCATGTATTAGGTGACGCGTTGACCCACCAATATGTGACAGCAGAAGTCGTCATTAAATGTTGACAATATGTGACAAGGAAAGGAAACCGTCACAAAAGGTTACCACCTTTTGTGACGGTTGTACATAGTATCGTCACGAGGCACATTATGTGACGGTCATTATATGACGACCGGCGTGACGCCGCTTTTTCGTCATAAGATACTTTTTATGACACCTTCTTTACTTTACATGACATTTTCGCTTTGTCATACAAGCCCAGATTTTTTGTAGTGTCTATTTCCTCACACACTATATGCATATGTATGGGACAAAAGCACAATACACAATAAAATATTTATGATTTCACAATGAGGGACAATATTTAAATATATGAATTCAAATACGAATATTCAAATTTAAATTCAAATTTGTTCCGAATTTAAATTGAAAGCACAAAGTTCATCACATAACATTCAAATTTGTTCCGAATTCAAATATGAATTCAAATACGAATATTCAAATTTATTCCGAATTTAAATTGAAAGCACAAATATGAATTCAAATACGAATATTCAAATTTAAATTCAAATTTGTTCCGAATTTAAATTGAAAGCACAAAGTTCATCACATAACATTCAAATTTAAATTCAAATTTGTTCCGAATTCAAATACGAATATTCAAATTTAAATTCAAATTTGTTCCGAATTTAAATTGAAAGCACAAAGTTCATCACATAACATTCAAATTTAAATTCAAATTTGTTCCGAATTCAAATATGAATTCAAATACGAATATTCAAATTTAAATTCAATTTTGTTCCGAATTCAAATACGAATCACAAGCCGTAGTTAAAAAGAACAGGCCCGACATAGAGGTGGAAACGGATCGGATACGATCGAATAGTCTCAAATACGAATACGAATCCATATTTTTAAAACGAATTTGAATATTCTCATATACGGATACGAATATTCTCGAATACGAATACGGATATTTTTCGAATATGGATTTTCTCGCAAACGAATATCGGATAAAACAGATTCCTAACAGTTTTGTCGATCACTAGTTTTTGACTGGTTACTGGTTTTAAACCGCATAAATTCAAATTTTGAATCACAAAATTCATACAGATTTTTCATGGGTTCTAGAAATGGATCGAATACGAATCGAATAGTCTCGAATACGAATACGGATGCGAATATTCTCGAATACGAATATTCTCAAATACAGATACGAATATTCTCGAATGCAAATACGAACATTTTCGAATATGGATTTTGCTTACCACATTCCCGTTTTCTCGAATATGAATATTGGATAAAATGAATTATCCGTTACTGTTTTCCACCTCTACATAGGTAGTTCTAAAATTTTCTCCTATCAATTATTTGCTAACACTAAGTTTATAATGCAGAAGCGTAAATCAATGGTTTAGCACAAATAAGGCTTAAGACAACTAGGTTTACCTAAGTGCACCAACACCCTAAGTCTATGTCAAGATTTGCAATCTTAGGATGACAAGCAATCAATTTAATTCTATGAATATAAATTGCTAGAATGTAAATTGAGTACAAGAAAACAAACTACAATGATATGATTTCTTTTTGCCGTGGTGTTCGGAGACTTGCCGGTCTCTCCTAGTCCACGTTGAGGTAAGCCCAAACGAATTGAACTGGCTCCACGAATTAAGCCTTCCACCTCAAATCCACTAGTGGTAGCTTTTTTCCGCTCCAGGTAGGTGAGCTCCAACCTTCACAACTTATTAGGTCTTCGCACAACCTTCTTTAAGAAGATCACCGTGCATAATGCCACCAACACCGTTTAGGAGTCGGTAAACTCCAAGAGTAATAAGATCAAGCCCTTGCTTGACTCTCACCACGTGCAACGGATGCACAAGCTCAAGTGGATACAAAATCCACCTCTAAATGCAACACATGTAATCTAGAGCATTTCTCCTTACTCACAAGATGCAACACATGCACAATTAAGAGGATGACCTCACACTAGCTCAAGAGAATAAAATGGATTGCCAAGAAACTTGCCCCAACTAACCACAAAGGAGTGTTCATACCCCACACACTGAAACTAGCTGTTGGGGACAAAAACCAGGAATTCCGGTAGTATCATACGCAAAAGTTCGATACTACTGCTCCTCTCAGCAACAGTCAGAAAACTAGCCCTTATAGGCAAAATTGGTAGTACCGTTTTTCGAGGGAGAACAAATCTCCCAAAACGATAACTCTCTAGAAAAAATATATTGCAAATAAGTCGATACTACCACCATCCAGTCTGAGCATGCAACACATGCCGGTTTGATCGCTAGTCGCGGTAGTACCACATTTACATTCCGGTACTATCGACTTTTGGTCGTACAACGCAACATATGCAGGTAGTACCATTTTTCCAAAGAAGTGCATATACTTCAACTAATTTGCAAAACATATTAGTAGATTATAGTATCATGTACACAAGGATCAAACATGATTTCCAATAAGTTGCAAAATACATTTGCACATTTGTGAAACAATGACACAAGGTATAGGTACATGGACTCTTCACATTTGCAAAACACCTTCACAAACCTAAGTCACGGGCTGCAAGGATTATATACATATGAGCATCAACTATTTGCAAATATAAGTCTCATACCACAAGGAATAGAAAACATGAATTTGAAATACTTGCAAAATACATTTGCAATGTGTAGTCTCATGTTACAAGGATTCAACACATGAGTCTCAACTATTTACAAAATACATTGCAAATAATAGCATCATGCTACAGAGAGCTAGAGCAAGTGAGATTGAGCTATCAACACATGGTGAGACTCAAGCTACTAGACATGATCCCTCTTAATAGTGTGGCAATTCATACTAGCAATTTAGTTTTTCAACCAAACACCAAGACCGGTAAAAGATTAGAAATACATTCTTAGTCCTAACTAGTCATACCTTTGCCTTTAGCCACCTCTTGGAGCTTGATGATGCACATCTTTACTTTATGTCCAAGTTATTATCTTGATATGCATCAACTCATGATGCATCCTTCAATTGAACTCCATCAACATATGATAGGTCTTCACTTGACTTTGATGATCAACTCATAATCATCTCCTCTTGAACATGTATCAACTCATGATGTATTCTCTTCTTGATAGCTTTCAACTCAAAAAGCCATCTTCCATCTCGTATCTTGACTTGACGATCTTCAACACATGTAGTCATTCCAAGTCATCCTTATTTGTAGAACCTAACTTATTCATCCAACTCATGAAAAATATTAGTCCACAAATTAATTGCCATCAACTACCAAAACTTCAACATTAACTCATAATGGAGAGACTAGATTCTACAATTTTCTCTTTTTGGTAATCATGACAATATTAACAAGTAACGAGATAAAATATTGATTTGCGAGTATACAATATGTACATAATAATTGTATACTCTAGGATAAGTTTTCAAAGCAATTAACTCATTTGAATGGAAGTATTTGTCTTTGAGATTAATTGCTAGCAAAGCTTACACATCTGGTAGTCATTGATTATTTAACCATTAACACATAATGGAGAAACTAGATGACAACCCGATATTGATTTAATTTAAATTGATCAAGAGTATACATGAACCACACAATTATATATATTCAAAAGATATGTTTCAAAGTAAAGATTATTAATAAGTGGAAAAGGGAACAAGGATCAATACTAATGAAACCATAAAATATAGAATGAACTTCTAATAAATGTGTGCATACAAGAATGTATAAAAAAATATGCATATATTCAAGTTAAACTTTTTGGTGAAGTTCAACTTATATTTTGGGTCTGAGGAATGAACTAAGATATAAGAGTGTGATGTCGAATGCATACCTCTATGATTTTCATCTTTTCATACAAGTGAGACTTAAGCAATTAACAAACAAGTTAGTCTCACAATTGTATATATCATTAATCACATCCAAATAAGACTAAGCAATATCATAGTTAATAAGCGAAGTTAGTCTCACAATTCTATTTGTCATTATCATCAAAACTAACTTAATGAAATTTGAACTTACAACCGATGGCCGTTGTTGTTGACATGGCCATGCAGATGTGACATGGCCATGCAGATGCAACATCACATGAGTAATGGTGCCGTTTGACTGACCGTTTGTGTAGGTAAAGAACCACTGCTTTGGCCCTAAACCCGATGATCCATGAGGACATATTTCTGGTCTACCACCATGACCGCTATCTCCATTGCTTGACGAGCAAGACAGGTCTAATGAAGAGGATGAGGAGCTCCCGATGAAGTAATCCTCCACCTTGGAAATATGACTAAATAGCTTGTATGCCAACACACGCTTCTCGTGGAGAAGCAGCGAGAGGTGACCGAAGATAGGATTTGTGGGATTTGGATGCTTTGGATCTGGCTTGGCGATGAGGAGTGTTGCTTGCTTGGGGATCGAAGAAGGGTCAATCGTCCAAACCTCTGGCTAGAAATTGGCTAGGTCTTGTCCGCTCACCATCTCCGAATAGAGCCGTTCCACCCAGCAGGAAGGAGATAGTAACGTGGAGGCCGTGTGCCAGTCCCAAGTGTGAGCCGAGAGGCCTTCAATGTCCAGACACACCTTGAATAATATCACTACACTGTCCACTTGCGCTTGCCTAGCCCATGGCTTGAGGAAGAGTGAGAAGTGTGAAAAGTCTAATATGTCATGCTGCGCTGCCTGATTGTGGAGCTCCTCCGATGGAAATGCAATGAGGAAGTTCTCTGGTCGAAAATTGTGGACGGAGAAGCTGCAGTGCAGTATTCCAATACGTTCTTCAATTGCCAACGTCGCTTCCTCTTTGGACACTGACAGCAGGATATCGCCCACATAGGTGACGGGAGCTCTTTTGAGGTGGTTCTCGAGTTCCTCATGCGACGTTGTGCGAGGCATTATGCACGTCGCATGCTTTGGGCGAGCGGCCGGGTGTCCAAGGATGTAGAAGACAGGAAAGCCCGATGAGACACAAAGACCTCGGTGGAGTTTTCTGGAGTGGAAGCACAACATCTGTCTGAGCCAAGTGCGGTCTCTGGCGAGTCCAGGGAGTTGGACTAAGAGGACGCTGGCCCCAGACGAGCGGCGATGAGGTGATGGATCTGCACGGAGGAGACGCCCTGGGGTTCCTGACGACGAGAATGGTGTGGTCCTGCACCTCGTGGAGGGCTCCAAGTTCGTTTGCAATCCTTGAGGTGATGACCGAAAGCTCGACAACGTCTGCACCTTGTGGGGTTGGTGAAATCAACTTTGACACGGTCGAAAGTGAGGCAGTTCCAACAATGATCGATGAGGTCCGCAGGTACTTCGCCGCGCTGCTCCGGCGGAGGAAGGTGGCGCTGGTCGACGTGTCTCCAGTGATGCCTATTTTGCACAACGCACCAACCATCCTCAACCTAAGGGGGATGGGGCCTGTTTGCAAGTTGCGAAGGAGGAGGTGGTGGGGGATCAAGCAACAAAGTCGGGGGCGGAGGAATCGCCAATGCCACGAAGACCGAGCTGGGGCCTACTGCTGAGGTTGCCGCAACCGACGCACTGCCAATCACCGCCGCCAGGTAGGATGGGGAACCATCGTTCCGAGCTCCTGAGGGCGGGCTAGCAATGGAGAGAGGGGGCTTTGGTCAAGCCATCGCTCCCCTTTTCCACGGCCCACCGCAACCAGGTCTTGGCTAGGGGAAGACATGCCTAATGGGAAGAGTGGCGAAGGAGGTGGGTGGCCAGTGCTGGTGGAGCGCTGACACTGGAGAGGGGAGGGGGCTCAGTACTGTTAGGCTGTATGTGTTGTTGATTGTTAGGCTATGATTTATGGACCATATTGCATGGGATGTGCTCAATTGCAACTTGTAGTCTTTGATTTCAGAATTTGTAAGTTGCTCAAGCAATTCAGTATTTGCATAGCTCTTTTGTTTTAAAAAATATATATTTCGATAGCTCGACCAGGTTGCTCCGGGAGTTCGCTCAACGCTCAAGCCTAGTGCTTCTGATGTTCAGTTCCTATCTTGGAACTTAGGTTGCCAGGATCACCATCATATTCCCTAGGTAGTATCGTGTCCCATTGTGGTACAATCGGGATAGGATTCGGATAGACTGCTAGCTGATTTTAAGTGTTCAAGTCGGATGAAAGCAAAGCAGGGAAGCCTTTTGAATGTTTTTCCACCTTCCTGATTTTCTGTCGCTATATTGGGGTTCCCACCGAAAAAAAAATTGAGAGGAAAAAAACAGCTCGAAAAACACGCTAGAGGGAGGGCTTGAACCTCCGACCTTGTGGTTAACAGCCACACGCTCTAACCAACTGAGCTACTCCAGCTTTTGCTTCAGTATCTTCAATTGTTATAAAATCTCATCGACTAGCCATGTTTTGTTGGTGGCAGACGGCTAGCTGGTCCCACTGAGCCAGAACCTGGTTGGTAATGGTTTGTATACCGGCAAACAGGATGCATCTCCTAAGCAAGAAGTGATTAACAAACTTCCTTGTGCTAAAGAGCTTTAACATGCATTTGTTAATCACCTTCACGTAACCTTTTTCCATTCCTGATATCGAGGGTGATTTCCGTGCGCAGAGGGGAGATAAGTATTCCATCTACTGGTACTGGTACAAGGCCTGAGGGTTTAGCAAGTCATGAAGGTCATGAAACTGGACATGAGTTTCCCACACACAAAAAAAAAAGAATTCCTGTTTTTCATGTCCAAAAAACATGAAACGTGCTATTGGGGCCTGCAGAGACGAGACTTGCTTAACCGTCAATAAAATCAACAAGGGATTGCCTTTAATAGTGAGATAACAAGCATGTTGCTGCGTGCATCTTCAATAAGAACAGGAAAAAAGTGATATATAGAAAAATCGTCTTATACAGGTGAGCAACTTTAGTACACAAACATCTTACACCATCGAGCAGACGCAGATATGTGACACGAAAAGAAATGCATCATTTGTACATGCTTCATCATAGCCGAAGCCAACTGCGATTTTGGACACCCTGGTTGCAGCAAATTTCCTCTAGTTGGCTTTGTTATTTTGGACACACTGGGCCATAACTGAAGCAAACCATTATTAGTTGGAAGTAGAACTAGGGGTGGAAAAAAAAGCTCGTTAGTAGTAGGGGAAGTTTTTGTACGGATAACTTTTTTTTTATTCGGAGATACAGAAATATACCCGCGGGAAAAATTTTTACAAAAATAACCTCTAGTCGCCCCGCCCAATGGGGGGGCGACTAGAAACTTTCGCCCACCCGGGAAGCGGCATTTAAAGAATCTGCGAACCGTTGGGCGAATCAGCGATGTCGCCTGCACGTTAAGCGACTTAATTTAAGTCGCTGTACGGTTGGGCGACTGCATTGCAGTCGCCCAACGCTAGGGCGACAGGGGGGGTTAAGGCGGCCTGCCCAGTCGGCTCCCACTACTAACCACCTTTTTCACTCATTCAGCAAACACATTCAGCGCACAGAGAAGAGGAAGAAGGAAAAGAAACAAGGGGGAGAAGAGAGGAAGGAGGGGAAGAAGAGAAGGAGAGGAGGAGGTGAGGGAGGAAGGAGGGGAAGAAGAAGAGGAGAGGAGGAGGTGAGGGAGGAAGGAGGAGTAGAAGCTATTCCATCAATTTGGATCCAGGTATTTTTTTGGATTATGTTGTATTTGCATTATTATTTATATGAAATGTTGGTGTTAATAAAAATTATAGATGTAGAATAATTAGTACCGTGTTAGTATGGAAATATTATTGTAGAAAAGGTTTCGTATGCAATTTGTAGTATGGTAGTATAGAAATTTTAGCAAAGTTTGTGGTATAGGAAGTTTAGTATTGTGCGATATTATTTGACATGTCGCAAAATTGAAAAATATATGCAGGCCGACATCATCAATGTCCACTACATTGAGAGTGTATTACGGAGCTGGAACCATTCGTGAAGGTCCGAATGGTGTGGATTTGAGCGATTTTCCGCAAGTCACTCTCGTACTTCCGGATGACGAGAATGCTCGAATGGGAGATGTGCAGCTTTGGCTGACCCGGAGTTTTTCGTTGAACCCCGAGGTGTACAGCGTCGTCGTGCAAGAGCTTTGGAGCCGGTCTCCCACGGACATCAGATGGGAGTTGAAGACATTAGTGCGCTCTGCCACATGGAAGGGCTTTGTGCTAGGGTGCCGGCGTCATGGATACGAGTGTGTGCTGCTTGTGCAACCGTGCTCAGTACAAGCAGCTGAGGAAGCTCGTGCAACAGCCGTTGTTGTGGGAGGTGCTAGCAGCTCGGGCGGGCCGCATGTTGGCGGACATGATGAAGTTGCTCGTCATGAAGCCGATGCGGTACATGAAGAAGAATTACAGCCTTCAAGCCATAGAGAGCCAACTGGGCAAGCTGATGAAGGAGAGTATAATGAGTACATTGTGCAGCAGATGGACTCTGATGACGAGAGGGCATGGGATGAAGAGGAAGCTGTAGAGGACGACGACGAGGACAGTTCCGTTGAGGATGAAGTTCCTATCCCCTAGGAATGGAACCGGTTTAATGTGGAGGGTCTTTCCGCACATGATGAGCATGAATCACAATGGGAGTACCATGAGACAGAGGTTCGGTTGCATGCTATGTTTGCTGACAAGGAAGCGCTGTAGGATGCCATCAAGCTTTGGGCCCTTTCAATGCAGCGGACATTTCGCGTCGTCAAATCAAGCCAGGAGCAGTACACTATGCAGTGCGAGCAGACTGGTTGCCCTTGGCGGGTGCACGCCCGTAAACCTAAGTATGAGACTCATTGGATTGTGTCCAAGGTTGAGCCGCACTCCTGCATTCTAAACACTATCTTGGCGAGACATCGTAACCTGACGTCCGGATTTATAGCCAATCTCATGTATGGGGAGATAGTGTAGAAGAAGGACATGGCAGCCACGCATATTGTGGTAGCTATTGAGAATAAATTCAAGTATAAGATTAGCTACGCGAAGGCGTGGCGTGCCAAGCAGAAGGCGTTGGAAAAACGTTTTGGCACTTTCGAGGCGGCGTACGACAACCTTCCTCGTATGCTTAATGTCCTGCAGGAAAGGAACCCGGGCACGTACATCGCCCTCCACGAGAAGCCGTCCATAAGTCCGCTAGGGTATGCGGTGTTGCAGAGAGCAATGTTTGCATTTGGTGCTAGCAACGAAGCATTCAGGCACATGCTGCCAGTGATCTCAATTGACGGGACCTTCTTGACAGGCAAATACAAGGGGCAGATCCTGACGGCCATAGGCGTTGACGGTAACAATCAAATATTGTCGCTGGCCATTGCATTTGTGGAGAGTGAGAATTACGAGAGCTGGCTGTGGTTTCTCAGACATGTGAGGGCTGGAGTTGTAACCACTCGGTCTGGTGTGTGCGTAATCCATGATCGCCACGCCGGTATTATCAAGGCAATAAGAAAACTTCAAGAAGACCCCGATGAGCCCTTTCCTTGGCCGGACATGAGGAACCGGTGGTGCAGTCGTCACTTAGGGGCAAACTTTTTCAAGCAATTCCCTAAACAATCTTTGATGAAGCTATTCAAGAGGCTGGCTAGGCAGAACCAACAGAGGAAATTTGATGCTTTGTGGAGATTGTTAGATGAGCACACTAGGAAGAACGTCGAAGAGAGGAGCAAGGAGCCGGTCACTCCTGGGGAGGCACAACCACAATGCTTGCCACCAATCGATGCGCCTAACCCAAGTGGTCCAAGAAGAAGGAGCTCACGAAACATCAGGTGCTTCGCGCAGTGGATCGAGGGGGAACCGTTGGAGAAGTGGTCGCTGTTGCACGACACGGATGGCGCAAGGTACGGAATAATGACAACTAACCTTGCCGAGGTGTACAATTGGGTTCTAAGGGGTCTCCGTTCTCAGCCCCTTGTCGCCATCGTGGAAGGTGTTCTTCACAGCACAATCCGGTACTTCAGGGAGAGGCACGCGAGTGCCGCACTTCATGCGGCCAATCCCGGAGCTCTGTATTCGGCAAAAATTACTTCGTACATGGAGATGAAGGCACAAAAGGGTCAGTTGCACACAGTGCAGGTCATGGGCAACAGGGAGCATCGGTTTGAGGTGATACTCCGTGATAGAGCCGGATTTGGGACGGTTCGTTCACTTGTTACCCACGAGGTATGTCTTGGAGATCATGGAAATGAACCTAGCTGCACGTGCAACAAGCTTAAGTTGTTACACAAACCATGCTCTCATGTCCTCGCAGCATGCGGGACCGTGGGTATGGATCCTTCGAACTTCATGTCCGAGTTCTTCTTTAAGGGGAGGGTATTGCAGGCTTGGTGTGGGGAGCTCCGAGGGTTCAGGGTGGTGGGAAACTTCGCCACTTTGGACATTGCATCGAGGACCTGGGTTCCGGATGTTAACATGTTGAAGGGTGGGAAGGGTCGGCGACAGAGCCGACGTATTAGGAATGACATGGATGAATCACAAGCTGGAACACCGGGTGCACGTTGTGGTCGATGCGGTCAGGAGGGGCACACAGCTAGACGATGCAATGCATGTCCTGATCAGTAGTTACATGACTTTTCTGTAATGTAGTTGATTATGTACTTATTTAGTACATGTATTTGCTGTTTGTTAAAATGAGATACTTTTGTGGCTCGTGCACAAGACAATCAATTCATGACATGCTTAACAACATTGCACATTATTTCGATCGACCCTCGTACATACTACGGTACAACCATACACATCGTTGCTTATATGCCAAATAAGCCTCGTGGCACCCACATGGAGAACTGCTGAAGTGGACTTCAGCCTCGGACGGGGCTGGCCATCGTGGTAGTGGCACGCACATATGCAACTTGGGTTTGCACAGCAACATGTCGGATCGTACGAGCTTCCTATGTTGACAACCTCCTCGTTTCCCCTCTCGCGTTGCATCTGTTGGCGGAGGTCATTGTTCTCCTCAATGAGAGTCTCCATTCGGTACTCCAAGTCCATTATTCGGTCCCATAAAGTACCCACATAACGGTCAATATACCGTTCATGAGGAGGGTCGATCCAGCGGGAGAAGTCGCATTTCGCCATCTGCGAAAAAGGACAGTAAACATGGAGGGTCCATAAGCAATAACAAAAATGTACTATTAGTAATTTGTACCCCGGAGCGTGGGCATCGGAAGAAACGGCGCCCGCCATCGTTCGGCCCTTCCAGGACCTGCACGACCACGTACTCATTGTGTCTGCATTTCGGCCACGCTGGTTGCGCACGCCGGCTTGGTATCAAGCGGTACTGTAGACCGAACATCTCCCTCCTTTCCAAGGGAAGGTCTTCCTTCGGTGACCCATATCCGACTGACCCCTCATCTTCCGCCATGGTATGTTCGATTTACAGGGTTTTCTGGCTACAACTTCATGGGACCTCAACCGTGCTATTTATATCGAACGGCAGGACAAAAGAGGGCTGCTTTGCCCAGAGACATGACAAAAGCGCTCAGCTTTACTCGGTGAGATGACAACACATGCCAACTTTACGCAGTGATATGAAAAGGCTACGTTGTACCAAATACATTGAATGGTCCAACCTCTGAAAAGGCTACGAACTACGAATTTATTACGAGGCTACATGCTCTGAAAAGCCTACATAGGGACATTTATTGCACCAGATCCTGAAAAAGCAAAAAGATTCGCATGTCGTCCTCTCCATGGACTATGCCCACTGCACCAGATAACCTGCCTACCGGTTCTCTCCGTAAACTATTTCTCAGCAACATCAAAATATCACTTACCACTCTATGTATCTATCGTTCTACGGTCAATCATTCTTAAAAAAAATTTGGAATTTGTTTTGTGCATCTACAACATATAGTGCACATAAACTTTTATTACAACTATACCAGATTTTTTCTCTGTTTCAAACTACAAAATTGCCAAAACTCTACAAAAATCAGGGGGACTGAATGAAGTCGCCTACCTACTGGGCGACTGTATTACAAGTCGCCCAGCCATTGGGCGACTTCAGTAAATCGCCCAGTGAGAAAGCGACTCCATGATGTCGCTTTCCCGTGAAGCGACATAAACTCTTGTCGTCTGCCGGGTGGGCGAGAGGCTCGAGTCGCCCACCCATTGGGTGACTAGAGGCTATTTTTGTAAAAAAAATTCCCGCGGGTATATTTCTGTATTTCCGAATAAAAAAAGGTTATCCGTACGAAAAATTCGTTAGTAGGGCTCGTTGGCTCGGTTCAAAATTGCTTCAATTATACTTGTTAATTGGTTAAATATTAAAATAAGTTGATTTCAAATGAATTTTTCTCTAGCTCGGCTCGTTAGCTCGTTTCTAAAAATATTTTCAAATTATACGTAAAATGACGAGGAGTTAGCTCGATATCCACCCCTAGTAGGAACCATGGACTTGAGACAATATTGCTCTACAACCAAATGAAGCTGCAATGACAATAAATTGTGACAACACTACAACAGTAGTAATAATATATAAAAAACGAACAGTGGCACAAAGAATTAGCAGCCTCCAGCCGGAGTCTCGCATGTCGTTAATTGAGCAACCAATGTTAGCGTGAAAGCAAACGACATGTTCTTAATCTCTCTATACATAGTTATATCAAACAAAATTGCGTAATATGCCTGTTCACGTATAAAAGAAACTGACTCCATAATGATCCATTGATTTCCTTTTCCCTCTCATGTAAAATGTTAACCCAAAAAAAAGAGCGTTTGGGTAACTTTGGCAAGAAAGTTCAAAACTCAACGAAGTACATCTCACACAACAACCCCAAAAAAAACAGTTGATGAGAACTGGATGTCTGAAACTCAGAAATAAAATAAGCATTTTCATGTCAAAAAAGCCACCACATTCGCTCTCAACGGATAAAAATTACCATGTTAATCAGTGGAACAGAGAAAAAATCTACATCATCGATTGTGGTAGGCTAGATTATAACGGTTGATATTAGTCAGCTGTAAATAGAGTTCTCGAACAAATACAACTCTATCTAATATTATAAAAATAAATAGCCGTTTATTTATCGAGTGGGATCACATCAAGTAAAAAATAAAAGATGACATCTACAAGAATCCATATACTTCAATAGTGCAAGGTGTTCGAGCCACCACGTGTGCTCGTGCTCTAAAGGGCCAGAAATTACTACGTTAATAGTGGAAAAGAGAAACATCTACAAACAAGGTATTTTTCTCCTCTGCTATTGATCAACCATAAGAAAATCCGGACACACTCACAGATTAAAATTTCAGATGTGCATATTTGCTATTGACTTCAATTCGTAGAGAACCAAACTTCAATTTAGAAATTCACTATGAATCGAGAAGAAAATATGACACACATACAATTGGTATATAGATCATTTTGAAATAACTAGATGAATATATTACAATATCTTAATGTTATATCAAGATGCATTACATTTTGGGACACCAACGTTGTGCTATCATATAAAGGTCAAACTCAATTATATTTCTTAGTATGCTTTTTTAATAAACAGGCTACACTAAATCTAGCTACACAATTTGCGTGGGAACTCTTGCTAGTTATTAGTGAAGTAACAAACCATGATAGCAGAGACAATATTAAGGCAATAATAAACAGCTAAGGCAGTAATGAATTCATTGTAATTCTTATACCTTTGCTACAGAAACACAGAATCTTGCATAGGTTGTTGTCTTTAGGTAGAAACAACAGGAAAAATAAGAGCTACAGAAAAAATGATCTATATACCAAAATGTAATGGCATTGATCTATATACATTGGTGTCCCAAAATGTAATGCATAGTCACCAAAAAATAAATAGTAGGTCATAAAGAAAAGGTCTCTGGAACGATATGCTAAGTTGATAGCAAAGCATACGGCTGGAAGCCTGGAACGATATGTCCATATCAGCACAGAGGAGTGTGCTTGCACGGTTGCACCATTGAAAGCAACATCCACCTGAAAGAACTACACAAGAGCTTAAGATACCTGTGAAAAGGCATATCGGAAATATCAGATGAACATGTGGAGAAATACAATTGGAGTGAAGTGCAAAGTACGTCTCAGGCAGTACAGTTCAAGCAAAGCTGTATGAACCAAACAAAGACCAATAGAGAGAAATCCAAACACATATCCTCAGGAAATAGTTTAATTTCCACATGAATCGAGAAAAATTCCCGCATTCCAGAATTCACCGAGAGCGGCAGCGAGGGAAAAATTGGTGTGTTGCGACCCTGGCGGAAGCGTCCAACAGCGTGAAACACCAGGCTGTGGTATCCTGTAGCACCGAGCTGTGGTATCCTGTGGTATCCTTATCAACATCATCCGGAGCGTCACATTGAACAGTCTGTAATTTCCTCTCCACATCTACAAGCCAATCCTCAGCGGCTATAGGATCAGCTGAGGTGGAGAAGACCGGTGGACGTGTCTTTTGGAAATCCGCCCATCGGAGGGTAATTGGAGAACCCTCCCGAGTGGTATTTCCTCCACCTTGTACACCTGGAGATCTGGACGCAATCTGCTCAAGTAGTCGGGCCTGCTGATCTAACACTCGTAAGATGTTCTGTTCTCCCTGGTAACGATTCTGCCTGTTGGTCTGACCGCTCTACTGATCTGGATCCATCTGCCAATTGGGAACTTGAGATTAGTTTTGCAGCGGCTTTGGCAATCAAGAGTAGATAAGACATCGAATTTCAAGGCAAGTATAGGGCGAATAAGATAAGAACGAGAGCGAAAGGGGACAGGAGAAAGCTTTGAACACAGGAGGAACATACTGATAATTAAACAAACAACATAAATGATTAATGAAGTACTGCTACTACTACTCTGGATAAGTCTACACTAGCGAGCAACTACTCCTCCATCGCCTCTAGAGCTGGCAGGGCCAGAGGGGCTACAGGACGGAACCTAGCACGGTACTCCGCTGCAGTCATCCTGCGCCTAGGCCTGGACTGCACAGAAGAACAGAAGGACTGAACATTGGGAGACTCTCCGCAGTCAGAAGCCTCGCCCGCCTCGATGGCCTCGTAGCGGAGAAGGGACTCTCGGAGATGCCGCACCTGCTCACGGGCGTCCCACAGCTGTCTCTGCAGAGTCCTGGACTCCTCAACTGCGTTGTCGTAGCGGACGTTGTCGTAGCGGACAACCTGCTGCGCCATGAAACGGCGATGCCTGCAAGGCGGGGATCGTCCTCCTCGTCAAACTGCGGAACTGCTAAACCTCCACGGCGCTGCTGTGGAACCAGGTCGAAGGGTGACCCCGTGAGCTCCAGGTCGTAGTAGTCTCTGAGGTACAAGGCAGCCTTCTGGGCTGCGTCCTGCACTGCGTCGTCCTTGTCGATCCTCCTCGCGATGAATCTCGGCTCAAGGTCTGGGCGGACAGGCAAGGGCGTGCCCACGCCTTCCACTCGTAGCGCTGACCCTGGCGGAAGCGTCCAACAGCGTGAAACACCGGGCTGTGGTATCCTGTAGCTCCGAGATATCTCTGCATCTCCCATAACTTGCGGGGCCAGCCATCCATGCTGTCGGGGTAGGAGAACACGTAGTGCACCATCTGCCGGAAACGAAATTTTGAAATTAGACAAGTGAAGCAGTAAACATTTTTGCAAAAGTAAAACTTAAGCAGAAGTAAATTTAGATAAGGTAGCAACAAGAGAGGAAAAAGACAGCAATAATCCTTATATTTTTCGTAAACCCTTTTTATGGCTTAAATTAAGTTTTACGATAAAATCGCTTCCTAGTTTGTCTTAGGCCTCAACCTACGGTCAAAGAGCCTGCTCTGATACCACTTCTTGTAACGCCCCCGTTTCCAGGGGCGCGTACAGACACAGCATTCCGCAACTATTCACGCATGAACAGTTATGGAGTGTTGTGCAAGAGTATACCATTGCATGCTTACAACAAAAGTGCAGCATATATATTTCACATATGGATTAACATCCAGTTTTCAACAGCGGGGCGTGCAAGCCCAAAGTATACTTTACAAAAGCTCCAAGATACGCTTGAGCGCGGCGAAGACCTAAAGCCACGGGTCCTCGTCGAAGAAGAGATCCTCAGGGACGTCCTCGACGGGGAGACCTTCACCAACGTCTTGATCCTCTAAAGAGGGGATTAAGCAAGCCATGAGCTACCAACCAGCTCAGCAAGTCACAAAGGAAACCCTAACTTACTACTTGCACGGATCAACAAAGGAAGGGAGTATACTTGGTTTATTAACTTTGAGTGGATGCAGTTTTATTTGCAAACATTTTGGAAATTCACCAGAATAAAACTACTCCTTAAGATCTCAGGGGTTTTCATGAAGAGTTAATTAACCAACTAATCCAATTAAAACATTTACAAAACTACTTAAGCTTCGCTGCTGGAATCACCCAAGTGACACAGCTCCAATAACCGGGAGCACAGCGTATTCGAATACCATTTATTTGACTCTGCAGAGTTTGCTCAGCTTTACCCACACGATCCCTCAGCTTTAAGGAGTAGTTTTATTCTGGTGAATTTCCAAAATGTTTGCAAATAAAACTGCATCCACTCAAAGTTAATAAACCAAGTATACTCCCTTCCTTTGTTGATCCGTGCAAGTAGTAAGTTAGGGTTTCCTTTGTGACTTGCTGAGCTGGTTGGTAGCTCATGGCTTGCTTAATCCCCTCTTTAGAGGATCAAGATGTTGGTGAAGGTCTCCCCGTCGAGGACGTCCCTGAGGATCTCTTCTTCGACGAGGACCCGTGGCTTTAGGTCTTCGCCGCGCTCAAGCGGATCTTGGAGCTTTTGTAAAGTAATTATACTTTGGGCTTGCACGCCCCGCTGTTGAAAACTGGATGTTAGTCCATATGTGAAATATATGCTGCACTTTTGTTGTAAGCATGCAATGGTATACTCTTGCACAACACTCCATAACTGTTCATGCGTGAATAGTTGCGGAATGCCGTGTCTGTACGCGCCCCTGGAAACGGGGGCGTTACAAGAAGTGGTATCAGAGCAGGCTCTTTGACCGTAGGTTGAGACCTAAGGCAAACTAGGAAGTGATTTTATCGCAAAACTTAATTTAAGCCATAAAAAGGGTTTACGAAAAATATAAGGATTATTGCTGTCTTTTTCCTCTCTTGTTGCTACCTTATCTATCTTAATTTACTTCTGCTTAAGTTTTACTTTTGCAAAAATGTTTACTGCTTCACTTGTCTAATTTCAAAATTTCGTTTCCGGCAGATGGTGCACTACGTGTTCTCCCGCCCCGACAGCATGGATGGCTGGCCCCGCAAGTTATGGGAGATGCAGAGATATCTCGGAGCTACAGGATACCACAGCCCGGTGTTTCACGCTGTGGACGCTTCCGCCAGGGTCAGCGCTACGAGTGGAAGGCGTGGGTGACTCTCACGCCCTTGCCTGTCCGCCCAGACCTTGAGCTGAGATTCATCGTGAGGAGGATCGACAAGGACGACGCAGTGCAGGACGCAGCCCAGAAGGCTGCCTTGTACCTCAGAGACTACTACGACCTGGAGCTCACGGGGTCACCCTTCGACCTGGTTCCGCAGCAGCGCCGTGGAGGTTTAGCAGTTCCGCAGTTTGGCGAGGAGGACGATCCCCGCCTTGCAGGCATCGCCGTCCTCATGGCGCAGCAGGTTGTCCGCTACGACAACGCAGTTGAGGAGTCCAGGACTCTGCAGAGACAGCTGTGGGACGCCCGTGAGCAGGTGCAGCATCTCCGAGAGTCCCTTCTCCGCTACGAGGCCATCGAGGCGGGCGAGGCTTCTGACTGCGGAGAGTCTCCCAGTGTTCAGTCCTCCTGTTCTTCTGTGCAGTCCAGGCTTAGGCGCAGGATGACTGCAGCGGAGTACCGTGCTAGGTTCCATCCTGCAGCCCCTCTGGCCCTGCCAGCTCTAGAGGCGATGGAGGAGTAGTTGCTCGCTAGTGTAGACTTATCCAGAGTAGTAGCAGTACTTTTGTAATGTAATGCAAGTGTAACCATGAACCCTAAGTGGTCTGTGTACCACTTGCCTTTTGTAAACTTATGTTCATTAATCATTTATGTTGTTTGTTTAATTATCAGTATGTTCCTCTTGTGTTCAAAGCTTTCTCCTGTCCCCTTTCGCTCTCGTTCTTATCTTATTCGCCCTATACTTGCCTTGAAATTCGATGTCTTATCTACTCTTGATTGCTAAAGCCGCTGCAAGGCTAATCTCAAGTTCCCAATTGGCAGATGGATCCAGATCAGCAGAGCGGTCAGACCAACAGGCAGGGTGCACCTGCCACAGATCAAGCGACACTCGCCAGTGTGAAAATTGGACAAAAAGTAATTAGACTGGACAAAATGACACGAAGGGATTGTTGTTGTAAACGCATGTATAAAAAATTGGTTCAAATGTATTGACTTCTTATTTACATGTGAGTAATCAAGGGAATGAGAGACTGTATGAGGCATCATTTCAGTGCTGAAAATGTTTACCTATAGCTGTTTGTAAGGTCATGGTGACGTGACATTGGATTGGTCAAGTACTTACATAAACCTAATAATATGCAGCGGAAACACAAACTCACAAGCTTACCAAAGCAACAGCCAAAGAACACAGGCCACCTGAAACTTTTCAGCCTCGCCGGTACTACCACTAGCCAACACATGGTCTGACCGCCAGCCCGGTTGGACCGCTTACGAACTGGTCGACCACTCGGCTAGTTGGACCGCTGCATCACCGGTCGCTAGGATCCTTGATTGTACTGTTTGGGTCCCTATGGGTTGACCGCTCGTCGAGACAGAGTGTAGAACAATATTGCATACGATCCAAGAAAAGAGCCAACTTTTAAACTACTGATTCAAACAAAATAAAACTTAGCACAAGTCCTATCTAGGACGTTAGGAACCTATTCCAATCATGAATTTTGAAGATCACAACCAAATTTCTGACATTTATCCAAAACAAAGAACATTGCACTAAAACCAGACAAAAGAGGAGAACCCTAATCTACTCTTACTCATGAGTCATTGAAAATCTAGATGACCTTGGATGGGTTCTCACATGTCATAACAAGCTAGATCACAATATAAACTCAAGCCAAATCGCCCACATGATCAAAACCCTAAAATCACCTCTCGAAAACCAGACAAACATAAGAACTTGCCCAAGAACATGCTAGATGGATGGAATATGATTTCCAAGATATATCTTATAACATCCTAATTTTCAGAGTCTTTTTAGAGCTTTAAAAATAAAAATTTATCATTTCAATTTTTCTTGAATTAATTAAAGCTTAATTTGATTTTTGAAATTAAAAATATTAAATATGACTAAATTAAACTTCAATTAATTCATTTACAAGGAATTTTTCTATATTTTCGCAGATTTTTTTCTGGATTTGTTTGCTATTTATTTGAGCTCAAATTGATTTAATCTAATTTCTGCAATTAGAAAACCTAGAAAATCCTTAAAATTCATCTTAAAATCCATCCTTAAAATTTCATTAATTTCGTTCAAAATTCGGATGAAAAATTCAAAACACTATTTGAATTTTGAACCTTAAAACTAAGGATAAATAACGCATAAAGTGAATATTTAACGCAATGTCTGCTTTGGTCCGGTGGTGGGGGGCTCTCTTCGTGAATGAGAGGTCGTGTGTTCGAATCCCGAGCTCGCTTCTTTTTATTTTTCCTGTGTGGGACCCACATTTCAGTGCACCCTCCATAAAAATACAAAAAAATGGGAGTAGGAACTGAGGGTTCGATCCCAGGACCTGTGGGACAAGCGTGGGGGGACTTAGCCATTGGGCTAGAAGAAAAGATGCAACCAGCAATGGATTTCATGGTCCTTTAAACCTTCCTAATTCAAACTTAAAGGAAAATATTTAGCCGAAATATTTTTTTCTCGTTGGGTAGCGAAACAAACGAAATTTCCGAAACTTCGAAAGGTTAGGAACGGAGCGCGTGCGCCTACTTCATCTGGCCACGAGCTCCGTTGCCGTTGCCGCCACTTCGAAAGGTTAGGGATGGAGCGCGCGCGCCTACTTCATCAGGCCGCCAGCTCTGCTGCCGCCACTTCGAAAGGTTAGGACAGAGCACGCGCACGTCTACTTTATTGCAAAATAAAGGGGCCCGCGCCGGCCCTTCGTCCCGAGCCTACTTCACATAGTATTGCGTCTCAAGTGCCGGAGGGCACAACCCGTGGCACTCGTCTCGCACTCGAAGTCCTACTTATCGATGATCTTTCGAAGCACTTCTCGCCGTGCCAAGTGTCTTCGGAAAACAAACACGCTTGCGAAACGGATACGGAGCACAAATCACTTGCCTTGGGCAACACTTCAATATAATGTGCGAGGAATAGCATTTACATGTACATTTATTCAGACTTGTTCGGAGGCACTACTTGTCCGATTTGTCTTCTACTTTAACGTACTCTCGCGTTGAGGCCTCTCCTGCCGAACGCCGCTCATCCCAAAAACGCAGATAATCCTCCGCCCAGCCCTAGTGTCGAAGGCGCCGTCGGACCTTAGCGGCCCCTATCAAGCACCTGCTCGCTACAAGCACCAAATATGAGAACAAGACTTGAAAATTTTCATTGTATTGCCAAAAGGGTGGGGCCATGTAGAGCCATGGGGCTTCGGCATCACACCTGTGGATCGACGCCGTGCTCGGAGCTGGCGGCACCACCTTCGTCACGCCGTGGGACTTCATTAATCCAGGCCCCAAGGTCGCCACCAACTTGCACGCTCCGCCCCATAGCTACCTTCGCCGCGGCCTCGCCAATGTAGTCCCAGATGCGCTGGTGGAAGGCACATGCGGAACATCGGACCGCATGCACCACTCCAGATGTCACCCCACTCCTGGCAGGCAGCTCCAGCCGCGGGGTAGCCAGCTCGTCGACGTGCAGGCAGCCCCGGTGGTGGAGAAGGCCGAGGATGATACGGGTCGTCACCATCGAGCAGTGGTTGCCGAAGGATCACGCGGCACTCAGCGCGAGCGCCAAAGCCTCTCCGATCCTCCGAAGGGTGTTCGACAGGTCCTCGGGCCCGAAGGTGCGAGGTGGCACCACGACAGCAAGATCGGAGAGTGCGCTTCCATCGAGCTCCACGCCGCCACTGAGGTGTCGCCCAGTGCCCGGTCCTTCTCCCCGATCGCCACAGTCAGCCGAGCCTTTTCTTCTAGCCCGATGATCTGATGTAGCAGGCCCTCGCGTTCTTCGGAGGTCATGCATTGAGTCCGCTCCGCAAGTGCCTGCGCATCAGTGATAGCCTTCACGCCCTCGATTTCAAGGAAGCGAATGCGCTCATCCTTCGATGTGCAGACTGCATGAGCGTGGACTACCGCGCGGCGGCGACCTCTGACTCTGCAGCGTGGAGTCGGTCCTCCAGGCCACCCCATTCGCGAGTCCTCGCTACCTGTAAAGCGCGGACAAGGGCAAGAGCTTGCATAACACAGCAGTTAGCAACATCCCTACAAAGGCAAGTAGTTCAAGAGTGCGCGCAAGTACCTTCCAAGAGCTCTGGTCCGCAGGACGACAGCGTTCACCGGTCCAAGCCAGCATCCGCGCAGTCCACGGCCCCTTGGAAAGCTCGCAACGCCTCGGGTCAAGGGATGAAGTCCGCCACGGTTAAGCGCCGAGCCTCCGTGCCAGCGGCTTCCGCAGGGGCGAACATTGATGACACATCCATGGCGGGTCCCCCCGCAACCGGTTCCGTCTGTCAAGCCCTGTGCGCGCCCCGAAGACTGGGGACGAAGATTGGGGAAGTCTCACGAAGTCGCAAGAGGTGTTATACCTGCGTCGCGGATGGGTGAAGAGCGTTGAGAAGCAGCCACGCCGGTGTTTGTAGAAGGGGCAACTGCGGGGGCATCACCAGCAAGCCGCGCGACGGACTCCACTTTGTGCCCCGCGGCTTCCGCCTTAGAGTCCGACTCCTCTGAGAGCACCGCCACCGCCACTTCGAAGCGCTCGCTCGCCCCTTCGAGTGAAGCTACGCACGCTTCGCACACAGCGCTTTCGGGAGCGCCTTGTCGGCCCCCCGCAGCCGGCGTAGGCGACAAAGCCTCGCATTCTCCTGCGTTCGCGTCGAGTCCATGGTGACTATTGCAGTCGCCCACATCACTCGCGATCACTGGTCGCGCCCTGATCTGCCTCCGCCTCCAGGTCTAAGTTAGCGCACTCCGCCAGTAACTGCAATGGCCTCAACCTCGATGGACACTTCGGGAAGAATGACCGCCGAGCTTGGTGGTCGGATGGCGGGAGACCGGGCATTTCGGTGAGGAGAGGCCTCCCCCTTGTCGTCGCCATCCCGGGTGCGAGCCCGACCAATGGTCGGCACGGCACGCTCCGGCATAGGAATGCCGAGAGCTTCCCACATGCGGTTTATCCGCCCGATGTTCACCATCACGGGCTGCTCCATATGTGCTCCTTGGCCACATATGGCCCAAGGAACACCGCCGCGGCACGCGGGCTGCTCCACGTCCTCGAGGAGCTCTGCCAATAAAGAGTTAAAGCTACGACCTACAGGATAAAGATGCAACCGTCGGCATCTTAGGTCGAATGTCGTCGTCGCGGTCAGGTCCGGGTTGCACATGCCACGGGCGGCTCAGCGAAGCCACGCCAAACATCAGGTACTCCGCGAGGTCCCTCATGTTGAACCAGAGGGCAACCACCACCAGCCTCCGCGGTCGATGTTCGTCGTCGCGGTCGAGGGCCACCGAAGCTATTGCCGCTAGTTGCGTTCGTCGGGAACAGCTTCGTGCATGCCGAACGTAGTACGAAGTTGACGCTCCCGAAGTTGGAATACTCCCGAAGTTGGCGAGACGTTGACAGCGTGCGTCAGGGAGAAATGCGAACAAAGGGGCGCTTGGCCACACCGTCTCCATTCGCGAAGCCCAGCAGTAGACAGCCAGGCGGACTAGCACGTTTGGTGTCAGGTGCGCCAGCTCCAGCCCGTACACCTGCAGCACCTCGCCAACGAATAGGGTGGACGGGAATCGAAACCTAGCTTCAAGATACGCGACGAAGACCACAGCCTCCGAATCCGTGTGGTGCGGCTCTGTCTCGGCGACGGAGGGTAGACGAACTGCGCCGCAGTCCGAAAGCTTCACGCAAAAGTGACCAGATGGTCTCCTCGGTCACCAGGCTCTGCCCCAGCACGTTCGAGCAAACGCCATTGAGCTTCCTCGCCGTGCTCCAACGCTTGTTCGCCAGCGAGGGGTCGCGCCCGACCAGTTCGTATTCCACCTCGATCGCCGACGAACTACGCCGGCCAGAAGAGCCGCCGCGTCGAGGCGGCTCGACGACGCGCCACCACTGGACTGGCGAGAGCGATCATCACCACGGGCCATTTCTGCTACAGTACTTCAGACAAAGGCGGGTGGCGTTGGCGGGCTTTCGGCTCGGCCTCTCACAGCACCGACTACCAAATGGGGCCGGCAAATGGAAGAGGTACGGCGGCGGTGGACAGCGGCAGCAAGCGGTGTATACGGCAGCAGCGCGCACAAGAGCAGGCGTGAAAAGACAGTCTGTCGCAGCTAGCCAAGCGTGAAGGACAGCGACGCGACGGCGACCGTAGTTTTAATGCCTATTCGGCTGCCCCACGATCGGGAAGCCCAACCGATGAAAACTGACACCGCACAACCCGCCAACCATGCGTGCACACGTGTCCCACGACACCACGAATGACCGCACGACGGCGGTCCAACTCCAACCGGCAATGCACGACGCGCTAGCAGCATTCCAATGCGTGTCCCACTACGCGCGACAGGGCGGGGCGGTACGACTTCAGTCAAGCGACATCGCCATTTCGGCCCACACAGCCCAACACGGAATACATCACAGGCCGCGGGACGGAGGAGGCGAACGCCAACGAACAGGGTGGACGGGAGTCGAAACCCAGCTTCAAGATACGCGACGAAGACCACAGCCTCCGAATCCGTGTGGTGCGGCTCTGTCTCAGCGACGGAGGGTAGACGAACCACGCCGCAGTCCGAAAGCTTCCCTTCACGCAAAAGTGACCAGATGGTCTCCTCGGTCACCAGGTTCTGCCCCAGCACGTTCGAGCAAACGCCATTGAGCTTCCTCGCCGTGCTCCAACGCTTGTTCGCCAGCGAGGGGTCGCGCCCGACCAGTTCGTATTCCACCTCGGTCACCAACGAACTACGCCGGCCAGAAGAGCCGGCGGCTCGACGGCGCGCCACCACTGGACTGGCGAGAGCGATCATCACCACGGGCCATTTCTGCTACAGTACTTCAGACAAAGGCAGGCGGCGTTGGCGGGCTTTCGGCTCGGCCTCTCACAGCACCGACTACCAAATGGGGCCAGCAAATGGAAGAGGTACGGCGGCGGTGGACGGCGGAGCAAGCGGTGTATACGGCAGCAGCGCGCACAAGAGCAGGCGTGAAAAGGCAGTCTGTCGCAGCTAGCCAAGCGTGAAGGACAGCGACGCGACGGCGACCGTAGTTTTAATGCCTATTCGGCTGCCCCACGATCGGGAAGCCCAACCGGTGAAAACTGACACCGCACAACCCGCCAACCATGCGTGCACACGTGTCCCACGACACCGCGAATGACCGCCGTCGTCCAACTCCAACCGACAATGCACGACGCGCCAGCAACATTCCAATGCATGTCCCACTACGCGCGACGGGGCAGGGTGGTACGACTTCAGTCAAGCGACATCACCATTTTGGCCCACACAGCCCAACACGGAATACATCACAGGCCGCGGGACGGAGGAGGCCAAAGGGCTCGGCGGTATGGTTTCGGCCCGTGAGAAGCCCTTTACCATGAGAGGCTCCTGTAGTAGAGGTGGCCCCCACCTGAGCCCATCCGGCCAGATAAGAACCGTAAAGCCCATTATAATATATGTAATGACATGTATGCCCTTATAGGAGACATACAGCTGTAAGAGCAAGATTGTAATTATGTTTCATGGAGAAATATATGCACGCCCTGAGCATTGTTCATCCATCACAATTACTCCACTCCTACTTTACTGTTTAGTTAGTAGCCACAACAGGTCCATACTTATAATCAGAGTTCTAATTATTAGAAGGAACTAGATGATATGTGAACAGTATAGTTCAAAAACAAGGATGCCACCATTCATGAAAAACAAGCAATTTTCCAGCAAGGGGGAAAGGATGTACTTTGTTTATATATGTAGGACAGTAGGAGAACCAAGACGCGAACTAATAGCAATGAGATGCTCCTCCTAGTTCCTTGTCCTGTGTGTTGGTCCATCCATACTTGTTCGTGCTCATAAATGTCAATCTATAAATTTTCAGGATTACAAGACATAAATAAGCAAACCATAGGATTTAGAAGGGGGGAAAATACAATTGCAAATTAGTAGCAACTCGCAAGCAAAGCTAATAAGCTTCAATTAATAATGAGAAGATACTAATAAAAAGAACATCTAGCGAAGAACAAAACACAAGGCAAAATAGCTCTTTTGCTGTATTTGTTTTAGTCGTTTGCATGTCAATGTCAACTGTAGTAAGATATAGAACTTGCTGATAAAAAACATGAAAATTAACATTGCTTTTGACATTGAATATATAAAAGAACATATTTTATTATGAGAATTTAACATGATCTGCCTTAAAATGAGAAGGGCATCCAAATATGCATACTCTAACATTTAAGATATGTCTCAACAGTCAACATGGATGTACATTTAACTAGGACTAAATTTGAAAATCTACAGTGCTAACCGTCCATGAAGTTACACTGAACTGAATATTAGTAATTGGGAGTTTGAGATTTAGAAGAACCACAGCATGTTCTACTTTTAATGGGTCATAATGTACAGGAACAGCAGAGTCATTCTGCAGAATTTGTAAAAATTCCGGCTCTAAAAACAGCAATTGTTCTGCAGGATTTTGTGATATTCCAGTTCTATGCCCCCAAAAAAGGCTCATGGGCCTTCTACATTCTGTTAGGGGATGTACAAACTGTAGAATGTAGACACACCCTAACCCAATCCATCTATCCTAAATTTGTATGCACATACTAGTTAAATAAAGAAGAGAAATGGCATAATATTTTTTCCATGATGCAGGCACCAATTTGTTATTCAACACCAAAAAATGAATAACGGGCTGCACATGAAATAAAAGAAGCTGAGAGTTAATACCGGACTGCAAGTTTGAGTCTGCAATCTCCACATTTCAGTGAAAGCCATGCATCTGCGGTTAAGAGGAAATCCTTCAGGCCATAACATGTAAGAAATTGAAGCAAACAACATTATAGCACAATGTATAGCCTCGACAGAAAATACTAAGGACAACCACCATATAATTGTCCTAAAAATGCATCAATAAGACCGAGTGCTTCATTACCACCCTACTGCAAACAAAGCAGGTGCACAAAAGTTCAATATTTCTCAGCTTGTATTTTTTTAATAAAGTTGGGAAGCCTTGACAAACTTGACAAACAATTGGATGCATAGAAAGGTTATATGCCACTTTTTATTGTACTTTCGCTACAACCCTTTTCTAAACTCGTCCTGCCTATCCAGTATGCTGGCTCCAATCTAATTTGGCAACCAACACAGAATTGAACCATAAAACTGCAGGACTTGAGCCCAAAAAAACTAACTTGGCGCCTACAAGAAATATCCAATCATTCACTGTTCAAAACAGCATGCCAGCTCCGGAAAAATATCGACAGGCTAACAGATAATTGAACCATATAAAACAACAAGAATTGGGTCAAGAGACTCTGAGAAACTAACTGATCCAAAACCAAATATCCAATCTTTAACGTGGTTCAGAAACAAAGACGTGTTCGCATTTGGGGAAAAAAGAGGCTTACACGGCCAAGAACTTGGCTCCAACTCTGGCCCAAGAACGTAACAACCGCAGCACGCTCCACGTACCGCCGGCCACTTCTCCTCTTCCGCCCTCCCCGCCTGCTTACGCCATGTCGTTCCCCCGTTCACGGCCACGGGGAGGCAGGCGACAACGCCAGAAACGGAGGGACGGGATATGGGAGAGAGATGAGGTGACTCCGCCTTAGCGCCTGCCGCTTCCGCCCGTTCTCCTGGTCGTTACGGTTGCCGCTGCCGACGAAGTCGGAGCTCTTGCGGTCCGCCAACTGCTCGCGTGCTCCGCGGCGGCCACTTGCGATCCTCCCCCCTCCACCGCCGCTGCAGCCTCTCGCCACACCCGTTAAGGCTACGGGAGACAGGCAATGCCGGCGGAATCGCGGGAGACACGAGGCACCACCGCCTCAGCTCCACTTCTTGCGCCTCCCTTCGTCCCCCTCGTCGCCGATTCCTTTTCCTTGGAATCACCGTCGATGCAGAGGGAGAGAAAGAACTCCACTACTTGTGGCTGCCTTCCCCTCGCCAAACGCCGCAGCCTCGCCGTCATACGCCAACGCGCACGCGGAATTTGGGCGTTGCTCCTCCTCCAGACTCCCTCCACTCCTTCTCTCCCTCGCTCTCTTTCGCCGCCGCTTAAGCTGCCTCCCGCTTCCCCTCGTCCTCCCCTTGACCGGCGAGGGAGTGCGCCTGTGCTCGGCCGCCTCCGACTCCACGTCCGCCGCTGCTCTCGTCGAAGAAATAGGAGAAGGGTGGAGAGGGAGAAGATTCCTGGCCCCTCCACTGCCGCCGCCGCCGCCTCGCCGCACCCGTTCACGGCTACGGGGAGACAGGCAATGCCGACGGAATCGGGGGAGGCAGGAGGCACCACAGCCTCAGCGCCCTCCCGCCTCCCCTCGTCGCCATCGATGCCGAGGGAGAGGGAGAACTCCACCTCGTTCGGTTGGCTTCGCCTCGACCAACGGGCCACCGCGCCCTCTCCGCCATTCGCCGACGCCCACGAAGACTTTGGGAACTTCTCCTGCTCCGGCCTCCCTCCACTCCTTGTCCCCTCGCTCTCTTTCGCCGCCTCGGGTAAGCACGAGCCGGCTGCCGAAGCGGAAAGAGGAGGGATGTGGGGGAGAGCAATGGGGCGCCGCCTTCAATCTCCCTCGCTTCCCCTCGTCCTCCTCTTCGCCTCCAGGGGGAACTGCGCTTCCGCTCGGGCTCGGCCGCCGCCGCTGCTCTCGACTCTCGTCGGAGAAACGGGAGAAGGGGGGAGAGCTGGAAGAATGGGGTTTCCCTTGAGGTGATATGTGGGAAATGAGAGAAATAGAAGGGTCTCTTGGCTATTTATCTGGTTCCTTGTGACCGTTGGATGCGAAGGCACCGCCTCTCTCCAGGATATGACCGTTGGACGAAGCTTCGTAGGGGCTACTTTTGAAATTTTGCTCCCTGGAGGGAGAAGGAATGAAACCTTTTTTTTAGACCGGTTAGGGTAAGTATGAAACGCAATAATTTCGCAGTAAACAGTATAATCACAAAGAAATCCTCAAAAAAATCCATATTTCAAACACGGCTTTGTGTCATTTTAGCCACAGTTCTTCACCTTTTCCTTTTGGACGGACTAGCTGTAGTACTTTGGTCCGAATTTTCTAAAAATTACTAGTAAAAACGCTGGCATCGGTGTATTATCTTCTCTGCAACAACTCTGCTCTACCTTACCCTACCCGTCTCCTCAGGGGTGTTCATATTGGATTCCGCTGATAGCTTTTTGTTGCAGCTAAAGTCTCTTGACTGAAAACAAATAGTAGCAACTGAAAGAAATGGCTTTTAGGAGGACGAGTGTTGAAAAAAGTGAAAAAGAAATGTGTGTATGAGACAAGAGTACTAGGAATAAGGTACATTATGCTCCTATACCTCTGACTTATTTTCAAAGCGAGACGAAAACGAAAGGAGTGAATAAATCGTTTCAAAAAGCCAGGTATCTGTATTAACATAGCCTTAAACTACTCAAACAACCTACCTTTCCTAGTGGTTTCGATGTCACCTCCTTCCCTACTAGTATCTATTTGGTGTCAATTCACGTCGTGCATCTCTACCACAACATGTTGCTGTCTCAGCGCTCTACCTGCTCTCCCCACCTGTCTTTGCCACAACCTATGACTTTTTGGTCGATTTAGCGCTAGTGTGATTGGTAATTACAAAGTAGCGCTCGCCACGAAGAATTTGCAGATTTGGCGTGAAGTCTACATGGCCATCGCAAAGAGACGCCTCCTGCCCGACAGGCACCCTTTCCGCACGGCAGCTGTGCGCTGAAGCCAAAATCTCATGGGCACCGTGCAATGCTACCCACTCTTACACGACAACCATGCGACAGCCTCCCCCTCCTGCATGGCCACCATGTGGTGGTCGCTGTTATCCCAGTAATCCCTCCCCGACCGAAGCAGCAGGGGCAAAGGGCATCCGCTTCACCAGCAATCCACAGCTTGCACCAGTGATCCTTTTTCTCGAATACGCAGGAGAGCTGCATATCATTTCATTAAGAAGAGGAGAAAACAAAGTACAACACACACACCAACACCCCCCAAAAAACAGTTACAAACGCGCCTGTCCGACAAAAAAGAAACACGACCAAGCACTAAACACTAACAATGGCGGAGATCTTTAACCGTTTGCTACGGGGAGCCGTGCTAGCTCCCTTGCTCCCGCTAAACACCATAGATGTGCTTCCTCTTTGATGAGTGTTAGGATCCTCTGCACACTTGGCGTCTCCCCGTTGAAAACACAATCATTGCGCTGCTTCCAGATCATCCAAGCACCCAAAATAATCAGGGAATTGATTCCCTTTCTGCAGATTGTAGGAGCCAGCTTGTCTACCTTGATCCACCAATCCTCAAAAGAAGTATCCGCGGCTTGAGGGGAGAGAACTGAGAGTCCCATTTTACTGAGCACTTGAAACCACACTTGCTTAGCGAAAACACAGCCGATGAGGATGTGCTGGATGTCCTCCTCGACTTGATCACAGAGCACGCAGCAGCTTGGGTGAGGTAGACCTCTTCTCGCTAGTCTGTCCGCCGTCCAACAACGATTGTGAACCGCCAACCAGATAAAGAACTGGCACTTCTTAGGCGCCCAACTCTTCCAGATGAGTTCCCATGGTTCAAAATGAACTGCTCCAATGAAGAAGCTCTCATAAGCCGATTTGGACGAATACTGCCCAGAAGCTGAGAATCTCCATTGATGCTTATCCGGGACTCCCGGCATTAGCTGCACTTCCTCCAGCAAATCCACGATTCCTATGAACTCGGCAAGAGAAGCGACATTGAGAGCACCCCGGATGTCATGAGTCCAATGAAGCTCATGCAACGCTTCACTAACTTTACGTCGACTCCGTAGCCGTTTCGGGACCAGGGCGAAAATGTGAGGGGCTAAGACAGCAAGGGACGAGCCATGGAGCCAATTGTCGGTCCAGAACAGAGTGGTATTTCCATCGCCCACAATTGTGTTCAATGCAGCGGCAAAGAGAGCTTTCACTGGCTCCTGCACTTGAATAGGGAAGGCGGCCCAAGGTTTGTCCGGCTGAGTTCTTTCTAGCCATAACCATCTCATCCGAAGTGCCCAGCATAAGGATTTCAGATCATGAATCCCCAGCCCCCCTAGCTCCAGAGGTCGAGTCACTTTCGGCCAAGCCAGCAAACAGTGTCCTCCTTTTGCATCTTTCCTTCCTCGCCAAAGGAACCCTCTACGGATCCTATCCATGGCCTTCAGCGCCCAAGGTGGTAGGTCCACTGCCATCGCCAGATAGATAATCATGGAGGTCATGACAAATCTAACCTGTACAGTTCGTCCGGCCCTATTCATAAGGTCAGCTTTCCATCCCGGCAGCTGGTTTGCGAGACGATCAACAATAGGCTGAACATGAGCTTTCGGCAGCTTCTTGACTGATAAAGGTAAACCCAGATATTTGCATGGAAACTCAATAACTTCGCACGGGATCCGCTGCTGCACAAGATCCAAATCCTCGGTGGAGCAGCGAATTGGGGTGACGCTGCTCTTTTGAATATTTGTTTTCAGCCCTGAAGCTACGCCAAATACCCGCAGGATGTCTACCACAAGATCAATATCTGTAGCAACCGGATGGAGGAACATGACCACGTCATCTGCGTAGAGGGAAACCCGGTGTTGGAGAGGATGTCGTGCTAACGGTTGAAGCAGCCCCATGTCATTGGCCTTTTGAACAATTGCATTAAGAACATCCATGACCAAAATGAACAACATAGGAGACAGCGGGTCACCTTGTCGCAATCCCCGTTGGTGTTGAATCTCTTGTCCTGGTGAGCCATTAAGCAGAATCTGCGTGGAAGAAGAGAAAAGGATGCCGCTGATGATACTGCACCATCTATCTCCGAAACCATGACGCCGTAACACCTCCAACAGAAAAGGCCATGACACTGAGTCGAAAGCCTTCGTTATATCCAGCTTGAGAAGAATGCGAGGGAGCTTTCGTTGGTGAAAGAAACGAGCGGTCTGCTGCACCAACATGAAGTTGTCTTGTATACATCTTCCCTTGACAAAAGCGCTTTGATTGTTAGTCACCAAACCATCCAGTTTACGGGCCAGCCGATTGGCCAAAATCTTGGTTACCAACTTAGCAAAGCTGTGAATTAAGCTAATGGGCCGAAAGTCCTTGACCTGATCTGCTCCCTCTTTTTTTGGAATGAGGGTGAGAAACGCCGAGTTGAGCATCCACAAGTTCTGACAATTGCCACACTGAACTGCAATTAGAGCCGCCATAAAATCAGATTTGATGATGGGCCAGCAACTCTTATAGAAACGGCCTGTGAAACCGTCCGGGCCGGGGGCTTTGTCGGAAGGCAATCCTTTGATCATTTCCCACACCTCTTCTTCAGTAAAGAAGGCATCTAACTCCTGGAGGTCCTGAGGCGGTAGCTCCAACTGTTCAAGGTCAATTGAGAAGTCACGTTGTTCAGCGGTTCCAAGCAAAATATTGTAAAAATCAAAAGCTGCCTGCTCCTTGTCTTCCTGTCTTGTGAGGATATTGCCATTCGCCACAAGTTTAGGGATGAAATTCTTTCTCTTCCGGTGCCGGGCGTGGAGGTGGAAGAGAGCCGTGTTGGCGTCCCCATCTCTTAGCCAGTCAATACGAGATCGCAATCTTGCGACAACACGCAGCAGAGAAGATAAGGCAAGGCCATGCTTTTTTAGCAAACAACGAAGAAAGGCTTCGCCACTGGAAAGCTGTCGAGAATCTTGAGCAATCTCAAGTTGGTGGACAATTTCTTTGGCTAGAAGAAGCTGCGACTTGATGTGTCCAACTCTCCTTTGACTCCAGCTTTGAAGGGCGCGAGTGAGAGCCCTGTATTTGAGAGCAAGGGTCTCAATTGGGCAAGGCGCCGCTTGTACCGATCCCCAGGCTGCGGCCACTACCTCTGAAAAACCCTCAATGGACGGCCAGAACGCTTCAAAATGAAATCTCCTCTTACCAAGGCGAAGGACATTCAAACCCAGCAACAACGGACAATGATCCGAGTCTTCTGTCGCAGCACTTTGCAGCAAGCATCGAGGGAATTTTTCCTCCCAATCCGAAGAGCAAAAAACTCGATCGAGTTTTACCAAGGTGGGGGGGTCTTGCTCATTGGACCAAGTGAACTTGCGACCACACAGGGGAATCTCCTTCAGCGCTGTGTCATCTAAACATCTCCTGAACCTGCCCATCAAGGCCCTATTGACGTTGGAGTTATTCTTATCTTGTTCCCGATATATGGGATTAAAATCTCCAGCAACCACCCACGGACCCGTACAATGGGCTCTGATAACTCGCAGCTCTTGGAGAAAGAGTAGTTTGTCCGCCGTGCTTTGAGGTCCATACACGCAAGTCATCCACCATGGCGTTCCATCGACCGAAGCAAACTGTACCGAAACGGAGAAAGCGTCCACCCGAGTGGCTAAAGCTGCTCCAAATTTATCCCTCCAACTCATCAAAATACCCCCACTAGCTCCAGCAGACGGCAGATAGATGAAGTTTGAGAAACTAGAACCCAGCATGGGGAGGAGCAACCTCTGTCCAAAAATCTCCATTTTTGTCTCTTGGATGCACACTATATCAGCTTTCGTGGATTCAACAAGAACGCGGACAGAGTTCTGGCGCGCAACTGAGTTGAGACCACGAACATTCCACACCAAAATATTCGCTGGATCCATCGGCTACCAATTACACCACGACCCTGCATCTGTGGTCACAGAACGGCAGAAATTCCTTCCGTCGATGCAGCCGAAACATCCGCCGGTGCCCAACCAAACAAGGCCGCCAGGGCCTGGATGTGAGCTTGCGAGAGGGGTTGGCTGAAAACTTTTGCGTAGTCATCAAGAGCCTTCTGGCTGAAAGGCACCTTGTCATTGATAAGCCCAAGGGATTTTATCACTGTCTTCTTCTGCGGGTTGAGGGGCTGACGTGGCGTCTCCACTCCTGCACCAGCAATTCTTCTGCTACGACGGGGGGTGATACCAGCAGCCACTATCTTCCTCCTTTGCTTGCGGATTGGTGGGGCCAACGCCAAAGCCACCGTCTTTTCGGTGATGCTCGAGATGAAACTTCGGCGTTCGTCGGTTCTGGGCGGAGAGCTTCCAGGCACACCCTGAGCTCTTGCACAAGCTTGCCGCCTCGAGTAGACCAGCACCGACCCCGCGCCTCGCCTTACCGGCGTCCGCCTCCCAGACCTTGGCGTGGCAGGTCGTGGGGGAGAGGGAGACACCCTAGCCAGGGGCGCAGAGGAACGCGCAGTCAGGGGTGCCGGAGAGCGCAGGGAATCCTCACCTGGGACCGAGGAGGCTGTCGCCGCCGAGGAGGCCTCGCCCAGAGCCCGAGCTGGGAGCCTTGTCGGGGTGACTGTAAGTCGCGTCGGAGAGGCCACCTCAGAAGCATCCCGGCCAAGGACCTCAGTCCCAGCTAGAAGGTTGGGAGCGTCAACTGGGCCGAGAAGGGCGACCTGGGAGTCTGGATGGGCCTCCAGACATGGCCAAAAGTCGTTTGCCACAGACGGGAGAGCCGGCCCAACTGAAGGCCCATCTGTCGCTGAGGTCAGAGGAATCGACGCCGCATCCGGGGAATTAGCGGCAATATCCCCCTCGTGCTCCACGCCCATGCAGCAACGGTCCATAGTGAAGACAGCTTCTCTGGATTGCATTGTCGCCTGGGAACTAGCATCAACCTCCTTGCCAACAACAGCAACCTCCAGCCCCGCATCGCTTTGGGCGGCGAGCTGCACCGCTGATTGCGTCTGGTTGGGGGAGCCGGGCCCAGAGGCAACCACGTGGCGCCCGGCGAAAGGAACGGGCCCGAGGCGATCGTGCACTGAGAGCCTCGGCGCTCCACTTCGTGGCTCCGCCGCCGCCGCCGGTGAGGAAGGCCCCGTAGAGGAAACTGAACGCCGGCGACGCCTACGACTCCGATCAGAGTCCTCGCACGCCGGGGGTGGGGCAGCAGAGGTGACCGCTGCCGGGAGCGTCACCGCCGTCACCTTAGCATCGATAGGGTAGACGAGGGAACGCTTCTCCAGCGGATGCTCTTCATCGGCGGCAGGTGGTTCTACAATATGCAGGTCGAAGGCGATGGTAAGGAGCTCAGGTTGAGTGCACCACGCTGTGAGCCGAAAGGACGTAAGGTCTCGCCGGGCAACGGTGTCCGGATGCAGAGAGCAGATCCAGCAAACGTCGTTGAGGAGGTGTTTGGCCGTGGCTAACTCCCAGGCATGGGCCGGGATACCACGAAGCTCGACGTCGACGAGGCTCGGCAGGGAAGCACTGGAGGCGTTAGCTAGCCGAGTCCATCGCCTGAATCTCAGGCTGAAGCTCGGGCCATGAAGAGGTCGTCCACCATTGAGCACACGACCCGCCGTCGTCTCGTCTTGGAGGATGAGAAGAAAATCTTCCGGCTCGGCCCTGACAAGGGCCATCGTGCGGATGTCTAGGTCGAACGCACGGGCCGTCTCCTCCAGCACCTCATCAGCGGAAACCGCCGGGCGAGTGCCGATCACCGAGACGAACAGCGCCTTGCGAAGGTCCGTCTCAGCGCGGGAGACGCTATCCGAGCGGTCTAGGACGCAGACCCGCCGACCCGGCCTGACCATCTGTGAGGAAGGAGACACCTCACTTGAGGCCTCAGCTGGGGCAGGGGCTGGGGGCTCAGCGCCGGTCCCTGGAGAAGACGGCGCCGCCCTACCGCCCTTGGCACGCCGCCTCCTACGTCGATTGCGGCGGCGCGGCGGCACGATGCAGCCCTCGACCTGAGCCCCTTTACCGGCCATGACCACAGGGGCCGCCTCAGACGGGACAGTATCAGGCTCGGCCGGGGGAGAAACCCGCCGCCACACGGACACTCTCCTCGGAGGGGCAGGAGCCAGCTTGGCCGGAACGTATCGGCAACACTCGAAGGAGCGATGGCCCGGCGCACGGCACCGGAAGCAGCGAGTCCGCCGGCGACAGACAGCAACCCGATGCGAGGGAGACAGGCAATTGAAACACCGACCCCGGAGATCCTCAGGGACCGGTCGACGGGGGTGGCGTGCATCTAGGACGCGCCGACGGCGAGCTCGCCGAGATTCTACTCGCAGGAAGCCCTCCTCATCAGGTACAGGTCTCCCCGGCAAGGAGAGGGCTGCGCCCTTCTGTAGCACCACTCTCGTAAGGATAGACGGCTTCACGGCAGGCTCTGGCTGCACCTTGGATGCCTCCGCCGAAAGCAAGGCATCCCGGTAGGAAGCAAGGAGAGCTGGCGACAAGTCCGCCCCGCCTGAGAGGGAGGAAGGGCTGGAGTCGCACCATCTCTGCCCTTTGGAACGACCGGACGGAACGAACGAGCGGGCGTTGGGGGACAAGGGAGAGGAGGAGCCGGGCGCCCTGAGGGGAGAGGAAGGTAGCCGCGAGGCGGCCTTGGAGGTGGCCGCCGGCGCCTGGACGGCCGCCGGCGTGGGGCTGGTGTGGGTTGGGGCGCCGGGAGGGGGAGAGGCGGGGGCGGTAGCGGAGCGAGACATCCTCTGTTGTTGGTGATCGAAACCGCAAACCCTCGCACCAGTGATCCTCATCGTAGAAGGGTTCCAGAAGGGCAGGTAGAGACATAGCTTGCAACTAGGGCTGGAAAAAAAGCTCGTTAGTGGGGCTCGTTGGCTCGGTTCAAAATTACTTCAATTATACTTGTTAATTGGTTAAACATTAAAATGAGTTGATTTCAAATGAATTTGAATTTTGCTAAAGCTCGGCTCGGCTCGGCTCGTTAGCTCGTTTCTAAAAATACTTTTAAATTATATGTAAAATGATATTAAATCAAACTATATCATTTTTAGAAAAAGCTCGATAAGACGTGGAGTTGGCTCGATTTCCACCCCTACTTGCAACAAAAGGGTTCCAGAAGTGTGATAATGATGATGAAATACCGCTACTAAACTAATTATGACTGATTAATTATCGTGATGGTGAAAATTAATCGCTCTCGCTCGCTATTTATAGCACCTACATAGCGAGTGTTTCTCTCTCGCACGTATGAATGCATGCACATGTAGGAGACAGTGATTAGACGGGGGACTGATAGAGGTGATGGGAGGTGACAGGAGGAGGTGACATGTTTTTTTGATAGAAAAGTAGCTATCTAAGGGTAAGCTAGTCCAAAGAACCGAAGAAAGGGAGGGCCAATCATATCCAAAACACAGATGACCAATGGGAGTGAGGACCTGGCTTTGTCAAATGACAGATGGCACTAGATGGCAGTTTTTCTTTCTCCAGGCAGCCAGCTGACGCGTGGCTTCCAATTAAAATCCTGATTTTTAGACCTAAACCTTAATTTTTGAGACAATTTTACAAAATATAATATTCTAAAAAATTACACAATCAAGTCCATTGTGTAAGAATCCTCCAAAAAATTCATATTGTTTGAGCTTATTTTCTATATAAAAATCTATACAAACAGTATAATTATATGAATTTTCGAGTAAAATTCGAGACAGATAAAATTATAAAAAATATACAATCAAGTACACTGTGTCGAGAGGCTCCACATAATCTTTCACAAGTTTTCAAGCTCATTTGCTGTATTAAAAATTTTCTATAAGCAGTACAACTAAATAAATTCACTGATTAGAAATAAATTAATATAAATTAATGGCTAATTGCTATGAACAGTGACCACCGTATGATGGCCATGCGGGAGGTGAGGGCCACGGCACTGTGGCTGTGTGGTTTTGGCTCCACCGTACGACGGCTGTGCAGCAGGGGTGCATGTCAACTGGGAGGCATCTCTGTGCGGTAGCCGTGCCAATTTCGTGCCAAATCTATAAATTTTTTGTGATGAACACTACTTCTATAATTACCGATCACAAATAGCGCTAAATCAACCAAAATGTCCACAACCCACAACCCTCGAATCAACGCAACTCGCCACTCAACCTCGTCATGGATCACCCTCTAACCTTGCCCACTGACAACCACAAAAACCCGATACCGACCTATATCCTGGTCGGGGGCAGTAACAGAAAAACTAAAAAAAAAAGAGCCAAATTTCAAGTGTCAAAATTTAAATTTGAAATATGAAAACGGAAAAACCAGCCAGTTGCTGCTCAAAAAACAAAGAAAACCCGCTAAAAACCAATTTCCAAATTTAAAATTGAAAATTCCTAATATATTTATGACACAAAGTATGAAGTCAAGCACGTAAGGTGCATACATCTTTCTAATACATTCTATTTGCGTTAAACAATGTAAACATCATTACGGAAACTAACTTTTATATTTAAAATTTAAATTAAATAAAAAAACTACCAATTTTTACTCTATCGGTAGCCACCGGTAGAACTGATTACCGCCGAGTTTTTGAACCTTGTGTACGAGGCTACAAACAGCTTTGCCTTGAACTAGGACAAAGCAAGCACGGACTTGCTCATTCATGTGTAATGTGATTTTGTCGAGCAAACGAAACAAATAAAACCCTTATTACAGGCAGTAGCACTCAACTGGGATCATCATACCGTACACGCTCTCACAAACCGTCAATTAAAAAAATAGATGATCAATGATATACGATATACTGCCAAGGTACAGAACATTGCAAGACCAATAAACACCTACCCGCCTCAAAATAAGAAAAATAAAACAAAAGTAAAATATCCAGTGATATTACAATTAACTTGGCATAAAAATGAGACTGAGCACTTCTTCGGCATTTTGGTTTACAAGCGTATATCTCGAGAGGTAAAAGAAGGGATGAATTACAACAAATTCTTGACTTTCCCCAGACATACCAATGATTTAATTCAACAGATCTCTATACACACAATAGCTATGTACAATCACTTGCATCAGTACTCGCAATTCTTCAGCATAGTTTAAAAAAAGGAAGACAATTTGTTCAGCAGCCGGTAGTATAGCCTCCAAACTTTGACAAATGAAGTTGAGCTTTCTCACCTTTCTCGGAGGTCAATCATATCAAACTTTATATCGGGGTTCATGTACACATGGGAGCAATGCTCATAGATTGGCGAGCCATCTAAAGGAGCCTTATGTGGATGGAATCCTCTCTCTGGGCAATCATGGATCACGCCCATACCACCTGGATCCGTGAGATGAAATATACCGTGTGTTCTGTTCAAACAAAACATGTAATCAAGATCATATGATCGCATGTAATCAAGATCATATGATCGCCTGATGCAAACAGCAAGGGAATATTGCTCACTACCATCACGAAGATCACCAAATTGGAAAATACCACCCAATGTATCTCTGACATGTGGGGGATGTACATTTCAAGAAGATCATGGACAGAACAATCTTAAAAACAATACAAGCCTTTCCGGTGTTAACCAAGTTATTGGTGAATACTTCGGCAGTAAAGCATGAAATTCAGCATAATAAGAATAATAATAATTTGATCTAATCTGCAGCAATGAAAACTAAAACCCCCTGAAAATCAGCATCCGCCAATACTAATCTATATGATAAGTAACAGTCAAAAAGATTGACCACAAAACTGGGTGTCAACAGAACATATGGATAACATACTTTCTTGTGTCAGTAGGTGCCATAACTATTGCAATTGCTTCGGGTAGCATAACCTGTTGAAACAAAAAAAATGACAAACACATGATCAAATAAAAATAATGAATTTTCCTCAACAGATTTCTCAAGTAGAAAATCTAGATGCAAAAACTACATTTTCAATTTGATTAGCCAGTGAATAGTAAGCAAATTAGCAGGACACACTAACTAGTAACTATTGAACATGTAAGAACAGATATTGAAATGAAACCGACAGAATAACATCTTGCTAAGTTTAATCATCTTTGGGTATGCAATAAAACCCCAGATAGGATCAAACAAACAACAAGAAACTGCGTCATGGACACGGGGGAAAAGTAGCTATCCTGATACAGGGTTCAAAAATAAGATCATAGGAAGATGAACCAAATCTCATTTAGTTATTGATCTAGAAACTACAATTCATGCATTGCAAACATGCATTTTGAATTTCAATTGTGAACATCTCGACAATAACTAGATTGCAGGATCTTGTTATATGTGGACATGCATTTGCTTAATGTTTTCCTTATTTGAATCAATAAGAAGACAAATGACATTACCAAGTGCTGAGGGCAACGCAAACACAACTAAAATGGAAGTGTGGCACTAAATAAGTGGTAATGGTATTGTGGGATCCAGTCTGCAAACATTACCTGATATGAATAATGATTATGGAGATCAATGGAAGACAGGAAGCAAGACTGTGTTGGATGTGTCTGGAAGAAAGGAGCAGAAAAATGGTGAGGAAATCAACTTTTTTATTAACACATGACGAAAGCAATCAGCCAATCAACAAATAAAATTCTTGAGTAATACAATGATTGTTCTAGTTACAGAAAAACTGTTGCAAGAGATGCAACTGTCACGAATCTCCTGCAACCAATATTAAATACAGAAATTACCTGATACCCCTATGGGCACTGCCCCCATTTGTGTTTGTGAAGTGCATGATGCATTGCCCAAAATGTTCTAAAAAATCATGGATGTATACAAATCTATGGAGACATGTCAAATTTCAAGGTCAAATTCGTCCATATGGTAAATTATCCAGAAAAAAGTCAAAAACACTGCATCATACACTACAATGCTTGTGGAGAACTGGAGACCCTCAACCTGATAACACAAATGACAACCATATGCATGTACCAAAAATGCCTCTCTTGAATGAGAAAACCTACTGGACGGTATACCATCCCCCTCTCTCACTCTCATGCTGCTGCTCCCTCCCTCTCGTGCTCCTTCTCACTGCCGTCCGCCGCTCCCTCCCTCCTTGCCGCCGTCATCCCCTCTCTCTCCTCCGCTGCGGGATCCGGCTCCCTCACTATGGGTTCACCCTTCCTTCCAGACATAGAAGAAGGTCGGGGGAAGGCGGCGGCCCGGCAGTGGGCGGGGTAGGAGGGTGGTGGGCGGAGCCATAGGGCGGTGGCAGTTAGGTTGGACGGGGCGACACGGCGGGGAGGGGTCGAGGGGCGGCGCGGTGAAGCGGCAACGGCGGTGACAATCGCGGGTGGTGGTGGAGGGGGCAGGGGGAGGCGGAGGAGCGTGGAGCTAGGCCGGCGCCAGAGAAGAAGGCGAGGAGGGTGGCGTTGAGAAGAGAGAGGAAGGAGAGGGAAGCGGCGGAGAAGGTGGCGGAGGAGGAGCGGCGCTGGTTGGATGCTATACTGTTCGGATTGATCCGAATGGTATAGCGTGGCGTAGTAGCGCTCCTCTTGAATATGTGCGATGGGAGCATGGGGCGTACCAATTAGCTTACCAAAAAAAAAACAGTGACAGGCCAATGCAAGCTAAAGAATTAGATATCACATTATCTACCTTTATAAAGCATTTGCTGTGGTTAAGCAGAGTTCCTGCAGTTAGCCATGGTAGAGGGGCAGCTTGTCTTCAATAGGTTTTTTTAAGAGTTAAAAAGGTTGAGAACTAGAGCAAACATGTTCATCAGTATATCCTTAAGACATATTGCAAGTACAGTACATGTACATTCTTTCTTTCGTTCTTCTTTCTGTTTTTTGGGAGGGATACAGTGCACGCACCTTACTGAATTGAGCAAACAACAGAAAAGCATCAATGGTGTCAAAATTTCATTATGAACTTACATGAATCCAACCAAGAGTGAAAAGTGAGCCCACATCCTGAACTTCAAATAGTTCTTCTTCATTTGTAGCTTCACACTGTAAAGTTAAAAAAGCTATGTAATTCAGTAATCTCTTGAAGTGCTGCAATTTAGCCTTTTAGGTACTGCGTTGCAATAAGGTGAATAACTTGCACTAAGAAACATGCAAGAAAAATCCAGGCCAAAACAATAACTTACCGAATCAGATGTGGATTTCTGCTTTGGAATTATCAAGGTTGTCACATAAAAAGTTCTCTTTTTCTACATAAACATACAATGTAATGTTAGTACTCCAGCCAAATCACTGTTCACATCTCCTTTGGGGGCAAGTACATACCAGGGTACCAGCAAGAACCCCACATGTCTCTAAACTTCTTTTTGTGTTTGCCTCAGCAACCCTTAGAAAACACTCCATCAACTTCACCGGCTAACAGGGTAAAATTAAAATCATCAGCCAAAATAAGTGTCAACGGTATACATCAGTTACAAATAAATGCAGATCGAAGATCCATAATCATGTATTTCCTATAAAGCTGTAGGTTCAGAACAATGCTATGGTTTGAAAAGGAAAAGGAGTACATCGAACTTACAACATGCAAGTTCTGATAACGTCCGGTTTCTGATATAGCAAGTCCTGGTGTTGGATCAGCAATGCTTGATGGAGAAATTGGTCTACGCTCAGGATGTACCTCTGCCAGGACTGGTGGGGGAGAAGGCTGTCTAATATTCAACTGGGACAACTCTTCTTCCAGACTAACAGAAGGCACGGAGGTGCATTCTTCTGCTGGTGCAGACCATCGACCATCATCAAGAGACAGAACAGATTCCATATCCTCATTATCATTTTTTGTGCTATCCGGAGATGGTATACTGGGACCATGCAGACCATCTTGGTTCAAGATAGCTGGTACTAAACTGCAGAAGCAAGGGATGGTAATGTCACGTGATAAGAAAGAAATCCATATAGCTATGAACATGGACAATTTTGCTTATAAATATGAATACTTTCCTCCTGTAATCTCTCTTCTATTCCAATCTTCTGCATAAGCGTTTTTTCTTTCAATTTAGTTAATCAAATCCCCTTTCTTTGAAAATCTATGCAATTAAGTCCATCACATAAATAAATTGTTCAGGTGGCTCTACCATGGCACAGCACATTATCATTAAAAATATTTCTAAAAGTAAATAAATCAAAAGGTAAAATTTTATAAAATTAACAAAAAATCATTAAAACAGCAGTACAGTACTCGCTCCATCCAAAATATAAGGCACCATTGACCTGGCAAAGTTTCCAAAATTGAACTCTTACCATTAATTTATCTTATGGTATACTATTAGTAACTACATAATTATGATAATATGAATTACTTTCGAATGTGAATTTATCGGTAACACTTTCGTGTTACTACACTTAAGCATAGTTTGGTTAATTGTTAGTTGGACTCTCAAAAGGAGTGTGCATATAATCGGTGGGAGTATTTTAAAAATATATGAGAAAATATTCAGAAAGACATATAAGATGTACAAAAGTTCATATATAAAAAAGGGAATTTTGAAAATATGGAAAATACATAGAAGGAAATGAAATAGTTAAATATCATAAAATTTTCAGGAAATAAAATAGTTAAACATCATAAAATTTCCCAAAAAAATTCAAAGAAAGAAAAAGAAGTCAATAAAATTCCAAAAGATCTGAAGAATAAAATTTCTAACTATTCATGAATTTTTATATTTTCTTTAATTGTTCTTTGTAGTTTTATATCATTTCGATTATTCTAGGTCTGTTTGGAACGTCCAACTTTGCAGGAATTTCACTAGAAACAGTTCAAGTCCTACAAGAATTTCACGAATTTCCCAGGTTCCAAACGGGGTATATTGAGTGGAGGGGCCAATTAGGACCCACTTTCGAAAGAAGGGGGATCTCAACTTTCCACACTGAGAGTAATTGTGCACAAGGTTTGGAATAAAAGAGAAACAAATAGATAAATTTAGTTTTAGAGATGTTCAGCTAAAACTATCTGAGTTCTCACCTAGTGATATCACTTTGCATGAATTCAAGATTGCTTGGATACTGAACCTGCAACAAGCAGTAAGGAAATGTTGCAGCAGTAAGGAAATAGATAAGATAATGGTTGTCTATGGTTAAATTATCAAGCAAACAAATTAAGAAAATAAGAGGAAAATAATCATACCTTGATTCCAGCAACTGGTCCAGTCCATTGTCCATGAAGCCCATTAGGTCCTAATATAGAGTGTCTAGCTAGTGTTTCTTCTTTTGGAAAAGGCAGATTTACAAATCTACATAATTTAGCCAGCAAATGAAAAGGTTCTAGTTTAGTAACACAAAAAATATTTCAACAATACACCTGTTTAACACACATGGCTGCCAATACACGGAACATATAATGGATTTTTTCATCTACACAAAGCACACTGGATAAGAGAAGGAAATATAAACAAAGAAAACACCGAGTCAGGTGCATGCAAATAAAATGAACAGTCTTGCTATAATTCTGCTAAAGCGTATAAATTCACTCTTATTGACTTTTTGCGAGACCAGTATAACTGAGTTTGCAAGCCACCTGACCTTTTTCCTCTTGCTAGAAGAATGATGCTTCACTGCTTTACAACTATGAAATATGTAGAATGACCAATTACCAGAAACACTGAATGCAGCGTCAAACTTCTAGCAGGCTGATCCAATTATACAACTGAAGGACACCCCAAACTGATCGATAAACACAACAAAATTTGTGCCAAGCAAAACTATATTATTTTATAAAAATTTTGAAATAGTCAACTAGAGTTGGATCTCTGAAAATCTCCCAAGTCAACCCACCCAGTAAAGACTCATACTTGTGAGTTGTGACCTGCTGCGCATCAAGAAACTAAGGCCCTGTTTGAAATGCAGGAAAACCGAAGGATATACTATGTTTCCTGCAAAATTCCTGCTCTCAAAATTAAGTTACTATATGTGGGCGATATGTTCCCTATAAGCCTAGCCTTTTGTCTTAACAAAATGATCAAGTTACGACAGTGTTTTAGGTTAGGTAACAAACATGTCAACTAATCTTCCTTTCCCTTAATTGGTGGTATGCAGGTGATATTTCCTTATAAGCCTAACTTTTGTCTTAACAAATTGATCAATTACTTCAGTGTTTTAGGTTACCTAACGAACATGTCAACTAATCTTCCCTTTCCATAATGGGTGCCAACCATTCAATCTGAAAATCACTTGATGTCTACTTTTTACTTCAGCCAAATGAAACACAGCATATGATAGATATAAAATATGACCCAAAGATACACACACCGTTTGCTGATCTGCCTATTGGGTTGGACACTCTGTAATGATGCAACTTGATGTCTCCCACCAGGGAAGAGTTTTTGCAATGATCCATTATTGCTTCCTACAAATGGCTGAAGAAGAAAAAGAATGAGAAAGTATAACCAGAACAAGCATCTGAGAAGCTGACAGTGCATAACACTTTTTTTTCCCCAGAATGATTCAAAATATTACAGGGTAGGGAATGCTGTACAATGCCATGCATACCTGAGGCGAATAAGTGGTTGTGGTATGCTGCTCTGTCCTATGACTTGCAGCATAAGTTCCATTTAGACTATTAGATTCCGCAGTAACTCCTCTGTTATGCTCAGAGATCTGCCGCTGCACAACTGGCTTCAGTGACTCAAGCTCATTGAGAACATCAATGAGTTTCTACAACAAAACAACAGTCACTTAGAGAAACAGCTAGGGGGAAAAACTATCATTGTCCAAAATTCAACATGACCAATTGGGATCCCAAATGCTATTCACCCTATGAGCAATAGATTCAAGGCTCGAGATGTGCTTTCCAATCAGGACAAACTTGTACATTTTAACAACTTGAAAATACAAATGCAGTAGTTATTGAGCTCGTGAGAGGAATTACAGAGGAGTTATGTGGAGCATTCTTGAAGAACTCCGTTTCTCTTGACTTGAACGCGTGGTAGCCACGGTGCTTCGGAATCGTCTCGCACAGCAAGCTGCAGCCAGTCAGATGTCAGATGAGACACCCAAACACGACGCTAAAGAGCTGATATCAAGATAGATAAACGCCCACCCCACCTCGAGTATCTCAGGAGGATGACGTACAGGTCGAGGAGGTTCTTCTCATCCCGATATATCTCAGCCTGCGCAGACCACACAAAAGTACCAAAATTCAACACAATTTGAGACCAAACTCGATAGCACTCTCGTTAATTGCGTAACAGGACAATCCCCAATTCACCAAATTGCGCAACAAAACAACTACAAAGCTAACACTTTCAGCGAAAAACGACGAGATCTGGAGGCGTGGGAGGGATTCCCGCGTGGGATTTCGGGGGTGGCTAGGGTTTGACCTGGCGGAGGAGGGTGCCCGCGATGCGGAAGTAGTAGGGGAGGCTGATGCGGTGGTCGACGGTGATCGGCCGCGCGCAGGCCTCGATGTTGATGCCGACCCTGGCTGGATGCGGCGACCCCATGGCCTTCTCCGGCGAGCTCCTCCCCTCCTCCGGCGAGCTGTTGGCGACGCGGGTTAGGAATGGCGGACTTTGGTAGCGTTGAAGGAATTGGTCACATTGTGGAACGTGGACTGCGGCGGTGTAGTTGTTTTTGCGGTTGTACCCATGTACATTATGGAAATTATTAATTTGGATGGATTTTAGGGTCTGTTTATATTGATATTTACTGATAGTAATAGTTTATAGAAAATTGTGTGAAGAGAGAGAAATTCGCATATAATTTTAACCGATATAAATGAAGTCATTACAATATATACTATAATCGACTAGTAGAGCCTACCTTAAAAATACACCCCGTTTAAAAGTTAGGTACTGTAGAAAAACTATTTACTGTAGAAAAGCAGCTTTTAGAATCCAATATGAACAAGAGTTTCCTTGCTTCTATTCTTTGCATTCTAACACACACATATGTGGAAATTACATGCACGGGGGTGGACGAGGCCTATCTCTTTGTCCGAAAAATTACTTGAGTACTCCTAGGCCTACAAGTTCTCGAGGACTGAGCGGTTGCTCGGATGGGTAGCAGTGCCATCAAGCGTGCAGCCTGTTGTGCACCTTATTCGAATAAATTAGAAACAGGGTATATGTACATGTTCAGTGAAAAAATGTATGTCCACACTCCACAAGGTCTTGTGTCTTCACAAAAATTCTCAGCGTGTGTAGGTAACGCGTGCATAGGTATGTGGTGTGAATGGAGTATGAATTTAGTGTGTGTCTGACTTGTACCCTTTAAAAAAAGGCCCACAAATTCTCTTAGTAAACGTGTTTGTCACGGCACACACCGGTCATAACCTAAATATTGCATTAGGGTTGTAGCAATCGTTGGTGCAAATGTTCGGTGGTGCAAATGGATTTATGGGTGTGTTCATACACGCTTTGGCTTTTGGCTTCTGCACCTAGAAGTTGAAGCGTATTTGAACGGGGTGCTTTCGTCAGCTGCTTTTGGAAGCCCCCCGAAAGACTGGCTTCTCTTATGATGTGAACAAATCACACATGTCGCCTCTTTCCCCATTTCGCGAGCCCTCATCCCCCTCTCCCGACGACGTCCCCCTCCGATCCCATCCACCCGCTAGCGTCAGTCGCCGTCCAATGCCCCCTCCCCACCAGATCCTACCTCCCTAAACTCCGATCTAGCGCCCCTAGTCACAGAGCCCCCACCCCCGATCTGATCTGACGCTCCCCTCCCCTACAAATCCGCCCTCTGTACGCCCCTATCTAGTGTCGTCCCCCCAGCCCGATCCACATACACACAGATCTCCCCCTCACCCCCCACCCCGGGAAGAGCCGGTCCTCATTCGCCCCAATCTGGCCTCCGTCCCGACATGCGATGCCCACTTCCATCCTCTGTCCCGACATGCGATGCCCACTTCTAGCCTCTGTCCTGAGGTGCTATGCCTACTGTCGCCCACTGTCTCGATGTGCAACACCCACTTCCGGCCTCCACCCCAATGTGCATCGTGTCCCACCCAACTTCATCGCCGATTGAAGGTAATCTGTCTCTCATAGTTGTGTGTCGTACTCCATGTGCGCATATGTTTGCGATTGCTATGTGGTTTGTAGTACATCTCATTTCATTTATTTGTGTGTGATTGTTGTATCGTCCACTGTGCAGACTACTGGCTCCGGAGTTTTAGAGATGGCCCCAAGCGCTCACCCAACATTGTTTAGAATGACGAGGTGACCAACATCTTCATTGACATATGCTTGGAGTTAATGGAGGCCAGGAACTGGCGGCAGTAGTGCCTCTCTGGAAAGGGATACATGAATATTCTTTTCAAAGTTCGCAGAGTGCACCAGCCGGCAGTACATGTGCAAACAAATGAAGAACAAGTGGGATGCACTAAAGAGAGCTCTTGCAAATTGGAGGACTCTTAAGCTACATGCAACCGACATCGTCTTCATCCAAGGCACTGGGACAATTGTGGCTGACCTTGTGTGGTGGGAGGAGCAAGCCAAGGTGAGGCCTTGCGCATGATTTCGCTATTGTGCTCTGTGGTTCATGCTGAGCTCACGACTATTGTTTGTTTCCTAATTTCTTTTGCAGACCATGCAAGATATTGGCAAGTTCTAGAAGGCACCCCTCGCCCATGAGGACCTATTGGACAGGCTTTTCAATGAGACCGTGTGCATAAATACGGATGCATATGTTCTCAACACTAAGCCAAGCCACGGCCATGAGGACGACGAGGTGAGCGACCTACTATCTACCACCGCTAAGGGCAAACACTCTTATGTCCTAGATTCTCCAGATAGCAAGAAAGCCAAGAAGAGTTACCGGGATGTCTAGCTAAAGAGATTCATCGACCTGTACGAGCAGTCCAAAGGCCATCACAGCTCCACCTTGTTGGTGACCTCAGTCCCTACTACGGAAAATGGCACAAATGGCCGAGCTAATGGAGCTAGTCATTGCCAGCAGTGCCCTGGAGGACAGCGATGAGTGCTATAACGTGAGTCGGCTATTCATGCACGCATGGTACCAGTAAATGTTCGGGAACTTCAAGACCCCTGAGGGTTGGCTTGCCTAGATCAGGCAGAGCTAGGCTGACCGGAAAGGCCCCAACTAATTAGTATTATTTACATCCCGTGAATCTTATTGCTGACGACATGAGTATCCAATTACTATCATATTACTCTTTGTTACTGTCATTTCACTATGTGTGGCTCCAGTTACAATACTGACAATAATCTATGTGTGCTTGCAGCTTTCAGTACTGGTATGAGCATTTGTAATGTTTTGACACTATTGGTAGGTGTTGAGACAATCGGTTCAGGTGATGTGAAATTCTGGTAGTGCTCGTGCTTGTGGTTTCGTGTGCGCCTGCAGGAAGCTGGCATAGACCAATAGTCATTTTGCATTTGTTTCTATGGCTAATTTGTTACTACATTCTATTGCTTTCGTATTACTCCATGCAATTCCTGCTATGTTCCTGCACAGGGGCGGTCCTAAGGTAATTCAAGGGTATTCAGTTGAATAATCAAACTTTTACCAAAAAATCTACTATATACAAGGTATAATATATATATATATGTATATTAGTAGTTAGTCCAAATTTGTCTTGTTCATACCTAATCAGCCTAAATTATTGCTAGATTCTTTTGGCCTATTTCCCTCTCCTAAGCCTAAATTGGAGCCAAACACTGGCCTAGACCCACTAGGCCACTATCATAATTCACATGACACATGGTAGAAACTCTAAGTCTCACTCAGTCTCTTTTCTCGCTCAACTCTCTCCTCTCTGTCTCTCTCTATTTGGTGGAACAGGAGCTTCTGGTCTTAAAGGAGCACTGGAGCGGCCGTTTTGTAACACAAGTCACCTTGCCATCGTCGCTCGCCAATGCGGTGCAGCCGCATAGGTTCACCCTCCCCGACCTAGTGACTCCCATGGCGTCATGGCCCCATATCCCTAATCCGATAATCTCGCTGTCTCCTACTCCCCTAGTGATATCTGATTTGAAGCAAAATTATGTGTCTAAATAAAGATGTGAGTTGTATTTTGCTTAAAGAAGTGAGGTATCTATAATGATCTAAAGTTTTTGCATAGTAGTTGATTATATTTGATGACTTATGTATCAATTATTTAGAAAATATGTAAGTGTTATTAAATTTGTCATGTAGCTTGATGTGTTGGACACTTGGATGATTTGATCCCCTTTGATGTCTAGCTGTCTGATCCATATTTTGTTTAGCATACTACTTAAGTTGCTTAGTTAGAAACCGTTCAACAAAGTATGTTCACGATAAAAGCACTTTTGAACTTCTGCTTGGGAATACAAAAATCTAACAAAGAGAATTGTCTTTTAACTTGATTAAAGCATCTCGTTGTGATTATACAACTCTATTGTAGAATTATTCTGATTTGAACTTTGACTCAGGTTAGTAGTTCCAGGGAAACAATTATCTTGAATTCCAATCATCATGGTTAAAACCATTAGTCTTTAAGTTCTATTTTTCACTCCTTGCTGAAGTTGCTTCCTTTTTGTGTATTTGTCTGCATAACATTATATCTCGTTTCCAAGGCATAAAGCATCGTCGTGTTAATTTTTGATTATTTTAGAATTTCTTTATATTATTTGAGATGTTGTATCTAATATAAATAATTGTACTTTAATTTTCGCTACTGTGGACCTTTATGTTTTCAATTGAACAATATTTTGTAATTTCGAATACCCATCTTAAAATTCCTGGGTCCGCCACTGTTCATGCATGTTGTTTGTTGCTATAGCTGAGATGTTACTGCATGTAGATGTCATCGTCAATCAAGACACGATTCACAACAGAGACTGATACCGACTCAGTCTCTATCGCTGCAAGCTCATCTATCAGGCTATCAGAGTAGGCCATGTTTTTCCTGTGGGGGATGACGAGGGGGAGTCGTCCTCCCATGGACCATGATCGGTTCTGGAGAAAACTGGTCTCCAGTGGGCTAAGGAGCAGCTCGCCAACCCACAACATGCCGAGACATGTTCCAGATGAGCAGATTGGTCTTTAACAAGTTGCACAAGGCACTCGTGTGGGACTACGGGATACACTCCACTCGTTAGATGACATCTAAAGAGTCTCTAAAATTATTCTTGTAGACGTGTGATGCCCCTCAATCAAATAGGCAGGGACAAAATAGATTCAAGCGTTCGATGGGTCATGTTAGCAAGACGTTCAACAGGGTGTTGGACGTCGTTTGCAACATGGCAAGCAATATTGTGCGGCCTATGGATCCTCAGTTCTGCACCGTCCATAGGAGGTTGAAGTAGGCATGTTTTCACCCACATTTCAACAACTGCATCGGGGCGATCAATAGTACACATGTTGCAGTATTTGTCCTGGGATGCATAGCACCGAGCCACTATAACCAACACAGTTACATGAGTTAGAATGTGCTCGTCGTATGTGACTTCGATAGGTGGTTCATGTTCATGTGCGCTGGATGGAGTAGAGCTACACATGATGCGAAGATCCTCCGGGATTCCAAAGTAACCTACCGAACCACTTCCCCCACCCACCTGCAGGTATGTACGATGCATATTCGTACTTAAACTTATGCATGTGCACTCCTGTGCGGTGATTAACCAGGCCTTCCTTTGTGTTTAACGATAGGAAAGTATTACCTAGTGGATTTCAGCTACGTGAACGAGGGGTTCCTACCTCTATACAAGAATCAACAGTATCACATACCTGAGTTTGCACAAGGAGGTCGGCCCGTGGGTATGAAAGAAATATTCAACTACCACCACTCCTCCCTTCACAATGTGATTGAGCGTGCATTCGACATTTGGAAGAACAAGTGGCGCACCCTATTTAGCGTGCCGAGCTATGATGCAGACACACAGAAGAAGGTCATAGTGGCCACTAAGGCTTTGCACAACTTCATCATCAACTCAGCGATGCCTAATGAGCACATCGTCGACACCGACGATGATGAGGGCTACATCATAGGTGAGGACAAGGACACGAAGTCACCAGTGGGCATCGTTGGGAGGTCTGACAGGCCTATGGACGCCCTCCGAGATAGCATTGTGCGCGGTTTGGTAGGATGATTTATGGTGTGAAATGTTCCGTGTGTGTATGTTATATTCTTGTAATTGGTGCTTTCGTATGTTGTAACGCACTACATATTTTGTTACGTCACCAATCTCTTAGTGGTTAGCTCTCTTTCTTACGTAAAGCACTCAACTTTTATCAGCCACTACTATTCATCAACCAGCACTATTCATCAGCCATACGTCTATACGAACACCTCAGCTTCTATAAGCCAGCACTATTCATCAACCACTACTATTCATCAGCCACAGCCGAAAGCCACCTCCAAAAGCCTATATGAATATGCCCTATAACTAATTTCTTGATCTCTATATGCTAGACATAGGTTCATATACGAAATGTGGCATCCATTAAGTAGTTGTGAATTGATGCTCATAGATATGACTTCCTAGATCTTGTCTAGGAACATTCGATAAAATTTATCCACGTAGGTATGACTTCATATGTTTCCTGAACAAGGTATGACTTTATATACAAATTAATTTGTTACTTCCCAAATACGACTAAAATTGATGCATTCAAATAGCCGTTAGAGCGCAGACGAGTATTATTTTTCGCTAAAGGCCATGTTTCAAAGTACTGTAGTTTTTTATTTTTGGCTGAAATGGCACTTAACTTTTTTTTTGAGGTAATCGATTAAAGGAAAATGAAGAAAAAATAAAAACACCGTTATAACTCCACAAATAATGCAAAGGGAAAAGAAGAAAAGTTGTGTTAAAAGCCAACACGTTATTAAATGGTTTTTGACTTTTAGAAACCAGAAGCCATCGTTATCTTGAACATGGTAAAAAATCAAAGCTTTTGCTCATGTTATCAGAGGTCTAAAAGAAAGAAAGAAAGAAAGCTCGTGTTCCAGCAAAGAGCACAGAACTGTTCACGGATATAGCATTGTAGAAATATTTTTTTCAAAAAGGACCCCCAAACATCTATTTTTGCAAAAATGGCCCCCTCTCAGGACTCGAAAGGTGCGGCAGGCGACACCTATCGCCTGCCATGCTCCCTTGCTCGATAGGACTGAGAGGCCATGGTAGCTCGCACGGGTGTGGCAGGGGAACGGAAGGCGCGATAGGACTGTAGGGCGGTTGTGGTAAGCCAGCGTGCAGTGCGGTAGGCAGGGCTACTGAGCTCCTCTGGCTCGGCAGCTCTGCTGCCTGGCCTCCAGTCCATGCCCCCTTGTGGTCGTTTGCCCGATTAACCCGCATGGACTCACTGTTTGGATGCGATAATGGTGTTGCATGGGCCAATGAAGCAAATTCATCTTTTAAGTAGTGCAGATACACTATTGAAATAATTGTAAGAATGGACCACATGTAGCCTGACATAGCACTTTGCAATGAAGGTGCGAATTACAACAGCCCTAGGGAAAAAATGTAGAACCGTATGGCACCCACATGGTGTGGCAGTCATCTGGGCAACCTGGACGTGGCTGGTTTTCACGGTAGTGGTAGGCACAATTACAGCTCGAGTTGGCACAACAAAAATATGTGTGGTAGTCGCTACCGAGGTGCACGGCCTCCTCATTGTTCCTCTCCCTGATCCTCTGCCTACGGAGATTATTGTTGTTGCCTTGTTGGCCCTCTCGATCTAGAGCTCCTCCTGTAACTCCTCTAGGCGGATGTGTAGTTTGTGGATGTAAACCTCAGTTGGTATTGGATATGATGGATCCACTAATTTGGCGAACTTGCAATTCGTTGTCTGCAAGTAAGAAGAGGTTAGTACAAGCATTCTATGTGTGCAACTATACATATGTAATGAAGCACTTACCATGAACAGAGGCAACGAAAGAATCGACGTCATAGGTGCACATGGTCATCACAACCTGTACCACCACATCAAGATTATGCTTGCATTGTGGCCAAGGCTCGAGGATATGTGGATAGTTGTGGAGAGGATTTCTTGGTGTGTATGATTCCTTGGTTTCAAGCAGTAGATATGCTCGTGTCTTTGAGGTAAGGGTCAGGACTCAAAACCAAGCCTGTACCCACCTTCCCCTCCCATGCCTTAAGCTTCTAGCCCTATCCACCTTGCTTCTGTTGGTGTAATATGATTCCCTGTAAGACAGAAAAAGATGTTTGAGTGTCCATACAAAATTTACATTAAAAGTTACAGAAAAGAATGTGGCAACATTAGGACCGAACTTAATTTAAAACACACACACTTTGCATTGTCGAACATTAATTCATTACGAGTTACATTCTAAGGAAATATCGGTGTTATAAAGAATGAACAAGCACACATGTGGTATAAATCGATAGTTCTATGAAGCGGTTGATGAAATGGGCCTATTTGGGCAGTTCCTCATGGAGTGACTCACTATCTTGCATAGTCTGCACTTGTGTGGCCTTTGCTGTTGGCCACGTTGACTGTCATCCATGTCATTGCAGATGTGACAAAACTAAAGTCTTTTTGCCCGAACTATTTTAGTACGTTGTTTGGCACCCACTTCACTTCCCTGGCCAAAGGTTTCTGTAATGCATGTCCACCCCGTATGAGTTGAACTCAATGCTCCAAGTCTCGCACAAATGGTGGATGTCGTAGTACTCTGAAATGTACTGTGCAGAGGATTACTGCCATGAAGTGCATGCGACGTACACATGGGAGCAAGGTTTGTGAAGGAGCATCGGCTTGTTGCATGTGCAGGTCATGACTTCACCGACGGTGCATGCATGCTTGCGATCGTCTCTTGCGTGACCCATGATGTACTTCTCTCTCAAATGGACCTCGAACTTCTTCCTCATGCCATCCATGGTCCGAGCGACGTGTGAACGAGCTTTCGCCATTTCCTGTTCCACATACATCTAGTGCTTCTTCTCAATCATGGCTTTGTTAACAAAATAGCCAATGATATGGTTCCAATTATCATCCATAATTGCGGTGATCTGGAGGGAGCGCACACCCTTTAGTACACCTTCGACATGTTGGTCATCGTAATCTTGTAGCTTACACCATCCATATCGTGAAGCAAGGACTATTTATCCATGTCCAGGGCATGCAAGTTGATCCGTTGGGTGAGTTTGCCCATTGCTGTGGGAGCAACCTGCTGTGACCGATTCCACTCCCTGTGATTCCCTCACATGCTTGGAGGTCTCCTTATCAAGCTCTTGCCATATTGCATTGAACTTATACCTCTAGTTCTACATACATAACTTTTTGAACTTCTTCATCAACTCTTTGTTGGTTTTTGTAGAAACGGGTGTGAAAATTTACCACTAGATGCCTCATACACTAGCAGATCCTCACGTCGTTCCACTGGAAGGGTGGTTGAGTCTCTTACTACAAGGTGCTCGGCGCTGATAGCAGTCACGTATTGCGGCCCACAATAAGCCAGACGTTGGGCTTGTCTTGGACTATTGCTTGCTTCATGTTGGCCAAAAACCACAGCCAGCTATTAGTGTTCGCATTCTCCATAATTGTATAAGCCACTAGGAGTAGCTGGTCATTTGCGTCGACGACTACCACCATCAACACTATGCCCTTATACCTACCAGAGGGGAACATGCCATACATCGTAAGCACTGGACGACAGTACTTGAACCCCTTGATCGCCTACCGAAACCCCTAGAAAACCCAGTCAAGTATGAAATAATTAGGGCCCTTCGTAGGGTATGTCATCTCCATCTTATTTATATATGTCCTGGGATTGACTTCAACAATCTAATGCAACATTCTTGGCATGAAGTTGTATGCCTTCTCGTATGTATCGTACATCCCATGTATGACCTTCCTCATCGCCCACCACACCTTATCGTATCTCACCGAGAAACCAACCAAGTTCGCGACATCGGCCATCAATAGCTTCGGTGAAACTGTGACATCCGCAACTACGAAGTGACTTATCAGGCTGGCGACAAGTGATAAGGTCACATTATGATTCTCGTGCAGTGGCTCCGCAAGCTCATAGGTGTGGTCCTTGACCATTGTTATCTGGAAGTCTATTGCTTCGCCTTTGAATCTCTGTGCACGAACCTTCCTGGGACAAGAGCCATCCAAACACTTCACCACATTTGTATCGAGGTTTGACCTATGCACCCAATACATGCAGCTTATATGGATGGCATATCATACGATAACTTGCTATGCGGCACCCTTGTTGGGGAAGCATTGCTCTTCGATGAGAGTATCTTCATCGAAGGACCATTCCAACCCATCTTCGGATGGCAAAACTAGGGAGACCAAGGCAACAACATCCAATCTTGAGGAGACATACTCAACATCCATGCACACAATACCGTTGGATGCACCACCCCCTAGCGCCTACACAGCCTTGTCTCCATTACTAGTTGTGTCGATATCCTCCTTCTTGCTGGAATGGCTGCCATCGACAGGCCATCTAAATATTCATGGCAATCAATACACTACCCACTATCTTCTTGCACCTTCTGTTCGCTGAAAGTTATGAGCAGTAGATTCCAATTCACCATCGCCATCCCTACCAGCACTACGCTCCACACCGCCACCACCAACTAACTGTGGCACTTCCATACCGTCAATCGTGCCGCCCTCCTCCCTACTCAACGCCTCCGCCTTCCGCACAAACTGCACATAACCATTGGCTTCCCATATATCGCTGTAGCAGGATTGCTAGCAATTTCCATGTATTACCGCTGACGACATTGCCAACTACCTTAGCTCCTAGAAATACTCCCCCGAATTTTTGACCACTGTGGTTGTCACCGCCTCGATGACGAGCTTCTTCCTGCCAACATCCCTGTCAAATGTGCTCCACACGCACCACCTAAGCTTAGGGAGACCCATCTCCTTATGCCTTGGAGCTTGGATTATGGTCCTTTCATAATTTTAAAGGTCCACCCCATACGGCCCGTCCCATATGACTCCTCCATAGAATATGAACAAGTGCTCCATATTTGATAGCAGGTACCAACCACCAATGCAGACAAAATGCACCTATTTTAGACGATGCTACATACAACTAAACATAATACAAAATAATCACCCATACATACATAGCCCCGCTTGGCCATCTTCCTCAGCGCCAGGTGTTGGCGCCCCGACAAGGTAAGAGCCTCAGGGGACATGCACACATGAGGTCCCAAAGCCAGAGGAGTCTACTGTAATGTCGCCTGTGTGGCTACTAGTGCACCACTAAGCTGTGCCCTGGAGAGAACCCCCAGGGAGTAGGCTAAGGTGCCGAGCCCACTGCCTGGTCGGCCTAGTCCACAAAGTACTAGTTTGTGTCCTCCTGGCCCGGAGAGACCCCAAATCCCTTAGTGGGCGTAAAACTTACAGTGCAAATATCATTAGTTCATGAGGTAAAGGGGTGGGAGAAAACAAAAAAAGAGGTAAGGTGTACCCTTGGCTAGAGCCATGGCGTGGTCAAAGCCGTTTGGAGGGACGTATGGCAAATCGTACGCGCCCTGTGTAGGGAAGCCGAAGAGGTATGGAGGACGCCCAAACTGCTGCACTAGCGGTGTAGGGGGCGAGCCCAGAGGCGGTGTCGGACATGGCCACGTAGATGCGGCACTGACGGACGCACTGAGTGTGCACCTGGTGAGTCTCATATTTCGGTCTACGTCTGTGCACCCTCCAAGGACAACTAGCCTACTCGCACTTCACGGTATACTGCTCCTAGCTAGATTTCATAACCCGAAAAGTCCGTTGCATGGACAGGGCCCATAGGTTGATGGAATCTTGCAACGATGCCTTGTCAACATACATTGAATACAACCGAACCTTTGTGCCATGATACTCCCACGGTGATTCGTGCTCATCATGTGCAGCAACACCCTCAGCATCAAACCAATTCTATTCTTGCGGGATGGGAGCTTTGTCCTCATCGGAACTGTCCTCGTCGTCCTCCTATATAGCTTCTTCTTCAGCTCAAGCCATCTGGTTATCGCTCGCTATTTGATGCACTATGTACTCTATATGCTCCCCTTCATCAGTTTGTCTTGTAGGCTCACCTCGCCGTGACCGTTCTTCCTCTCCTTCATGTACCACATTGGCCTCATCATGAGTAGCTTTCTTCTCTTGACCAACATGCTGGGCGCCCGAGTTGCTCGCACCTCCCGGATGATAGCCATCAGCACGACCTTATACAACTTCTATTGGGCATGGTTGCACAAGCATCACGCACTCGTATCCATGGCGTCAGCTCCCTTGCACAAACCCCTTCCACGCAACAGTGCGCATCAATGTTCTAAACTCCCATCTAATATCCACGGGAGACCGGCTCTAAAGCCTTTGTATGACGACGTTGCATACCTCATGGTCCAAGGAGAAGCTACGGGTGAGCCAGAACATCACATCTACGATTTGAGCATTCTCGCCATCTGGGTGTACTAGAGTGGCTTGTGCAAAACCGCTCAAGTTAATACTGTTTGAACCTTCACGAACGGTGCTGACACCGTAATGCACTTTCACTATAGTGGGCATCAGCATTACAGATGACTGCTTGTAAATATTTTTAATGTTGCAACTACTCAAAATTGCATCGCACATTATGGTAGTACTGATATACAGTAATTTACATTTCAATGACCATTCACCTATCATGACCAACTACACTACCATCATAGCATAACCCATACTTATTTGTACTAACACTGCTCCCATTCCTCCCACCCAATATGCATGAACTCCCTATTAGCTTCCACACACACTGACGCCGCTCCTCTCTCACAGCTCGAGTTCTCTTTTACTATAAATAATTCCTAATGGTTTCCGACAATTTACATGACATATTGATTTAAATGCCAATATACTAGTTATAATGGTATGCATGATTTTTCAATTTACTAATAACATTACATTCATTTGTAAGTAATCATAAATGTTATGTATTAATGTTTTACACAAAGCAAACTATTTACTTCGTATAAAAGTATTCACTGAATTTTGAATAACTACAATTTTTTACAGATGCTTATTTCATTCATAATATTAACTAAAATTTTAAAACTACAATTTAGTACGATGCTAATTTGCTACAAGTATATTCACTAAATTTTCTATAATTATAAGTTTCTACGGTAGCTAATTTTTTATAACTACATTGACTAAATTTTCTATGACTATTTACTTCATACCAAAGTTGTACGATTCTTTTTTACAGCTATAATTTTCTACAAATCCTAATTATACACTAAACAAACTATTTACTTCATACAAAAATATTGACTACAAAATACAAAATATTTACCTCACGAAAGTAGCAGAACCTCTCCTTCCTCTTCCTTTACTCTCTTCTCTTTTTCTTCCCTCTTCTGTTATCTTCTTTCTTTCCCTTCTCTCTTCTCCTCTCTCACATCAGCAGAAGAAATGGGGGGCTTGGCCGAGCAGCCGATTTATATGCGCCTCTAGTCGCTGAAGGGTTAGGCGATTGGTTTTGCAATCGCCCGCCCGACGGTTGGGCAACTGGAAGTAGTCTCTTGACTATTAGGTGACTGCAATTATATCATCCAATGGTCCACGGACTGCATACGCGTCACGCGGCCGTTGGGCGATAGGTTCCAGTTGCCCAAAGGTTGGGCAATTGAAGGCCATTCGTGTGAAAAAATTTCCGCGGGTATATTTTTGTTATTTTCAATAAAAATGGATTATTTTGGAAAAAAAATCTACGGATTGGCTTTGGAAGGGAGGCGTGGGAGGGAGTAGAGGTGGCCAAATGTTAGGCTGGCCCACAGCCCACTACAGTAGGCACAATCCAGACACAACATGGCATGACCATGATGGAATCATGCCGGGCTAGCACGGCACAAGGTGCTAGTTTTGATAATTTTTTTGAAATTTTCCACACTTCTTCATGGAAAGTTTTGATAATTTTTTACCAGTGAATACGAAATTGATCTGGAAGATCTTTCATCCTTCGGGGATAAAACATCTCAGCCTCCAACTCAAATGGGAGAGCAGACGCTGGAAGTACCATCGTCAGGCTCTACAAGTGTCACTGTGTCTGCAAGCACTAGTTCAAAGAGGTCCAGACCCAGCATGTCGGAGATGTGGCAAGATTTCGACAAGATAATGAGTTCAGGTAAGATATGTTGTTTGCAAAATTTATTGTCATGAATTTTCTGCAAAATATTAAGATGGAATCGGGCAATTACACAGACATGCCCAAAGATTTAAAAAAAATAAGGCATAGCCATAAGGCAGACGTAGGGGTGAAAACGGATCGGATACGGACGGATAATACCTCTACCATATTTGTTTTCATATTTTTTCGGATACGGATACGAATACGGATAACTCGAATACGAATACAAATACGAATAATATCATATACAGATACGGATCGAATACGAATCGAAACGAATACGGTTACGAATATTTATCGGAACATGATAACCTCTTAAACTGTACATCCAAAATTGGGAAAATTGAATATACAGGACTAAGTTGAGAGTGATTTGGTAAAATAGGACCAAGTTATTTGTCCTTGTAAATATAGGACTGAGTTGAGCTCCTTCTTGCAAATATAAGATTTTTCCCATTTTAATTTCATTTTTCAGCCCTTTTTCTCTACGCGAAATGACTCTTTTGCCCTTCCTCCCTCGCCTGGCCGCGCCGCCGCTCCCTTGCCGCGCCGCGCCGCCGCTCCCTCGCTTGCCCTGCCCCGCGCTGCCGCCGCTCCCTCCCGTCGCGACCCTCGAGGAAGTCCGCGCCCACGGGGACCGCAGGCGAGGGAGCGGCGGCGGCGCGGGGCGGGGCAGGCGAGGGAGCGGCGGCGGTGCGGGGCGGGGCAGACGAGGGAGCGGCGGCGGCGCGGCCTGGGGCAGGCGAGGGAGCAGCGGCGCGGCCAGGCGAGGGAGCGGCAGCGGCGCGGCCAGGCGAGGGAGGAAGGGCAAAAGAGTCATTTCGCGTAGAGAAAAAGGGCTGAAAATGAAAATGAAATTAAAATGGAAAAAATCCTATATTTGCAAGAAGGAGCTCAACTCAGTCCTATATTTACAAGGACAAATAACTTGGTCATATTTTACCAAAACACTCTCAACTTAGTCCTATATATTCAATTTTCCCTCCAAAATTAACGAAAATACGTAAATAGTTCATCTTGTCAAAACATTCATGAAATCTAAACAAGCATAGTCTTTTCATCCACAATGAAAATATACCCAATAGTCGATCATAACATAACTGCATAAGTAACAACAACATGCAATTCATGGAATACACATGATGACATGATAGCAATTTGAACAAAACATAAGAACATTTCATTCCTTCATTTCATCCATAAAGTTGTAACAGCCCAGGTTTTTATTAAAATAAAAATAAATTAATTAAAATAATTAAAATAAAATTTAAATTAAAATAAGTATTTTTGTTGCCTAAATTTTATTTTTGGGTTTTTCCCTGGATTTTCTGTTTTTCAAAAAGCCTGATTTGAAAAGTGAATTAAGTGAAAACCAAAAAAATAGGTATTAAATAAAATGATATTTTGATTTTCTATAAAAATCCTACTTTAAATTAATTATTTGGAGTCATTTGGCTTTTATTTGGTTTCCTGGATTTTCTGGAGTTTAAAGGTCTACTTTTGAAATTAAAAAGTATTTTTAAGTATGAAAATTAAATACCAACATTAGTTGAAAATATTTTTATTAAGTCCAAAATTTCACCATGAACTTCTGTGAATTTTTCTGGAATTTTTGGAGTTTATTTCATATTTTTTTGAGCTTAAATGAATTTCCCAGGCTTTTCTGAAATACAAAAATCAAAAATTAAAATTAAAATCCCTCCCCTCCCCTCGGATATCCGTTTTCATATTATCCGGATAATCCGTATCCGTATCCGTATTCGACGGATACTAGGCTTACTGTATTCATATCTGTATCCGATAAAAAAATCCGTATCCGTATTCGATCCGAGAACTATCTGAAAAAAATCCGATCCGACACAATCCGTATCCGTATCCGTCCAAATCCGGCGGAAACTATCCGATCCGTTTTCACCCCTGGCAGACGTAGTTACAGTTCAACCCTAACGGTACAATACATAACTAGGATTATAATGCTGAGGTAGCTCGAAAATCTCTAGTCCATTCAATTGCCACACATGATCTACCTATCGAAAATCTCTAGTCCATTCAATTGCCACACATGATCTACCTTTAAACTTTAGTGAGTCACAAACATTCGAAAACTACATTAAAACTGCTCATAATCTTATATTTTTTTGTTTCTAGACAAACAACAACTAGAGATTTAGTTAAATACTACAATAATAGTCGCGCTAGAGATTTAGTTAAATACATAATAATGATTGTGCTCCAGAGATCTTTGCGGTCTTCAATTAATTTTCTAATGTGTATCGAAAACGTGCACGCGTAGTGCGTACGGCGTAAATTAGTTGTGTGCATCATCCTTATACCCCTAAAAAATTGATGTCGGCCTTAGTGCTCCACCCATTTCGATGGCTCTTCCTAGTACTCCTCTGTTTCACAATATTAGTCTAACGGAAAAAGTCTGTATAACATCCCGTATTTTACTCGAAAGTCCGTCTAACACCCCGAATTATGAAACCGGACATTTAACCCCTCCCCCTCCGAACTTTGCAATTAAATTCAAATAACACCTTGATTTGATGTTGAATGGTGGTATTGCCCGCATTGGTGTGATGAGTGGATGATTTTACCATGTAGAATGACACGTTGGTCAAGTTCAGGTGAATAACAAGTATGGAGATAAGGCCTTCTCTCCCTAATCGAAACAGAGGGAGAGAACTACAGAGAGTGGTGACCATAGAGACACGGTTAGGAGCTCAGTTGGAAAGAAACCCTTATAGGTCCCACATCACTGACCTAACTTGGTCAACTTGTCATCCTACGTGGCACACCATATGAAACCAGATCAATGTATTATTTAAACTGGATTGCAAAATTCAAAGATTAAATATCTAGTTTTATAGTTTAAGATGCTAAATAAACTTTTAAGTGAAATTTAAAGTGTTACGTTGACTTATTCATAGTTCCCGACACATACGTAAAAGACACAAAACTTAGGTGGTGATCGGTTCGGCTAAAAAGCTCGTGGCTTATGGCTGAAAACACTGTAGCTGACAGAGACTTATTTAGTATAATTAAATTTAAAAAAATTTAAAAATAAAAAAAATATGTTAGCCCATTACGTATAATACAAACAAATACGGGCAAAAAAAGAACCGGTAAAAAAACTCAACAAAAAGCCAAAAGTTCAGAAAAAGACGAAACTTATGAATAGTGAAAAATAAGCCAGAAGCCGAGTTGATCAGGGCATTAAGTATTATTTAATGGGATTAGACGGAAGCGGACCACGCGCGCGGAAGGAAACATGCAGGTTACGTAAACGTTTACTACTTAAGTAAACAGTGAATACTCACTCCGTAACAAACGCCATTTTTATTTTATTTTATTCACTAACTCATCACAGCAATGTGTTATATTCAGCAAGTGGGTCCGTCCGTATTTTTCAAAACCTCTCACCAGGTAATCACCTGGAGATTTGATTGCCGAAAATGTGAGTTGGAATAACATTCTTGTCGGAAGACAAACCAGCGATTCCCGGCATCGAATGCGTCAACAGAATGAAGCATTAATAATCGACACGATATTAAAGGTAACTAATCAGCTGCAACCCATAAACAAAACATCATTTAAGAAACCAATAATCTTATAATCCATCACCATGAAGTCCTTAGTAAACGTCCTATGCAAAAGCAAAAGAATTTTAGAAGCTTGACATAACAAATGGTTTGACGCTAAAGATTCAACATGGTCTCCAATGTTAAGCATTGTTTTTCTCTACATACCCTCCATACCGTCATGATGATCATTGTTGTCGTGACGAACAACCAACCGAAACAAATAAGAAAAAAAATTGCTGGGCAGAGTATGCAAGTCTGTCTCAACAGGGGCCCTACTTGATGTACTGGGAGACCCACTTGAACCCATCACCATAACCCATCTTGCGGACAACACTGCACATGAACACCTCAAGAGGCCGGACATTGGAGTCGCCTAGGTTGACCTTGCCCTTCCCAGTTGTGAAGTTGCTAAGGCCTAGGTGATACCGCAGCTCCTCTTCAGAGGCAGCATATGGAATGTCAATTTTGTTGCCAAGGATGAGAAATGGGACATTTGCCAAGGAATCATCAGACAGGAGAGCATCAAGCTCCTTTTTTGACTCAGCAAGGCGCTCCTTATCGTACGCATCTACCAAGTATACTACAGCATCAACCTGTTGGGACAACAAAAAATGAACCAAACATGTGAAAAGCTGCCACCAGATGAACAAAAAAAGAATTATGAATAAGAACAAATGCATCTGCAAGAGTAAAGGAATAGAAATAGGCTACAGCTATCCTCAACTAAAACATGCCTTCCCACATTTGTTAGAAAGAATGAAAGAAGACACCAAACACCAAAGAGAATAGACAAATATATGATTCCATTAGGTAACTGATATGTTATGTCCACTGTTCCATGCAGAGGGCAGATGAGTTTTATATTACATTTGGGTAGCTTGAGAACTTAAATCACAAAAGACAATTTTGGATGCATCATCATAGTGACTTGTGATAACCAAATGATCCATATAACATGCACAGCAAAATAAATATACTACAAACACAGCTATCATATTGTTGCAGTGTAGAGAAGATAACACGAAAACTTCCAGCTCTAAGCAAAGGCATATGCATTGCACAATGACTGGTTACTGCATAACTAAAAATCTAAGATACACCTTAAAGCATTGACTACCAAAAACAAAGTACATCATATTACAAAGCATTGTGTGAAGATGGAATTTTAAGCAAACAAAACTTCAAGGTAACAAAAGTAGCAGAGGTGGCGTGACACACAAGAAAATGTGCAGCTTTAAAGAACACAGGTTGTGAACTGCACATGTCAAGGTGGATGCAAATACTACCCATAAAGAAAAGAATATTGAGAGGAATAAAGATAGTATTTAAACCCTTTATGTTCTAGTCCTTCATCCCTACACTAGAACACTTTAAACATACGAAAGGGGCAATTCACAATCACCTCTGTAAAATAGTAGACACAATGGCAGGGCAAACACAATGGCCTCAATTATACCCGCAAAATGAACATAAAGCATGCACGGTTCAGCAACCGATCTTCTAAAAAGTAATTTTTCATTTATTTCCTCTATTTATGCCAGTCAGCCCACGTCACAACCAACAATTTAACAGATGCATGTGCTCAATTTTCCAACAATCTGCCTAGATGGAGTCTATGTTGTTCTCTTGCGACAAAGCTCGTAATAAACAAGGACTGCCCACATCAATTTTAGCACAAACACTGCTATATATGTAACAAACCTTCCGGGATTTTTCATCGATGCTACCGCCCTCCCCCTAAAATTTTATGCTGAACTCCTAAACAAAATCCCATTCCAACAATTCAGTGATTTCGCTCGTTCCTATAACATCGAAAAAACACAAACCACGACCTTTCAAGCCCACGGGTAGAAAAATCTATTCTTTTCAAATTAAGCGCACAAAATGACACGCATAGCACGAGAACCAATCATCCATCGACTAGATCTGGGAAAGCCAATGCAACACGATATAAGATAGACAGGATGAGACCTTTGCGTAGTAGTCTTTCCAGACGCGGCGGGCGATCTGGTGGCCGCCGAGGTCGAAGGCCTTGAACTTGATCTTGCCTATGCTGAGCTCCTCCGACGTCGGGTGCTGCGTCGGCTGGTGCTGCACCAACCGCTGCATCCATCCAAGTACGTACGAACACACACCGATCAGAGCTACCAAACCAACAAACAAGCAGATCGGATCAGATCTGGGGAGATCCGGTGCGGGTAGGTACCTCGTCCTTGAGCATGTGGAGGAGGGTGGTCTTGCCGGCGTTGTCGAGGCCGAGGAAGAGGATCTTGGCCTCCTTCTGCCACAGCCCGAGCGAGGCCAGCACACCGTAGAACCAGTCCCACAGAAACATAATGGCCGGTCCGCCCTTCTCCCCCACTTCCTTCTCCCTTGGGCCTTCTTGCTCCGTTCCCGGAGACGGCGGCGGCCGAGGCGGTGGAGATCGCCAGAGGAATGGGCGGATCCGAGGGATCTGGGAGAAGAAACCGAGGAAGGGAGGGAGGCGAGAATGGATCTGAATCTCTCTTTCCCTGGCTGTCTATTCTATGCTTGGTTGGGGTTGGGGGAGAGGAGGGTCATTACTGCAGGGCGTGAGAATTGAATGGGAGGAGGGAAGGTGGGCGGGCGCTGTGCGTGCTGCACGAGGGGCCGGTATTCCGTTCCCTTTCTCTCTCCAAACAGCTTCAAAATTTAGCTTCGAAAATTCGATTTTTTTAATTTTTGTTTTTTATTTTTTATATGGTCCTAAAATATATAGCGATGTTTTCTAATTTTTCTGAACCTATTACTATTTTTTATTTTTTTGATTCATAATAAGTTAACAGTCACTACAGTAAAAAGTCTACACAAAAAACAAAAGGCAGGCCTTTCAGCCTTGTTTAGAAGACCTATTCCTGACCAAGATCCATGTGGGTAGACCGGGATTTTAAACTCCCGACTAGAAATGAGCCTCCCAAACAGCCCTAATTCCGATCGATTTAAAATCCCGGCCTATATCTCGACCAGAAACGAGCCTCCCAAACATCCCTAATTCCGATCGACTCCTCAGTTAAAAGCAAAAAATGGAGGGAGGGATACCTATCAATGGCCTTAGCCAAGCTAGTACATCCGAGTGACGATAGTTGTAGATAGGGTTGCCAAAAAAGCTTAAGGCTCGTGAGCTACTTAGGCTCGGCTCGGCCCGACTCGGGCTCAGAACATTACCTAGCGAGCCAAGCCATGATCCTAGCTCAACTCAGTAACAAGCTGAGCCTAAGCGGCTCGCGAGCGGCTCGTGAGCTCGTTTGAGCCGCTAAGTCGATGAGTGTCTAGAGCGCATGCGCACAGCACAACATCAAAAGTCAGATCTCATATATGTTTTCTTTTCTCCCCATCCTCATGCCCTTTGCGCCCTTCGCTCCCGATCCACCGCTGCCACATCTCCCCGGCGGCGGGTCGGCAGATCTCCCCACCTGCCCGCCGCCACCACCCCACATCTCCTTGCTCTACACCATCCTCCCTTCTCCCCGCTGGCCGCTCCTCCTCCCCTCTCTCGATCCATAAGAGCAGTAAGCAGCACGCAACAAGGCATGAGCTTCTACACCCACGTGGTTGACGTTGATGATGGTGCGCCTTCCAGCTCTGACTTGTCCTCGCCTTACCTCTCTGTCTGCATCCACTGCCGCAAAGAGGATGCTATCAGTATCCCTTCCACCCTTTCCTCGCCCATTCAGCCATTTTTGGCCAGTTTGGTGCCTTCACCTATTGCTCCATGCACTTTACAAATCGAGTAGTTTCTACAAGAGTTTCCCCCTAAAATTTTCCATCGCAAACCAGGAGGTGCTCTCCGAGGCTCTCTTGTGCTTTGGTGCTAGCTCTGTTACTATGGACGACATTGCCAACGCTGCAAATATCGATGAAGTGAGTTTCTTCTTTTGTGCATTATTGTAATTATTGTATCTACTCTTAAAAGACCATGTGGTTGTGACCCCATGTTTGTGATAAGTAATTGACACGTGATCGGGAAAGTTGAGTTTGGTTTGAGTGGTTCGAGCCAAGTCGTTGCGTGGTGCAGTCGGTTTCGGTCGGACCTGGTTGAACTAGGTCGAACATGGTTAAGTCGTTTATTCTTCTTTTCGACCGGTTTGGGCTTTGAGTATTTCTTCTAATGCTAATGTATGGTTACAGTATTTCGAGCGGTGCTGTGTAATTTGTTTTATTGTCTATGATGGCTACAGGACATCGAGGCGGAGTCATGGCGAGGCACGGGATGACCGGACTAGGCACAGGCGGTGCTGAGGTCAGAGCGGTCGGGATGTGCCGAAGACGACGAGAACTCGAGGTGGTTGCGAAGCATGAACGGCAAGAAATGAGGAAGCTTCCCGAAAGGTGCAGAAGTGGCGTTTTGGTAAATACGTAAGGCTGCACAAAAGGAAGCGGATTTGGTTAGAATTAGCTGGTAAAGTGTTGAGGCTTAATGGGCAAAGCAAATTTGTAAACCCAATAGGGAAGGCTATAAATAGGGGGAGTGTCTCCTACATGTGGCATGGCTTGTGAGAGGGGTTAAGGCTTTTGTTGGGTTAGTTTTGCTTTGCTTCTTTCTGTTGAAGAGTAGGTAGGAGTGCAGAAGTCTGTTTGCTTTTGTCTCCCCAGGCGTGTGTGTATGAGATGGGGAAGGCAGCAGTGTTCTTCTCTCCTGTGCGTGAGTTTCTCAAGTTCTTGTGATGTGTTCTTAAGGTGTGAGATAGCTATAAGAAATCCCATGTAATCATTCCTCTCTTTGACTCTTTATGAAAAGTCTTGTTGTGAAGATGGATTGTCTTGAGATGTTCTGTTTTCTAGTTTATCTCTGTGTGTTTTATGTTCTGCTCTTTGATTTCTTTTTAGTTCAAATTGATTTGAGTGACTGCAGATTTCCCTTGCTCTTAGTTGGATGGTATTTCAAGACCCCTTGGTCACCTTTTTCCATGAGCAAAAGATTTCATTTGCAGTTCTCCTCTCAAGGATTGGCTCTTCTCTATTTCCTCTGTTCTTTGCATCTATAGGGTTCACTGTTTCAGTAAAACAGAGTATTTTCGTTCTCTTGTTTTTGTGGCAACGTGTAGACTGGGTTCTGTGTTTGCTTGCTCCAAGGATTCCCCTGTGATGATTCCGTTTCTTTTTGTCTTTGATTCAGATCTCGGATGGTTTTTGTGCTTGGTATTTTCTCAGAGTTTCGGTTCTCTGCAGAGATGCCCTTCAAATTGATTTTTTGGTCTCTCTGTGTGACGGCCTGCTGTTTTTAGTTTGATTTTTAGCTTGCTGCAATTTCGGCTTTGATGCAGCCCTCTAAAATTCAAATTACAGCAGCAGCCGCTAGTCTCAATCTGTTTTTAGTCTTCATTTCCTGGCTGTTTTCTGCAGTTCTCTGAATTTAGTGTTCGGACAGAACAGTTTTCAGAAATCTGGTTTCGGTCAAAGCAAGTACTCACGGTTATTGTCTATGCAAATCTGATTTTTGTTCAAGTCAGGCAATCATTTCAAGTGAGAGGTTGCTCTCTTTATTTCAAATAGCCTTTCTTCTTAGGCCCCGTTTGGCACAGCTCTAGCTCTGAGATCTATGCTGGATCTGTAGTTTGTTGACTAAATTAAAGTGATTTAAATATTTTTATTTAATATATAATATAAATGAAATGAGTCATGTAAATGCACTTAACATGCCTGCAACTCTAGATCCAGGATTTTCTAGAGCTACAGATGACCAGCTCTAGGAAATCTACAGATTTCCTAGAGCTAGAGCTCTACCAAACGGGGCCTTAGTTACCCTCTGAATTTCTCCTTGCTGATCAAACAATTGAGGTTTGTGATCTTTGGGCAACACTATTTTCAGTCGGCTTGGAATATGCAGCAATCAAACCGTTTGCTTCTTTGGTTTTAGTCCGGCTGCAGCTCCCAGCCGTGAGGCTTCACTTAGTTTTTCTTCAGCCCGGTCAGACCGGTGGGTTTTCTCCAGTCAATCGATCACTGTGTTTGTGTGCTCTCGGGTCTGGAGTATTTTTTTTTTTGCTTTCAGTTTTTAGTCGGTGGTCTATGGTTCAGTTTCAGCAAGACTTTTCTGCAGCCTATAGGTTTTCGGCAATTCACTATGGAGTCTACATTCGGTTTTTTTTGTTTCTGCAGTTTCTTTGATTTCCCGTTTTGCGTTCTGTCTTCTAGCTTTCAGGCTGCTGTCGGCTGTGTTTCTTTTGTCCTCTTTGTCTTGACTATTTGCCAGAGGTACTCATGCAATCATCTCTCTGTTCGGCAATTGAGATCAGGACTGCACTAAGATATTTAGTTCTTCTTTTCTATCTCTGCTTTTTCTTCTATGTATGCAGTTTCTTGAGTTAGTAATACCTGGTCTCTCTGCAGCTTGTGATCCTTTATAGTCTCTCGACCATTTCATTCTTTTGGGCAGTTTGTGATGATCTTGTTCTTGCTTCTTCTGTGAGTTTCTTCAGGCTTTCTTCAAATTTGTCTGCGGTTTCTAGAGAGCTTGAATCACCATCTTCGTAGCTTTTTATAGCTATCGGAGAGTTGAGTTTTTCGTGAATACTTTGGGGGCGAATTTTAAAAGGCATCATTCACCCCCCTTTGTTGCCGTTTTCGATCCTACAACTCTACACCCAAATGATTGTCGGTAATTGATCTGGCTAATTCGACCTGAAGAAATTTGGGCCTATTGTTCCTGTCTTAGTTGCTACAGATTTGTGTAGTCTAATGTTCTAACTTTGGCCTCAAATTCTCATGCACGCATGCAAAAACCCACTTTACTGCATGCATATTTAGACAATAGTCCTTGAAAAATGGATTGGTATTTGGGGAAGAAAAATCTGTCTCATAGCGCAAATTGCAGCCTGGAGTTATTATAAGTTTAGATAGTAGCCTTAGATGGCCTTGTTTGGTGAGGAATCCTTGACATCAGTCCTCATTGGGTCATGTGGCAGCTTGGCTCGCAAACCCTCGCGAGTCGGCTCGAGCCACGCATCAAGCTGAGCCTCCTTTCTAGCTCGGTGCCATAACAAGCCGAGCTGAGCTGAGCTGAGCCACAGCACCATGCGAGCTCGGCCGAGCCTGGCTTGAGCTGGCTCGACTCAGCTCATTTTCACCCTATTTGTAGGGATACGAGTAGTGGAAGTGGTCTATTATCCAATGTCTTTGGCCGTCGATTGTCTCCTCCAACATTCCCTTATGTTTCTCACGTACATCGTAAATCATCATCCATCAACGTAGCAGTGATCGCAGCAATGTCTCTATGGTATCCGCACGTCTAAAGGTGGAACACCGTGTACTGGTGTACTAGTACTAGCAAGCACAACAGGTCACCTCTTTGCCGAGCAACGCATCCCACTAACAGACGCATGTTTCATCAAGATGAAGTCACCACCTTCAAGCCGCGAGTCCTTTGAGGATCATAGGCAAGGAACACATGAACGATGCAGAATTCATTCTCCTGATGCGCATCCATGCGTGCAGCATCAACACGCTGTTTGGCTTTAGGGGCGTCAATATTTGTTACGACTGATAGTATTTCGTTAAAAATAAGTAAGTAACGGCTGAAAAAGTGACTTTAAAAACAAAGGCATGAAGGGTAGAGAAAGTACGGGAGAGATACGTGCGCGAGACGAGAGCAAGATGAGTGAGTTTTGTGATGCGCAAGTGACCGTTATCTTTATTCTCAAAGCGAGACTAGAGAAAAATGAGTAATGAAGCTGGTGGTAAATCATCACCGAATGGTTCACCCAATTCATCGCTGTGGTAGCCGCTCGAACCTCTTCTACTTGCTCCCGACATCCTAAAATCAGCAAGAAACACAAGCACGTACCGCGATCAACCACACTCTGATACCACGATGATACGGACCACCAACTAAGAATTAGTTGATGCGTAAGGATGGCCTGATCTTTCCCGGTACGTTCAGCGAGGTTCCTTCTCCTTGTCTTGATGCAGCCAACAATCTTAATAAAGGCAATTTGCACTAGTATGCAAGGTGCACACTAGAAGCAATCCACCGAACTCCCCAAACCGTGAATTCAACAAGAAGACACGAATTAGAAGAGATGAACCTTGTAGATTCGATGGGCAATCTCAAGAATCTCCTATTCTTGCCTTGCACCAACTCAACAAACTCCAAATGAGAAAACCTTGCAATCACGCAATTTGGCCACCAACAACCATCATGGCGATTTTCTCCTTTATTTCACAAGCATAAAAACTTATCATATCATAGCCTCAATTACAATAGGGCTAAGGCCCTGGCCTTATATTGGTGCACAATGCACGGCCTTGACTAAAACTCACGCACAACCTGGCCTAAGGCCGAAACAAACTCCAATACGAACTAAAAAGGAAATACCTAAACTGCTACTTTTAAATTCTCTCTCAATTTGCGATGTGACCATGAGGATTCCATGGCTAGAACCTCATCCATTGTATGGAGCTTCGAAATAGCTTTCCAACGAGTCCAAGAATGTCCAAATCGGACTTCGTTTTTGAAAGTTATGGGCGTTTTAATGTTGGACTTCTTATCTGACCCGAACCGAATCCAAATTGAATTCAAATCTTTATATGTTTCCTTTTCTTGTTCAAGAGTTTCCAAATCCGTTTGAAATCTGAAAAGGAGTCCTTCTCATCCTTTGGAAAGCCATGATATGGTTGGATTTTATCTTTACTTGTATTGCAATACTCGGACTCTCTATGTTCGGCAAATCTCGCGCATCTCTCTGGACATTCCGTGCAGTAATCAATGAAGTTGCCATAACTTTGTGTAGGAAGCTCCAATCATACGCCGTTTGATTCGTTGGAAAGTAGACTTCATTAGCTTTCGAAATATGTATTTTTTGTTCATTGGAAACCTTAGAATTGGCGTTGCAATCATCATAAACATTATGGACAGAACTGCAATCACGAGAACTTGATTGATCTTGTGTCTTCTCTTTACCCAAACTAGCTTTCTTTCTTTACCATCCACACCTCTAATTCCATGCATTGTTGGCTTGTTTGCATTACGCAAAGGAGGAATGACATAAGCATCCGCACGAACTAGGATATTCTTCATTCTCCCAAAACCGATTGCTTCTTTCTCCTTACGCAATTCAGAGCTACTAAGCCTTGTAACTTCAGATTGCATAGGTGAAGCACAAATCAATGTAGTATTTACACTCTTAACCACATCACAGCGACACATCTTCTCGACGTCCCTGACTCAACTCACCATCAGAGCACTGTTGATTCATCATCGCTGAGCGCTTCAGCAACAAACACTTTCTTCATCTTCGACTTGGGGCATCTGAAGCAAAGTATCTATAATCGTTACAAAACCTCACTTTTGCCTTATAAAACTTTCGATTCTAACGGCCTTGGTGAAAGCATCTAGGCCTATAAAAATGGTTTTGGTAATTTATGAATTTATGTGAATATGGGACTAACGTGTTTAATGAGTGTTTAAAGGTTAAGTCCATAAGTGGTTGACAAGATGCAAACTAAGGATAAATGTGAAGACAAAAAATGGCTCAAGATAAAGGTATACTTAGAATGGCATCCCTTTTTTACTTTTACTGGTCTTAGCAGAAAAGGTGGAAGACTGGATTATAGGCTAAATATCGTACCATAAAGAGGGAACATGGCGAGTAGCTTGATAGCAAACTTTTTGTGCCATGGGATCAAACTAGGATCATGCATTCATTAAAAATATGTTTTAAAAGACAAATATGTGCTCTGTTTGGAAGAGCGGTAGTACCGCAGTTTACAACGACGGAACTACCGCAGAGCGAAAGTTCCGCAGTCAAGAACGGTACTTCCGGCACCCAGAAGCTCCGAATTTCGAGCCGAGCTTTTTTTTCCCGAGAGCACCGTCCGGGTGAGTTTTGAGTTTTGCGGGATCGGAAGTACCGGTGGTTTAATACTGGAACTACCGTTGGAAGCAGTAGTTCCGCTGTATAGAGCGGTACTTTCGGAGCCTGGAAGCTCCGGAGGCCAGAGCAAAACCTTTTTTCTAGAGAGCGCCAAGTTTGATTCTGGCCCAAGCGGTAAAACTGCGCCGACTTCCTAGAACTACCACAGAGCGGAAGTACCGGATTTTATAACAGTGGTAGTACCGCACCGACTTTCAAATCAGAGCCTCTGATATAGCCGTTCTACCGTGCCAAAAGCTGAAGTGGAACTACCGCCTTTGGCCGGCGGTAGTTCCGCTCGCCTTGATTTTTCTTGAATTTGTTTCAAACGGCTAGTTTTGGTTGGTGGGGGGTATAAATACCCGTACCACTGGTCAAGGACAGAAGTGAGAGACTCCATTGAACATCCTTGAGCATTCATTCCACACCTCTTTCTCTCTCTGTGAGCATTCAATTGAGGTTGTTGGAGCAAAAGTGCATATGCATTCAATAGTTGATCCATTTGGCACTTGTTTGCAATCAAGTGAAGCCCTTGGTTTATTACTCTTGGTGCTTGCTGGCACCTGAACGATTAGGTGGAGATTGATCGGTGATCTTCTCAAGAAGCTTGTGAGAAGGCCCAGTGTTGTTGTGAAGGTTGGAGCTCACCTACCCGGAGCGGGGAAGAGCTACCACTAGTGGATTCGAGGTGCTTCAGCTTAATTTGTGGAGCCGGTCCAATATATTTGGGCTAACCTCAACGTGGATTCGGGGAAACCGGCAAATTTCCGAACACCACGGTAAAACATCGAGTGTAATTGCTTCCTCTCTTATTTCTTCTAGCTCTTATTTGTTACTTTAAGTGTGATTATTTGCTTGATATAGAGCTAGTGTTGATACTTTACTTGACTAGAATTATGTAGGCTTTAAGTGCTTTACATTCTTATTGTATTAAATTCTAGAGAATTAATTAAAAGAGAAGAAAATTTAAAAACCTCCTATTCACCCCCCTCTAGTCAGTTATCCTTGATCCTACAAGTGGTATCAGAGCTTGGTCTCTCATTATTAGACTTAACTGTCTAGAGAGAAAGAATGGCTAGCAAGGGATTTGCTATAGGAAAGGCACCTTTTTTATGGATCAAATTATGCTTATTGAAAAATTAGAATTTCTATTTATCTTAAGGCCATGGGTCCAAATATTTGGAAAATCATAAATGAGGGCTACGTCATATCTCTTGATCCATTGCACCTCACGGAACAAGACGGGCGTAACGCTCATTTAGATGCCCAAGTCATGAATGCATTATTTAGAGCTTTAAATGCGGACGAGTTCAATAGGGTGAGCAATTTGGAAACGGCTCATGCTATTTGGACAACCCTCTCCGAAATTCATGAAGGGACGTCCACGGTTAAAGAAGCCAAATTGCATAGGCTTCGGATCAAATATGAGACATTCACAATGTTGCCCTATGATGACATTAATGAGATGTATACATGACTCAAAAACATTGTGAATGAGCTCAAGGGCCTCGGTACTAACCTTTCTGACATTGATGTTGTAAGGAAAAAGCTTAGGGCATTCTCTCTTTAAGACCTTAAACTTTGATTTTTCTTTTCCAAGAAATTCATTCAATTCAACTAACATATTCATCAAGTCATCATATGAAGGCTCATCATCATCAAGCAATTTTACCTTTTCTCCTTTAGCCATAAGGCATGTAGGAGTGGAGAATAGTGATGAAACCTCCTTGATGGCGATGCCCACAAGCCCTTTCTTCTTAGGAGATTCGTCCTCGCTTGAGTCGGAGTCCGAATACTCCTCTTCGGAGTTCCACTCACCAATATGAGCTTCATTCTTGCCATCCATGTGAAGCTTCTTGAAGAGCTTCTTCTTGCCGTTGTAGTTCTTCTTCTTTGATGACTTCTCCTTGTCATCCTTCTTTGTTGGACATTGAGAGGCAATGTGCCCCTTCTCATCACATTCATAGCAACGAATGTTGCTAAACTTCTTGTTGGAGGAAGAATGTCATTTCTTGGTCTTCTCATGGCTTGTGCTTCGATATGGGCGCCTTCTCATGAATTTCTTCATTCTCCTTACTAGAAGCGCAAGTTCTTCTTCGGAGTCCTCCTCATCATCTTCTTCGGATTCTTCACTCATCACCGCTTTAGCCTTGAAGGCGGTGATCTTCTTATTCTTGGAAGAAGATTGCTCCAAAAGCTCTTCCTTGTCTTTCTTGTAGAGCTCGTTGGTGATGAGGTTGCCCAACAATTGCGTTGGTGTCATTCTTGCCAACTCCGGTGAGTTGAGGAAGAGAGTCACCAACACTTCATATTTCTCCGGCAAGGCCCTAAGCATCTTTCGAACAATATCAAGATCGGAAAGGTTAGTTCCAAGGCCCTTAAGCTCATTCACAATGTTGTTAAACTTTGAGTACATCTCATTTATGTCTTCATGGGGCAACATTGTGAATGTCTCATATTTGATCCTAAGCCGATGCAATTTGGCATCTTTGACCGTGGATGTCCCTTCATGTATTTCCGAAAGGGTAGTCCAAATAGCATGAGCCGTCTCAAGATTGCTCACCCTATTGAACTCATCCGCGTTCAAAGCTCCAAATAAAGCATTCATAGATTGGGCGTCTAAATGAGCATTACGCCCGTCAAATAAAGCATTCATAGCTTGGGCGTCTAAATGAGCATTACGCCCGTCTTGCTCCATTGGGTGATTCGGATCAAGAACCATAACGTAACCCTTATTTACGACTTTCCAAATTTGAGGACTCATGGCCTTTATATAAATAGACATCCTAATTTTCCAATATGCATAATTTGAGCCATCATGAGGAGGCTGTAAGATCGAGGAGGTCGACTAGAGGGGGGGTGAATAGGCGGTTTTAAAATTTTCGTCTAATTCTAATTAGCAATTTTAAACTTGATGGATATACTAGAGCAAGATAACAATTACACCACTAAACAACCTAGTAAGGCTCAACCAATCACTAGCACAAGTAATCGACTAAGAGCAATATCAAATAGTAGAGAACAACAATTGCTACTCTAACTAAGCAAGCAAACAAGTAATGGAATGAAGAGCGTTGCTTGAATGAAAATGATCACAAGAGAGCAAACCACAATTGACACGATTACTTTTTACCGTGGTGATCGGAGACTTGCCGGTCTCCCCTAGTCCACGTTGAGGTAAGCCCGAACAAATCGGAATCCGAATATCCAACTACCCGAGGTGCTTTTTCTATCCACTTTTCATCCCGCATAATTGGAATCCGAATATCCAATTAATTCAAATTTTGCACCTTTGGGATACCAAAGCCCTATGCTTGAGGAATGCTTTAAATATCTTAGAATTCTCTTTACGGTCACTAAATGGCACTCTTTTGGAGAAGCTTGAAAACGTGCACACATGCATACACTAAACATAATATCGGGCCTAGATGCGGTAAGATAAAGCAAACTACCAATCATGGATCTATAAAGCTTTAAATCTACCGACTTACCTTCTTCGTTGAGGTCTAGATGCCCGTTTGTTGCCATAGGTGTTTTGATGGGTTTGGCTTCTTCCATTCCGAATCTCTTGAGTAGATCCTTCACATACTTTGTTTGGCTTATAAACGTCTCATCTTTAAGTTGTTTGATTTGAAGTCAAAGGAAGTCACATACTTTGTTTGGCTCACCAATCATCGACATCTCGAATTCCCTAGACATCATCTCACCAAATTCTTTGCAAAAGTCTTGATTAGTAGAACCAAATATAATATCATCAACATAGATTTGATATACAAAGAAATCATCTCCAATAATTTTTGTGAATAGAGTTGTATCTACTTTACCAATTTTAAAGCCTTTTGATACAAGAAAGTTACGAAGGCGTTCATACCAAGCTCTAGGAGCTTGCTTTAAACCATATAGCGCCTTTGATAATCTATACACATGATTAGAGTATTTAGCATCTTCAAATCCCGGGGGTTGTTCCACATATACTAATTCGGAAATTGTACCATTAAGAAATGCACTTTTGACATCCATTTGAAACAATTTAATGTCAAAGCATGATGCAAAAGCAAGCAAGATTCTAATTGATTCAAGTCTAGCAACGGGCACAAAGGTTTCATCATAATCTAAGCCCTCGACTTGAGTATAACCTTGAGCTACTAACCTTGCTTTATTTCTTACCACAATTCCGTTCTCATCTTGTTTGTTCCGGAAGACCCATTTTGTGCCAATGACATTGTGCTCCTTGGGTCTCTCCACCAAAGTCCAAACATCGTTTTGAGCAAAGTTATTCAACTCTTCATGCATAACATTTATCCAATCCGGGTCATCTAGTGCTTCTTCTACACGTTTAGGTTCAAGTGAAGATACAAAAGAATAGTGTTCACAAAATGAAGCTACTCTAGAGCGAGTTTGAACACCCTGAACACCCTTACTCACGTCGCCCAATATTTGATCTATTGGATGATCCTTGGCTATTGCATTGTGAATCTTGAAAATATTTTGCGGTTGATCCTTTTCTTCATCTTCTATAACTTGAACATCGTTTGTTGTGGAAGAGGAGGGTGGTTCTACTTGTCTAGATGAGCTTGGTGATGTTGGATCCTCTTTTGGCTTGATGTCGCCGATTTGCATGTTCTCCATTGCCTTGCGAAGACTTTCATCTCCTACATCATCCAAGTTCTCATGCTCTTCTTGAGAGCCGTTAGTTTCATCAAATTGAACATCACACGATTCTTCTACTAAACCTGAATTTTTATTAAAGACCCTATAGCCTTTACTATTTGAGGAATACCCTAAAAGGAAGCCTTCATCACATCGACTTTGAAATTTTGAGAGCCGAACACCTTTCCTTAGAATATAGCATTTGCAACCAAATACTCTAAAGTAAGAGATGTTCGGTCTCCTTCCAACAAGAAGCTCATAGGAAGTCTTTTTCAAGAGTCGATGCAAATAGAGGCGATTTATGGCATGACATGCGGTGTTAATAGCTTCCGCCCAAAACTTGTCGGAAGTATTATATTCATCAAGCATTGTCCTAGCCATTTCAATTAATGTTCAATTTTTCCTCTCTACAACTCCATTTTGCTCCGGAGTGTAGGTAGTGGAAAGCTCGTGCTTTATTCCAAGTTCATCACAAAAGTCTTCAACTTTTGTATTTTTGAACTCGGAACCATTGTCACTTCTAATTTTCTTTATTTTAAAATCAAATTCATTTTGGGCCCTTTTTGAAAAACTTTTGAAAATCCCGGAGTTTCACTTTTGTCATTTAGGAAGAAGACCCATGTATATCTAGAGTAATCATCCACAATGACTAAACAATAGCTATTTCCTCCAATGCTCTTATAGGTTGTTGGCCCGAACAAATCCATATGTAAGAGCTCTAATGGCCTAGAAGTTGACATGATACTTTTGGAAGGGTGAGAATTAGCGACTTGTTTTCCGGCTTGACAAGCACTACAAAGTCGATTTTTCTCAAACTTCACATCCTTCAAGCCAACCACTAAGTCATGCTTAAAAATCTTTTTGAGTTGAATCATTCCCACATGACCTAGCCTTCTATGCCACAACCAACCCAAAGAAGTTTTTGCAATTAAACAAGTTTTTAAACAAGACTCATTTGAAGAAAAATCTACCAAATAGAGATTCCCAAATCTAAAGCCTTGGAAGACTAATTCATTATTATTATCTTTTGAGATTACAACATTTTCTTTTGAGAATGAGCATGTTAAGCCTAGATCACATAATTGAGCAACGGATAGCAAATTGAAATTTAATGTTTCAACTAGAGATACATTAGAAATTGAAAGGTCGTTTGAGATAGCGATTTTACCCAATCCCAATACCTTTCCTTTGCTATTATCTCCAAATGTGATCTTGTCATTGCTTCCATTCTCAAAGGTGGTGAACATCTTCCGGTCTCCGGTCATGTGTTGGGTGCAACCGCTATCCAACACCCAATGCCTTCCACCGGTTTTGTAGTTCACCTACAAAAGAAAATCAAGTTCTTTTAGGTACCCAAATTTGTTTGGGTCCTTGGAGATTAGTGACCAAGGTCTTGGGTATCCAAATGGATTTCTTTTTAGCACCCAAAATCGAGGTGCCAATGAAATGAGCAATTACATTTCCATTCTTAGACTTTTTGAGCATATAGCAAGAATCATATAAACCAATGGAATGCATGTTATTCTTAGAACAATCATTTTGAATATGTCCAACACACCGGCATTTTGTGCAATACTTACCATTTTCCTTTACAAACCTTGGAGGCTTGTATACCGGCTTCTTGCCCTTTTGGGGGACATATCCAAATCCCTCTTTGTTAAAGGAGCATCTTTGATCACTTAGTAACTTATCAAGGGTTTCCTTTCCCTTGTAAGCCCTCTCTAAACTTTTGTTTAATTTTAGCACTTGTTCCTTTAAATTTTTGTTTTCATTAGCAACAACATCATTATGAACAAGATTTAAAACATTTCTAGAATCTACACTAGATGAACAAGGTTTGGCAAGTAAATCATCACAACAAGTAGATATGCTAGACTTTGAGATTTCTATACTAGACATTTTCATTCAAGATATTGCACGTAACTCCAATGCTAGTACTAGATTTGTGATTTTCTTGGAGAAGCAAATCATGAGCTTCCTTTAGCTCCTCATAAGAGTCTTTGTGAGAGATGTGTTCTCTCTTTAAGACATTAAACTTTGATTTTTCTTTTCCAAGAAATTCATTCAATTCAACTAACATATTCATCAAGTCATCATATGAAGGCTCATCATCATCAAGCAATTTTACCTTTTCTCGTTTAGCCATAAGGCATGTAGCAGTGGAGAATAGTGATGAAACCTCCTTGATGGCGATGCCCACAAGCCCTTTCTTCTTAGGAGATTCGTCCTCGCTTGAGTCGGAGTCCGAATACTCCTCTTCGGAGTTCCACTCACCAATATGAGCTTCATTCTTGCCATCCATGTGAAGCTTCTTGAAGAGCTTCTTCTTGCCGTTGTAGTTCTTCTTCTTTGATGACTTCTCCTTGTCATCCTTCTTTGTTGGACATCGAGAGGCAATGTGCCCCTTCTCATCACATTCATAGCAACGAATGTTGCTAAACTTCTTGTTGGAGGAAGAATGTCATTTCTTGGTCTTCTCATGGCTTGTGCTTCGATATGGGCGCCTTCTCATGAATTTCTTCATTCTCCTTACTAGAAGCGCAAGTTCTTCTTCGGAGTCCTCCTCATCATCTTCTTCGGATTCTTCACTCATCACCGCTTTAGCCTTGAAGACGGTGATCTTCTTATTCTTGGAAGAAGATTGCTCCAAGAGCTCTTCCTCCATGACCCGGTACTTCCGATCTCAGCGAGTTTAAGTTTTATTCCCGGCACTCTCTGGAAATAAAGTTCCGCACGGGTATCCGGAACTTCCGCACATGCGGTAGTTCCGCAGGTCAATCCGCGGTACTTCCGTTTTCCGAGAGGCTAAGTTAAACTCCGGGCGCTCTCTGGAAATAAAGTTCCGCTCGGGTGCCCGGTACTACCGGCTATCCGGTAGTTCCGCAGTTCAACCCGCGGTACTTCCGTTTTCCGAGAGACTAAGTCTGAGTCCGGGCGCTCTCTGGAAAAAACGTTCCGCCCGGGCGCCCGGTACTTCCGACACTGCGGTAGTTCCGCCCATTTAACACCGGAACTACCGGATTTTCTGACAATGCACAGATTTGATATGATTTTAATTTCTAAGTGCATTCATGATCCTAAATTGATCCAAAGGGCACATTTGAACATGATCAAGCAATCACCATGATCCCTCTTAATAGTACGGCATCTATCCTATAATCCGGTCTTCCAACCTAACTCCAAGACCGGTAAAATAAAATAGATACCTAAACTATTTACCTTGTCGCCCTAGAGATCTTTGAATCTTCATGGGATATTTTGTGAGCCTCTTTCTTTGCCATTTGAACTTATCCTTTCAAACACTTAATGCACACATTAGTCCCATATTCACATAATTTCATTAATTACCAAAACCAATATTTTTAGGGGCCTAGATGCACACATTGATGATGATGGACATTCATATGATGATCTCATGGATATGCTTATAGAAATAAATAAATTTCTTGGAAAAGAAAAGTCAAAATTTAAGATCTTGAAGAGAGAGCACATATCTCTACAAGAATCTTATGAGGAGTTAAAGAAAGCTCATGACTTACTTATCCAAGAAAATCAAAAGAAATCATGCACTAGCATTGGGATTACTTGTGATATTCAAAATGAAATGCCTAGTGTAGAAGTATCTAAATCTAGCATATCTACTTCATGTGATGATCTACTTGCTATGCCATGTTCTTCAAACATAGATTCCAAAATTGCATTAGCCTTTGCTCATGATGATATACTTGTTAATGAAAATAAAAATTTAAAGAAACAAGTAGTAAAATTGAATAAGAGTCTGGAAAAAGCATTCAAGGGGAAGGCTACCCTTGACAAGTTGTTGAGTGATCAAAGATGTTCATTCAACAAAGAAGGTCTTGGGTATATTCCCAAAAGAGGTAAGAAACTGGCATACAAGCTCACAAGATTTGTGAGTGAAAATGGTAAGTATTGCACGAAATCGAGTAGTTTCTGGCCCAAGCGGTTGTACCGCGCCGACTTGCTGGAACTACCGCAGAGTAGAAGTACCGGATTTTATAACGGTGGTAGTACCGCGCCGACTTTCAAATGGCTAGTTCAGAGCCTCTGACATAGCCGTTCTGCCACGCCAGAAGCTGAAGCGGAACTACCGGTCTTTGGCCAGCGGTAGTTCCGCTCGCCCTAAAGTGTAAATGCGTTGAGCTAACCTCAACATGGATTAGGGGAAACCGGCAAGTGTAATTGCTTCCTCTCTTGTTTCTTCTAACTCTTATTTGTTACTCTTAGTGTGATCATTTGCTTGATATAGAGCTAGTGTTGATACTTTACTTGACTAGAATTGTGTAGGCTTTAAGTGCTTTACATTCTTGTTGTATTAAATTCTAGAGAATTAATTAAAAGAGAAGAAAATTTGAAAAACCTCCTATTCACCCCCTCTAGTTGGTTATCCTTGATCCTACACTTGGCCACTACCCCTAGAAGTGTTCTTGCTTTCACGCTTCGATGATCGGATCTCCCACTCAGCACGGGTCAACAAGAGCTGTCTGTCGCTTTTGTTACAATTGTCGTGGATGCGTTCCTCATATATCTTAAGACGATTGATGACCTCCTCCATGATCATTATCTTTAGGTCTCCAAATTGCTCTATAACCGAAGCAATCGGGGGAAATAGTGAGGGAACAACACGAAGGATTTTTTACCACGTACAACTTTTCCACTTTCTCGCCAAGGGCCCGAATCTTGTTGATGATGACCGTCAACCAAACGGCGAAGTCATTGATCAACTCAGTTTCCTTCATACGCAGCACCTCGACCTTGGTCTTGAAAGTTTGTACTTTTGTTTCCTTCACAAGATCAACGCCAAGGTGCATCGTCTTCAACGCCTCCCACGCGGCTTTGGCCGTCTCCTTTTCGGTCAATAGGAAGAGCGTCCCCTCTAGGATACCCTGATAGATGGCCACCAATGCCATCTAATCCTTGCACACATCGACATTGCCGTTCTCGATCGTGTCCCACACTCCTTGAGCCTTCATGTACACATTCATCTTGATTGCCCATGCTGCATAATTGCTCGTCGTGAGCATCGAATAATGCAGCGAGACAGCGAAACTCTCCTTCGCCATCATACTGGATGATGCCTCGTCACCGGTGACACCACTTTCCGAAGAACGCAACATGATCTTGAACACGGATCAAGAAATCGAGCTACTTTGAAGCGGCTCTTGGATCGAGGAAACGGAAGAAAAAACTGCACTGATTTTTCTTTTTCCCTTGAACTTGCTCCTTGTCTCTGCGCTCTCTGTTAAATTTCTCTGCTTCTGGAGTACTCGCTCGAGGCTCCCTTTATTGCACTGTTGTCTGCTCAGACTCGGAGATGGAAAAACGGGAGCAGATCAGATCGGAGAAGGACACCAGGACGTTGATGCTTCGGGCTGCGTATTGTGCGGAACAAGTCCTGCGCATGGAAATACAAGACTTGTCTTTTTTTCTTTGCTGCGCACCGAGCCGAGTGATGGCTGCACCTGTTGCACGTTTTTTTTCTTGCACAAGCGCTCCTCCTCTTTTTCTTTATCTTGTCCCTCTCTCTCCTTTCTGATTGACGTGACAGAGGGCCTATTCGGTTGGTGAAAAGCCGGTCGGCTTCTCGCAGCCGCTACAATACCTAACTTTTAAACGGAGTATTTTCTCAAGACGGGGTTTATAAGTTAAACGTAGTACACGTTAAAAGCCCAACATCTGTACCAATCAAAATCGCAAGCGAGTATCGATCTCTCCGTAATCTGTACCGTAAACAGCCAAAATTCAAAAATTTCAGCCAAAAGTCATAAGCCGCAGCCAAAAAGAACAGGCCCAGAGATTGTTTGTGCTTTCTTCCCTTGGACCTAATGCGCTCTGTTTCTTGTATAAATTTCTTGATTTTTTCAGCGACTCGATTCTCGCTTAGGCTCTGATACCACTTATTAAAATATTGATACAAGAGAAAATGCACACATCGCAAATAAACTGAGAGAACATTGAAGAATTTCTGAATTCTCTATTCTCTTACTTGATCCCCCTTTTCTTTACTTTTCTCTTTTACAAAATTGGTTACAAGCCTCCTCAATATATAGGATAATAACATCTTACTCGAATATGTATTCGGATTTCAAGTTGTACACAACTTCAACTTGAGTTACACACGGAGACGGACTCTACTACGTCTTGAACTCGAAGTCAAGATTATTTCTAATAGAAGCTACTTCGAGAAATCATATATTTAAAAAGTAGAAATAGAAACCAACACGAACAAGGCCCTAATGTATATCATTCAGACAGCAAATCTGTAATTTGGGGGTATTTGTACTCTTAGAATGCTTAATGTTAGTTATGATGGCCCATTATCGACCTATTAACCTTCGAAATAACCCCTGACTGAATCCCCGTATTCTTTCGCGGCCATACGAGCTATCTCATCCATTATGCATTACTAGCTGAATGCCCGTGCGTTGCTACGGATTTTAAAATTTTATCATACTACATATTTTAAAACTAACAGATGGTAAAATTTGTTGGAACGTGTATACAAATATGTTTTATTTTTTTTTTAAATCCGTGGCAACGTACGGATATTCAGCTAGTTTCTACCAAATTATTGGGCTTCTGTTCAATAGTTCATGGCCTAGATCTAGGACCAGACTGTTTCTCTCAATTAGTGGATTCAAACCGCTCTCTAAGTTAGTGGATTCAAACCGCTCTCTCAATTAGTGGATCCAAACCGTTCACTGGAACATAATCCACATCGGCACATTTCAGCTGATGCCCAACACTTGTCATTCTTTCAAGTTCAGCACACCTGGAGTTGTTCCTCCAGCAACTTGTGCTGCTTCAATAAACCATTGAAATCAAACACTGAACAGATAAACAAATAATGCTTTCAGAAGAACCTTACTACATAGTCATTTAGAGATTATTATTGTTTATTACTGCTTCTTAAGTAGGTCATTTCTCCAAAATTAGTATGCGGTGCCCCTTATTTCAATGCAATATACCATACTATCAACAGTTCAAAGAGTAGGAGATAACAGAGGGGCATGGCATAATACACACACACATATACATACATATAAATATACATATATACACACGTATCAAACCAAGCTAGAAGAAAAAAGGTCACTTACTGACAGCACTGGAGCCCATAAACAAAGGATAGGAAGAGCATTATGATTATCTGCAAGCATTGCAAGAACCAACATGAATATTAAAAGCACAGCCTCCAATCCCACTTCAATAAAAAAATACATACAAGATACAAGTTTTAGTTAATTAAAGTGCACATCTTTACGCATCGCTTGGGATTTCTGTGGGATAATATAGGGGCCAATTTCATGCTTTTCCTCCAAAACATAGTTGCAACATAAAAATTAAAAAAGAACACTAAGAGAGAGATTTAAAAGACTAATGTTTGGAAAGAGATAGACACTTAATCAAAAACAACTATTTCCAAGTACACAAGAAAGTGAAATATTATAAGGATCAACTGGGCCTGACAAAAAATAAAATAAAGCATAAGTGTGGGGGAAATATATCCACACTCTTGGAGACAGTCATGCCAGGTATAATCTAAGCCTCTGAAATTGATTATCGTTCTTGTTGGTTTTACAAGAGGTTTGATCTGCACAAGAAAGACCACTTTGAAACACAAATTGATACTGTTAAGTGGTAAAACAGGTGAACTAAAACTTTCCTGGAGAAAATTGGTAAATGGAAATTTCGCGGCAAGAATTGCAAGCCAGAAAGCTATGTATCTGCATAGTAAATAAAGTTAGTAATGGTGTGATTCCAACATGTGAGCAGAATCACAACATTATGCTTCGAACTATAGGATTACTTGATATAGGCAAGAACCAACATAATTGTGCTCCTTCAACAGAAACCAAATGTCAGATATCCTTGGCAGAAGACATTACATCACAACGATTTCCACAGAAAAACAGCTTTTAGGAAGCCAAAATGTGCCAAAAAGGACAAGACCTGATGCATCCACTTAGCAAGGCGTACAACAGACCAGCGGCAGCAAGCGTCCGTCAAACCATGGCAGCGAGGAATACTCATGAATAGGCTGATGATTATCTGGACACCCGCATATAGACTTCCTCATTCCCTGAAGCCGACCATGTGAAGATTTCAATCTGCCCTGGGGTATCCACCAGCACATAATCCAGCTGGTCTCCTCGTCTTGCAATAAGATATAACCTGTAAGGATAAATATTTGGTGCCATATTAGCTGAATGACACAAGGGTGGCGGAAAAAGGCATTTCCCCACATACCACCAATGTAGCATACAAAATTTGGAAAGTATTCAACATGACATCAACTAAATTTCTCTACACACTACAGTAAGCTAAAACTAAGCACAATTTCTACAACAATTTACATGGAATTATCGAACTTGACATGGCACCCAGCTTTTGTCAAAATATCTAGATAGGAAAGATCGGCATTTCTTAAAACATATCCATCATATATGCATTAGATCACCATTCTTCTTATGTTCAGTAGAATATTAAAATTGCATAATATTATCGTGAGTAACACTGAGCATTCACTTTTTGTTAGAAATTTAAGAATAGAACAACAAATTAAGATATTATCCCAGTGTAGATGCGAATTCCTAAAACTATCTAAATAAGTGAAATTGAACAGCTAACAACTTATCTGAGAACTCTTGAATGAGAACAGGTTGAGCGAGGTGAGGATAGCGCCATTGTGACCAAGGCCATACTCCTTCATCATCTCCTTGTAACGCACTGTATAACGGATGTCAATGTTGGCCCCAAACGGCAGCGTCATCACAGCGGGGTCGAGGTTGAGCACATAACCCCTCATGTTTGATGCCTGTGTGTGGCACAGCAGTCGGTGCATGAAGGTCGTCTTCCCCGTACCTGCACCGTAGTCCAAAACCCCAAGCTCCCAACCCCAAAATCACTCGACAAAAGCTCCAGTATCACAGGTTTGTTGGGCGATTCCTACAACGAAAATGCTACATGCCACGCGGGGAGGAAGCTAAAAAGCAATCAGACATGCCATAACAATGATAACATCATTTCTCATTATTCAGTTTCCAAATGCTACATTGGATTTTCAGTGCAGTGTACCCCTTTTTTAAAAATATATATCTTCAGCGCAGCAACCAGATTGAATATTAAATATTGCGGATGACAAATTAAGGGAATACTGGCAATTTAGTTCATAGGTAATGGAGACTCACTGTTCTTATTATTCTTAAATGGAGATGGCTAAATGCTGTGTATACAAACTGAATGAGCCAATTCTATTGAAGCTTGGGAAAAAGGTTCGGGGAACCACTTAACCAGTAGCCAATGGAAAGCAAGGATAATATCAAGATGTCCTCATCATTGCTTCTTGAAACATGTACAGGGTGCAATACAAGATAGAAGTTTTTATTTTTATAATTATAACCAAAATATCGTCTTTTCATATAGGCATGCTTCATCAATGAAAAATATCCATTCGCCACATGCCATTATATGTAACAGAAGAAACATGCATTATGTAACATAGGTGGATGCTTTTGTTACCATACCATGAATACGATTTAAGCTAATGCTTCCTTGGATATGAAACTTGTAAGAATTAACCTACCATTGAGCCGCCTGCAGCAGTAGAGTATGCCGTGCTGCCAGTTGGTGTTGCTACTATCACCCCATCTCCTTGAACCTAGATATATTTCCCGTCAGATTATCCAAATGTGTATAAGATAGTAGTCAAAAGCCGAGTAATCTTACCATTGAGTTAGCAATCCAGATGAAATAGGGAAAGCAAAGGAAGGAAAGAGACCGCTAGCGAGTAATCTTACGCGAAGTAGCATAACAGCAATATCAGTACTTGCATAGCACACCGACTCTGCTCCAAGAAGAAGCACCATTCCATTAGACAGGAAAAAGATATAAGTTTTAACCTCAACATATTAAAATATGTAGGATGTTGATGCACATACTGGGGGCATGGCCAACAATACAGGGGTAAGAAACATGGTCAACGACACTATAGCATGTTGACAAACATGACAATGATAAAATTTCCATTTATCATAACAACAAATCAAGGGTAAACTATTGCTAATTCATCTGGTAAGCACCTAGTTGCTGAATTTGAGCTCCAGGTTAGATCGCTAAGTAGAGTGTATGTTGGTAGTTTTGAACTTTACTATTTAGTGTGCAAGATGAAATTCTGGAGTGGTCAGTCATTGCCACAAATCTGTAATCTGAGACCAATACATAAACTATATACTCATGCTTTACATTTTTCCCATTTTCATACGATGATATTTCTATTTTCCAAACAATAGAAATTTCACAAAACAGCAGCAAAATCGGCAGTAGATCCAATTTGCACCTGCACATTGTTCTCCATCCAGAACGAGGGGTCCTCTCGGAGCTCAAAATATGGCAACTCTGCAGAATTCACCACCGTCGCCGGCATAAACAACACCGGCGTCCCCCTCGGCGCCATGAAGAACCCCAACCCCAGCCTGGCCCCACGGACACCACCACTCATCGGCGGCCTCGACCTACTCATTCCGACGCTGTACGTCGGCTTCGACACGCTCTTTGTCGGCGTGCTCTGCGTGGAACCACCATCGGAGGCCGCCGACATGGCCTTCGCGCGATGCGCATGTGGAGTAGTCATCACGTTGCACGGGGTCGCACCCACCTGTGGAGGCAGCTCCTCGCCGACAGGAGGGACCCACCCGAACAAGCTCCGCGCCGCCGCCTTCTCGGGAGTCCGGAACAGGGGCTTCGAGGGCGTCGGCGCCGGCGACTCCGACTTCCGCTTCAACCCCGACGGCGGCGGCTGGATAACGAGGAGAGGAGGCCGGGACGCTGCCGCGTCAGAGTCTACGGCGGCGGCGTTGGCGGGGTTGGCAAGAGGAGGGCGGGGAGGAGGCGGTGGCGGAGCGGAGGGGTGGGGTGGGGGGAGGAGGAGGCGGCGACGGTGCAGGGTGGGGAGGAGGAGGCGAGGGCGGAGCGAGGAGGAGGGAGGGGAGGAGGCGGTGGCGGAGCGGAGGGGTGGGGGGAGGAGGAGGCGGCGGCAGCGCGGAGGGGTAGGGGGAGGAGGAGGCGGCGGCGGCGCGGGGTGGGGGGAGGAGGCGAGGGCGCGGCGGCGCGGGGTGGGGGAGGACGCGAGGGAGGAGTGGCGGAGAACGTGGGGAGACGCGGTCATGTAGAGAACGTGGGGAGAGCGGGGGAGGAGGAGGCGGCAGCGCGGGGTGGGGAGGAGGAGGCGAGGGCGGAGCGGAGGAGCGGGGGGAGGAGGAGGGCGGCAGCGCGGGGTGGGAAGGAGGAGGTGAGGGCGGATCGGAGGAGCGGGGGAGGAGGAGGCGGCGGCGGCGCGGGGTGGGGGGGAGGAGGCGGCGGCGGCGGAGCGGAGGGCGGGGGAGGAGGCGGCGGCGCGGAGGGCTGGGGAGGAGGCGAGGGAGAAATCGGGGGAGGAGGCGCACGGGTTTGTGGGCAGGCAGCGCACGGGCGGTCGGAGGGGTGGTGGCCCCACGTCAGACTACTTTTTTTTTGTCAGACGGAGTGGGAGGGTGGAAGTGTAGGATGCACCATCACCTTGAACTCCTCTTTTTAAGGAGTAGAGATGCACTACTGTCTATTGGCCAATTGGAGCGTTATCTTTTCTTACACATAATCGTATCGGTTCAGTGACCAGGCGGATTCCAAGAAGGTGATGCGAGAATAAAATAAGCAATTTCATATTGATGATCTCAAGTTTCGGTGACCTAACTTTTGGAACCCATCACCTTCACCCTACATAGAAATCAAAAGTATCTGCCATCTCCTCAGATAATTGGTCTCGGATTTTCGGCATCGTTAGGTGAACAAAATTTTTTGGGATACCTCCAGTTCTGCCTGAACTGAGTTAGGTAATAGTTTCCCCTCCCTAGTGTTGAAATTTACACAGTAGGAGAAACAAGCATCATGTAACTGAGCTAAACGAAGAAAAAACGACGATGTTACTTAGGGAACCATCCACCATTTTAGAGCTTTTTACCTCAAGAGACGAGCTTATTCTTTTCAGCTTACTTCAGCTTATAATTTTTCTCAAACAAACAAATAGTACGACTTCTTCGTCACCTTTTCGAAACAACTTATCAAAGAAGTATTTTAGAAACAGCTTATCAACTTTCGATTCATTTGCACGAACACTCGGACTAGAGCTAAAAACCATAATCAATAGCAATAAACTATAGGATACAGCCCAAAAGAAACAGGTCTAAAGGAAACTTCCGTACACAGAACTACAAGAATGGCTTCCAGACTTCAATCCACTATTAAATTGTTTCTAGAATTTGCTGGTCGGCCATGAACAGGGGTGCGGGTCAGATTCGGACAGATATCATTCATACCATATCTTAACCCATATTTTTTTCTCGAATTCGGAGTCGGATACGGATACGAATTCGGTGTATTCGGAATTTCGAATACGGTGCCATCGGAACGGATACTTGACGGTTTCAGATCGAAAACGGATAATATAGACGGATAGTACGTGCATACGAAAAGGAACATATGCTAAACCATACCAACATCACTTCAAAGCTTAAACTGTTAGACATAAGTACATAATAATGATTATAATTCATCAGCCAAAGATGATGTGGCTTTTGCTCCAAAATTGCCCATTGAGGTGTGACGTTTCAAGATGAATCTTGATTCTTTACAGACAACATTTTCTTTTTCTAGGCTAAAGAAATTTTACTAAATTAAGGTAGAGACAGTAGACAATTGAGGATAATAGACTTTTGACAAATTTACCTATTCATTTACTGAAGCATGCCAAAGTTCATCGTTTAATAATACTCTAATTACATACTTTTCATTCCATCACCTAGGAAGAGTGATCTTAATGAGCAAATTTAGGATTCCAATTGCACAAGCAGCAGAATTAGAAATAAAACACTATTTTAGTATTTGTATATTTATAGTTGTCACAACTGAATGTCATATTTCTTTTAGAGAACTTAAGCTTGCACGATCTAGGAACACTTTCTATACACTGCACACCTCAACCAACCAACATGACAAAAAAAAACAAATACTAGCAAAATAAAAAGTGAATTCTTAGCTCTTACCAGATATCCGACCGGATAGTTATCTGGTATCCGAATACCGATACTATTCGGTCGGATAACAACTCTCCCGAATCCGACATGAATTATCCGAATCCGAATCCGACCGGATACCAAATTCCCTTCTCGAATCCAGTACCGACCGGATTCGGTACTGGATCGATCGGGATTAACCCAACCCATTTGCACCCCTAGCCATGAACACCAATTTAACCACAAGCATTTTGATCATGTCTCTTGATGTTGCTCCAAAGCAGGAAAGGAGTATTCCACCGTTCTTGTCAGATGATCAAATTGTTCGAGTAATCACACAACAGATAACATGTAAAGGCACTGTACGGATGAACTACATGGGCTACAAAATTTATAAATATTTGATACTTAGAACGTAGATCTCTTTTCCTCAATAAATAGATAGTTTTGCACTAAACAGTGGAGCTCATTTAGCATTATGGTCGCCAATGACTACACATCATTTCCCGTAAATAGTAGGCTGGTTAAGTAACTAGGGACATCTAAGAGGGGCTATGGCAGATGATTTGGCTTCCACTCCGTTCCTCACTAGGCTGCAACTGGCTCGTTTACGGAATGAGAAACACCTGTATTAAACTGAAAAAAATAACATAAAGTTCTCCATATTTTTGGCCCAAATAATTCTGAACATAACAATAATAAATATGGCATACATACCTTGGCAGCTTTGAAGAGCTCATCCAGAACTTCGGACAAAGTTGGGTGCGCATGAACGGCAAACTTGATGTCCTGCAAGGAGCACAGTTATGAGCAAATAAGCCTTATCATTTTATAAAAGTCAAATATACTACATAAATAACAAAATGCCTGGCACACTTACCTGTACACGAGTTCCTAGGGCAATGGCATTTGATGCCTCATGGATGAGGTCAGCAGCATGCAAACCCAAGATGTGAACTCCAAGAATTTCTCCAGTGTCAGGTCGGTAAATCATCTACAGTGAAAAGAAAGTACATGCAACTTTCAAGGTATAAGTTCATGCAACTGATGCAAACTCCTTAACATTAGTCTGGCTGTTATATCCATCATGAGCCCCCGATGCAATTATAAGAAACAACTTAATTTTAGAATAGAAAACAATAGAAAAACAGAATTACCTTAGCAAGTCCATCTCCTTCATTCTCTGCCAGAGCCTTTGTGTTTGCCTTAAAGCTGGTCTTAACAACACTTATTTCAAACCCTTCCTTATCAGCCTTTTCTCTCGCTTGTGGCTGCAAAATTTTATTAGGAACTTCATTAGGGAATTATAAAGAATTTGTTTGCTATCCCAAAAGCACAGGATTAATTAAGATTTGTGATCTTAGTTGTTAGTTATAACCAAGGATAGAAATCTTGGAACCAGTGCAAAACCTGGCCAGCGGGCGAAAACGGTACCCGGCCGGTTACCGGAAAACCCGGGAAAAAACCGGATGAAATTCACGTATGAAATTTTGAATTTGGGCAGTTTGAAACCGGTAACCCGCTTAAAAGGGGGAAAATCACAAAAAAAAACGAGAAAAGCCAGAGAAAACCTAGCACAAAATGTTGGGACTAGCATATTTATGCATATTTAATTCATACAATATGTAATCTAACACAAAGAAGTCCTAAACCTGTTATGATTATCGTGTGTATATTATTCATGAGGCCTAAAAGACTATATATATATATATATATATATATATATATATATATATATATATATATATATATATATATATATATATATATATATATATATATATATATATATATACAAATAAGGAAACCAAGGCATATAAGAAAACAACAATCATATTTTATTCTAACAACCCCCTCAAACTCATGGTGGATCATACACTGAGTTTGAAGAGAAAATACAAATGTTGTACCCTAGTCTGTTGCTTCGTGAAGAAGTCAGCAATATATAATTCTGAGGGCACAAACTGTAAAGCAAGTACTCCCCCCTACACCTGTGAGCGAGTGTATGAAGTATACACTAATATACTTGATGAGCTCATGCTTTATTGGGTCATGGGCAATATTGCTAGCACATGTATTGTCAAACAAGCGTCGTAGGTCCCATTATAGGTCTCCAAAATCTGCATGTAGCCACCTCAACCAAGTAATCTCTATTGTCACAGCGGCCATATCAGGACAAGTGCTCATAAGATACACCAGACTCCTAACAAGATGGCGTTATCAAGTAGGATCCTCAAGAAGATCACTATCAGTAGTACGAACCTGAAGGGAGAGATCCATAGGAGTCTCAAAAGTGCGAGCATCAGTCAAACCAGACTAACCAAGATCCTGGACATACTTCTGCTGGAAGAGATAGTAGCCCTCAAGCATGAAAGAAACCTCAATCCCAAGGAAGTACGTAAATAAACCAAGATCAGTCATCAGAAACTGCTCACTGAGATGCTTCTTTACATATGTGATGAAAGAGGAATCATCACCAGTGATGAGCATATCATCCACATATAGAAGAAGTAGGGTTCTACCTCGAGATGAGACATGGACAAATAGAGCAGGATCATGGGCACTAACAGTGAATACGACAACGGTAATCACTGATGTAAAGAGCGCAAACCAGGCATGAGGAGCTATTTGTGGCCATAAAGAGCACAACGAAGATGATAGACGTGGCCATCTAGAATAGAATGCCCAGATGGTGGCTGCATGCAAATCTCCTCATGCAAAACACCACTAAGAAAAGCATTCTTAACATCCAGCTGAGAGATAGACCACCGACGAGCAGAAGCAACCGCAATAAGAGTGCGAACGATGGTCATATGGGCAACTGGGGCAAAAATCTCGTCGTAATCATGGACGTACTCCTGTTGAAAGCCACGAGCCATAAGACGAGCCTTATAGCACTCGATAGTATCATCAGACCAAGTCTTAATCTTATACACCCACTTGTACATGATAGGACGAGCATTAACAGGTCTCGATACAATATCTCATGTCTCCGTACGTCGAAGAGCATCAAGCTCCTCTGCCATAGCAAGCTGCCACTCAGAATGAGAAGCAGACTCACGATAAGAGCTAGGCTCAGTAACAGAGAGAGCATAAGCTGCCGAAGAAAAACTAAGACGATCAGAAGGCCGAAGAGATGTCCGGTCACGAAGGACGTAATGAGGTGCATCATCAGAGGAATCAGATATCGGTGTCGGCAAAATACCAAAAGAGGAGTCTGGTGAAGGACGAGGATGTCTAGAGTAGTGCACCCCTGAGAAACAAAACGATGGTGCTGCAGGAACAAGAGGCGGTGCTGCAGGAGGCAGCACAGGAGGTGAAGGTACAGAAGGAACCACTGGAGACAGACTAAAGAAAAACTATGGGAGAAACGGGTGACGAGTCAGAGAGACAACCAGGAGATCGTCTCAACGGTGAAATCAGGACGAGAAGCCGAATATCGATAGAAAAATGGTTGATATTCGTCGAAGACAACACCTCGAGAAATCCTGATCCGTCAAGCAGAAGAATCATAGCAACGATAACCCTTATGATCAGAACTGTAACCAAGAAATATACACTCAACTAACTAGGCTGATAGTTTGGTGCGCTCATGAGGCGGCAGCAGGACAAAACAGATGTAGCCAAAAACACGAAGGTGAGTATATTGGGGGCTCTAGAGTAGACGCTCTATAAGACTGACATCCTTAAGAGCAATGGAAGGCTGCATATTAATGAGATATACAGCCGTAGAAACAACCTCAGCCCAGAACTGTGGAACGTAAGAGGCAAGTAGAAGAGTGCGTTAATCAGATGACGATGCTTGCGCTTAGCAACCCCATTCTGAGCATGGGCACCAGGACAAAAAAAAGTCTGGTAAAGAATGCCCTACTTAGAAAGAAATTGTCTGAAAGCGCCAGAACAGTACTCGCCAGCAGAATCACAGCGAAAAGTACGGATAAAGGACTCAAACTGAGTACAAACTATCATGGCAAAGCTACAATAGATCGCAAGAAACTGACCACGATTAGGATTAGACATAGGGAAAAGCCAAGTAAAATAAGAATAATCATCAATGAAAATTACATAGAATTTATACCATCTTTTGGAGATAATAGACACAAGCCCCCATACATCTGAATGAACTAAATCAAAAGTACAAGAAGACAATGACTCACTAGAATAATAAGGAAGTTGTAATTACTTGCTTAGCTTACAACCCTAACAAAACATGGACGTGTCAACATTAACACGTCCAAGAACACCCTAACGAACTAATAGAAAGACAGGACCCACACAGATGACCTAAACGGTGATGCCATTGCATAAAAGCTCCAGAGGTGGTAGCAGTAGTGGAGGTAGACGTGGTGGGGGCAACTGAAGTGGACGAAAGGTGGAGGCAATCGAGAATATGACGATTTCTACAGCGCCAGCTAGTCCCAAGTACTGTCCATGTCTGTCGATCTTGGACGGAACAGGTGTGAAAGTCAAAACTAACCCTACAACCAAAATCAGTGAGCTGTCCCACCGAAAGAAGTTGCATGGTAAGATGAGGAACATGGGAAACAATTGGAACAGAAAAATCAGTGAACAAATGAGTGCCTTGACAGTTGACAGATAAGGAAATACCGTCAGCTGTCTGAACAGAGATAGGAAAAGCAAAAGGTCCTACTGAAGTGAGAGATGTGGTATCAAGTGTCATATGGAAAGACGCACCAGAATCTATAACCCAAGATGTACTTGAAGAAGACATCTGAGCTAGACTGGCAGAACCTGCTGAGCTGAGAGTTGAAGTAGAGCCTAACAGAGCTACTGAACAGAGTCACCTCACTGAGATCCTGACGAGCTGGTCTGTCAAGGGCCTCCTTGCCCCCCTTGGATCGTCCACCCTCACGCGCCTTGTTCCGCTTTTTCCGCACTGCACAACTCTGCTAGTCGTGCTCGAAGTTCTTGAAGTAGTTGCACTAAACTCCAATTGATGCGAAAACTGAAGCGGAAACAAGCACCTAGGGAGAGATCGTAGTCGGAGTAGAAAACGTCAGTGTAGTCGAAGGAGCAGCAAGCACAGTCGAAACGGACTGTGCTGCTAACCCGAGACGAAACTCCTCAGCCCGAAGTGTCAAAAGGGCCTCAGTGACGATCGGTCATGGTGAGCAAATCAGCAATTGAGCTCTGACAGGCTCAAACTCTGGGCAACGATGGCAGACGAAATAATCATGATCCACCTTCTGCACTTTATGACACTCCTGACAAAGTGGAGAGGTCAGCTCGTCCAACTGGAGCCAGAGACTGGCCAGGGCTTGGAAGAAGTCGGCGAAAGAATCTCCCTGGCGAAGTGTCTCCAACTCACGCTGAAACGAAAAGAACTGAGCATCACTACTCTACTTGTATCGCTCACGCAAGTACTCCCAGATCTGCCAAGTAGACCGCAAACCAACAATGTCTGGTTGGATGGAGTCGTCGACACTGACCACTAGGATGGCGCGAACACAGATCTCATTAGCACACCTGCGCTCGAAAACGTCGATAGCATACTAAAAAGCCTCATCGGCTGCGTCAGCAGCAGTAGCCTCTGCCTCCTTGGCGGCCTCATCTTCTGCAGGAGGTGCAAAAGTAAACAGCCTGGGAAGAGGCTGAACCGGTGATGGTGAAGAAGGTCATGTACCGATGACATATCCCCAGAGGTGGAGACCATCGAGCGTAATCTCCATGAGAGAAGACCACAACCTATAATTCGTCCCATGAAGCTTTGTTCCTGAGAATAGGATCACAGCTAATGGAACGAAGCCATCGGTAGGCGGCGCTGGATAGCGCGACAACCAAGGCAACGAAGTCTAACAAGCGATGCTGGACGACGTGGCGGTTAGATCAACGTTCTATTTTTCTTTTTTTCTTTTATTTGGAACTAATACAAAAGAAACTTTTGGATCAGATCAGATCCAAAAATCTCAGCTGAGACTTTCGGCTCAGGCAGTCGGAGGCTCCAACGGGCGGGTGGGCGACGGCGGGCACCGACGAGGGTGACGGCTGGTGGCGGCCAACGGACAGGTGGACTACGCCCGGCAACTCGAACAGGCGGCTAACCAAGGCGGTGTCAGACGGGCGTCGGCTTGTGCCGGACGGTGCTGCAGCGACGACGACCTGAGCGGCGGCGGTGGCAACAACGGGATGGCACGGATCGCCCAGCAGTGGTGCGGAAAAACTAGGGTTAGTGCCCTAGCTCTGATACTATGCTATGAATATTGTGTGTATATTTATGAGGCCCAAAATACAATATATAAAGAGTACAAAGGGATATTACAAAGCAATATGCCATATACAAATATCGAAACAAAGGCATATAAGGAAACAACAAATCATATCTTATTCTAATAAAACCAACTTAAGAAGTACAGTTGTAACCACCGAGATTTCGACTGGTTTTTCACCTCCTAGTACCCACCAGGATCTCTGGTAACCGGCAGTTACCGGCCGATAACCGCCAGTTTTTTTATTCCTTATATAACACAACTAAAACATATGTTCAACTTCTCTACAACACATTTGTTACCTTATTTTATGAAAAGGTTACATGTTCATTTCACTTTACCGAGTATGTTACCATTATGTTGAGCACAGAAAGTGAAGATAGGAGTAAGGAATTTGACTTGCCTCTGTCAGCCCAACCATACTGATCTCAGGATGAGTGAAACAGGCAGCCGGGATGCTTAGATGATTTAGGATGGTGCCCTTCCCAGATATTTGCTCAACAACTATATTTCAAATGAGCAATTATTTATCAAACAACTAAATTAATTTGCAGCAAAACATGCATAGAAGTAAAAAGTGAACAAATTATCTACCTGAGATTCCTTGTGCGCTGGCTGCATGAGCAAGCATGAGTTTACCATTGGCATCTCCAATGCAATATAAATTTGGAACCTACATAGTATTAGATGTTTATGTTGCGATGAGTCATGCTCCGAAAATATTTTTGTTGCAAAGGAAGACAACAGTAATAATTATACATGATACTCCCTCCATACCCAAATAGATCCAGTTTTAGAGTCTGCGTAGTCAAACATCTAAAAATTTGACCACTAATATACACAAAAGTGTTTTGGTTTGCCATATGGAAATAATGTTGATAGATTTGTCATCAAAAGTACTGACATATCATTACATGTTTTAGTAATTTTTATTAATATATAATTAGGAAAAAATAGTCAAAAGTGTGTCTTGGTGACCGTGTCAATGTCACGAACGACAAGTAAAAGAAGAATGGAGGTAGTATGTAATTTAGCATACCACATTGCCATCTGCATCCATAACTTGCATCCGCTCGTCAACAGGAACAAAACCACGTTGTGTAACAACATTGATCTGAAGAAGCGTATTATTTGTACATTATTATATGTAAACTTTGTATATTCTTGCAGCAAACATTTTCATGTACGCACATTTTCCAAGCCAAGTCCTTTGGTGAATGGTGCCCTTCCGGTAGCTATAAGGGCTGCGTCCACCTGTGTAAACACAAAATCCCACTTTTTCAGATGAAATTAAGTAATTGTAAGAAAAAAGCAGAAATGTTAATTAGTTCACCATCAATAACATCCATGAGCTAAACAATGAGTTTAACTAATAAAGGTGAAACTGAGATAAATACTATGAATGCTTGACTCTCTTGTATTGAAAACAGTACCGACTTAAGGATGTTACTGCTGTCCCTGTCTAGTATTTGTATACGAGTGGTACTTCTCAAAATGTGACACTATAACCATCAAATTAACTAGTACATAGTGCTAACATTATTCCCAGAAATATATCAAATATTCAACAGTTCATAACCAGCATGTCTGGTAAAATAGTTTGATCTAGGCTGACAGATTGGCAATGATATATTGGATAGTGGCATGGAATACACAGATATTGTTCCATAAGACGTAAGTCATCCAGCTCAAGACAATATATTGATATAGATAGTCAAAGAGTTTGCATTTCCTATCCCAAAAGTATGCCTTCTGAAAAAAATGCAGAAACCATGTACAATAAAAACTGAAGGGGAAAAGGAAGATTTATACTGTCTTTTACGGTTTTACCTCAAGTGTATCCTTGTGTTCCTTAGTCTTAGCATCAATCAACTCTATCAACACAGGCTTACCATCCTTTGCTGGGGTAATCTAGAGACACGAATGCTTCAAGGTGTAAATTATAAAAGAAGTCTGAAGATTCTACATTACTGAGAAAGCTTGAGTTGAAGTTAACCTTGCTTGCAAAGACACCAATGTGATAGTCGATTTTACGAGGATTGATAAGAATCCTCTGGGCTAATTTTGCAATCTCAGGATCAAAACCAGGCATTAATTGATCAAGAGCTTCAACAAAAGTAACCTGTTCAATCAAAATGTGTAAATGCAGGTGAAACCGTGAAACTTCATCTGATGACAACAAAATTCAACCATACAACACTGCATAACGCAGTTCATCCTCACATTCTGTTATACATGTCAACTAATCATCACACCTTTGACCTTAGCTTCAGATTCAGATAACATGGAAGAGGCCCACTATATGCAAAGCAGAACAGATTCACAAAATCAAATAATATACAACTGCAAGAGAAGTATGCTGCTATGCTACTATTCAGTTTGCCCTTGGTTGATGTTCAGGCCTTGCAATTACTTAATTGTAGTAAAAAAGTTATGCACTCAACTAAAGGACAGGGTACCGTCAAGCGATTAATTGTTATGCTGATGACTAATCGGAATTCAAAGGGCAATTGGTCTTCATAATTATATTATATGTATTTGAAGTTCATAATTATATTATATGCATTTGAAGTTTATAAAATAATATTTTAATTGTTAAGATAATAAAGATTCATAATTATATTATATGTGTCTGAAGTTTATAAAATAATATTTTAATTGTTAAGATAATGAAGATGTTACTGTTACCACTAGTATATAAGTTTTAAGTCATCTTTAACTAGCAACATCTTAAATACCAAGCAAACTTGTTGCAACATCAATTTCCATGCTAAAAATAGAGTACAACAATAGTACAAAAAAGAGTTATTTAGGCCAACATCTACACAATACACATCATGTACGCTACTACAATAGCACTATGAACTAATGAATTCTAGTTAATGAATCAAAATATGATTAAATAGGACAAACGACCGACTAATCATTCAAGGCACTAAACGCCCTCCGAATACACTATAGTAGCAGTTTAATCAAATGATTAGTCGAACTTAATTTTTGTAGAGATCATGAAACCAGTGTGTTAAAAAAACGGACATTAAGGCCAATTAGTTGTCTTGTCTGACTATTGACTGATGGTTGGCCAGGGTTAAACCGTCACGTATAGTGTATTCAGAGGACATTTAACGGGCTTAAAAGATTAATCAACCATTTTCCTGTTCAACCATGACAACAGCTTATTTTGATTTTTGACACATTATTTACATGTTACAGTTCGTTAGTTCATGGTCTCAGCATAATAGTGTATGTAATATGTATGATCTAGATGTCAACCTATGTAAGATTTCTTGCACTATCGTAGCAATATATTTTTAGCATGAAAACCGAAGTAACAAAAAAATGATCGGTATTTATCATGTAGCTAAACTGATGTACAGCTCATATATATAGTGGTAGAATTATCTTAAGAAATAAAATATACTTCATACTTTTCAAATATATGCGAGTATATACTTGTCCATTACATTCCGATTAATCGCCGGTATAACGATTAATCGCTTGTTGGCACTATTCATCCGTTAAGCTTGTACCTTTTTTACTAGTTACTACATTGCATTAAACCATGTCTATTTCATGATTAAGCTTAAGCCATAAAGGAGCACTCGCAAAACTATTATGCACACAATCAAAATATGTTTCTTTCTAAGCATGTAGTTAGGTAGCATGCATCACAGGAACTGTTCTTGTACCTCACTTCCCAGAGCTGTGTATACATCACTGAATTCAAGTCCAATGTAACCACTTCCAACAATAGCTATCCAGTCAGGGACTGACTCAAGTTTTAGAGCATGATCACTAGTAAATACAGTTTTACCTGCATAAAACCATCCACCAAGCTTTTGATAAGAATAGTACAAGGGAGGAAACCTAGATAGCAACCGAAATACATTGTGGCTGTAATACACAACATCCACAACGGAGCATTGGAACTCAAAGCAAGCATGAGCACTTGTGCTGTATATGCTCACTGCCTTATAGTGTGAACCTATAGCAACAACAGCAGAAGGGGAAACACCTAGATTAGGTTCCTGTTTGTCCTGTAGTTACTCCCAAAATTCTATAGTTGATTAATTGAAAGAACGTGGAAAAAACACCCATGAAAATATCCAAGAAAGAGCAAATAGTAGTTTTTGTTTTCCATTTCTTGTCATTGGTGATTCCAATATTAACGAAAATGGTCTCAGGATTGTCTTTTTACTGTTTTAGATTTCATGATGGTCGACACAAATGGACTACAGTGAAACTTAACCAAATAGAAAACTTCAAATGACATTAAATATGCAAGTCTAAAACAATTAAACAAATAAGATGACTTAAATGCATGGTGCTGAACCACCCTTGCAGTAAATTAGTATCATATCACAGGGTGCATCAAATAAAACATCATGACACTACTCTGTTTCAAGCTTAACATTTACATTCTTGTCTACCTTTTCAGTAAAATATGAGACACAAATTATCCCAAGTGTGCCTTAATGATAATTCCTTCGTAAATATTTCTTTTCATTTTGTTTGGTAAATTATATTGAAGACATAGAGTTGCAAAGAAAACGGTAGTTACCATCTATTTCAACGCCATTGGGAACAAAAGGAACAGACCCAGTGGCAATTATGATGTTTCTGGCAGTGATTTCATTGTCTGGAAAACCAACTTTTCCATACCTCACTTTTTGCTTCCCCTACACACAGTAGAAACAGACAAAGTTTAATTACTACAACTGATACTCTACAGCATGTGCACACAACATACAATATACCCAGCTCATTCCAATGCTTGTACCTGACAGCTTATATAGCAGCAAATAAATATGTTCAGTTTTAGCGTAACAACACATAATTTATTTTACTGTCCAAATCAGGGAGATGTAGATGTAGTGATGTACATTGTGCTCCAGCACCACTGTTTTATTAGGCTGAATTAACTATGAAGCAAATTTATAACTCCTATGTCTGAGTCCTTATCATGTAGTGCATATGCAAAAAAATGTTGACCAACTTTAGTAATAATGGTCAATGGTGTTACACAAGTCTTTTAACAGTTCGGAACATGCCGATTTTTAGGATACAGGTTTAATACCTGTAATTCAGTCAAGTATGATCCATTGGTAGCTAAGAATTGTGAGCAAAAGTAAAGTTTATACACAAACCAAGAGATGTGAACCCAACTTCTTGCAATAAATACTGTTAGAGATAGAGCTCTAGTAGTCTATCCTAATCAATCTGTTTCTGTTATCTTAGAGATATTCCTGCGGTCTGGTAGTCAGCCGCACCTCTTTGTATTTGTTAATAGATCCAAGAGATAAGGCAGCAGGTCTGTTAGAGATAGGAAAGGTTTAGTTGTTTCCTTGTATAGATAGATTCAGATCAGACCTTCTATCCTTATAGCCTTCGGATCAATCTGTAATCTTCTGAGCCTTTGCTCTATATAAACACGAAGGGATCAGCAGAGGGATCCTTACGGCCAAATATTTCACATGGTATCAGAGCCTCATCCATCAATGGCGAGCACCTCCAATCTCTCCTTTGCTTCTTCCCTTTCCGTCCCAGTAACGGAAAAACTCACCAGATCCAATCATATGCTGTGGAAAGCTCAAATCCTCTCCACAGTTCGAGGCGCGATGATGATGGGTTTTCTTGATGGTTCAGCCAAACCTCCGCCAGAAGAAATAGACGAGAAGCAAGACGAGAAGGTTTGCAAGGCCGCAAATCCATAGTATCTTCAGTGGATGGCTAAGGATCAGCAACTCCTTGGTTATCTGCTGGCGTCTCTGACCAGAGAGATTCTGGTTTATGTCGCCGATAAGAGGACTGCAGCTGAAGCGTGGAAGACAATTGAAATGATGTTTTCCTCGCAAACGCGTGCGCAATCAGTCAATACGCGCATAGCACTAGCCACAACCCAGAAGGGCAACATGAGTGTGGCTGAATATGTTGGGAAGATGAAAGCCCTAGCTGATGAAATGGCGTCTGCTGGCAAGCCGCTAGAAGATGAAGAACTGATCTCCTACATTCTCAGCGGCCTAGATATGGAGTTCAACCCGGTGGTGTCAACCATTCTAGGGCGCCATGAACCAGCCTCAGTTGGAGAGGTATATTCTCAACTTCTCAATTTTGAGCAGAGAGTTCAACTACTGCAGGGAAATCTGTCCCAATCTTCTGCAAATTCTGCTATGCGTGGAAGAGGAGGCTTCCAACGCGGTTTCCAGAAGAATCACGGGCGTGGTCGTGGCAATGGAGGCCGCAGCAATCACAACTCCTCTGGACAGCGCAATGGAGAAGACAATCGGCCTAGATGTCAACTCTGTAAGAAGAAAGGGCACACGGTGGAGATCTGCTGGCACAGGTTTGATGCTGATTTTGTTCCTCCAAGTGACAAAACTGCTGCAGCTGCTTCCTACGATGTCGACACAAACTGGTACGTTGATTCGGGTGCTACTGATCACATCACCAGCGAATTGGACAAGCTGACAGTTCGCAACAAATATGGAGGAGGAGATCAGATCCATGCAGCAAATGGAGCAGGTATGGACATTATGCATGTTGGTCATTCACATATTCACACCCCTAAACGTACTCTTCAGCTTAAAAACATTCTTCATGTCCCTAAAGCTGCAAACAATCTTGTCTCAGTTCATCGCTTTGCTGCTGACAATCATGCTTATTTTGAATTTCATCCTGATTTCTTCTTTATCAAGGATCGAGCAACGAAGCAAATTCTGTTCCAGGGCAAGAGTGAAGGGGGTCTCTACCCTTTCTCATCCACTAGCTCAAGCAAACAAGTTTTTGGTGTCTCAAAGCCATCCATGTCGCAATGGCATAGTCGTTTAGGACATCCTTCATCATATGTTACCCAGCATGTCATTAGCCATAATAAATCACCTTGTTCCTTAGAGTCAAATAAGAATTCAGTTTGTAATGCCTGTCAGCAGGCCAAGAGTCATCAACTTCCTTTTTCAAGGTCTTCTAGTATATCTAGTGCTCCTTTAGAGCTAGTTTTCTCTGATGTATGGGGGCCTGCCCTAGAATCTGTGGGAAGAAATAAATACTATGCCAGTTTTATTGATGATTTCAGTAAGTTTACTTGGATATACTTGCTAAAGAACAAGGCTGAAGTTTTTCAGAAGTTTCATGAGTTTCAGACTCTTGTTGAAAGATTGTTTAATAGAAAAATCCTTTCTGTTCAAACGGATTGGGGTGGTGAATATGTAAAGCTAAATTCCTTCTTTCACAAAATAGGGATCTCTCACAAGGTTTCTTGTCCTCACACCCATCAACAAAATGGTGCTGCAGAACGCAAACATAGACACATAGTTGAAGTTGGCCTTGCTCTCCTTTCTCATGCATCTATGCCTCTCAAATTTTGGGATGAGGCTTTCATTGCAGCCACTTATTTGATAAATCGCACACCCACCAAAATCCTAAATTGGTCCACTCCTTTGGAACGTCTACACCATACCTCTCCTGATTACTCCTCTCTTCGTACTTTTGGGTGTGCATGTTGGCCTAATCTTCGCCCCTACAATAACCATAAGCTTCAATTTCGCTCCAAGCAATGTGCTTTTCTTGGTTATAGCAATTTACACAAGGGGTTCAAGTGTCTAGATATCTCAACAGGACGAGTTTACATCTCTAGAGATGTTGTTTTCGATGAGCAAGTTTTTCCTTTTGCCAATCTCAATCCAAATGCAGGAGCTCGCCTTCATTCTGAAATTCTCCTTCCAGAACTCTTGTCTCATTCTGTTGATCAAGGGGGTGAAGATGTGTTTGATCAAACTGCTGTTATATGTCCTTCTGACAATCCTGACAATGTTTCTTTTAAGCCTGCTGTTCAGTTTCCAGGCATACCAAGTGAAGAACAGGACGACCTCACAGTAACAGTCTCAGGTGCTAATGGTGCATTATCCACTTCTGATGTAATGCCACCAAAAGCACCTGCAACTCAAGTCTACAGCCGGCGCTCTAGACCTGCAGCGACTGCGCCTGAGTCTGTTCAGGATATTCAAGTTTACAGCAGACGTTCCAGATCTATGGCCGCTGCACCTGAGTCTGAAATGCAGCCACCGGTTCAGGAAAGCACCACTGAGCATCTCTCCAACAATCTGCTGATATCTTCATCTGATGATTACATGCTATCACAACTTCCTAGCAGCAGTGCCGCTCCTCAAGCTCCTGCCGCAGAGTCTTCTCAGCATCGTCCAGTAACAAGACTGCAGAGAGGTATTATCCAACCCGCAATCTTTACTGATGGAAGGATTAAATATACTGATGGTCGAGTTAAATATAGTTTTCTTACTTCAACTGGGGAACCATGCACTGTAGAGGAAGCTTTACAAGATAAAAATTGGAGGGATGCCATGGATCTTGAGTACATGGCATTAAAAAACAACAATACATGGCATTTAGTTTCTCCTAGAGATGGAATGAACTTGATTGATTGCAAATGGGTATATAAAATTAAGAAGAAAGCTGATGGTAGTATAGAAAGGTATAAAGCTCGCCTGGTTGCCAAAGGTTTTAAACAAAGATATGGGATTGATTATGAAGACACTTTTAGTCCTGTTGTCAAGGCAGCATCTATTAGAATTGTTCTGTCTATTGCTGTTTCACAAGGATGGAGTCTTCGACAACTTGATGTTCAGAATGCTTTCCTCCATGGATTACTTGAAGAAGATGTGTATATGAAACAGCCTCCTGGATATGAAGATAAGATGCTTAAGAACCATGTTTGCAAATTGAATAAATCCTTGTATGGTCTTAAACAGGCACCGAGAGCATGGTATTCTAGACTCAGTGACAAATTGGTAAGGCTTGGCTTTACTCCTTCTAAGGCTGACACATCTTTGTTTTTCTATAGAAAAGGCAGTACTGTTATCTTCATGCTTATTTATGTTGATGACATAATTGTTGCTAGTTCGAACCCTAATGCTACTACAGCCCTACTTGAGGATTTGAGAACTGAGTTTCCTCTAAAGGACTTGGGCGAGCTAAACTATTTCTTGGGTATTGAGGTGAGAAAAATACAGGATGGTATCCTTCTAACTCAGGAGAAATATACCACAGATTTGCTAAAGAAAGTGCAGATGTACAACTGCAAGCCAGCAAATACTCCTATGACAGTAAGTGACAAATTGACAGCACAAGGTGAGAAACTTGGGACAGAAGATGGAACCAGGTACAGAAGCATTGTTGGAGCCTTGCAATACTTAACATTGACAAGACCTGATATTGCCTTTTCAGTAAATAAAGTCTGTCAATACTTGCATGCTCCCACTACTCTACACTGGATGGCAGTTAAGAGGATCTTAAGATACTTGAAGCATACTTTAGGACTTGGATTAAAATTAAGTAAGTCATCATCCATGCTTGTCTCAGCTTTTTCAGATGCAGACTGGGCTGGCTGCTTAGATGATCGCAGATCAACTGGAAGTTTTGCAGTATTTCTAGGAAGAAATCTTGTGTCATGGAGTGCGAGAAAACAAGCAACAGTATCAAGATCCAGTACAGAAGCTGAGTACAAGGCAGTAGCAAATAGGGGTGGAAAACGGTAACGGATAATTCGTTTTATCCGATATTCGTATTCGAGAAAACGTGAATGTGGTAAGCAAAAATCCGTATTCGAAAATATTCGTATTCGTATTCGACAATATTCGTATCCGTATTTGAGAATATTCGTATTCGCATTCGTATTCGAGAACATTCGTATTCGTATTCGAGAACATTCGTATTCGCATTCGTATTCAAAAATATTTGTATTTGTATTCGTATTCGAAAATATTCGTATTCGTATAACCGTCGGGCGCCGGCTCGCCAATTAGCCATGGCGATTTGGCGGGCACATGGACTAAAGGCGCCAAGGCGCGCGCCAAGGCGGGACGGCGGGAGTCACGCGCGGGACGGCGGGAGACTGGTCACTGCATTTGCAAGACTCACTACTATCATTCATTTCGGTCAACCCAACCGAGTGCGAGTGGCGAGTGGCGAGTCTGGCCGTCTCAGCCGAGAGCCCGAGAGGCGAGAGTTGGCGACTGCCACCTGGCGACGGTGAGCGGCGAGTACCGAGCGGCGAGCGGCGACCAGCGAGCGAGAGCGAACTCCTCAATCCTCACCCCTTAGTTCCTCACTCCACGCGCTCGTTCCGCTCGTCGACTCCGTCTTCGTCCGCGTCGACTGCGTCATACCCGACGACCCGGCCCCCAGCTCGGCCAGCGGCTCCCCGCACGCCGCGGAGGCGGGGGCCCCCACGCGGGGTCACAGCGCGCTCGCGCACATCGCGCGTCTCGTGCTCGGTGGCATCGTCAGGCCCATCCAGGCGCTCGGGCAGATCCTCTCCCCTGCCGCGGCCTCCGTTTCCCGCGCTCCGCGGCCCCGCCCTCCTCGCCACCCCCGCCCGTGGGGGACGTCTCCCACCACTCGCCCTCTGAGGTCCTCTGCTCCTTCAAGGAGCTGCGCCGCCTCCGCATCGAGCTGCCCACCGGCGAGCTGGGCATCGAGGACGGCGTGCTCCTCAAGAGGAAGGCTGACTTCGGGTCCACCCTCGGCAGCTGCGTCATCCTTGGCGCGTCGTCTGTCTCGTCAAAGCCGCCGCCACCGCCAACACCGGTTCTTGGTTCTTTTGTATTGGTTCAGTGAGAGAAGGGAAAGGATATGACTGCAGGTTATTTACTGAAATTTCTTCCCTGTACATGTTTACTTAAATACCCTGAAGTTATTTACTGAAGTTTGATTCTGCAGGACGAGCAATCAACCACATATACTGTGGATGACACACTTCTGTCTTCAGGTTTTGGAAAGTTCCAAATATTGATTCTTTCATATGCTGGGATCGGCTTAATTGCAGAAGCAGTGGAAATTGGTTCCCAAATTGGTGTACATTGGGCAGCTGATACTGATTCCATGTTGACATGTTGTAACTGGTTACCAGCAGTAACCTGTTCACTGTTCAGAACTGGCAAAGTTTTTATAGAACCCATGCTGTTCTGTTCTTGTAGGATCAAGCTCCCCTTTGGTGCAGGTTGCTGGTGGTGGCAGGACTGAGAAGCTGATGCTGAAGGCTGGCATTGGCAATGCTTACCACAAGTACCGCGTGAAGAGGAACTGCTGGCCAAAGGTGCGTGGTGGTGTGGCCATGAACCCTGTTGAGCATCCCCACGGAGGAGGTAACCACCAGCACATTGGTCATGCCTCCACTGTCCGCCGTGATGCTCCTCCTGGCCAGAAGGTCGGTCTCATTGCCATACACGCATCCTACCACCACCTACCTATATATCTCTTCTTGACCTCTGTAATTTCCTCTCAAGAAACTTGTTCACTTCACTTTTCTGAACTCCTTTCCCTTCTAGAATTCACATAATATATTCCACCCTTGTTAAAAATATTACTTTCTGATAGGTGAGGGATGAGCTTGAGCATTTATTGGATGATGAAATGGATATGGCTGAAATGTACTTGACAGAGAAGCTTACTCGACAAGAAATTAGTGAGGCTTCATCTAGAGTTGATGTTGATGATCCATCTCAATTGGAGGATAGGTAAGTCATCAAAGCGTTATATGTCCTTTTGCAAGAATAGAACAAGATATATCTTATCTGCTATATCCGTAAATAACTATGACTAGTTTGTATGCATCTCTATGTATATAGAAGTGAGGCCGATGGAAGCAATGGTAGCTTTATTGGTTATAAGCCCCACATCGAAGAACTGGAGATGCTTTTAGAGGCCTACTTTGTGCAGATTGATGGCACACTTAATAAGCTATCCCATGTAATAGACCTCACTTTCCTATGTTACTTGCACCATTCCAATGCAGCTGAGTTCTTGTTATTGTTAGCAAGTATTTTCTCGAGAAATAAAATCACATTAGATCAGAATTGCTAATTTTATGATGCTCTGCATGTGGTATATCTAGAACTTCATATGTTGTTGCCATAAGTTAAAATACAAAACTGTGGTAAGAGTTATAAAATGTTATGTCTTAATAACAAAAGAAATCATTTTATTTGGCTTACTGAAATGGTGTCTTTAAACAAGCTAATATTAGGAGGTAGGGCGATCTAGAATTAGCAGTCTGTTGTTACATTGGAAGATGGTGCCCTATGTTTAGTGAATCCTTTTGCATAGGCTTGGTTTATTTTCCCTTTAATTGATTTTATTGGAGGTTCTTTAGAGTGATCGTTCTAATTGCGGGAAACTAGTGTAGGGACTTCTATATACAAGGATTAATAAATCAAATTATTATACTGAACCTATACTTGTTCTATCTCTGCTTGAAGCTGAGGGAGTATGTTGACGTACTGAAGATTATATCAACATAATGCTGGTTGCTGGATGACAAACAAAATCAGCTTCTACAGATGGGGGTCATGCACTCATGCTCTCCACTGCGACTGTCGTCATTACTGCTAGTGCTGGAGTGGCTGTTGTTGGTCTTTTTGGTATGAACAACCCCTCAACTGACAAGTAGGATTCCCATGACATTTTTTTACTATATACTCAAATGTTTCAAACACAATGTCTTGATGATGAAATGAATTACTTTGATATAAGGTTGGTTAATCTACTGGAGGATATAATGGATGGCAGCCGGATTTTAATATTTATGGACACCAAGAACTTAAACTTCTTTGCAGAGATTTTCTGGTAATTTTTTCCATATAGAATAGTTTAAACAGTAGGGAATGAAGAATTTTGCGCAAAAGAATACCAGTTTTAGGCCAAGTTTGGGATCATGTGTCATAAAAATCTCATTTTTATTTGATTCACTTTGTTAAGTATTGAGAATAATTTGTTCCTTGCTTTGTTAAGTCGAGGATATGAACTTGATTTATTAATACTTGTGATGATTGTTTGTTGATGAAATTTCAAATGTCAAATTTTGAATTTAAAACCGCTAATCGGAAAAACCGGTCGATTACGACATTTGTAGGAGGATATTCGTATTCGACCGAATTAAGCATATATCCGATTCGAATTCGTATTCGTTACGACATTCGATTCGTATTCGTATTCGAGAATGTTCGAATTCGTATCCGTATCCGTTTTAAAAACATGAATCCGTATTCGTATTTGAGACTATTCGACCGTATCCGATCCGTTTCCACCCCTAGTAGCAAATGCTACAGCTGAGATTATGTGGGTTCAAACTCTTCTCAAGGAACTTGGTATACACAGCCCATCAGTTGCAAAACTATGGTGTGATAACATTGGTGCAATGTATCTCTCAGCTAATCCTGTCTTTCATGCTCGTACAAAACACATTGAAGTGGATTATCATTTTGTTCGAGAAAGAGTTAAGAACAAGCTATTGGATATTGAATTTGTTTCTTCAGGAGATCAAGTAGCAGATGGATTCACCAAGCCTCTCCCAGTGAAGCAACTTGATGAATTTAGATACAATCTCAACTTAGCCAAGTTGTGATTGAAGGGGGGTGTTAGAGATAGAGCTCTAGTAGTCTATCCTAATCAATCTGTTTCTGTTATCTTAGAGATATTCCTGCGGTCTGGTAGTCAGCCGCACCTCTTTGTATTTGTTAATAGATCCAAGAGATAAGGCAGCAGGTCTGTTAGAGATAGGAAAGGTTTAGTTGTTTCCTTGTATAGATAGATTCAGATCAGACCTTCTATCCTTATAGCCTTCGGATCAATCTGTAATCTTCTGAGCCTTTGCTCTATATAAACACGAAGGGATCAGCAGAGGGATCCTTACGGCCAAATATTTCACAAATACATCACCCATATTAACAAAATATATGATTTTATTTCAAACAAGGGAAGTATATAGATGACTTACCACAATTGTGCCAATACCAGTCAGTATATCCACACCCAAAGCTTTCATTGAATTAGTCAAATTGCTGCGGATTTTAGAGGCAAGATTATTTGCATGATCAGCAACAGCCTGTCTGTCATATCCAGGTGATGAAACCTGTTACAAATATGATAAACAATTAGCAGAGTCAGGGACATAACTCATCAAAAAAAGGGTTCACACTTTTAATGGTCCATGAGAAAAGGCAGATTCCTGGTTGATTTTTCTTTTTTTTCCCCTAAGATCTTATTCAATGTAGGCCAATATAAACTTACAGCAAATGCAAGGCATCTTTACTATTTTAGAAGAACCAATGACAAACAAAAATAACTTGCATAGAGTTAGGCAGTTACCAGAGCTCAACATTAATTCTCTAAACATTACAGTTACCATGACAACGAGTTGAACCCATTACTGTCTGTTCCTTGTTCCCAAGTCTGGCATAGAATATACTAAACCTGTTTGATTGGTGGATCAAATAGATGTGCCAACAGTAAAACAATTAAGAGTTAAGACAGCAGTACAGCACAGTTCAGTATGATTACACATTGAGATTCCCTGCATTCTGCAAACTATTGTTCAATACATCAAATCATGCACAACAATCAGATGCTTCAGTATGAACACATCACCTGTAGGCCCAAAGACTTCATGTGGTGTTCATTTTGAAGCTCCCGCATTCGACCACTGACAGCAAGGAGTGCCTTCGACGGAACACAACCTCTGTTCACACAAGTCCCACCCACGACATCTCCCTCAATTATGGCAGTTTTCAGACCCTGCATGATTTCATTTTCACAAAATCATTAGCAACGCTTCTTGAAATCTGCAATAATTCAATTGCTAGCAGTATAGAAAAAGCTCAGTGTCCAAAAAAAAAAGGAAAGTTGTACCATTTTATGGATCTATCATCAGTTCATACGAGGAATAAGATAAGTAGATAGCTCCCAAAAATCCAGCCAACAATTGATGGGTCATAGGCGTCTATTGGCATCAAAGAGAAGTTTAGCATTTGATTGGAACATTACACACTAAGTCAGAGTTTTTGCTGCAGCCATCAAACTAGCAAAGAATTACTAATTCTTGGAAAGAAAAATAGAAAAGAATAGAATACTGCAGTTTCCACTATATTCAAAACAAACTCCAGCTCTGGTGACAAGATAACAGTATAATACCCACAGAAAATAATCAATCTTTTATCATTTCTTGGGTCCAGTACCAAATCACCGGAGAACAACTACAAAGAACCGACTGATCTAGGAGCCAAACACATGGGCACTGAACTAATAAAAGTATAAAATAAACAATACAATATTTGAATAAATCCTACTTTTTTCCAAGAACAAGAAGAAAAACTATGCTGACTGGTCATCCTCTGAAACAGATGGTAAATTTAGCACCCATTCAAGCTCAAAAGAAAACCAATCTTCATCACCTTCTTAGCAGTATATATCAAAAGAACTCAACACACCACTAGCCCCAAAAATGCTAGAATTGCTAGTACGAAACCACAAGCAAAATCCACAAATTTTGCCACTTTCTGATCAATAGACCACAACCGCGCCTTTATCAGACAGATGTTACCAGTCAAAATTATCCTTAGACATAAAATTTCAACATGACCATGCAAGGATTTCCTAAACTTAGGGCATTCTAAGACAAGCTCATCTTAGGACATTATTGCATTAATCCACTGAACTTGTTGCCCTATCTATGCAAAACGTTACATTGCCCTATCTATGCAAAACGTTACATTGTTAACTGCAGTTGATATGCCTTCATCTAAAAGTATAACATTGGATCATTTTAGCAGCGTTCATGTTGTAACTGCATGTTTTCACATGATTTTCTTCTGAGTATCGTTTTCATGCTACAGCATTGATCTGTAACTACTGCAGCATTGCTTGTTAAACTACTGCAACAGGCAACAACTTCTTAGAACAATCTACTTACAAAATCTCCTAAAAAGTAATCAGAAGACACTAATTCCAAGCTACTGAGCTCTAGCACCAAGCTACTGAACTAAAAGCATAGATTTCACTATATGCGTTGCCAAGTTTTAGCAGACCTGCAGGCTGCAACTCCTGCCTTAGTCAAATTTCCAGCTTTGGTTTCATAAGCATACCAACCAAAGCGTAGGGTTTTACCATTCCTCGGCCTACACTTTAACATACAGCAAGTCAGCAACTCCCAGCCAGTCCAAACAAGTTTTGAACTTGAACACCACCTTCCCTCGATCTACATTTGAACAGATCGCAACCGAAGTGACGGTGCCCACCATGCACACACCGCGAGCATAGCTGGCAGCGCAGCGAAACTGACCTTCTCGACGGCGTGGAGAGCGGCGCCGTGGCCTCCGACGCCAGCTCCGATGATCACGAGGTCGTAGTCGAATCCGCCGCTCCCGGCCGCACCATTCCCCGTTGCTGACACCTTCCGCCTGGCGGCCGCCGCCTGCGGCGAAACGCGTAGCGAGCGAAGTCCGAGGGCCTCGGGCCGGAGGCCGCAGCAGCGGAGCCCGGCCGGCCGGATCGCGTCGGACCTGGCGGCGCCGCCGGCGACCACCGCCGCCGCGGAGAGGGACATGGCCGTGGAGTACATGGCGGCACGCGTGGAGGTTGGGACTAGGGCTAGTGTACAGGGCGGTGGGGGACTGGGGGCGGATGCGTATAAGAGGAGTCGAGTCGAGGGGGGCGGAGGCGGTGAGGCTGGGAAAGTGGGTTTTGGAGACGGGCGGAGGATTCGAGGCTGAGGGTTTCAGGCAGGCAGCCTAGCATGTCTGCTTACTTAAGTTAGAAGTCTTATTAATCATTTATTTTATACTATAGTAATTAAAAATATATTATAACGGTTAGTAGTTTTTTAGTATAACTAAATTAAAAAATAAAAAAGCTATATTATTATGGATATAAAAATGAACCAGAGAAAAAACAAAAAAGAACAAAATACTCATATCACCAGAAAAAGACGAAAGTAAAAAAGGTACAAGCCAGAAGCTGAAGCCCAAATCAGCATGGCAGAGGTTATCTTTAAATCTTTTATCTCACTTAAAATTGTACTAGAAACAACATCTCTCTAATAGCTCATCTTTAAAATTAATTTCTCTAACTATTTTATATTATTAGGCATCTTCTTTTTAACTTCTAAAATCTATTTTTCGCCTTTTCTATAGTAATTAGTTTTTATATTGAATATCTTTTTAAGACAGAGTCTACAAATTAATCATAGTGCATACTATAGCTATTGCATTTATATCGGCCAAAACCGCATGCGAGTTATTTATGTCTCCGTATTCTCTCTTATGAACAGCCAAAAGCTATAAACCATAGTCATAAACTAAAGAAAAAGAACAAGCCCATTTTACCACATTTTCCTCTCACGCTTCATTACTATTTGTGTTGATTTGTGTGTTCAAATTATCTCTTGTATAAAAGATAGAGCATTCTCTTTTCTTACCTCCACAAAGGAATTTACTGACGTGGTATATCTAAAAGACAGTTGGAGTGGTACTATTGGAAAAAATACTTATTTTGCTTTTATAACTGATTTCATTTTCTAAACGAATATAATTGATTTTATAAAATAGTCATATTTTAGTTTCAAATCAATATTAAAATCGATACAAAACACAAGTAAATGATAATAGGATTTTCTAGGATGCGACCAGTATATTTCGACCATGTTGGTCAATGACATTGGTCGACCACGTTGTTTCGACTACATTGTGTCAATCACTTTGGTTAACCACGATGTTTCGAGCACGTTAGGTTGACAATGTTAGGTTGACCACGTTGTTTCGACCACATTGATTCAACCACGTTAGTCGACCATGTTGTTTTCGATCACGATGTTTCGATCACGTTGGGTCAATCACATTGGTCGACCACGATGTTTCGGCCATGATATTTCGATCACGTTGGTCGACCACAATGTTGTGACAATGTTCATTGACCACATTCGTCAACTACATTAATTCGACCACGTTGGTCGACCATGATGTTTCGACCACATTGGTTTGACTATGTTGCTTCGACCACCTTTGTCAACGACGTTGTGTTAACCACGTGGTGTCGACCATGTTATATCGACCACGTGTGTCAACCACATTGGTTCGATCACAGTAGTCAACCACGATGTTTCGACCACGTTATTTCGATCATGTTGGCTCGACCACGCTGTGTCGACCATGTTGGATCATGTTAGTCGACCACAACGTTTCAACCACGTTAGTTCGACCACAATATTTCTATCATGATATTTCGACCATGTTGGTCGACCAGGATATTTCGACCACATTGTATCAACTACGTTATTTCGACTACGTTGGTTGACCATGTTGTTTCGAGCATGATGTTGCGACCACGTTGGGTCGATCATGATGGATCGACCACGTTGATTCGACCACGATATTTCGACTACCTTGGTTGACCACTTTGTGTCGACCACGTTTGTTTGACTACTTTGGTCGACCACGTTGTTTTGACCATGTTGTATCGACTAGGTTATTTTGACCGTGATGGTTTGGCCACATTTGTTCGACCACAATATTTTTGACCACAATGTTTTGACCATATTCGTTCGACCTTGTTGTTTCGACCAGGATGTTTCGACCATGATATTTCGATCATGATGTTTCAACAACATTGTTTCGATCATATTGGCTCGACCATGTTGATCGACTCCGTTGTTTCGATCATGTTAATCAACCATGATGTTTCGATCATATTGGTTGATCATGTTGTTTCAACTACGTTGGTCGACCACGTTGCTTTAGTTTTTTCACTACCACACCAATAGACACAACTTAATTATTCAAAAGATTTACACTTTGTAGCCTTTCTATGTACCCAAATACATCATCGTACAGCACAGAGCAAATAAATAATCCCAACAAACATACTAAATATATCTACATTTACAAAAAATATAAAATTTTGTATAAATACATATGATAACCTATTATTTACATCCACGATCTTGCGAGGGGTGCCACTGCGCACATGCTGCTAGTTTATATCAACCATTGACGCATGATAACGATTTGCAATTTTTGGATTAACATGTGAGATAATCAAAATGCCAACGTCAATGATTATGGCGTATGGCACATAGTCAATACTTTACTGGTCTATTTTTTTGCAAGCAGCCAATCACATAGAGACACTACTACAGAAAGCCTAATACTAGACGACCAATCACAGACGGTTTGACAAAACCGTCTGTGACTGACACTAACACAGACGGTTTTAATTTGGACACCGTCTGTGTTGGCGGCGTCGGGGAAAACGAGTATCACAAACGGTTCTTACCGATGAACCGTCTGTGATACTAAAGTATCACAGACGGTCTGTATTAAAAACTGTCTGTGATAATCCCAGATTATCACATACGGTTTTTAATAAAAAAAACCATCTATGATAAGCTGGTTATCACAGACGGTTGTTAATAAAAAACCGTCTGTGATAATTCACAGACGGTTTTTGATTAAAAACCGTCTGTGATAATTCACATACGGTTTTTGATTAAAAACCGTATGTGATAATGGCACTAGGCATTTATTACGCTGCTCAGACCGCATTTGTCTTCATTTCGATCCAGATCTAGCCGCTGTTGCGCACTCTTTCGCTCAGGAGGCAAGCTAGGCGATTTCAGGCCAGTTAATTTGGTGGGAGGAGGCAGATATTGAGCTTTGAAGATTCATACTTTCCTGGTTGCTCTAGATATGGTTAGTAATGAATTTTATTTTTTCTTTGCATGCATTACAATTTAGATCTAAGTAATTGGTGAGTGTTATTAATTGAAGATGGTTTGCAAAATTGTTGGTTATATAATTACTGTTGTGTTTATAATATGAATTGAGTTAGCAAATTAAGCCTCAATATAATACATGTGGCTGGTATATATGTAGTAATAATTAGTTAATTTAATTTTTAATACTAAGTTGTTATATATATACGTAACGTAGGACCGAAGCTGGATGTATGCCGTGAGCTGTGTGAGTGAAGAGTACATTAATGGCGTGTCTGCTTTTACAAGAGCTGCCGAGGAGGATATGTTGAATAAGGGGGTGGAATATATGTATTGTCCATGCACTGACTACGAGAATTTAAAGATGTTTAAGAACCGAGGGCAAATTGAAGCGCACTTGATTCGAACGGGTTTCAAAAAGATTATACGTGTTGGACCAGTCATGACGAAGTGAATGATCAAATGCCGCCGAATGACATCGCCGGTGAAGTGAATGATATGCCGCTAGATGACATCGCCGGTGAAGTGAATGACATGCCGCTGGATGATGTCGATTGTGGTTCGGATTCGGATAGGTTGCACGATGATAATCTGGATCAGATGCTTCGCGATGTAGAAGAGAACTATGATGAGAGAGAGTATGTTAAAATCTGGGGCTTGATGGAGGATTCGGAGAAACCTTTATTCACGTGCTGCAAGTACACGAGGTTGTCGGCCGTGCTTGAACTGTTCAAATTGAAGGCAAGCAACGGTTGGTCCGACAAGAGTTTCACGGCGCTGCTAGGTCTTTTAGCGGACATGCTTCTGAAGGAAAATGAGTTGTCTAAAACCACGTATAAAGCTAAGAAGGTTCTTTGTCCATTGGGAATGGAAGTAGAAAGAATACATGCATGTCCGAACGACTATATCCTCTACCATAAAGAGTATGCAAACATGCATGTATGTCCGGTGTGCAACGCATCCCGATACAAAACGTAACAATCAATCAGATGATGGTGAGGGAATAGAGGCGAAGAAAGGACCTCCTGCTAAGGTGGCATGGTATTTTCCTATAATTCTCCGTTTGAAAAGGTTTTTTGCAAATCTAAAGGAGGCAAAACTGCTGCGTTGGCACTCGGAGGAGCGCAAGAATGATGGAATGCTAAGACACCTTGCTGATTCCGCGCAGTGGAGAAATATCGATAGGAGTTTTGCAGACTTCGGTGTAGAACAAAGGAATATAAGGTTTGGACTGAGTACAGTGGAATGAATCCTTTCAGTAGCATGAGCAGCCGACATAGCACATGGCCCGTGACTCTCTGCATTTATAACATTCCTCCTTGGTTGTGTATGAAACGAAAGTATATTTTGATGTCGATACTTATTCAAGGGCCAAAATAACCTGGGAATGATATTGATGTGTTCCTAGCACCGTTGGTGGAAGATCTAAAAGTACTGTGGAACGAAGGGGTACAGGTATAGGATGCATACAAACGAGAGAACTTCACTCTGCGCTCCTTATTGTTTAGATGGTATCGAGAGTGTGTGGCTGAAACACTCACGCAAAACCGTCTACATGCGTCACCGCCGGTTCCTTCGGAGGGCTCACCCATACCGCAAGATGAAGAAACAATTTGACGGAGAGAAGGAAGACGGTTCAGCTCCAAGGCATTTAAGGGGACACGAGGTTTATGATATGGTTAAGGATTTAGATGTTGTCCTCGGAAAGAGACGTAAATTGAGGGCTCATGAGAAGAACACCTGGAAGAAGAGATCAATATTTTGGGACTTATCTTATTGGGAGTACCTAGATGTTCGACACTGCATCGACGTCATGCACGTAGAAAAGAATATATGCGACAGCTTGATTGGTCTCTTACTGAATATTCATGATAAAACAAAGGACGACGTGAACGCACGGCTTGACTTGGCTGATATGGACATCAGGCTTGAGTTAGCACCGACATGCACTGATAATGGACGAACGTACCTTCCCCCTGCGTGTTACACTCTGTCCAAGGCTGAGAAAACAGAACTGTGCCAGTGCTAGCATGGTGTCAAAGTTCCATCTGGTTACTCCGGCAACGTGAAGAAACTTGTTTCGATGCAAGATTTGAAGTTAAATGGCATTAAGTCTCATGATTGTCATGTGCTGATGACACAGATGCTCCCTATTGCAATTAGAAATATTTTGCCGATCAAAGTCCGAGAGACAATCATGAGGCTATGTTATTTCTTTAACACAATTGCTCAGAAGGTCATTGATCCCGAAGGATTAGATGCTCTGCAGGACGAGGTGGTGATGACTCTATATCACCTTGAAATGTATTTTCCTCCTTCATTTTTTGATATCATGGTCCATCTCATTGTTCACATTGTGTGTGAGATAAAAATGTGCGGGCCCGTATTCCTACGTAGCATGTACCCATTTGAGAGGTTCATGGGAATTCTCAAGTCCTACGTACGGAATCGTTCTCGGCCGGAGGGCAGCATCGTCGAAGGTTATGCAAGTGAAGAGGTCATTGAGTTTTGTGTCGATTATATGGCTCAGATTCAACCGATAGGTGTGCCTCAATCTCGTCATGAGGACAGGCTGAAAGGTCTCAGAACTATCGGAAGAAAAGCAATCAATCCAGATATGGACACGTATACTCAAGCCCATTTCACGGTGTTGCAACACATGACTGAAGTGGCGTCTTATGTTGACCAGCACAAGGATGTGCTTCGGCAACAGAATCCAGAGCGGCCGGATGTTTGGATCATGAGGCAACACAACAGTCGGTTCAACCAATGGTTGAAGGAGCAAACGCTAGGAGCTCGCCAAGTGAGATGCTGAATGGTTGGCAAAAGGGCCGACATTTACAGTTGTGACATGGCAAGGATATGACATAAATGGGTACACATTCTATACGCAGTCTCAGGATGTAAAAGGCACTAACTAGAACAGCGGTGTCCGCATAGATGCGTTCAGTACTGATGGGTCGAGAAACTCGTACTATGGGTTCATAGAAGAGATTTGGGAGCTCGACTATGTGGTTTTCAAGATCCCCTTATTTCGCTGCCGTTGGGTGCATCTCCCACAGGTGAAGGTTAACAAGTACGGTGTCACTACCGTGGACCTCCAACGTGTCGGGTACAAAGACGAATCATTTGTACTCGCTAACCAAATTGCTCAAGTTTTCTATGTAACCGACTCGGCAAATAAGAAACGCCATGTAGTTCTTCATGGAAAATGGAGAATTGTCGGAGTAGAAAATGTAGTGAACGAGGAAGAATACAATCAGTTTGACGAGTTACCTCCTTTTGGAAATGGCATAAGGGTCGACGACGAACAACGTGACGAAACTAGTTACGTACGCATTGATCATGATGAAGGGCTAATTTTTAAAGGAAATAAGCAAATACAATGACAATGCATTTGCATATATGTATATAACAATGCATTTGTGTGATGTATATGTGAATTGGCATTTATGTATACAACAATGCATGTGTATGATTTATATGTGAATTGGCATTTATGTATAGAACAATGCTGCAGTGTGATGTATTTGTGAATTTGCATTTATGTATATATGAAAATGTGTGATGTAGTCAATTTTGAGAATGAGAAAATGTGTAAAGAAATACACTATGTTGGTGGCTGGTGTTGTATATATATGAATGCAGCTGGTTGGTGTTGTATATGAATGACTACAGTCGGGCAAAGGCTTATCACAGACGGTTCTAAACATAGAACCATCTGTGATATCAATATCACAGACGGTTCTACACGTAGAACCGTCTGTAATAAGCCTCCTATATATACCCTCTGGCTAGGGTTTTCCCCGTATGTTGCAGTTATATTTTAGATCTAAATCCCGATCTGTCTCCTCGGACCTCCGTCGCTGCTGCCTCCCCGAGCCCTTGCCGGCCGCCTCCCCGAGCCCTCCGCATTCGAAGACCGACGCTCGGCTCGCCTCCACGCCCGGCTCCTCCGCTCGCCCGCCGCCTCCATCCGTCCCCTCCGGTCGCCGCCTCGCCCGCCACGTCGCCTCCGGTCGCCGCCTCACCCGCCGCGTCGCCCGTCCCCTCCGGTCGCCGCCTCGCCCGCCACGTCGCCCGTCCCCTCCGGTCGTCACCTCATCCGCCGCGTCGCCCGTCCCCTCCGGTCGTCGCCTCACTATTAGTCAGGTGAATAAGTCCTCTTCTTCTAATTAACTGCTGCAAAGCTTTAAAGTTGTTGAATTGTTGTTGTATTGTTTTCATGTTTTTCAATAGAATATATGCATTTTTAGTTGTATAAATCGCTACCCTACTACCACATTGCCTTATGGCTTGTGCAGAACTTTGCGACTGGATGCTATGATGATGCTATGATTTGCTTGTTTATGTGATGCTATGATTTGCTTGTTTAAAAAAAATAATTGTAATTGAGTATAAATATGTTATCATATCCTCATTGACGATAGCTGATGTTCCTTGGCTTTACGTTCCTTGGAAATATGGTTTCCAAGATGACTCCAAAATGTATCGGCGTAGGAAGAGAACCAAAGCCGAGCATGAGGAGCGGCTACGAGAAGAGATCAAGGCATCTCTTAGAGAAGAGCTAATGGGTGAGCTGGCTGATGTAGTCAAAGATGAGGTGCGGAAACATACAGAAAGTCAGCAGGCCGTCGCTCCTGTGCTAGCTAGCCCGCACAACCGTCCGAGTAGTTGCGCGTCCAATCCGACGGAAATCGAGGCCAGATTTCCTATGGACAACATCCAGATAATAATTATTATCTCTCGAATGCTTGCTCCATTGATAGGCCTATTGGAGTAGCTAATTTTGTATCGTTATGTAGGAGCCTATGATGTGCAGGCTCCAAGTGAGATGTGCCTCCGTTCCCTTGTACGCTGCTTGGGGCCAAGTATATCAGTCTGGTATCGGGGCCATAGTGCACGGTCAACCTTTAGCACCAGGCTACGCAAAAGTTAATGTGGATGGTGTGCATGCCAATTTTGAGGTCGTCCCGCTACCGAAGGCCCCCAACGACGAGATCGTGACTCTAGGGCAGGCCATTGAAATATGCATCCAGTGGCCCCAATGCGACATCTCCCTGGAGGCTTCTTCACCGGTGGCCGGACCAGAAGGGCAGTGCGAACCAGAGCTAAATGCACTGGTGCTATCTCCACAAGGGCAGTGCGAAGCAGAGCTACCTGCACCGGTGCCAAAGCAACTTGCACTGTCTGTACCATTACAGTCGACTACCATAAAATCGACCTACAATCGAGGCAGTGGCCAGGGCAAATCAAAGACGAAGGATGATGACGATATCCTGTACCTGCCATTGGCCCGCAAATTCGTGCTAGGCGAGCTGATGATATTCCCGGAAGAGCACCTTTTAACCCTAGGACTTGGTTGCCAAACATTACACGCTTGGTATATGGAACAATCAATAGGCCATAGGCAGAACGACGCTCAGGTATCACTGTCAAATTCAAGTAGAAACATTTCTAGCACGAAATTCAGGAATGTGTCTTCGCGGTGACCTTTGACGATATATTTGGTCTTTTCACGCTCAACGCTCTCGATGCCTCACTCGTTCGATGCTGGACGCTGTAAGTCTGTACAATCACAGTCTCTGTTCACGTAATACCGATATATGTCACAATTTGTTACTTTTCTGTGTATATATATAGATTCATGCTGACCGAAGTTAGATCATCGAAATCACCAATTGGTTTCCTGGACCCACGCTTGGTCGCCATTGATACCATCAACGAGGATGCATCCTTCGTCGAGAACTATATTACAAAAACACTGATGGCTCACCGCGATAAGGAATTTGTTTTTATGCCATACAATGAGCACTTCCATTGGATTTTAATTGTAATTATACCAAAATGAAACAAGGCTATATACCTTGATTCTCTAAGTAAGAATAAATCCAAGTACATAGCTATCGCCCAAATACTCGATAGGTAAGTACATTGTACATTGTACTCTTTCTTTCCTTCCGAATGACTAATCTAACTTTTTCGAATAATGAAGGTCGTTTGCCACATACGTTCAATAAACACGTGGCTCGACGACAGGGGCCAAGCCCTTGAAACATGCTCGCAATTTTTGGGTATTCGCTACCTACACATTAATTAATTCTATACAACATTTAGCAGTAATGCCTTTTGATTTAACACATTCTATTTTTTTTGCAGTGCCACCAGCAGCAGCCGGGCAACACGTGTGGATTCTACGTGTGCCACCATATGAGACTACTGCAGTGCCACCAGCAGTAAAAAACCGTCTGTGATTATCAGCTATCACAGACGGTTTTTAGAGAAAAACCGTCTGTGATATCTGATAATCACAGACGGTTTTCGAACCGTCTGTGATTATCTTCGATTATCACTGACCCATAAATTCAAACGGTTCACAAAACCGTCTGTGATGACGTTTTTGAACCGTCTGTGATGACTTTTTCTGTAGTAGTGAGAGTTTTTATTTTGCTAACTTCACCATTTATGATGCGCAAAGCTCTTAAAATGTGTTAAAGACTAGGGAAAAACTATAAGAATATACATCTCTTTGTGTATACTCACACACCTAACAATAGAGACAAAAAGATATTGACTCGTGTGCTTTTCTGATTCTCTGTAAAAAGAGCAAATGCATATTCGCTTAATTACTTTTCTATATCAAGTATCACCAAGTAGTGTCAGACGGCTCCTGTTAGTATAACTCCTAAGCACATCAACCGTGTATTTTTTTGTGAAAATTATTCGAAGTAAGTTTTTCATCATGGTATAGCGTGACTATACCATGTTGGAAAATATGTCAAACTCTTATTTACGTTTATCATATTAAGTTTGGCTCGAGAGCATCTAACACACCAACTAAATGTTGTTAGATTGTAATGCTAGTTATATGGACTAATGGTGTAATATATTTATACATGTCAATATAGGATGGACAAAATATCATTTCTGCATGAAGTTACTTTAGATGGGGTAATGTCACCAATATTGATGTACCTTGGTATCTAGACCTTTTTTTTAAAATAAATAAAAATTTGCCCATTAAGGGCAATGCAAGGACTCTTGATTGCCATCAATTCTACCGTGAGAAATGGTCTGAAAGGTAATTTGGAGATACAATTTAGTGCGGTGATCTTAATTCCTAGAAATACAACACCATGCCAATTACTTATCGAGATGGAGGTGACATTGCATGTTACATTGCACTATGTGAGGAAGTTTCATCTCATCTAACTTCTCGGGTTGATATGGCCTCTAAAAAATTTGGATTGTAAAGTACTATTTTTGCAAGCCGAGCTATACTATCCAACTTTATACAAGGATTTTTAATGTATATTTTTATTTAAGCAACCCTTTATTATAATCAGATGATAATTATATAGTAAACCAAAGTGGGTACAACAAAATCAGGAGGAATCTCCTTCCACACCTCAAAAGCCTTTCAGGCTCCATTCAATTCGCCTTTTTCTGATGATTTTTGGCTAAAATAATTGTAGCAACTGTTAGCTTTTTGAGGCATTCAATTAAAGAAAAGTGAGGAAAAATTGGAAAACACTATTATATCTCCCACAGACAATACAAAGGAAAAGGGGAAAGAAAAAAGAGAGGAAAACCACGTTAAAGGGGCAACGAGTTCTAAACGGTTTTGAGCTTCTGAAAGCTAGAAACCAAAAGCCAAAGGCTATTTGGAATATGGTCAACCTAGAATATGAACCGTTCGATTTGCTTCCCGAGGACAATGACTAAAGGTTGCTTTGGTAAAATACCTTGCCATATGGATGCAATTTTCCATAAGCATCATTCTCGTCGCTCTGGAGCTATGAGGATTAAGGGCATGTTTATATTAGCTTCTGCTTGAAGAAATCGGAGCTAATATGAATACCCAATTTTCCAAAGCGGCTTTCTGAAAGCATCTAGGCCCCTAAAAATATTTTGGTAATTAATGACAATATGTGCTTATAGGACTAACATGTTTATCAAGTATTTGAAAGTTTAGTCCCAGAATTTGCGTTACGACTTGGAAATGCATGGAAAGAATTGGCAAGAAGATCATCAATGGCATAAAAAAAGGTATAAGTAGTTTATAATCTCTTTTTATTTTACCGGTCTTTGGAGATTGGGTGGAGGACCAGATTTTATGCTAGATGCTGTACTATTAATAGTGATTATGACTAGTAGCTTGCAAGCAATTTCCTATGCTATTTGAATCAACCAAGAATCATGCATGCACTTAGAATTAAAAATTTGAAAGCCAACTATACATTCACAGAAAAATCAGTAGTACCAGAGTTTGCTTAGCGGTACTACCGCAATACGGTATGACCAAAAAGTAGTGTGGTACTACCACATCCCGGTATAACCAAAATTTAGTTGGCGGTATAAAATTTCCAAATAGGTACATTTTGGAGCACTTTTGCTCCCGGAAAATTGGTAGTACCGTAATGCAGTTGGTGGCACTACCGTAGAGCGGTATGACCACAAATAGTTGGTGGAACCACCGCATCCCGGTTGGACCTAAAATTAGATGGTGGTACGCTATTTTCAGAGAGTGCTAATTATGAAGTATTTTTTGGTCTTAGAAAAGCAGTAGTACTATTCCCTAGAAACGGTACTATCATAGTGTGGTAGTACCGACCTTAGAGGGCGGTAGTACCGCACTGTATAGTAATAGCTAGTTCAAAAGCATTAAATATGCCTGTTATAGCTATTACAGGACAGGTGTGGTAGTACCGATCGATAAACGTTGGTACTATCACATTTGTTGATTTTTTATGATTCTATCATCAAACAGTCAAATTTGAGGGTGAGGGGTATAAATACCACCACACCAGCTCTAGGACAGTTAGAGAACACTTCATTGAATACCTTTGAACTTGTAGCACCCTCTCCATACCTCATATACATCAATTACATTTATTTGAGGTAGTTAAGCCAATTCAAGTACATTCATTTCATTAGTTGATTCTTGGCAGTTGGATTCTTTCAAGCGATCGTCGTAGTCTATTACTTTTGGTGTTTGTTGGCACCTAGATGGCTTCATGGAGGTTTGCGCGGTGATCTCTTCAAGAAGCTTGTGAAAAGGCTCAACGTCAATTATGGGTGTCTTGGTGTTTGCCATATTGGAGTGGAGAAAGAACAACCACTGGTGAATTTGAGGAGTGAGGCTTAATTCATAAAGCCGATCCAATTCATTATGCTTTCCTTAATGTAGATTAGTGAAGATCCGTAAGTCTTCGATACCATGTCAAAAACATCGCGTGTCTCTATTTCGGTTATTTCTTTGTCTATACCATTTCGCATTTATATTTCTAGTAATTGAGTTTGTGACATCTTATTGAGCTAGAAACATATTTGTAGATATTTACAATTGCGGTGCCTTAATATTACTAGAATTATGTAAGTCTTGATTTGTGATAGAAATCTTACTTAGTTCTTAAATCATAGAAATTAACTTCACCCACTCTAGTCGGTTATCCTTTATCCTTCACTTTCTAGTCGGTTATCCTTTATCCTTCACTTTCTGTCAAGATCCAAACATGTAAATTCGGACTCTTTGTGTATACCGCACTAGTCTAGGATCACGCTAGTACATACAGTGTAAACATAGATAAAGCATTGACTATATGCATGATAAATAAAGGAAAAAGACTCAAATATTAATAATTATCAAAGTATGACCTTATGGCCAAGCTCACAACTAATTAGCCCGAAGGGCTCAAAGAAACTAGCAGTGGATAACAAAAATAAGCATGATAGCCACTCGACATGCCTACATGCAATCGACTGGGGAGTGAAGTCTTAATCTGCAAAGTCATCAAAATATCCTCTTTCTGGTACCTCCTGCTGATCTGGTCCTTCTTCCTCAACTGAGCAAATGTGGATATAGCCGTGAGTAGGGGTGAAAACGGATCGGATACGGACGGATAATGTCTCTACCATATTTGTTTTCATATTTTTTTTCGGATACGGATACGAATACGGATAACTCGAATACAAATACAAATACGAATAATATCGAATACAGATACGGATCGAATACGAATCGAAACGAATACGGTTACGAATATTTATCGGAACATGAAAACCTCTTAAACTATACATCCAAAATTAACGAAAATACGTAAATAGTTCATCTTGTCAAAACATTCATGAAATCTAAACAAGCATAGTCTTTTCATCCACAATACAAATATACCCAATAGTCGATCATAACATAACTACATAAGTAACAACAACGTGCAATTCATGGAATACACATGATGACATGATAGCAATTTGAACAAACATAAGAACATTTCATTCCTCCATTTCATCCATCAAGTTGTAACAGCCTAGGTTTTTATTAAAATAAAAATAAATAAATAAAAATTAATTAAATTAAAATTAAAATTAAAATAAGTATTTTTGTTGCCTAAATTTTATTTTTGGGTTTTGCCCTGGATTTTCTGTTTTTGAAAAAAGCCTGATTTGAAAAGTAAATTAAGTGAAAACCAAAAAATAGATATTAAATAAAATGATATTTTGATTTTCTATAAAAATCCTACTTTAAATTAATTATTTGGAGTTATTTGGCTTTTATTTGGTTTCCTGGATTTTCTGGAGTTTAAAGGTCTACTTTTGAAATTAAAAATTATTTTTGAGTATGAAAATTAAAAACCAACATTAGTTCAAAATATTTTTATTAAGTTCAAAATGTCACCAGGAACTTATGTGAATTTTCCTGGAATTTTTGGAGTTTATTTCATATTTTTCTGAGCTTAAATGAATTTCACAGGCTTTTCTGAAATCCAAAAATCAAAAATAAAAATTAAAGTCCCTCCACTCCCCTCGGATATCCGTTTTTGTATTATCCGGATAATCCGTATCCGTATCCGTATTCGACGGATACTAGGCTTACTGTATTCGTATCCGTATCCGATAAAAAAATCCGTATCCGTATCCGATCCGAGAACTATCCGAAAAAAATCCGAGCCGACACAATCCGTATCCGTATCCGTCCGGATCCGGCGGAAACTATCCGATCCGTTTTCACCCCTAGCCGTGAGTACATAAAGTACTCAGTAAGTCGTTTATAACAAAGATGCAATATAGTATGTAAAACTTACCAAAAGATGGCTAAAGGGTTATTTTGTAGAAAACAATAATTTAAGATAAATACAATAAATAGATTGAAATTGAACCTTAAGAAAAGTGATAATAAATAAATAATCATAGGAGTTGAATAAATCACTCGTGAACTAACCATTCACGAAGTGAACCACTAGCGAACTACCCATTCATTTTCCAACTTAATCCATCCAAATTGTTATGAAAACTCTACCTCTCGTGTGAAATCACTGAGCATTGTCCATAACCAGGGATACGGCTATTCGAATAGTTTTACACTCTGCAGAGGTTGTATAACTTTACCCACATGATGTGATCATCCTCATGTTAAAGAAAATCATAATAAAGACTTTACGATGCTCAACCTCAACTCAATTCCCTCACACTGAGGTTTCGCATCACACCCTCTCTTGCACCTCATGAAAATTAGCAATCATGTTCATCACAATGACATAACCGAAATTGAAATATCACAAATTAATCAGGCAGGTCTATCCCATACTAGACATGTGGTTGCACGGTAAGACTCAGATCAATGGCGTACACAATTAAGTCCTTAAACATTACCCAGACGAAACATCCACACCCCAATGTGCGAACTGTATCCCTTTACTTTACGATCATTCGCCCAAGTGAAAATCAATTTTGTATAACCACAACCAATGACACACCAATATCATAGCACACAAATTTTATAACAGCGGTACAACCACAATTCAGTATCTCATTAAGTCAAAATTAATTATTTGATTGCATGTGATGATGAACCCAACATAACTATAAGTATGGCCCTGTTTGGATACGCTTAAAATCCGATTCTGGGTAAAATTAAGCGAGAATCCCACCCAAACGCTTTGATTATTTTTCGATTCTTTCAACCGCCGCGGTGGGAAAAATCAGCATCTGCACTGAGAATCCAAAATCCTGTACCGCAAGCCCCATCAGGATTATTCAGATTATTCAGATCGCAGATTCTTCAGATCGCGACTTATCAGAAAATCTTGATCAAATTAAAATCGATTCTCAGATAAGCGTATCCAAACAGGGCCTATGGCTAGGCAAATTAAATGCAGAACTCATGTGACAGCTAGTATTGCATCACTAGATAATTACCCATCCTAAGGTAACAATGAAATTATGGCATTCAAATTATCAAAGAGGCATTAATCAAATAGGTCATTAACTACCAATAAAAGGTTTTATAATAAAATAGCGATGCATGATAATTTAAAATAAAATAATACATAATAGATATGAAAAATAGATTCAACATGATAAAAGGACAAGACTTACTTTGGCCTTACTCAGTTAATGACTTTTGATCATCAAATCTTGCTTCAGCTCATTCGAAAACGTGATATAACGAAAGAGAAAACAAAATAAAACACAAAGTAAATTCAAATAAACTTTAAAACTAGAACTAAATGATAGAGCTCAATTTTAGATAAATTTATAAAAAAGAATCGGTTAATTGGAGCTAAGACGTAGAAGAACAGGCTTTTGGAAAATTGGATATAAAGAAAAATATTGGAAATTAAGAAATTCTACTGTGCTGTAGACCAGGTTCTTGGAATAGCATGTCTACGATGGACTCAGCTGATGAAACAGTGCACTAGACAACTGGGCTAATAACGTGACGATTGATTGGGTAACTAGGGCTAACATGGCAGCTGAAGTGGCAGTGCTGACGAGGCTCGGTCTATAGATGCATGGAATAGTGTGGCTGACAGGTAGGTTTGACTCGTCAGCGGCTTGGTGCACGGTGGACCAAGTTCACCAAGAAGACGAAGCAAGGCGGTTGCTGCTTTCGACAACGAGGCGAACGACGGCTAGTCTATGGTGGAAACAAAGGTGAGGCTCGACGGCTACTCATTTGCGGCAGCTGAGCGATGAGGTCGGGCGATGCTTCGATGGCCAAAGGCAGAAACGAAGATGGTGGCTCAGCTCGGGTGAACTTCGGCGAGAGCGCACAGTTGCGGAATGCAGAACCCAATGGGGCGGTGCGACCTTTATAGGCTCAAACACCGAGGAGGTGGGGTCGGACACGGCTGAGAGTCCTGGGCGGTGGGGACATGGATGCTAAGACGGTATTCATATCGAAGACGGCGGCAGGAGCCCGTGAGGATGACGATGAACAGTGCATGGTCAAAAAAATGGATGACACATGGCACTGGGAGGATCGGACGGCTGAGCAGAAGCAAGCCGGGTTGGGCTGGAGAGAAGGTGGGCCGGTTATGGTTTCGGCCCAAAGGCCTTACGAGATTTTTAAAGGTTTTCTATTTTCATAAATTTAAGTAAATTCATTTAAGCTCTAGAAAATAGCAAATAAATCCGAAAAAATCTTAGCAAATTCTAGAAAAGTTCTTAAAGCACAAGGAACCCAACAAAAACCAGTTTTGTTTCGTTTGATATTTGCTTTATTCATATTAAATTCTTTTAATTAATAAAAAATTATTTTAAGTTTGAATTAATTCCAAAGGAATCCAAATTGTGAATTTATTTAAAAGCTTCAAATAAACTATGAAAAATAGGATGTTACACTTTTCCACCTCTCTTACTCCTATCTTACACTAAGGATAAAGCAGGGGGTCCATTCCTCTCGCTCCCATTTCACGCACGCATATTTCTCTCACTTCCCCATCGTTCACTCGGCAACATCCCAAATTTTAGGAAATTCAAAAATGAGTAAAATATAAAAGTTTTCTCGTGCATATTATTTTCTAGGCTTTTGATTAGAATTCCTTTGGAAAATAACTTTTAAATACAAATTTTGAAAAGAAATGTGCAACGGATGAAATTCAATTTGAATTCAAAATCGAATCTCAAAAGATGATCCATAAGGTGGCATAGGAGAATTCATACTAGAAATCATTTCAAAAACTCAAAAATAAGTTTATTGCACTAGAAATAAAACTTTAAATATATCGAACATGTTTCTAAAATTCATCAAATCAAAATAATGACTGTTTAATGAAATAGTGACCTGTATAGAAGTTTTAAGAAAAATCTAAGATCGATAAAATCTTTGCAAAATTACACAAGCATTGGCACTATGTTAAGAGCCTCCACAAAACTTTTCAAAAATTTTGGAGCTCCTTTACTTTGTTTAAAAATTCCCCAAATCTATCAGCAAACCAAATACGCTTTCTTCACTTGTCCTTTCCATTTCCTCTTTTGCGAAGGCGTATTTCTGAAGTTTACAACTCCTCTCTATTCACTTAAAACCGACGCTGATGAGTGGGATCGGACCCTACCCATTAGGATGTCACTCCTTCTCTTGCTGACACGTTGGGCCTACGCACCAGTGGTCTTCGTCCACCATATGCTTGCACTAGCTCAGCCATGGCAGTGCCACTGGATTTTGACACCGCCCATAACTTTCGCCCTGCTGCCCACACCAACCCATCATTTTGACGCGACACATCTCTTCCCTCTTGTTTTCTTCTATGCGTCATGCTCTGAGCGAAGGAAGTAGAGCCGCTCATCTCACCAAAGCTCGCGAGAACTCATGAGCTAATCCCTAGGCGTCTTATGCCTACAAAGCTCTTTCGACCATGTCATAGTCTTCCCCGTCTCATCTTCACTTCCATTTTCACAAAAAGCTAAGCTTCCAGCTCCTCATTTCGCTGGACTTCCAAAATGTAAAGCCACTAGATCATACTCATCAACTTCCAAAATTCGTCCTCAATTCTTCGCATTTGGATCAACAAACAGCATTCTCTTCAAGTACATAAACAAAGATTTTCCTCGATCAAAGAGATGTGGACATACATGATTGTAATAACCAGGAGTAAAAGTACAATCTTAACACTTACAGATCTGTGTGCAGAAGAGAGGAAAATTGGCATGGGCACAATGTGCATGAGGAGAGCAGCAACGGCCTCACAGCGAACACCACTGGGCACATGGAAGGCGACAGGCGAGTGGCGCCTGGCAAGCGAAGCGCAGTGGCTACCAGGCAAAGAGAATGGTATGTGTTTTAATTCTCTATTGTTTGTTGTTGTAAATAATACGGTGTAAATATATATTTAGTTTTAATTCTAGTAACATATAAATAACATAAATCATATAAAAACATGTAATTCTATCATGTCATTTATACTAGAGCATATACCCAATGCATATAACAAAATTACTGCCGAAATGAACATGACAAGCATTTCCATGAACCAAGGAATAGATAAATCTAGCATAAAGCTCAAGATTTAATTTATTGATTATTGCTCTCAGATGTAGAGTTACACAAGATGTAATCTTGGCCTTCCTGCTACTATGGTCTATACTCTTCACTAATTGGATATGTCAAATGAGATTCAAACCTTGAGCTCTTAAATAACAAGTTATTTATCTGCTAGACTTAAATAAAGCATCAGTTTATACTTTCAGCCAGCAGGAAGGCAAAGCAAGTGACCATAGGACAGTACTTCAACTTAATATATGTCGAGACCCGAATATGCAAATCCGGACTCTCTGTGTATACTGCACTAGTCCAGGATCACGCTAGTGCACACAGTCAAACATAGAGGTAATCATTACCACCATCACGGTATTAAATAAGAAAAACTCAATTTATTAATCAATAACCAGAATAAGACCTTATGGTCAAGCTTACAATCTCAATAGCCTTAGGGGCTTAACAAAATTTAGCAGCGGAAAATCCAAAATAAAGCGTAGCGGCCAATCGACATGCCCACGGGCAATCGAGTGGGGAGCGAAGCCTAGAACGCGTAGTCATCGAAGCACTCTCCTCTTGGAACCTCCTGCTGGTAGTACTCCTCATCCTCAACTGAGCAACATAGGCGTAAAACCGTGAGTACATTGGTACTCAGCAAGCCGTTTGTAATAAATGATGCAATATAGTATACAAGGCTTACCAATGGAAGGCTGAAAGGGTTAATTTGCATAAAACAACATTTGAAATTACCATAAATAGATTGAAGGCGAAAGGTAAATAAAACAATAATGAATAATCAAAGGAATTGAAGTAAACTACTTATGGACCTCCCATCCACAAGTTAAACCAACAGTGAATTAACCATCCACTGACCAACCACAAATTTTCCAAGAGTAACTATACCTCGTGTGAAATCACCGAGCATTGCCCATAACCGAGGACGCGGCTATTCGAATAGTTTTACACTCTGCAGAGGTTGCACAATTGTACTCACACGATGTGATAATCCTCACGTTAAAGATAATCACAACAAGGCTTTTACAATGATCCATCTCAACCCGATCCCACTCGCTAAGGTTTCGCCGTCGAGTAGGGTAAATCCCCCTAGTCGATAATTGCCCCCTCTTGCGCCACAACAACATCAGTAGTGTAACCAAAGTTGAGACTTCACAAATTATTATGCCAGGTCTATCCCATACTAGACATGTGGTTTGCACGGTAAAGCTCAGATCAATGGCGCACAAAGTTAAGTCCTTAAGTAATACCCAGGTGAAACATCCACATCCCAATGTGCAACCTGCACCCCCTTTACTGCACGATCATTCGCCCGAGTGAAAACCAATTTTGTATAACCACGCCAACGACACACCAATGCCATGGCACAAATTTTATATTGGTGGCACCAACCACGATTCGATATATCATTAAGTCAAATTATTTAATCACATGTGATGATGAACCCAAACGATACTAAAAGCATAGCTAAGCATACTAATCATGCCATCCCAAATGTGATCGTAACATAGCATCACTACTAAGTTTCCCAACCTATGGTGACAATGGCATCATGGCATTCAAATTTAACAAGGAGGGAATTACTCAATTGAGGTGATAACTACCAATTACAAGGTTTGTATAAAAGTAGCGATGCAATGTAATTTAAAACAAAATATTTAAATAATAGATTGCAAACTGGGTTCAACATGATCAAAGGACATGACTTGCCTGGGCCTTGCTCAGTTGACGGCTCTTGAACTTCAAATCCAACTTCTGCTCCTTCGAACGCGCGATCTAACGAGAGAGAAAACAGAACGAAGAGACAAAATAAATTCAAATAAAATTCAAATGAACTCCAAAAATTATCAAACCTGAACCAAAAGATAGAGCTCAATTTTAGATGAATTTAGGAAAAAGAATCGGGTCAATCGGACCTAGGACGAGGGAGAACGGGGCTCTGGAAAAATACATCTATAGAAAACCGGGAAATTAGAAATGTGCACTATGCTGTGGACTGGGTGCACGGGAGATTGGGTCTACGATGGGCTCGGCTCACGAAACAGTGCGGGCTGACCGGGCTGCTGGCGCAAGCGGCTAGGGTTGACGTGGCAGACACGTGTGCAGGCATGGCTGACGTGGCGGTTGACGTGGCGGCTGACGCGGCGGCTGACGTGGCCAGATCGGCTCACGGGTCTACGGTTCGGGCTGACGGGCGGGCCCGGCTTGTCAGCGGCTCGGTGCACGGCGGACCTGGCGCACGGGAAGGCGAAGCGGCGGGGTGGCGCGGGTGCGGCCCAGCTGGCGGCGCGTAGCGCGAGGCGGGGGCGCGGCCGATGTGCGGGCGGCGGGGCTCACCGGCGACGAAGACGACGGCGACGGCGGCGGCAGAGGCGGCGGACGAGCGGCGCGGGCGACCGGGGCGAGGCGGCACGGCCGAGGCGTCGAGGCACGGGCGGCGGTTCTGGCCGACGAGGCTCGGGACGGCGGCGGTCTGGGTCGGCGGACGGCGACGAGACGGCGGCGGCGCTCACCGGTGACGACGACGACGGCGACGTCGGGCGGCGAACGACGGCGACGGTGGACGGCGACCGGGGACGGCGCACTGCCCGGGCGGCGGCGAAGGCGGCGGCGCTCGGCGGCGAAGGCGGAGGAGGCGGCGAGGGCGGCGACGACGCACGGCGGCGAAGGCGGCGGCGAGGGCGGCGAACCTCGGGGTCTGCGCCATTAAATACCCCGGGTGGCGGCGGCGGCAGCGCGGGCCGAGAGGGCTCGGCCCACTAGGGTTAGGGCAAGTGGCCGCTGACAGGTGGGCCCCACCTGTCGGTGGCACGGACGAGGCGACGGCCGGGATGGCGCGCGGGCGACGGCGAACGCTCTGGATGGCGGACGCGTGTCGGCCATCGGGCGGCTCAAGGCGGGCGCGGGGAGCGGGCGGATGCGTGCCGCGTGGCGCGGGCGGGGCAGGCCGGGCGCGGCTGGACCGGGCCGGTTCGGGTTTTTGAGTTTTTCTTTTTCCCGAAATTCAAATAAATACTTTTGAGCTCTAGAAAATAGCAAATAAATCCGGAAAAATCACCAAAAATTCCAGAAAATTCCTTGAGACTCAGGGAACTCAAATAAAATGATCTTGGCAAATGTTAATGTTTAATTTAATCATATTAAATCTAAATAAATTCTGAAAATTCCTTTTAAGTTTTAATTAATTCCAGAAAATTCCAGCAAATTAATTTTTTGAAAATTGGCTTTATAAACTCCAGAAAATCAGGATGTTACAATATACTCCCAGTAAAACAATAATAGATTCAACAAGTTTGATAGCAAACTGAATTAGCTAATAATTGAAGCATATATCATGAAGTAGTAAGGATCACAGAATTAATTAGCCAACTATTCCGAAAGTGACAGACTACAAGATTGACAAACAAATGACAGCAATCGTAATAATTTAGAGCTCAAGTTTGAACATCTAATGTTAGTATTAGACCAGTATCATCATCAATCTTTAAACTGATAACACTAGCAAACAATATCTCCCAGTACTAGAGCATATATCAGAGATTAATGAACTAGCACATCTCACAATGTTTGCAATCAAAAGGACCAAAATACTCACGGTGTAGATGGCACTCAAAGCCATCAAAAGCGAACCAAGTCGGCGGAAGCAAAACCACCAACAAGAACCAGGCAAGGCACACCCGAAGGTGCTGACCCAAAAAACCTAGCGCCCTTTGTGCCACCGAGAGATGAGTGTAGTAGACGGAGATACAATGCCCCTTTACTGTTTAGGACACATCGGAACCAACAAAGTCGAGGGAAGTAGATGTCACACAAGAACACGAGAAGCACTGCCCAAGTGCGTCTCGCCGCTAAGCACCAGGTGCCACAAATCACCAATGAAACCAATAGTTACCAGCAAAGAAGAAGCCCCAAATACCAAACTCCAAAGCCAATCGGGAAGAAAAGAGAGGAATTTCAAGTGCTCACCCGGATTTGCCCTGCCCTTCACGAGGTGAAGCGGCCCCCTTAAATAGATGCAAGGATGAGGAGAGGAGCTCAGTGCGGTGGCCACCAACGGTCGGAGCCGAAGCTCCCGGGTCGCTAGCACCACCTGCACTGCCACCTCTCGCCGAAGCCACCACCGTAGAAGACCAACTCCAACCAAATGAATCGGCGCACGGGAGGAGACCTAGTCTCCTCCCCTTATCCCCTTAGATCGGCCCACCGATAGGTGGGTCCCGCCCTTTTTCCTTTTCATTTCTTTCTTTTCTCAATCAAGAAATTACCAAAATGCCCTTGAAAATACAACACCTACTACTTGGTCAAGATAGACCAACGTATGGGTATGTTCAGGAGTCTAGTGCGAAGGTGGTGACAACATTGTCCGAAACAGCGCCGAGAGCTAGATGTGGCTTGCGAGGCTGTCGATAGCTGGACACGGTTATTCAATGCATCCTTGTAACATCTCAATTTTTAGTTTTCTCAAAAGTTTTCAAGACAAAAAGTATTCATAAAATTTTCATGAATTTTCTAAATTAAATAGAGTTTAATTTGAATTTTTAGAAAGTAAATTTATTTAATGTGATTAATCTAGAAAACAAATAAATCTAAAAATATTTTATTTGAGTTTTTGCTGTTCTAAAGTATTTTTCTGAATTTTTTCAAGCTTGTTTGCTATTTTCTTGGCTTATTTGAATTTCTGGAAGTTCTAAAAAGAAAAATTAATTTAAAATATCAAAATCTTCGCGGGCCGAATCTTTCTTGGTCTAGTGCCGCAACCCAATTCACCAGCCCAACCAAGCCACTCGTGTTGTGTGAGTGAGCGCCACGTGTCCCCATCCCTCGCTGCCACTCGCAGGTAGGCCCGATCTATCAGTTGCGTTGTCTCTGCTCTGTCCGAGCGGGACATTGTTGCACCGTCATGTCTACCGTGGACTCACCTTTGCTCCACCTCTCCTAACTATAAAGGCTCACTGCCTCTCTCATTTTCCACACCCTAAGCCGCCCTCGTCCTCACAACCCTAGCCGTGGCCTCAAAATTGTCGTCGTCTCACTGGAATTGAAGATCAGATCTTCACCACTGCCATCGTCTTCATCGAGGAATTGCACCACCTTGGTGAGCCCCGAGTCCCATTGTTAACATCCTCGCCTTCATTGTGTCGTCCTTTACCTCGCCCTTACTCGATGCTGGCCAAAGCCCGCCAGACCTCATCATCACTGAGCCCTCACCGTCACTTAGATCTCACCATTGATTGCTTTCGACAACCATTGGCCCCACGCTTAGCTTGTTTGCATCGCCAGAACCCCAAAAACCCCTACACACATCCCAGAACCTTATCGAGGTCGTTTTCACTGACTTTGCTGTAGGCCGAGCCCGTGGTGCTACCGACCTCGCCATCCCTCTTCACCCAATTCGAGCTGGTGGATGAGTTCGTCATGTCTCCTGGATTGCTCCAGTGCCCTTGTTGCATCATTGGTCACCACCGTTCTCCATTTCTAGCATCGATCTGACCTCCTCGACGGCCACGTGTCTGCCATGTGTTTGCCACACCAACACTGAGTCGGTGCCATGTCAACAGCCATGCAAGCAAACCTAGACCAGTTCCGTGGACTGAGTTCTCTATGGACCGAGTCTATGACATGTGGGCTCCACATGTCAACCTTTATCATTTTCCCAAAAATTCCAGAAAATGAAAGCTTAAGGAATATTCCATGGGACCCACCTCTCAATCTTAGTGCTCTCTCCCTTTTCTTTTGCAAATTTCTCAGCTGATTCAATTTTTGAGGGCTCGTTCTCTTTCATACGATCTCCGATTGACCCATTTAAGTCTCTAGATTCATCTAAAATTAATATCCATTTTCTAATATTTTTATTAAATTTTTGGAGTTCGTTTGTTGTTTTTGTTTTGAATTTGTTTATGTTTTTCTCTCTCATTTTGCGTAGACATCGACGCATTGAAACTTTCAAAGTAGGAGAAGAAATATTAGTACAAGACTAGAACTTTTTTTGGAGGCAAATTGTGCTAGCTTGATCATTGGTGCACCTAGATCTACCAAACTATTTTACTATTTAAATTATTATGCATCATTGCAATTTTCATGAATATTATCTACTCGGGAAATAGATATGAACCTTAATTGGCATTTATCCACCTTGTGTTATTTGTATGCGATGAGCCTCACCCTAGGTTGGTCAGCTACTAGTTGGTCACTATGGTAGAACTAATGTGGGTGGTGTAGTCTTGCTTCGCCATGCTGGATTATTGATGTCATTTTGAAAAAAACAAGTTTACATTAATGGTATATAAAATTTCTTTGTGAATAACTGTGTGCATTGTGTGCTATCTGTGATGGCATATACTGCACTTAAATCAACTGGTGGATAAATGATTTAGATTGGGATGATGGGAAGTGCTATGTGATCATGCTCAGTGAACATATTAGATCTTTGTGAAATAATAAAATAGGTAGTATTGCCCATGTCAATGAAGAACTTAACTTTGTGCACCATTGAACTAAGCCACATCATACAACTACATGCTCTACAGGAAGGGCCTACCTTATTTAGTCACCGAGTTCCAGAATTGGTACCTTAGGTTGTGGAGGAGTTGTATGCTCAGAGGGAAAGGTGTAGTTGCTTATGAGGGCTACATCGTGGTGGTTTTTTGTTACCAATCCAATAGTGAGTCCCCTTGCCGCCTCTCATGTGCTGTGTACGAGTTGTGATAAGGACAAGGATCATCGGAAGGATCATTGTCGGGGTGAAATTTCTAGAAGGCTTTATTACGTTCTTCTTAGTTGTACGCCTAAGAAAGCATGCGTATAGACATTACAAGTTGATCATATCATGTGAGAAAAGTTGTATAATCTTTACTAAGTGTTAATCAAAACTATTAAAATAATCATGTCCGCAGTCATGGACATGCTTAGAAATTTCACACAAGGGTTAGATCTTCGTAAAACAAAGATGGAAATAAAAGCTATGTTATCTAAGTGAATGGGTTATGTGAAAAAAGTTTGTTTATCATTTATTTATTATTGTTATTGTTTTTTCAATCTATTTTTGTATTTAAATTCGAGTGTCACTTATGCAAAACAAGTTAGGATGGTAATTTCCTTTGCAATTAGCCAATCATCTATAATTGCATTATGTGTGCACAACTTATTGAGTACTCTATGTACTTACCCTTGCTATAATTAACTCAATTGCTGAGGAAGAAGAGCCTATACCACTTCTCGTGGAGTTATACAAAGAGGACAATCATTAGATTTTGTACCCCAGTCGATTGCCTATGGCATGATATGGCGAAAATGACCAAAGATGGAGAAGAATAAATTTGATTCTAAGTAGTTTAGAGGATGAAATTAAAATTAATCTTGAGATATATAAGAGTATGAGATAGAACAGGTAGTGACGTAAACGGATTTTGAGTTAGCTCACTAGACTGCAAGATCGAGAGCGGCACTGGCGGTCCTCTGGCCTAGATAGCATGTGCAAAAGCACCATGAAGGCGCGGTGGTCCTTTGGCCTGGATAGTGTGCGCAAGAGCACCATGACAGTGTGGGGAAGTTTCTGGTGGCAGTGTATTGGCTTGGGGTGCTATGAGGATGGTTGGCAATGGTGGTGGACATGCCGACACAGAAGGCTTGACGGTGGTGAGCTCGAGTGGTGGTCTGGCTTCGGTGGTAATGTAGAGGGCTTCAGGGGATAGAGGCAATTCTAGTGACGTGCTTGGAGAGGCACAGGACAACATGGAATAGGTGGTCGGCATGGTCGGCGGCGTGGCTAAGACTCGGCCATCGCACAGTGGTGAATCTCGATGATGAGGAGTGGCGGCGGTGTTTCGGCTTGGGCTGGCACAAAAAGCCTCAGGAGGTGGAGGTAGACTTGGTGACATGGACGACAACGGGTGGGACTACATAAAACAACAGGTTGGCATATGCTGACGTGCTCGATGGTGAAGCGGGCGGCTTGACAGCTATTGGTAAGGCTCCTAATGACGAGGATGAGGAAAGAATGGCTCACTGGCATCGCAAGACAATGGAGAAGATGAGGTGGGGCTTGATACAGGTAGAGGGATGAAGGGGTGGATGAGCGTGGGCTGGTAGGCTAGATGAAGAACAGTGCCCTCACTCTCTCCCCTTCTATTTCCCTTGTAAGTGGGGCCATTTGTCAGCGCAGTGGGCAAATGAGGGAGGAAGAAGAATACATGGCTAATGTTGGTATTATTAAATTTTCTCTCCAAAAAAGGCTCCAATGGCTGTTTTGGACAGAAAACGTGAGAACGATAACATTTTTTAGAGTTTTCGTGTTTGCGATGGTATTTTTCAGTCCACTTCGGTATTTTCCAACACACCATTCTTTGCAATGGCATTGAATAAATTATCTCATAATTTAAAGGGTTTGTTGTAACACCCTGACCTAAAATCTGCTCAAAGTCTAGCCTACTGTGGGACAGATCCATGCATGCATAGCACCTTACTTACACTTTCATCTTCACTTCATGTAAAAGAATTAACCGAGTATAGAACTTTGCAGTAGCAATATGGTTCTTTTTATGCTTCTGAATATGATTTCCTCGAGCGTTTCTCAACTTTGGTTTGAGTTTTACATTGTGGCTGACATGGAATAGATGAGGTGTTGTCCATAATTACATTGTCATTGTGAAATTTCATGTCTTCTACTGTAATGTTTGCCTGTAGATTATACCATTATGTGATTAGAGTGGTAGTGTTGAGGTGTAATCATGTTTTAGTATGCATTTTTTGTTTGATCTTTTGATAGGGAAGTGCATATTAAATAGACTTATTATGTTTTTATTTGAACAGGTATGAAATGATAAAACAATTTTAATGTGATGTTAGTCTGTGAAAATGTATATCCATAGCTTGATTAGTTTGATATGTGTGTTGACGAAAGTGCTTTTCACCTATAAGGGCAGTCCCAACCCTCCAACTAGGATAGTTTCCATAGCATTAAATACCCTGCCACGTAGGCAAAAAATCTGATGTGGCATCTTATTTAATGAGGAAAGAGGAGAAAAACACAAGAAACCGTTTCTCATATGAGAAACGAAGTCGGCGCGTAAACCAACATACGAGGAAACCACGGATTTCGCGATGGGGAGAAACGAATAGTTTCTTCCTCCGCCGTGCCATCAACACCCTCGGAACCTCCGCTCGCCACGCGAAGCCCGTAGACGCGGCCGCCCACATGCGCTGCCCCCGCCGCACCACGCATCCATTAGCACCGCCGCCGCCTGGTCGAGCTCGCATCTGCGTGCTACGCGCCGCCCGCAGCCGTGACGCGGGCCTCGCCGGCCACCACGCTGCACTCCCGAGTTCCGGCTCGCTGCGCCGCGCGCCCCACCGCATCCGTGACGCGGGCCTTGCCGGCCACCACGCTGCGCTCCCGGCCGAGCACCCTGGTAGCAGCCGGGATGCGGTCCTCCTGGCCACCTCTCCGCCTTGCTGGCCGCGAGAACAGGAGGCTCCGCCATGTGCTCCTGCTGTGCTGTGGCCTGTGGAGAGAGAAGAGGATGAGGATGGGAAAGAGAGGAAGAATCGGATAAAGGAGAGAGAAGATGAAGAATCGGATAAAGGAGAGAGAAGATGCATCAGAAGATTTAATGAGGATGACCAGAAGAAACTAGTGGCGTTGGGAGAGATGATTTCTTTGAGCAGTGCCTTGCTGACATGACATCTATGGAAACTATCTCATAGTTTCTGGGTTGGGACTGCCCTAAGGTTTATGATTATGTTGCAATGCGTGAGCATTTACTAGTTTTTACCAACGAGGAGGTGCAATTTATTATTGGGCATGTTCTTTTTAGCTGAGGCTTATGGTTGCAGCTTGTGACTTTTGGGCTATTTGTGTGAGAGATTACAGAGTAATAGAAATTCACATGTAATGTTTGCTGATATAAATGAAGTTAGTATAATATGTACTATAATTAACTAATAGTCTTTATTTTAAAAAGATATTTTATTTAAAAACTAGTTACTATAAAAAATTTAAAAACAGAAGCCAAAACTAAAAAATAACGTGGCCATAGCCTGTTACGGAGCGTCCGACGCGGAGCCGTCCTCGGGAGGTCGGACTTGTATCGTTACCCAACAAGCAAACAAGCGGACGCGAAAACGAGAGGGGGCAAAAGAGGAAAAGGCGACTCCGAGGCCGCGAGAAGCGAGGGCGGAGAGGGGGGGAGCTCGTTGATGGTGGTTACTGGTTAGGGTTTCGCCGCTCGCTTCCTCGACCCGCTGACGAAGCGCCCCGTCGGCAGAGAGGCTCTCGCTTGCCCCTAGGCGGCTCTGGAAGGCGGCGGCGTAGGTGGGGACCGCGGCGCGATGGGGGAGCAGGAGCGGCGGGAGGCTGCGGCCGGGGTCGAGGCTGCGGCGGCTGCGCATAGCAGCGGCATGCAGGTGAGGGCTCCCCCACTTATCGGTTGCTCTGTAGGGTTCTGGAAGCTTGTATTGGTGATGGACTAGATGGGTAGATCCACTCTCGGCGGGTTGTTTGCCATTTGCCAAGCCTGGGTGGGTGTGGTTGCGTGTATCGGTAGCGGGTTCTGGAAGGGAGCTATTCGAATTCAGCATGGGGATAGGGGAGCTGTTCGAATTCCTGGAAGCCACACGTGCCCTAGATCCAAGTTTGATGCTTTAGGAGCGGGCAGTTTGGTGGTTTATCGAGGTATTGGGGTACCTTATTTCTTGTTGAATTATAGTAACGAGTGAGTTGTAAAATCTGTTCTGGTGTTGAGGACGACGAGGGAAAGTTGTTCTGCTGCTGCTGATGACTTGACGAGGAGGGAAAGAAGGTTTCATGTTTTGTTCAATCCACTTGCTGCTGTACCTGCAGCAGCAGGTTTGGAACTAACTACTTAACTAGATATGCTTGACTGCAGAGCTACTCCGCGTGACCCAGTTTCTTTCAGCGAACTGAATGCTGCTAAGTGAAGAGTTTTGGCTATATATAATTGGTCAAATCCTTAAGTTTTAGCTATATATAATTGGTCAAATCCTTACTTTCTAGCAAATTAATTTGTATATATAAACAGAAAACAATAGTTCATTCTCTTTTGTTCATAACTGAGACTGAAAACAAACCCATTTGCAGTCTGCTTAGTGTCATATGAACCATCACTGTAGTTATGTACTGACCTTAGTTGCAAACTGCATGAAAGATGAAGGTTCATCACATGCATTGTGTTCTGATAGATTGAAATTTGATTTGTTACTTGGCAAACGTGTATGGGGATCTAATATTTTGTATATCACTTGTTCACTTGAGGAGCATCATTGTTGGTCCTATGAACTTTCTCAACTTAAGTTCTGCATGAGTTATCGCCTTTGAATTTAGTACATCTATCCTGCTCCTTAGTGATTTGCACATTACCCTAGAATTTAGTTATTTGTGGTGGGCTGGCTCTCAGATTGCAAATAGAAGTTGTTGAAGCCCCTATGAGCTTTTCTCTACATATAGGTCGTTCTACAACTTTGAGGTGCATTTATCTCATTTCTTCCTATTATACCCTTGTTGAATGATGTTGATACTCTCATCAATAAATGAAACATCTTTCCCAATCTGTCTTCTTCCCAGTTCCCACACATATTTAAGAGAAAAGCTGGTAAAGTTTGGGAACAAATGAAGGGCACCAAGTTCATTTTATGTTACTTCTAAATTCCTGTTCCCAAAGCTAAAACAACTTCTATTTGCAATGGGAGGTAGTATTCTGCATAACTGACCATTTATTGTGGTTATGACCAATCCTGGGCCAGATTGGTTGTTGTAAAAAAGGGCCTTTTTATGGACATTTCATATTTCAACTTGAAATTTATGTTTTCTGTAGAATCTGTTTAATTTTGCATCCTTTTGCACTCAAATACCTGGACAGGATACTAACAATCGGTCTAATTATCTTGAGAGTATTACGAACCAGTAATTATCATGCTACAATGTCAATACGTGCAACTACGCAATGCAATCATGTCAAAACAAAATTCCCTATAGGCTATCCGCTGCCTTTTATGCTACTTTAGTGCCCATATCACTATCCTTTTTTCTGATGGGGGAATAGTAGTAGGGAGGCCAATAGAAAATTTATTCAAATCAAAACTCAATACGTGCAACTACTCAATGCAATTATATCAAAACAAAATGCCCTACATGCTATCCGCTGCCTTTTATGCTACTTTAGTGCCCATAGCAATATCCTTTTTTCTGATGGGGGAACAGTAGTAGGGAGGCCAACAGAAAATTTATTCAAATCAAAACTTGTACAACATTTACAAGCAGAAGCTTCTTCCATACAAATTTATTTTGCACATTTTTTAAATATACATTTGTTTCTTTGAAGTTATATATGCTAGCATCATGGGGCAAACAATATATTGAAGAAAGACTGACTTAGCACCGCCTGAGTTTTTGCTAGTTTCAACACACATAAAAATATCAAAAAAAGTATTACAAATAGTGCCAATTGGGCTCTAACAGTCCTTGCTAAATGACAAGTGAAAAACATATGCCACCAGTTTTTCAGGGTATTAGGAGAAGTGGAGAACTAAGACCACATGATTCAGATTCAACAAAGAAGTATTCCCTCCCCATTACACTTCTAGTATTTAATTTTCCTTGGAGCAGGATCCAAAATACATATTTGTGTTTTTAGCATACATTTGTTCTTCCAAACCTAGCTGTTAATAGGCTTTGTTTGCATATTTCCTGATAATATTTTCTATCTAAGCCTTCAGGTGCTAAATTTAGACAGAGTAATCGCATATAACAATGTTTATTCTGACTGACCAATGGCAACTTCAGATAATGGAAAGAAGCACGCTCGACTGCCATCCTTTAGTGCCAAGTGGTCACAAACCAAAATATCCATGTTGGTAGCGTGTGAAAATAATTCAGGGCATTTTAATTGCAAAATAGAATCATTCCAAAGAGCCACCCAAAAGTGGATCGTCTGACCATTGCCCCATTGAGGTCTGACAATTGATCTGAACATTTCTAATTGTTTCGAAACATATATCCTGCAGAGATCCTTTGCCACTTGAAGCATGTGAAATGATTTTAGTGTAATATCTTTGCCAAAGAGAACTAGCCTTGTGCTGGCCCAAGTACTTTTGTGTGTTCCCTGTTGAATTTTTTAGCAGGTGGCCCTCAAAAAACTGTCCTTGGTGCCACATAATGTGTCAGCCTCGCCCAAAAGAAGAGAACCAAAAAGAACTTATGATGCTCCCTTCGGTGATGGTTGTGTTTGTTGGGGGCACTGTGTAAAACATCTTGTGGTACCTGCTAGGCAAGGGATGATCATTTTGATAACTGTATGTGTGCAGCCCATTTGCTGTTCAATAATTCGGTCAGTTCAATTAGTCAATCATCCTATGATGGGTTGCCAGGATAATAACCCAACATTGCATTCATTACAGCAATCTGGTACGTTGATACCTAGAAACAACAAAACAACCAAACTTGCTGCTAGTTGGCAGGTAATCAAAGTCAACTAGTTGGATACCCATGTGTTGCACTGGGAATTTCACGTGCTTATATGGAGCCTAGGAGAGAAAGATGAAGACATGTCTCTCTAGGGAGTGCTTAAGCAAACATTGATGGCCGTGATTTTTTCTTGAGCCAGATTCAATGGCTAGAATTTATGTGGCTCAGTGACAACCAAGTTTTGCGCACTTACTCTTTAGCAAACATTGATGGCTATGATTTGTCCATCACACCCAAGGGCTAGAACATGATGTGGTTCAATGACAACCAAGTTTTGGGCACTTAACTTTTGATGTTCATGATTTGTAGCTGATACCAAATCATAACAATTTGTTCAATGCGAATTCAAGCTTTGGGGATTTTGAAGTTCGTCAGCATGGCAAATTGAATGCTATATTTCAAATAAAAAATCTAGCTCGTTTACCTGTTTCTGGCAGTAACATGCTGTAAACTGGTACTAGGCCACTGCCAGGATTCTGTCCTTTTTGTTTGCACCACCTTACGCTTCATCTCTTATTGAGCAAGTCCTTTATAGTTTGCTACTTTTCACTATTGTAGTATGCTACTTTTAACCAAGATGCTCAGTCCTGCTTGTATCTATTAAGAAAGTTCATGTATCTCATTTCTGTTTCTGTGTGTATTGTTTTCACATTATATAAATAATGGTTATAACATCTCGTACTTGTTCCAGCGTGTGAAAGTGTACCGTTTGAGCGATGGAGGGAAGTGGGATGATCAGGGCACTGGGCATTTTGCTATTGACTACATTGAGGTTCGATTCTACGTCATTATGTATGGTGCTTTTTATGGGTGGGTTCTTTTGGGCTGTGGTTTATAGTTTTTAGGTTATGGCTTTTGAATTCTGATTGTTCGCCAAAAGAGAGACAACTGCGTGCTATTTTGGCCTGTTTAGCTGAAATCGGCACAGTGCCTACTACAATCGACTTGTAGACATTGTCATGAAAAGACACATCGTTTGAAAAGCTAGTTACTGTAGCATAAGCCAAAAGCCACTAGTCCAAAAGAACCCAACCTATTTCTTTTATATGGTTTTACTATTTATTTTCTTTAACTGTTGTCCAATAAATTTAGTTAGTCTGTTGCTACTCCACTTTTAAATTTCTGTCATTCTTGTGACAACATGCTGTGGGTTGTTTCCTCATGCCATTATGCAAGATCAGCTGGACTGTTAACAACCTTTCTCATCTTAATTCAATGACACAATTTGCTGATCACTATGCTTTGTTTTTTGGTCAAAGTCTTTATACTGAAACTAATGGCACCAGCCACCAGTATAATGTATTTTAGGCCAATATGTATGTTCCTTTCTGGAACTGTATGCGTGAGAAAACCACACTAACTGCATCTCATGGTAATACTGTAACACCCCAGGGTCTAAAATTTGCAAAAGCCCACCCAAAGGGGGAGGCTGCATAATAGCTTTGTTGGGCTTTAGTCCTTGCTTTACCAAAGGGGGTTAACCCAGATTTGCTAGCTTGGTTCCCTTAGGTTTATATGCTGCCCAAACTTATTTGGGCTATGGTAATAAGCTCTCATTCAGCCACAGGTGAGCCACTTGGGCCACCACAAATTGGGTCTGTGTGCTACAGTTACCTTGTCAATATAGCTGTAAAAAAACTTGCCGAGGTATTCAACGATGGTGATTTGTAGAACAGTGAGCTGTAGTAAAATATATCAATTCAAATGAAAACTAAGACATGAGTTGGAGTGAGAACATGAAGTTGATAGCTAGTCCTTCTGTATGGCACCATGGTATTCTGTTTGTGGGCTTACCATTTTTGGACCTTAGCTGAATCAATATTGGGTTGACTCCAGGGTTCAAAAGAACTTGTTTTGACTGTTTTGGATGAAGAGGACAATGAAACACTACTCATCCACAACATTACGTCTGAAGATATCTACAGAAAACAAGAAGGTAAACTACTGTACTATCCTTATCCTTTTCCGTTTTTCAAGGTAACTGTTTGTATCTGTTATGTGACTTGCTATACCCATTTTCTTTATTAGAAACAATCATCTCATGGAGGGATCCTGAAGCAGCAACAGAATTAGCACTGAGCTTTCAGGAAGCTGCAGGGTGCTCCTACATATGGTAGTTCAAGAAAAGGAACCATGGTGTAACTACCATTTTCTTTAATTACTCACTGATGTCTTAGTTTGTAACTTTGTATTCTTGGATTCTTGGTGGTTTTCTTCAGGGACAACATATGCGACATTCAGAGAAACCTTCAGTTTAGTAACCTTGGTGGTGAGTTGTTTAAAGCCTGTTGTACATTTCATTCCTACCTTGTCTTATTTTTTCCGTGTCCTGCAGCTCTTGAAGTTGGTCCTCGTCCAGCGTCGGAAACTCTAGAAGCTTCTAGAGTATTGCATTCAAATGGTAGATCCCACTGCCTTAACCAACCTGCTTTGTGTTATGTTATTGAAAACGACCTTATTATTGTCAGAATCTAAATCTGTCCTATGTTAGTAGAATTAGTAACCAGCCACGGGATTCGATTTTGCAATATTAGTTTGACAACTAAAACATGGTAGATCCCACTGCCTTAACCAAATCTGCTTTGTGTTATGTTATTGAAAACAGACTATTATTGTCAGAATCTAAGGGCCTGTTCTTTTTGGCTGAGCTTATGCCTTTTGGTTGCGGCTTGTGACTTTTGGGCTCTTCGTGCGAGAGATTACAGAGTAACAGAAACTCACATGCGGCTTTTGCCGATATAAATGAAGTCGGTACAGTATATACTATAATTAACTAGTAAACCTCATCTTGAAAAGACAATTCGTCCAAAAGCTAGTTACTGTAGAAAAATAAAAAACTGAAGCTAAAAGCTGAAAAAGAATAGGGCCTAAATTTGTCCTACGTTAGTAGAATTAGTAACCAGCCACGGGATTCAATTTTTCAATATTAGTTTGACAACTAAAACTGTGCTACCAATGCCCTTGAATAAATATCAAAGGATTAAGGATCAGATGATTTGCTTGATGAGATTGGAAGTCCTAAAAATATGGTTCATGTATCGATATTGTATTGTTCTATTGACAAAGTTGAAGGGCACATTGACTTGTACTTATCCCTATAACCATAACATTTAATGGTTTGTCAATGCAGTCAAAGGCACTTGAGGTGCTATGTCCTTAATTGCCTGAGGCACGTGGCGAACAAAACGTGTGCCCAAGAAACGTCAAGCGCAAAAATGAAAAGAAAAACTTTCCCAAGAAGTGACTAGTCCTATAAAGATTTTGATAGAACTTGGAACAAAATTGTTTTCCTTGTATTTATAGCTATTACATATGAGGCAAAAACTGTTATGGCCTAGGATCTTGGCGTACGCGCAGCAGGCGAGCGAACAATACCGTGGACACTGTAGCAAATGTGAACAATACCACATGGGTACTGTAGCAACGTGTGAACAATACCCGCGAGTAGTGTAGCATGTATGGATTTAGGTGGTTTGCCAGTATATCGCAGATTAGGAATATAATAATTAGTTTTCTTATTATTTGGACTTATTTTCTTCTAGATTATTTCTATGTATTAGAGATAAGTTTTCTATTATTAGGGATTAATTTCCTTAATATAGAGATGTTTCTTAGGGGTCAAGTTTAGCTATTCATATAAAAGGGACATCATTGTATCTATTATCAATTTATCATTAAGCAATGAATAAACAAACTTCCTAGTCTCCCCCCTCTTTTTCAACTAAGCGTCGAGAGTCTTGGCGGCGGTATGGCCGGTCGTTCAAGGGCGAGTGCCCTACTTTCGATCCTTGGACCCATACCCAACCAACACCGACCATATCATTTGGTATCAGAGCCACTCACCATGGCTTCCGATGCTATACTATCTATCCTGGAATCATTGAAGGCTAGCAACAAGGAGTTGATGGCCTTACTCGAGAAGGCTACGGAGATGGTGGACAAGCTAAAGGAGCAGAAAGAGCCGTCGCGTGCCATTGCAATGGTTGCGCTACCACCACTTTCCCGGACGTCGGCATTGGCACTGGCCATGTCACCAACGACTCCTCTTCAGATTTCACCTTTGGTGCCTTTGCTAAGGAGGAAGATTCTCGCTGTCCAGCGGCAATCATCTCCACGTAGCCGACCAACACTGTGCCTTCGCAAGTGTGAAGCACAACAATTGCTATGTGAGGGTTAGCTACGTCGCATCTCTTCCACAACTGTTGCATCCGAGGCAAGAAGGATGATATTGCTGCCCCGCGCTAGGTGCCTATGCCCTTAATGTCTCCTACGTCATCAAACTATGCCTAGGGGTTGCTGCCCATGGAGCTTCGTTGATTTTCTTCCATACGACACGACATCGTCATCGTGCCCTCCAAAGGACTTCAACCGTGGCCGCCACTTGACAGTTAGAGAGGGGTTTAATGTTATGGCTTAAGATCTTGGCGTGCACACAGCAGACGAGCGAACAGTACCGCGGGCATGGTAGCAAATGTGAACAGTATCGTGCAGGTACTGTAGCAACGTGTTAACAGTACCCGCGGGTAGTGTAGCACGTACGGATTTGGGTGGTTCGCTAGTATATCGCGGATTAGGAATATAATAATTAGCTTTTTTATTATTTGGACTTATTTCCTTCTAGATTATTTCAATGTATTAGAGATAAGTTTCCTATTATTAGAGATTAGTTTCCTTAATATAGAGAGATGTTTCTTAGGGGTTAAGTTTAACCATCCCTTTAAAAGGGACATCATTATACCTATATCATTAAGAAATGAATAAACTAAGTTCCTAGTCTCTCCCCTTTTCTTCAACTAAGCCTCAGAGCCTTGGCAGTGGCATGACCAGCCGTTCAAGGACGAGTGCCCTACCCTCGGTCCTTGGATCCGTACCCAACCAACACCGACCATATCAAAAACAAACATCACTGGCCATTTTTTTTGAAGATTTAAACATTCACAACATATATAGCACATACATGGCAGTTAGCATATGAGTACTATAAAAAAAGTGACCACTGAGAATCCACCAAATCTTGAGAGTTAGGACCACCCTAGTGTGTTCTTGGGCCTCATTGGTCCATGGGCCTTTGTTTTCGTAGGTTTCTTCTCGACTTTCTATCTCTCACTCTATTATTCTGAGAGGCACACACATTGCCTTGAGCCTTGCTGCTAATGGCATGCACATTGCTGGTGCCTCATTGCAGCACACCTTGCTGCTGAGCTGTGCATCATGTGTGCCTCAGACAGCACTGGTTTCCATAGCACTGTCGTAACTAATTATTCGTTTCCCTGCAGATGGGTCCTTCCACTCTGTTAACGGTGAACTGAGGGAGCTTCCACCTGTTGAGTTATCCAATCTTCCTTTGATTTTAAAGGTTTAAATATTTTTTTATTCTTCTCATATAAAATTGTTCTTATTAATTTTACCTAACAGTAGCACGCACAATTGCAACAGTTGTTTATTCTTTTTTATATTGTAGTGCTATGCCGTCTTTTTTTTATTTTACCTAACAATAGCACACACAATTGCAACAGTTGTTCATTCTTTTTTATATTGTAGTGCTATGCCGTCTTTTTTTGCAAATACATTATAACATAGTAATTTGCATACTGTCTTGGCTGTGAGGTTTGTGCCTTGGCTGATCTTGTTTTCAAATTCCCATCTCCTTGATGAATACTTGTGGAAAATCAGGAGTCTTGTGTTATTGTTGATATTTGTCCTAGAGTGAAACTATGGTATCGTACCAAACTGTTCCAGAATGAGGACAGTCTGTTTGCCTATTGAAAAGCATTTTTTATATTACTATCCTCAATATGTTTCTTTATTTCATAGAAAAAGGCTTTAATCCTTAATATCATTTCTTTTGCTTTCGGGGGCCATATAAGTCACAACTGTTGTGGAAGCCTCAACAGAATGGGGGCACAGTAATTTCAGTTAGGTGTTTGGATGACTTGTACTTTCTGCTACGAAGTCAAAACCCCTATTAAATGTTTAAATACTGTTGATGAAAATCTGCAGACTATATTGGAGGGTGGCATTACAGATCAGATGCGTGTGGCAGAGTTGATAGCACAAGATGTAAGTCATCTATTCTAATCTTTATCCGTGGCATGGTCTCCTCTACCATATTTATTTACTTGCATTAGCTTGTGTGCTAATTCTCTTGTAAAACAAGACCTTGTCCCATTGGGAAGGAACCCCAGGGAATGGGGTGGGGGGCTGTATACGACCAGCTCACCAACCCTGATAAAAGCCCATAGAGGGATCAGCTTGCTGCCTTCTTGTTAATGAAAAATGAGTGCACCGTCCCTCTTTATTTCTGTTATATGACCTACTTTTTTTTGGGAGATTCCTACTTATGTTGAACATTGCATTATTATGTAATTACCACACTATTTTATTGCATTGTTATTATGTAATTACCACACTATTCTATCTGTTTAAATGCCATTTCTTTGCCGCAGTTGTATCGTGCGCAGCCATTCATGATTAACATACTCTCGTTCGCTTGCTTTGTTTTTGTGCTGGTTACCACTGGAGAAGTGAACTCTGGCTGAGACATAAGATGAAATAATTTCATATAGAAATTTTCTTTCAAAGTAGTATTTGTACGTAACTATTTTCTATGATGCTGGTATTTTGCAGTATGTAGCACTATCCTGAGGGACTATTTCGTCTCTCGATTAAAGAGCTATATTAGTACTTCCTACACAATGTCTCAATGTAGTAAACTGTTAGTTTTAAATAATGGTTCTTGGGTTTGCTTCATTTCATTTGAATACAAATGTTTGCTTGAGAGTCTAGATCTTCTTAGGATCTGATTTTTTTTCAAGGTAACTTTGTTGAACATTCATCAAATAAAGATCAATGTTGATCAAATGGGTAATTTAAGAGATTTCCTCCCAGTTACATGAACTTCATAATTTGATGATTTTGATCTTGTGTACTAGCCAGTGATTTTATCAAATATGATACAAATTATGGGAATTCTTAGCTCTGTTTTTGTTGAGTTGACTTGGACAATACCATTAGCCTGCAGTTTGGTTAGAACTTAGAAGGAAGCAGTATGATACTACGATGGCACTAGCTTCCTAGATGCTTAGGAAATGACATTTCCACATTTGTTTTTGGGTTTATGACTATTCCTATCCAACATGAAGTCTTAAACTACTCTACTTACAAATTCTTGCAGCGTGACTTTTTTCCAAAGTTACTGGACATTTTTAGAATGTGCGAGGATTTGGAGAACTTAGATGATCTTCACATGATCTTCAAATTAGTCAGGGGAATCAGTAAGTACATATCTGCATTAAAGTTTGCTTGCTAGAATATTTTAGACTGGTATTTACTGTTGTTTTTCATTCTGCAGTATTGTTGAACAGTCCATCAATCTTTGAAAAGATTTTCTCCGATGAGTTTATTCTTACTATCATTGGTGCCCTTGAATGTATGTTATTTGCTATCTCCTTTGTTGCTTCGTTCTCCCATAATTTTATCATATCATGAAATTATGTATGATATGATTTTAACTGAGATGCCTGGGAGGTTGCATTATTGTTTTAAAATTTTTAGTGAGTTCTAATCTGTACAGATGACCCAGAGGTTCCTGAAGTGCAAAAGCATCGTACTTTTCTAAAGGATCATGTAGTTTTCAGAGAGGTATGCTGTATGCTGATCTTTGCACACCTTAGCCTGATCCAGAAGAAATGATTCTTTAATGTAAAGCTTTGTTCCACCCGCAGGCCATACCTATTAAAAATGTTTCTGTGGTTTCAAGGATACATCAAACATACAGATTATGTTATCTAAAGGTCAGTGCCACTTTTTACTTGGTTTTTTACATGATTGAATTCTGTTGGTATTATTTTTGTTTGCATGTTTTACAATTGGACTTCTTTTTTTGGCATTTGCAGGATGTTATATTACCGCGAATATTAGATGATGCCACTCTAGCAAGTCTTAACACGATGATACATACGAACAATGCCGCTGTTAGTGTTTCAGCCTCACCTAGTGTCGATGTCCTCATAAAATTTCCTTCTTTTTGTCACTTATGACAATGAATTGTCTGTAGGTTATTTCCTTACTAAAGGATGATGCTTGCTTTATCCAAGAATTATTCGCTAGGATGAGATCATCGAATACTTCTATGGAATCAAAAAGAGAATTGGTGCGAAAACATTCTTATTCTTTTGTTAATGGCGAGTTGATGGCTTCGTCACATATTTATAAATATCCTTTTCATTCAACTGAAACTGTGTCTTGTTAGTGATTATCATAAATTCCTTAGCATTGCCACAATCAAAGTGATTTGAGGTAGTTTAGTAATGTTGCTGACAGATACGATTTTCCCCTTGAATTGTTGGAGAAATATCATATTTATCATTGCTGGCATTTTGCACATGATAATTAAGGACTAAAAACTGAGTGTCTTCATGAATTATGTTGATGCATGCACTGCTGTTGTTTCTTAACAGTGGGGAGTTTGGATTATCTGGGTTTGGCTCAAGATTTCCTGGGTTCTTGTTTTGAGTTATATGATTTGCTAAATTTGATAGTCATCTGAGACTAGTTTGCTTTTCTGTAGGATGTTGGAGTTTTAGCCTTTTAGGTCTTGCATTGTCTTTTTGGGGAATTCAGATAGATGCCACTGCAAAGTTTTGTGATGTAAAAAATGCCATTGGATGTCTTTCAAACGTGGGTGCCGGGCTCACGATTCAGCCTCATGCTCACTGCCATTTTTAAGAACCACATCATTTGCATTAATTGTTCTGTTGTTCGCACGTTGAGATGATCCAGACCAAGCTGGATGCTTTTATCTGCATATCTATTGCAATTAATGTAATGTGGAGTTCGAAGTACTTAATGCTTTGCCTCTTGTTTGGTGACAGTGCTAATAGCGTTTCTGGTGTTTGCAGGTTCTGTTCTTGCATGAATTTTGCACTCTTAGTAAGAGTTTGCCGCTTGTTCAACAACTACGACTGTTTCGGTAGGTACTTGTTTGGTTTCTTTTTTTCTTCTTTTTGTCCTATGCCCTCTGGCTAGATTGCACAGGCATGATAACACAACCCAGCCATGGTGATGTGTCGATTTTCTTAACATGCCAAAAGTGCCACATGGCTATTGCCTCTATGTGTTAAAAAAAGAAAAAATATGGCACAAATATTTTTGTGTACATGCTCTGTCGGTTCTACAACCCTATCTCAAATATTTTTGTACAACCTGTGTCATTTCTGCAACTCTTACTTCATTGTGTGGCTTGCTGTATGCCACTGTTCTAAAAGGTGCCCTAGGCGGCCGGCAGCTACCCCGCGCCTCGCCTAGGGTGCTAGTCGGTTGTGAAGGTGGTGAGGCGGCGCGAGGTGACCCATGTGCTAGGCGACGAGTTGAGGTAGTCACGCTCCAAAAGGCAAGCACTTGAGCACATACCTCTGCAGCCGTCGCCGCGACGTCGTCACGCCGTTGCGGCGACTTCTCTGCATTCGCACCGTCGCCTCCTTAGTCCGCGCATTCGCTGTTGCCGTGCTCCCCCCGTCCACCGTTCGTGGCCGATCCTCCGTATCAACTTCACCTCTGCCATAGGGAGGAGCTCATACACGAGCCGAGAGTAGGAGCCAGAGATGGGGAAAGGCAAGAGGCAGGAGGAAGAAATGGGGAAAAGCCACAGGAGGAGAGATAAGAGAGAAGAGAAGAAGGGATAAGCAGGGATTGCTTCAGCCGAACAGGAGCAAGAAAGAGAGAAAGGGAGGAGATAAGAAAGAGAAGGAATAAAGAAAGAAATGGATGGCTAGCAAGTGTTCAGCTGAACAGAACAGGAAACAACAGGGGAAATGGGAGGGAGAAATGATGGCTAGCAAGTGTTTGGCTGAACAGGGAAAATGGCTAATTAGTGTTCGGCTGAACAGAGAGGAAATAAGCATCAAATACATACGTACGTACATACATACATGTACGTATGCATGCTGCATGCTTATCTTAGCCTGTTGTCCTCAGTTTTAATTCGGTCGCCTAGACCCCCTAGGCGCTAGAGCCCTCCTCGCCTCCCGCCTAGCGCCTAGCGCCTTTTTGAACATTGCTGTACGCAACTCAAATTGGAGTATAGTTGTGCAAATATAAATTGGTGCTGAATTCCAAGTTGAGCTGGTTGAAAGCTTCTAGTATTCAGTGAGCATAGGCTTATCGTTTAGCATCACAAAGTGTTGAAGGATCCTAAAGTACTGTGTGCTGTATGCATTGAAGTTAATTACCTATTCTAATAGTATTATACTAATGATGTCTAGTGTGCTGTTACCAAGTTGGCACACAGCATCTTTTCAGTGGAATAAAAAGTAGGGAAGGTATCAAATGTTTGGGTTTGGTTCCAGCCGGGTATGGCATGGTCAATTACTTTTTTAGCACCTTTTTTTCTCCGAAGATATGCCAACATTGCGTGTTGGATATGGCTCCCGTATATGTTGGTTAAGTGTTTGTAAGTGTCTGACATGGTTTCATACACTGACATGCCGGTGCCGCATAGTAGAAGTGTTCGGGCAATCTAGTCTCTGCTTTCTCTGTCTGTTTCTTTGGATTTCAGTGTGGTATTCTGTGAATTGGTATGTCCTCAACCACACTCCATTTTCTTTCCTGTGTAGCTCATTTATTATTTTTATTAATTGTGGTGCCTCTCTTTTTGCCATTTCTATGGCAAGTCCTACTGGATTTGACAATTCAAAGTTCCCTGTATTCATTCGGTCACGCCACCTTGTAGTGAGTATACGGAAAGTGGCCTTGTATATTGTTTTATCATTCATAATTTAGAATTATATAGGTAAATTCATATATCAGGGAAACAAAATCTAATGCATCTTCTTCATGAATATAGGTAAGAGAATTAAGCAATTGTCATTTGTCAACAATGGCTAGCGCTGCAAAAATATCAACCGATCAAATTATAGATGGATGTTTAGTTAACATATTTATACTTTTTTTGGACCAACTGATTATGCAGCCTTATAACCGGTAACCGGCCCGTTAATCTGCATAATCATCGCTTTTACTTGGGCACCCGGCTAGTTGGCTAAAGCTGTTAATTTGATCATTTTGTAATAACTAGAACGGGGAGGGCACCCTTTCCTTGTATGCGGCGGGCCTAGTATTCGGCTTAACAGGCCTAGTTTTAGAACACCGTTTATCCTATGTTATTTTATGCTTTTTTTGGCTTTAAGCATTTTACAGCATGCAACAATACTAGATCTTTGCAACTATTTGGCTGAATTCTTGAGTAAAATGTCCTTATATGCAAAGACTTTTCACTGCAGCTTAGCTGTTTGTGTATTAAGTTTTAACTCTCTTGTCCTGTCTTATTTTGAATTTTGAAATAGAGCCTATGATACTGGTGTGCCTGAGGTGGTAGTGACATTGTATTCACTAGCTGGCAGCCCTATGCTTTTGCTCGCTATCATTTAGCTTCAGATTTGCTAAAGGATATCTTGTAATTAGGTACATAGGGGCTTATTGTTCACCTTTTTCATAGGTTTATTCACACTTGCTGTGCAACACGATGATTCCCTGTAACAGAATGCATACAACCTATCCATTCCCCTAAACAAATTTTAAGCCAAAGCTGCCGCTGTCTTTTACATACATGGCTAACTGTGAACTTTGTATTTAACTGTAGGAATTCCTAGTAGAACTTTTTGTGTTAACCACCTATTTTCTTCAGGGATCTTTCAGGTGAAGGCGTATTTGAAATCATTTCTGATGTGTTGCAGAGTCAAGATAGAAAAATTGTTTTAGTCGGGTACTTATCAAGCAGCTGTTATTAAATCACCCCCTCATTGTTGATGCAGCTCGTTTTGTTCTAGCTTCTAACTACATTTTATATGACAAATGCAGGACAGATATTCTCATACTTATTCTTAATCAGGACCCTAATCTATTGAGGTCATACATTGTCCAGCAAGAAGGAAATTCTCTTCTTGGACTTCTGGTAAGTTGCAGCTTCTTTGAGGTCTCATCTACTTAGGGTGTTTCACGTTATAGCTGGTTTTATGACCAACTATTTGCATCTTTATTTTGTTCATATTTTGTCCACTACTGCAAGTCTCTCACAATCTAGCTGAAGTGGAGTGCAAACTGTGCATGTGTTATGCCGTCTGTTCTGTAAACAAGAAATAACGACTGAGCTTGAGATTAGGCACTTCTGTTTAATATACGGTGTTATGAACCTTAGTTCATAACGGGTAAACACCACCAAGAAGATGGCCGGATGGCGTCGGCGTAGGGAGAGAGAGGAGACTATAGACTAGGAAGACTATTGTTATTATTCTCGCTTCCTTACAATAGCATGTGGTAGTCTCCTTATATAGATGGCTTCCCCTAACAGATAGAATCTAATCTCAATCATATCTCTAACAGATATAGTAACTAATATCATATCTCTAATAATATCTCTAACAATGGAAACTAATCTCTAACTCAAATAGAAACCAATCTCTAATTCCTAATAATAACCCGACTGGACCCAAGGCCCACGCCTATAACACTACACCCCTCCCGGACATGCAGCTCGTCCTCGAGCTGCTAGCCGGCGGCCAATGGAAGACCTTCGACGCCGATGTAGAAGATGAACGGTGGCGGGGTGCTGCAGCGGATGGAGACGACCGGCCAAATCCAAACGGAACAAGGCGACGAAGTGTAGCGCCTTCCGTATATAATGCCTGCAAAAGAAGTTTCTTCTTTTTTTTTTGATTTTTTTTTCGAATTTTTCTTTTAAATTTTTTTTTGATTTTTTTTTTGGTCTTAAGTGACCGGTCGGTTTCTCAACCGACCCAGACCCACACGCATTGGTCAGAACAGAGCCTGAAGACGCAGCGGTGGCGGCGACTCCGGGCGATCCACGGCGGCCGGCGGCGGCTCCGGGCGGCCCTCGGCGGCGGCGGTTCGCGGGCTGAAGCGGACCGGCGGCGGCTTCTGCGACACGGGCGGAGGCGGAGCAGCTGCGGCGGCGGCTCGGGCGGAGGTGGAGACGGAGCGGCCGGCGGCGGCAGTTGCGGATCCGGGCGAAGGCGGGGGCGGGCCGGCCAGCGGCGGCGAATCCCGCGACGCTCGGATCTGGCGGCGGCTCGGCGGATGCGGACCCGGCGCCTGCGGGCGGAGACGACCCGGGTGGCGGCGGCTCGGCAGGAAACGAGCCGGCGGCAGCGGCTGTGAACGGAGGCAGACCGGCGGATCTGACGACGGCGGCCCGGGTAGCGGCGGATCCGGCAGGATCCGGGCGACTTGGCGGCGACTCGGGCGGAGACGGTGGAGCGGTCGACTGCGGCGGAGGTGGCCAGCGGAGCGGCGGCCGGTGAAGTGGCCGGCGGCGGAGCGGCAGACGAGGGAACGGCCGGTGGCGACTTGCTTGGATCCCTCCCGTGGACGGCGACCGACAACGGCAGCGACGGCGCTGGGTCTGGGGCGATGGCCGGCGACCCCAGAGAAGATGCTGCGACGGTGGAATCCTCCTTGCTTGGAACTGATGCGGCCGGTGGGACGTAGCCGGCGGCTAAACTCCGGCTGGATACAATTGCTGCAATCCTGGCGTCGGTTGCGATGCTCTCCCGCGTCAAATCTTCAAGTTGGGAGTTCATCTCTGCCATCTGCTCCTGGATCGCCTTAAGCATTGCACGCACAGAACTGGCCTCCTTGGCGGAAATCATGGTAGCAGAAGTCGTGGGAAGGGATCGACGGCTCTGATACCAAGTTGTTATGAACCTTAGTTCATAACGGGTAAACACCACCAAGAAGATGGCCGGATGGCGTCGGCGTAGGGAGAGAGAGGAGACTATAGACTAGGAAGACTATTGTTATTATTCTTGCTTCCTTACAATAGCATGTGGTAGCCTCCTTATATAGATGTCTTCCCCTAACAGATAGAATCTAATCTCAATCATATCTCTAACAGATATAGTAACTAATATCATATCTCTAATAATATCTCTAACAATGGAAACTAATCTCTAACTCAAATAGAAACCAATCTCTAATTCCTAATAATAACCCGACTGGACCCAAGGCCCACGCCTATAACATACGGTTTGTCAAATACAGAATCTTGTGTTTGCTCAGTGATAGTAATTAAATGGAAGCATTGTGCTCATATGTTTGCGGAGAATTCCATCACATATCTTTGTGCTTAACAAAAGATTTAGAAGTTGACCAATTTTTAGCATTTTTTCCTCAATGCCACCACACTGTTATTTCTTCTCTAGATGACGTTTCATTTCAGAAGGCCAATGTCAAATTTATATTCGAACGTCACTACCCTATCAAAGTGTGCTTACAATCACTAAAATTTCAGGTTAAAGGCATGGTAACTGACTTTGGTGAGGAAATGCATTGTCAATTTCTGGAAATCCTGCGCATATTGATGGATTCTTTCACCATGTCTGGAGCACATGTATGTTATATTTTCTATCGAATATGTTTTGAAGGTTATATGCCGTCTTCATCCCTCAAGTAAAAATGTGTTGACTATTTCGCTTAATGACTATCTGAACTGGAAAAAATTTATCCACGGATCGCCTATCTCTTCTAGGCTCGTCACTTAACAGGTTACCGATATTGCTGCTTGTCTACTTTTGATGGATACTTTGCGTCCTTGCCATTATTTTTCTTTATTCTTTTGAGAGGTAGTTTGCTGTCATTTCGGCATCTGGCTGCACTAAAATCACTTCAAGATATCCAAAATTTTTGCCTGTTTTTGACCAGATTCACCTGGTACTAACTCTTGTTTCCCCTGGTGCAGAGAGACGTCATTATTGAAATTTTTTATGAAAGGCATCTCGACTACTTGGTTGATGTAATAGCATCCTCTTGTCCTCCGAGGATTATTACCGGAACATCATCTAAATCAGCTGGTGTTGGTGGAAATGCTGAAGTGCATCGTACTAAGCCTGAAATTTTGTCAAACGTTTGTGAACTATTATGCTTTTGTGTAGTTCATCATCCCTACAGAATTAAGTAACGCTCCTTGCAAACTTCTTCCACTATCCCAACAGACTACTTCTGTTCTCTATTTATGCACCTGCTAAATGGGCATCGCATAATCTTGTAGGTGCAACTTTCTTATGAACAATGGGATAGAGAAAATCCTTGCCTTGACTCAACAGAGGGAGAAGTTTTTGGTTGTTGCAGCTGTTAGGTTTATGCGTACTATTATATCCAGAAATGTAAGGCATTATTGGATTTAGAAGCTTTTATTTTTTGCATTTGTTTCATTGGATTGGTGAAGGAAATCAAGCATTGGAAAATTGAAAGTTCCCTTAAGTTATGCACTTCTGACATAGCTGAAATGTATGACATAGTGGAAACATTTGATCTTCTATCAATTCAATTACTTTTGTTTAACCTCCTTGGCCTATCCGTTTTACGGTTTCTGAGATTTCATTTTCATGACTCTTTGTTCCTGTGCTTATGATTTTTTACTACTTATTATGCGCTATTACGTGTTTCCAATCTGCAAAGATGTTATTCTCAGGGTTGCATTTTGCCTTAATGCATAATGGGCCATGTGCAGAACTGTTACTAGCTGGTGGTATATGCAGCATGCCCCAGCTATTTGCTTGAATTTTGGGCATGCCACCTTTGCCTGAAGTTACAGCTCATTCCTGAATTAAACAAAATTCTTGTAGTTATCATGGTTTGATAAGTCCACATGCTATATTATGAACAAAACTAACTGGGTTTGTGTGTGTGTGTACACACTTTTGGCTGATAGAGCCATTAAAATTGGCCAGCAAATAGGCCCTGATTGCAAGTGATAAACGCAAGCACCAGTTATCATATTTGAATCCCAGTTGATATTTTGTTTCTTTTGTAGGATGAGCATCTTATTGGCCATGTTGTCAAATTCAACTTGTTGAAACCAATAATTGATGCCTTTGTTGAGAATGGGCATAGATATAACATGCTACAGTCAGGAGTACTCGAACTGTTGGAATACATACGAAAGGTACATGCTCAGAACTACTTGGTAATTACTATGAATTATGGTTTACTCATTGGATTTTTTCTTGTGCAGGAAAGTCTAAAATCTCTTGTTATCTATGTTATTGAGTCATTCTGGGATCAACTTGTGAAGTTCGAACACTTAGGGAGTATTCAGGCCTTCAAACTCAAGCATCAACAGGTTGAACCTTTTCTCGTGTACACTTGTGTCTTATCTTGATGCTGCACCAGGGATTGCACTGCTGTTCTAGAAAAAAACTGCTAAGTTTTTTTTGCTGTTTACACGTGCTAAACATATAAAAACCACCTGAAAATGTGAATTCAAATTTTGAATTTGAAAACTGGATGAAAATTGGCCAAGGTGAAAATTTAAGTTTGATTTTTTTTTATTTTGAACTGTTTAGAAAATCTGGGGGCAACCAAGATATCCAGAAACCAGCAGGTCATGGCAGTGTTTCTGTTCCCTGTGCTGCACGCACATCTTTGGTGTTTGGAGTTGAGCTTGTAGAATTAGATGAAGAAAGATATTAATACTGTTATAGTGTTCTGACTGCTAAGATAGAATCTTAATTTCTGCTCAACATTTCACCATTAGTATTTGCTATCAAGTGAGAAGTCGTTTTATTTGGTTCTTGCAAGTACTTGGAGTGTGCTGAAATGAAATTAAGTGCTAGTGTGCCTGTCATGAGAAAGAAGGCAGAAGAAAGAGGTCTTGAGAAGGAAGAGGAAGACTATTTCAACGAGGACAGGTATGCTGTATTTATTTTCGGCATTGATTGCTTCATTATGTTTGCAATATAGGATGGTGACCCTCTGGTCTCTGCACTAGACTATGCTGTAAATGACATGATGTTTTTATTTCTTAGTGATGAAGAAGATTCAGTTAGGCGGGCTAAACATGCAGAAAACCAGGATAGTGAGGCTAAGGTAGCCAATGGAAGCGAAGCGGATGATGTATCCTCAAGGTATTTTGTCTTCACGCACAATTTGAGATGATTGTCAGTTCCCATGGTGTACTTGTTTTATTGCTCTAAAATCTTATCATGCAGAATTTCATAAGTTCTATAGTAATTTGTTTATGTTGCTTCACCAACGTTTTGGCCCCCATCTTTGCAGGCCTAAATCTGGTGGACTTGTGGACTACGCTGACGACGACGACGAAGATTTCAATCCGCCACCAAAGGAGCCGGATAGGCCTGCAGAGGATGATGAGCCCTTGAAGATATCAACAGTGAAGCGTAAGTCAGTGAATATAGTGGGTGGCAAACATGCAGATGGGGAGCTTCGCAAGAGCCAAAAGATAGAAACAAGAATTACTTGTGCTAAGATTGCTGTTTCCACTAGTCTGTCTGGCAAACGCATGGATTTGCATAACAAGCAGTCCCCCCTCTCACCTGCCTCAAGCACGCCAAGTTCTGAAGCCAATGGTGTTTTGGTGGAGCATGGAACACATTCTGACGAGCATCAACATTCTGTAGGCAACGCAGAAACTTCACGGCAAACTGGAGGTGATTGTATCAAAGCCATCGGCAATTTGTCTACTGAGAAGGCTGTAAATACCACGAATACAAATGACTCAGAGCCCTATTCAGTGAGATAACGAATTGACAACACATTTTCCTCAACTAGTTTGTCCCTGAACCCAAACTGTCAATGGTTGCCAACAGGAAGGAACCACAACGTGTTTGGCTCGGGAGAAGGCCAAATCCATTAATCTCAAATCCGAAAGCATGACTCGAGGTGACTTAGATCGCGCTTACCTGTATATCTCGAGTGAAATTCCAGCTTTCATTTGTGAGCCTGTAAAGTTAATTTTTCACAAGGGAAGATCTGAAACTAGAATTACCATGCCTTTCGGTTCAGCACTGACATCTCAGCATCTGCTGCTGCACTAGCATATTGTATGAGCTTCTGGATGAGCAGTGAATATGTGCGCTTTTATCCATTTTTCTTTGTAGGATCAATGACTGAGATGTTACTTTTGTAAAACAAGTAGGAAAGAATAGTTTCCGTTGAGCAACGTTTTGCAGCAGTTTGTGCTATCTTATCCATATCCTATACAATTGTAATTTGTCGATTCATAGTTTTGGCTGGACATACTGTCTTGGATGAATAATTTATTCATAATGTTAAAAAGGGTACATTTAAGAACTGAACCAGCTGCGCTCTCTTGGGATATGGGCTATGGATACATTGTTTGCTTATGACTATACTTCTAGTTTAAGCTTGTTTTTGAGTTTGCAAATTATGACTATCCTTTCTAGTTTAAGCTTAAGTTTTGAGTCTTGCAAATTAATTCATTGATTCTGCGCAAGATTTGCAATGATATTTTGTGATTATGGGATAAATGGTTCGATGTACTTTTCGCTTGACCCTATGCTTTTTTAGGTGTTCTCCTTTCCGATTGCGGCTCATTCTAGCATGTTATGATAATTCTCTCTTGTACTCTTGATGCTATAATGATGGTGTAATGTCTGGAAGATGTGAGCAAGACAGCCATTGGAAAACTGGTTTCAAGTGTTTTTATGGAGCTCTGGTGGGACATCTTTTTGCATGTTGCACCTCCATTGTCATCCATCTTCTTAGGCGGATCCAAGGCCAATCAACTCCGTTTCCGTTATCAGCAAAGCCGTGTCAGTTTGTGTGCTATCAAGGTGGCTAGGACGATAGGCGCGATACGCCGCGCCGGTTACATAAGCCAGCCCTTCAGCCGTTTTAGCTGGCGGGGCTAGAGTGCTGGGAGCATTCGGAGACAACATTCGTCGTAACAACACGGAAGCATGTCGTATCTTGATATACTTCGCATGAGAGAATGTCGGGCCATAGTGACTTTACATATAAGCCCCTTCTTTTCAGTTTTTAAAAACTGATTTTCAGCTTTTCTCTAGAAACTAGATTTTAAACGGAGTTTCTTTTCAAGATGAGTTTTCCAAGTTAATTATAGTACATACTGTAGTGACTTTATTTATATCGATCAAAACCACGCGTAAGTTTGTTACTCTGTATTCTCTTTCACGAATAGCTTAAAAACTACAAACCGCAGATAAAAGACATAAACCAAAATAAAAAAATAGGTCACGACAATAATAATAGTTGTGGAACAGGCTGCGAAACCTCCGTGGAAACCGATTACCATATATAAGCTAACCGTACATGCACCACACCGAACACATCATAACAAAGGGGTTCGACCTGTCTGGTTGGTCAAGCAGCTGCAGCTGCATCTTGGGTAGCTCCTCCAAGCTTTTTGGTGGTCGCTCAACACTGGGTGAATAAAAAAAAGGAAACTGGTTGTGACATAATCATGATAAAAGGACTAAAAGATACCATTAATTCGAGAGGAAGTAATACGTTATTTACTAAAGTAAACCTTATCAATACACCATACTTAAAAAAAACTATGATTGCCTATCGCCTCGCTCATTTTGTACCTCCAAAAATCCATCCTTCATTTTTACCAATTGTTTAATAGAAGTAATGACAATATTACAAGAAACCACCCGCTATTGTACAATTACTATTCGAAAGCTATAATCCGTATAGGTGATTGACGCAACCTAAATTAATTTATAAAAGAAACAGAAATGGAGATTTCTTGTAACACTCAGCCCATCTTTTGAGCCTAGAATGCTATCACTACACAACTACTGTCTCAAATTGGCGCTACTATTAAAAATTTTGGTAGCACCTCTCCTGTTTATATGAGTACAAAAGCTCTCAGAAGAGTTGAGGGGAATTTTTTTGATGAATTTAGAAATTTGAATGGGCTCAATCGGAGTTAGGATGAAGAAGAACGAGCTCTCGGAAGTTTAAAATCAGAGAAAATGAATAAAGTGGATTTTTGGAATTATTTTTCTAAAGGAAATTTGATTTACGATGTCAACAGGAATTAATGGAATTACTTTTCTAAAGAAAAATCAGACTTATGGCGTCAACCCTGGGGAATATTCGGACAAGAGACTGATAGGTGGGCCCTGGGTCTATGGACCGGGTTCATGGACTGAAGGGAGCGCTGAGGTGGTGCTGACGGAGCGAGGAGGTGCCGAGGTGGCGGCCACCGGGCGCCAGATGGCAGCCTCGTCAGCCGCCACGTCAGCTCGACGGCTGACATGGCCGAGCTGGCTGGAGTGGCGCTTAGGGACCACGGCTCGCCGGCGATCGGCGGCGCGGCGGCCGGCGGCGAGAGTCGGAGGAGGGAGAGGAGAGTGAGGGGAACTCGGGGGTGGCGCGGGTTTTACCGAAGGTGGCTGGAGATGGACCGGCGGCGAGGAGAGGCGGCGGCGCAGCTCAGGTGGTGACGGGAATGGTGCTCCGGCGGGACTGGGTCACTGTCGAGGGGCGAGTGAGGTCGGGGGCGATGCGGCAAAGCCGAAGGCGGCGTCGACGATGCTCGGGGACGATCGGAGCGGCGAGGGGAGCTCGCCGGAGTTGGCGGCGGGGCTTTGCATGGTGCGGGGACGCTCGGGAGCTCGAAGGAGGAGAGCGGGGGAGGTAATGCGGAAGGAGATGGAGCTGGGGGGGTATATATAGGGCGGAGGGGAGTGCGGCGGCGGGAATTTCTCACCGGAGGGGACGGAGGTGGGTGGCGGTTGTAGGAGATCGTGCGGCGTGGGGGAGAGGGGAAGTGGGGGAGATGGGGTGCGGAGCGTGCGAGAGTGGGAAGATGGGGCGGCGCACGCTCGGAAGTAGGGCGTGGCCAGGGAGAGCGGAGGTGGGTGCGGCGCGAGGAAGGAGACAAGCGTGAAGAAGGAGATGACAGCCTGACAGGCGAGCCCGCGGCGCAGCAAGAGAGAGGAGAGGGGCGGTTGACGGGTGGGGTCCAGCGGCAGAGAGAGAGAAAGAGAGAGAGAGGAGGCGCGGGCGACCACGATGGCGACGCATGGCGAGGAAGGGAAATCGGGTGGCCGAGAGAGGGGCAGACGCGGGGATTGGGGTCGGGAGGCGGCGTGGGCCCGCCTATCCACGTGTCGCATAGGGGAAGGGGTAGGCGGGTTGGAGCGGCGGTTGGATGGCGGCGACGTGGGCGGATCTCAGCCGTCCACACGTTGGCCGGAGGGTGAGGGGGTATTTTATTTTCTTTTTGATTTTTCAGAAAACCCAAGAAAGGAGAATAAAGCTTGGAAATTAGCAAAAAGATCCAAATAAACCCCAAAAAATTCCTATAACTCTAATAAAATGCAAGGAACTCAAATAAAATTAAATAAACTCATTTTGAGCACTATTTTCTCCCAAACTTTAATTGTTTTTAATCTTTTGGTCAAAAGAAAACAAAGGATTAAACTCTAGAAAATTCAAATAAAATTTAGAAATTTTTGGGATGTCACAGATAAGAATCAGTAAAAATCAGTTGGGGTTGGTACTACCACCAACTAATGACCAGTACTAGTATTCCCACTGTAACAGTTACAAAAGTAGCCATTACAACCACTGCTGGTGCTACCGACACACATGCCAGTCGTACCACATGACCATGAACTAAAAGAATGGCTCTATGAAAAATACTACTGATAACAAATACCCGATCGTACCGCATGGCCGGTTAGACCGCTCATATAGATAGAGCTAGTCGTGTCGCTCGGCCATACCGCCACACAATGTGCAGTCATACCACATGCCTAGTCTGACCGCTCACATAGAGTCGATTGTAACACTCATATAGAACTGGTCATAGCACCACATAAAGGACAATCATATCACACTCAACTTTTTAGTAGAGATAGATTGCATGTACTTCAACATATTTGCAAATTGTAGTATCATGCAAACAAAAGTCAAAACATAATTCACAATAAAGTTGTAAAATACATTTGCACACTTTAGAATCATACCACAAAGATTAAGGACATGGATTACAAGGATTATACATGGGTTTCAACTATTTGTAGAACATATTTGCAAACCTTAGCACCATGCCACAAAGAGTAGAGAACATGAACTTCAACCATTTGTAAACTCTAGTCACATGCTACAAGGATTGAATTTATGAGCCTTAACTATTTACAAAATAAATTTGCAAATAGTAGCATCTTGCCACGGAGAGTTAGAGCAAGTCATTGAGCTATCAACACATAATGAGACTCAAGTTACTAGACAAGACTCTTCTTAAAAATATGGCAACCTATATTAGTAATCCAGTCTTCCAACCGAACACCGATACCATTAAAAAAACTAGAAACACATCCTTATCCTATGGTAGTTATACATTTGTTTTGTACATCTTCTTAAAGCTTAATAACGAACATCTTTATTTCAAGTCTGGATCCTTATCTTGATGTGCATCAACACATGATGCAAACCACCACTTGCCCTTCATCAACATATGGTGTTCTTCACTTGACTTAATATCCAACTCATGACGCCTTCGTAAGTCCTCATCATCATGGAATCTAACCTATTTCATCAACTCATGAAAAATATTAGTCCCACAAATGGTTATCATTAATTGTCAAAACTCACCATTAAAACATAATGGCGGGGTTAGATTCTTCAGTTATCCAATTAACAAATCATGAACCAGTGTTTTTGCAATGGATGGTTGTCTAATTAACTTGACATGTCATCTACAATAGTTATCTTGCAGTAAATCTTATTATATTTTATTACATTGCCATAGGTAAAACTCTGCCAAATTTTTTTCTATCATAGCAATATCAGTTCAAAAGGACAAAAAACAATAACAATTAAGTACTAAACAATATATGTCATATACCATCATCTAAGTTGGTACATAAAGGGCACCAAAGTCTTGTGCCATTTCATGCACAAAATACACTATATAACCATCTTCAGTTATTAACGATTCTAGCTATGCATCCATTGGCAAAACGGTCATTTTCGATGGGCAAAACTGTCATTTTCCATGGCAAAAAGGGGAAAAACTTTAATTTGCAATAAAGTCTAGCTAGGTGATGATATATTCTAAATCTCAACATATTTAGAGTGGTATGTAGTAAAAGTCAATTTTTCGAGTGGCATTTCGAGCCACGCCACTTTTTCGAGTAGTATATCATGAATTATCCCATGACTTAAGAAGACATTTTGTTTAATATTCTTATTAGCAGCTATCTAAGCCTACATGAACTATTTTGTTTTTCTGTGTCGCATGGACTGTCCAAATGGAAACTCAAGTGACATTGTGGTCATTTGTATTCCTGTGATGTGATGATATGATGGTTTGTACTTTGTTAGCACAATATCCCTTGGTTGACAATTGAAGAATGATGAGTTGACGACTTCACTCTTTATGGGTAGATTTTTCTTGCTTAGATGCATAAACCTTCGAGTTCATGCATGCATCATGCATGCAATTGGAGTTGTATACTTGTGTACCTACTATAAATACTTATTACATTGAACCGAAAATGGTGTTTAGCTCGCGAGCCTAACGAGGCAGCTTGAGCGCTTTGGCCGAGCTGAGTCGAGCACCATTTTTTACTCGCTAACTTAACGAACCGAGCCTAGTTTAACCATGATGCTTAACGAGTTTGAGTCAGCTCGTTATCTATCCCTACTTGTGTGCGCTGAGTCGATTCCATGTATACTATAATCAATTAATGCTAGCTAGCTTACGTTGATTTTGCATGCACGTGAATAAAACAGAGTTGGATTCGGGTCGTATCTTTTGTTTCAAATTTACATATGGTTCTTGACTAGAAAAGAATATTCATGTTGCATATGGTTCCATTCGAAACAGGAGAATTTGTTAAATTCATACGGGAATTAAATTGCTTCTATGAAATTTCTATGGTATTTACGTGAAATTGCTGCGGTCCTAGATATAGTAAACTGTATGGAGGATATATACGATTTAGCTTAGCATGGAGGTAACGTAGGTTGGCTTAGGGATGGCAATCGGTCGCGGCGGGTACGGGTAGTGCTCTTTATATTCGTACCCGTGATCCCGATTTACATTCACGGACATACTCGCGAAGGACGATGGGTGAAGAACCTCGCCCATACCTGTCGCCTGTAGGCATACTTATTTATCCACGAACTGAGAGTCGTCATCTGAGAGTTGAACTAATGACACACACACACACACACACACACACACACACACACACACACACACACACACACACACACACACACACACACACACACACATATATATATATATATATATATATATATATATATATATATATATATATATATATATATATATATATATATATATATATATAAGCAGTAGCTGTTGTTAGGAAACATAATAGCTATCAAAAAAGTTTATAACAATCAATAGCAATTAGAGATATTACTATAGCTGCGCCACCTGTCAATCTATATCTTGGGTAAACGGGCGGGGCGGGGCGGGTACGGGTGGAGCTTACCCATACCCGTGCCCGTTTACCCGACGGGTAGAGTGTTCTCCCATTTTCATACCCGTGGGTAAAAAATATCCTATATTCGGCTCTATTAGGGTATTTACTCATGAGTATATAGGTAACGGGTATAATTGCCATTTCTAGGTTGGCTTCGACAGTAGGACATGCGGAACTTTCTTTCTTTTTTCTTGGTTCTTGCATTGAACCTCCCGATAATAAGAAGATAAAAAAGAAGAGAAGAAACCTCGATAGAGGCACGACGGGTCATATAGTCATGTGGATACCAACCATTTTTCAGCATGTATTGTCAAAGTTGCTAATGTATACTTCAGATGGAAGAAAACATTGGGCACTTCAAAATACTTGTGAGACATGGGTCTATTTTTTTTGGTTGTGTCTGTGGCTTATGGTTTTTGGCTACGGCTTATGACTTTTGGGTTATTTGTACGAGATATTACAGAGTAACAAAAATTCACGTTGAGAGACCATGTGGAGGTGTCCCCATGTTTGTGATGAGTAATTGACACGTGTTTTGGAAAGTTTGAGTTTGATTTGGTTGGTTCGCGCCAAGTCGATGCATGGCGCAGTCTAGTTCAGTTGGACTTGGTCGAACGCGGTTGGATGTGCTTAGGACATTTGCTCTTTTTCTCGATTGGTCGATTTGGGTATTTCATGCTTGAGTACCTTCTTTTGATGCTAATGTTGATTATATGGTTTTGTGCGATGCTATGTGATGTTTTCTTGTCTGTAATGGCTGCAGGACTTTGAGGTGGAGTCGTGGCGAGGCATGGGATGACCGGACTAGGCACGAGCGGTGCTGAGGTCAAAGCGGTCGGGAGATGCCGAACGACGTGGACTCGAAGTGGTTGCAAGCCGGGGAGACAAGGAACCAGAGCTAGAGCTACCGGAGGTGGACACGACGGGCAACGGCGAGGTGGACCGGGACTAGGCTCAGGGAGCAGCTGAGGTCTAGACGGTCAGGATGCTGGGTGCGGTCGTGCGAGGACAGGAAACTTTCAGGAAGGCGCGTGAAGGGCAATTCGGTAAAATTGACTTAGGCCTGAGGAAGCTGGTTCGGTTGAAATTGACGGGTTGGAAACCCGGTAGTAGAAGGAGGAGGTTAGGGTTTGGAGTGTGTGGGCTCAAATCCTTGTTCCCTGCTCTTTTTGCATGTGAGTGGGTTTTGTCACTTTTGTGTATGGTCTGGTGATGAGAGGGTTTGACTCTTGCCTCAAGTGTGTGTGAGCCTTGTAGTGAGAAAGGGTTGCCACTTCTTGATTTGTTAATTGAGTATGTGAGCTCTTCTATTTAGAGAGTGGGAGATGGCAGTGCTGGGGAAGTGTTGTGAGCTCAAAGCAGTCTGTGTGTGTTCTGGTTGTTCTCGCGTGAGTTCATCTCATTCTGGAAGCATGTAGTGAGAATGAGTTGAGATGATTGTAAGAACATTGCTATGTAATCATTCATCTCTTTATATCCATTTGAGAAATCTTGTGACTGCAGTGCTATGGTTTCTTGAGCTCTCTGAGTATTTTGATTCAGTTCTGGTTTCTTCCCTGCTCTCAGCTCTTCACTGTATCATTTGGATTTTGAGTTAAATCTTTGGTTGAGAAGTTGCAAAATGAGTTGCTTTGAACTGGGAGATACCCCAAAGCCATTTGGCTAGCCATTCCTGAAAGCAATCATTTTATTTCTCCCCGAAAAATGAGTTGAAGCATTTCCTCTGTTTACCCTTTTCTAGGGTTTGGAGACAGGGGATATGTATCCTGTTGGTGTCTTGGCTAAAATACTGCTATTTGCTTGTTCCCTCTTGTCATGAGATCACTCCCTGGTGAATTTAGAAGTCTTTTGATCAATGAATACAAGAATCACAAGTAATTTGGGTTTTGGACCTCCTGCAGGCCTCTTCCTGACCATTTCAGTGTTTCCAGTTTTCAAGTGTGCTTTGCCTGCTTTTTCCTTCTCCTTGTGGTCAATGTGCTGTTTAAGTCATCTATCTCTCTGGCTTCTGGAGTAGTTACTGTTAATATGTTTTCAGCTTCTCTGCAGATTTCTTTGTTTCAAGAAAAGCATCTTATTTCAGGCTAAGGATCAAGGTCTTAGTCTCAAAAAGTGTTTACTCTTAGTTGTTCAAGGCACTGGGAGAATTTCAGACTGTGTCTATTTGATTTCAGGCTTGATTTCTTTCTTGCAGCCTGTTTTTCAGTCTGCAGGTGTGTTGGGGTCTGTTATGATGCGCTCAGCTTTCTTCTTTCCGGTCTGACCGGTTTCATACTGGCGGTCTGACCGGATGATAAGGGGCGGTCTGACCGCTAATCCTAGCGGTCAGACCAGAGGCAATATGGCGGTCAGACCGGGCTTGAACCGGCGGTCTGACCGGCCGAGCGCATGCAGTGTGATCGGCCTGGCTTGTTTTCTCTGATCTTGTTTTCTGCTGCCTGTTTCGCTTTTGTGCTTTGTTTGCTGATTTCTCTGTAGATGCCAGTGAGCTAATATCCTTCTTCTTCATATCTCTTATAGTTATCGGAGAGAAAGACAATGTGGATATTTGGAGGCGATTTTTGAAGGCACTATTCACCCCCCCTCTGTTGCCATTTTCGATATGATCTCGGCTACTCGGTGTTGAGACCAACTTTGACCATAATATTTTAATATTTTAGTGAGCACGTAGGTGGGTAGGTAAGAGTGGAAATGACACGGCCGTAAATCTACAGAGGGCATGTTTTTTTTGCTTCAACTTATAATTTATAGTTTATAGTTGTGATTTATATCTTTTGACTATTTTTGAGAGAGAGTATAGAGACAAATAATTCGTGTTTGATTTTGATCGATATAAATAAAGTCGCTATAGTGTGTACTATAATTAATTTGTAGACCTAATCTTAAAAAAGATATTATGTTTAAAAGTTAGTTATATGAGAATAACTAAAAACAACTTTTATGAGTTGAGAAAAAGAGGCCGAGAAACGGCTGCCGAGCTTCTGGCGCACTTAGTCGGCGGGCAGCGGCCAGCTCGGGTTGAGCCTGGCAACGTAATAGTTCGCGTCCCAACAAACATTGTACTAGAGCGAAGCCGGACCCGTGCAGCCGATCCAAAATGTGCATCGTGGCACAGTCCAACGAGAAGTGCGTGCGGGCGCGCGGCCGATAATTAGCAACGGCTGCGAGGGTGCACGCAGCATAAGTTAGTAACTGTTTACGTAAATGACACTAGTCAATTTTTTAAAATTTTTTTGTCGATATTCGTTTTTATAAATCTAATCATCTCTTTGAGCTCGACAGTCACAGCAGACAATACACGCTATAGGAGCTCGGTAATACCTGCCGAGCTACAGTTGCTCAGTAGCAGAAGTTGCTGAGCCCCCACAGCACAGTCGTTAAAAAATTTATGATTAATATTAATTAAATATAATTAGCATCAATTAAAACGTGCAGTGTTTCACGTGCGGCCGATCGATGACCTACCGAGCTATAGGAGCTCGACAGGCATATATCAAGCTACAGTAGCTTAGTAGGTCTTTACCGAGTTTGGTAGATATAAAGAGAAGACTGGATTTGTTCCCTAAGCTAGCTTCTCTGCGCGGCGGCCCAACAGGTACACCTACAACGGCACGGGCGTACAGCCGGCTGCGAACTGTGCGCCGAGCTTTCGGCCTAGAAATCGCGGCGCGTGAGGGGGCGAAACACGCACCGGTTTCTGCCTGATCCGCGACCTCGAGGCCGTGCGCGCGCGGCATCGTTCCGTCACCACCGCTCACCAATTGCCGCGGTTGCAAGAGCCACGCTCCACGTAGCAACGCGCGCGTCGAGGTCGCGTGCAAGCGGCCGGCCTGGTGCATTCTCGACGCCGTTGCATTTCGCTTTGCAAAGCCTAGCTGTCCCTGAGCTACGTGTTGCAGGAGCTGTCATCCTATCACATTCAACGATGCAAGCGAGTATGCGTGTGTGCCTGGATCGATCAGGCGGCGGAAGCGGAGCAAATTAGGGAACAACCACTCGGTGACTTGCTCGTGAAATCATTTTGAACTACTCATATGGACCCTTTTAAGCTCAAGGAAGCACTTGTTACTGTGTTTGAGTACAATACCAGAGAACAACCATTGCATTATTGTACACACTGGAGCTAGCTAGCAAGAGCACAGTACATTTATTTGAGCCGATGAAAATACTTGATACATTCGAATAATCGAATTAAGTAAACTAGCGACAGTTTTCCTCATCACCATTTTTTTTCTTGAGCATGCTTCAAGGTTGCCATTACTGCAAATTCGTACAATATAGCTGGTAATTGTTGATCATACCTAGCTCCTCTTAGCGATCCTTCACACTGCTATTTTTTTTTCTGATCACCATTTCCTTGGACATGACCGAAGGTTTTTATTTCTAGAGTACAATATACCTGGTAATGTAGTAATCGTGCGAGCCTCCCCTTGGCAAGCTGCTTCACACTGCTATTGGCTCCACGTAGAGCAACGTTATCATTTCTTTGATCTCGAGAGAAGAAGTGAATGCGTCACCGTGCTTATACATGTTATTCACCGTCCTGGCAAAGTTAACCACCGTTTGTGGCACGACCAGTGGCTGTTCAGTCGTCGGCGTGACGCAATGTTCTACCATGTCCTTCCATGAGTCCTCAACGAGTTCCTCTATCTTTTGGCACGCGTCGTGCATTGTTGCTCCATGCTCCTTCATGTAGCATTGGATCGTAGAGGCGTAGTGGTCCCCAGTTTGCTCACGCTGCAAAAAAATTTGGTAATAAAAAACACGTCAATTACATATATATGGTGCATGAGGTAAACGAAAATAAATACAAGATGCAAAAAAAGATGGATGCAAAGTCCATCCACGTGTGTAGAGATAGAGATTAAGACCTTGCTCGATACAATATCATTGGAGAAGCGTACAAATATATCGAAAGACTTGAAAAGCGGTGGGTAGCTCAAAATCCACTCCAAGATGTCCTTTGTTGCTATGCCATCCATTCCAACAAATGAAGCAGATGCTAGTGTAAAGCCTCCACTGCTTCTCGCTGAAACCTCAAGATGTTCGTCCATTGTTTTTGGCACGTAACCTTCATCGCGCCATTTTAGCTCCTCGGAGTATGCCTGAACTAATCGCTTTAACTGCATCCGTTGAATAAGAACACGTGTGAAGTCATTTTTAGAATATAGATGCTGATACAATTGCCAAAAAAATTATGAATTAATCAAGAAAACTTTATGCTAGTTTGTAATATAGCTGTATTCGAGAGAAGACAGCACTCAACCGTAACACACACACACACAGATATATATATATATATATATATATATATATATATATATATATATATATATATATATATATATATATATATATATATATATATATATATATATATATATATATATATATATGCGCTCAATCAATTAACTAGTTTGATATAGTCGAACAAAGTACTTGCCACTTCTTTCAGATAAAACACACGGTGGCTCTTCTCATGTCCTAGTTCATCCTCAAATAAATGAAATGTCTTCAATAAATATATGTAGAAACCCTTAATGTATTCTGGAAGCAGACCTGTCGCACTTTCATCCCACCTGCATTGTAGTATTATTTTAGCAACACATGAACTTAATGCCTACAATAAAAAAAATCAATTATACTGCAAAATATTTCTAGAAATACGAGCAATGAATTTTCTTGGTTTTACATTTCTAATATGGATACTTCCATAGTTAAATAAGAATGATATTTTGCATTATCTTTTACACACAGACACAGGACACACATTTTTTCTACATTTTCAAACGTTATAGTTTAAAGAATAGATATACAGAGTTGTTTCATATTTTTCTATATTATTTGTTTTTCCCAACGAATTGAAATTATAATAAAATTGGCATATCTACCCATGCAACTGTGCGGTTAGATATTTTAATATAATTGTTTTTGATATACAACTCTACTTTTTATAATTGAAATACAATTGTATTTGTTATATAACTTTAATATTTATATGATTAATCTGTACCATTATAATCTAGCCTCACTAAAATAAGTGGTGAAGATCCTTCTCTTTTTCTTTCAATTAATGTGAGAATTTATAGAATTTTTTAGGGTTATTATGGAATATTCTTACCTCAAAACGAAGGAAGTACCTTAAATATCATTAATTGTTTTTATTTATATAGATTGCAAATTGCAGTTTACATCTTGGTGCCACCAATAGTCCTTTTCTATTAAATCAAACCCTTTTATTATGATGTGGGCATATCATGTCTAACCGTCAGCCCATGCAAAAGAGTCCTGTCAGGGTCATGGTCATTAAGTTTCATAAAATTTCAGGAGGTTTCATATTAAGTTGACTAAGTTTTATAATATTTTATGTCTAATTTTTATAGTACTGTTTCATAGGGTTTCATAAAGTTTTAGTATGATTCATGCCTAAGTTGACTTTTACGAAATATGTTTGAAACTCTATGAAACTTTGTAAAACTCATAAATTGTAGATGAAACCCGATGAAACTTAAGTATACCGTTAGAAAGGTTTGTAACGGTATGCTGGGCGCTAGCCCTACCCTATTCTTAAAATAGAGATATCACTAAGTGAGGCATTAAGGCGCAACATGTTTCGTCCATAGAAAAACTACTGTCAAAATAGTTAAGAACATGTGCAAATTAATATGATTTAAAGACATCACTTTCGTTCTTCAGTTATTTATATAAACCCATTTCGATATTTTTGCATACACAATTGATGCCAAATATCAGATGATAAAATAAAAGTAAAAGATGTTTGCCTCAGGTAAGAGATTGTGACCTGTTAATTGCTTCAGCTAGTTGCATACTTTCTTCGGTTGTAGCATATGTGTCAAAGATATCATCTAGTATAGTCATAAGTGCTGTCATCTTTGTAAGTATAATCCGGGAATGAGAATTTTGAGGTTCGTAACATGCCCCGTTCATCCAAAAATACATTTCTACTATTCTATCTCTAGAAAAACTCAACTTTGATAGTTCATGGAGCTCCTTCCACCAGCTGCAACGCACATATATAAAAATTATCCAATTAGCACTTTTATGATCGAAATGAAGGGAACCCTTTGTTACAGAATGAGAAATCTGAATAAACTTACAGTGTGATCTTCTTCAACTCCTCACAATAAAGAAGTTGTAGAAGATTGAAATTCAATTTTGCGAGCTCCAATATGGATTCATTTCGTGTAGCCTCCTTTTCATAAATAGGGACGTAGTTTCTCATTTCTACTATGCGCGCCCTTCGGAAAAGAGGTGCTTCAAGGGCCAGAGATACTTCGTTTGCTAATGGTGATTCCAGTTGTTCTAATACACCTTCAAGGTGACTTTTAGTGAAGATTATGGCCTCATCAAGCACTTTCTCTCCATGAGTCCTAAGGTATGCTGCATTATATAAGCTTAAAAGACTTCTTGTATTATTGTCAACAAAATTCCCTTCCTTATCTTTGAAACTTAGGAATTCATCTGCAAAGATCGATGATCAAGTAATGAATATCAGCCATTTATGTTTCCAAAATATACATGACATACAATATTGGGTTAAAGTTTTTATCATACTAAAATTTTATCATGATACTTCCAATAAATAGAAAAATAACTTGCATGACAAATTTATTTACATAGATTATCCCTAGGCTATATATAATGGGACATATCCAAATAACTTTTTTATTTGTAGTCCGACTTCAAAGTTGAATTATATAATTGTTTGTTATTCTTAGAAAAATATATTCCATTCAGAAATCTTCTTGGTTAAAAGACATTCCTCTGGGTTATTTAGTACATTTTCCACTACTATTTTAGCCCATATATAATAGTACCAATGATTTCTTTTGATAAAACACTGTCATTTTCTGCTTCGTAGCAAATAAAGATAATCTAAAGGTGGGTTTTACAGGTTTGCACTCCAAATTTACTTCTCCGCACCAAATTAACTAATTTTATTACTTCATTAATCGGTAGAATTTGTTTGTGACGACTAAATGTAAGGAACATTGATAGGTAAGCACATTGATCTCTGTTGGTGAGTCAAACAACATATATTCATGATTAGAGGAGCTATAAATAAGAAAAAACTGAATCGTGCTAACAAATTAATTATCAAAATAAGGTGTTAAACAACTCCATGTATACCGAATTACTAATAACAAGGCCTTACCAGATGACACGTCATATCCATTCTTTCGAAGAAGATAAAATCGGAGTGAAACTAAGTTTAGATTTTGATCGTTGTAATCAGAGTTGTGAACAAAGTGCAACAGCTCATTGATCTCATTCTCATAGTAGATATCCAGTCCAAACCGTTGTAATGTGATTATAAGGTCCAATATTTTTGGTACTTCATTTGTGCCCTTTATCATCTTCCTAACTTCTTCTCTTAACACTTCAGCCCTTTCTTTCATGTGCTCATGCTGCAAAAGACATGTATTAGTCCATTTTGTCAGCCAATTTAGGCCCATTCTAAACACCGTTTTGAACATGTTAGCTTTTTAACATGCCTTTTTTCCTTTCTTTTTTATTGCGATATAACATTTTTTTATTTTTTCCCCTATTTTTTTGTTATTTTTCTTTAATCGAATGGCTTAACAAAAAACTAACAACTCCTATAGTGTTATTTTAGCCAAAAGTCAAAAGTCATCAGCGATAGTCGAATTGAACGAGGCCTTAGTAAGTGTGGCACCATGTGTTACCTGAGGTGCAGTGGGCGGCTGGTAAGTGAGAAAGAAATCACCCCACAGACTCGGGTGGAAGGTAGGAGCCTTCCGCCCCTCTTCGTTGTTGCAACGAGCAGGTGTTTGCTCCATCTTCTCCATTTCAATGTGTATAGGTGTCTGGGTGGCGATGCCTGCTGCGTTGCTTGCACCGGCATTTATAGACGATCGTTACACCAGCAACATATTACGTTAAACACCAAACCACATGCATGATTATTGACAGTGACATATAGGTCGTGACAGCAGACGAGTTAGGTACGAGGTGGTTGTGAAAGTACATTCCAATGCGTGGCCAAAAAAACGTGCATTAATTAGAACCGCGTAATCACTGACAGTGAGCGGGTAAACAAACCAATACTGGTAATGCATTCTGAGTGTACTTAAACGATTTATTGTCTATTAAATTTTGACTGACCATTAGTGTAACAATTAATCGCTTGATGGTAACTCCCGTTCGATGAGCGCATATTGTTTTTACTATATTGACATTTATCATTGTGGTATTTGGTTAATTTGGTGCCCATCATATTTTTTAAGGAGTACAAGGAGGATGTACACTACACATATGTCACACATGCGTCTTGAAATTTTGCGGGGTTTTCAAAGCCACGCGAAGCACAGGCAAACACTTTTATACTATATAGGATCGAATACCGCAATGAGAGGGAGCAAATAATTACCTTCACTTTTGGAATCTCTTAGTGCTCGATGAAGATTTCGACCGCTTGCTTGACCGCTCAGCTGTCGAAAACTCTTTACCAATCGTAAAACTACAACCGCTTCAACCTTGGATCTTCAACCAGTTTGCACGTACTCGAAATCTTCGACACCAGGAGCAGAACCTCTCAATCACCTATGCCTTAGAGAAAATAACGCCTTTGAGTAAACGTGCTCTGGTCTGTTCTCTCTGCCGATGTTGTTGGCGATGATCGAGTGGACGACTCAACGACCAATCAAGTCGACGAAGGAACGCTATCTCACCACGCACTACTCTGCTCATAACGAGAACGAGTCAAAGCCGATGCCTAGAAAACACGCCGCCAACGCCGACTAACTTCTTTGAAATAGATCGGATCTTTTATTTCTGAAACATATTCTACGGCTATAAAGTGCCCTCATGGCACCCCTCAAATCCTAGCACAAAAACTTTGAAAAACTTTTGCTCTCAAAAGCCGTCAAAGCCACGTCTTAAACCTTAACCTCTCCCTCCTTTTATATGCTAGAGCACCAAACCCTGTCCTCATCAAACACGGACACAAAATCCTAACCGATTCTGAACATCAAGGGACCCGAAACCATTTCAAATATGGGTTTTCCAAAAATCTCTAAGCCTTCCAGTTATATACACCTTCCATAACTCCTAACTCATCACATGTCGAAACCTTTGGGACATCATCTTTTGTAGCTTTTCACGCACCATCTATCTTTGATCTCTACATGCTCCAACATGAGCCCGACCACCTTGCGACATCCTCGAATGCCTGGACCTTAGATTTCCCATACTAGTCTCAATCCTTCTCGTCATAAACCATGACCATCTCCACGCCCAACCTGCACATGCAAAGACCGAAGAAAGTTTTCCTGGCATATGTTCTCTCCAACTTAACCAACATTAGTCCACACATGCATAACACACCCTTGTCCATCCATAAACATGAACCAAATCATCCACGACCTTAAAATCCACGCTTGCCAAAAATCAACCTCCGACCACTCAGTAAGACCAGTATGATTGCCATGCATAGGTCGGCCAGACCACTGGTCCAACACGAGTACTTGAAGATTATGACCACTCAGAGCACTCAAAAGTCACAAGAATTGTAGCACTTGCAGTATATGACTATCGACCATCACCAAGTCACTGTAGCTACGACCACCAACTAAGTACTATAGCTCAGACTATAGACTACCGAGTACTAATCGAATACTATAGCACGACTATCGAGTACTGACTTGGTACTGTAGCACCGACTACCGAGTACCGACCAGGTACTGTAGCACCAACTACCGAGTACCGACCAACCACAGTAGCTAACGACCATCGACCGGCTACTGTAGCTGACGACCTCCAACCGGTTACACTAGCTTACGACTTTCGACCGGTTCACTATAGCTATGACCAGTTTACTATAGCTTACGACTGGTTCATTGTAGCTCACAACCTTTTGCTATAGCTTGGAGGGTCTCCAACTTTGGTGTCTCCGACTACTCTTTGACTCTGGAGTCTTCGACTTCTATAGTACTCCAGAGTCTCTAACTGCTCTCCGACTCCGGGGTCTTCGACTTCTACAGTACTTCGGAGTTTCTGACTACTCTCTGACTTCGAGGTCTTCGACTTCTACAGCACTCTGGACTCTCTGACTGCTCTCCGACTTCGGGGTCTTTGACTTCTACAGTACTATAGAGTCTTCGACTGCTCTCCGACTTTGGATCGTGGTCGTTCCGCCGTGCTCGACCTGCTGTGGTCGATCTGTCGTGGTCAACCTGCCATGGTCGATCTTTCATGGTCAATTTGCTGTTTGGACTGCCCAACACAAGGCCGATTGAACTACTTAATTTGAGTATTCCAACAATTCCAAATTTACCATAGTGCATCGATCAAAACTTTCTTAAACACAAATTTTAATGCAACCCAAATGTCAATTATTCATCATCACTGTATTCACGACCTATCCACATGGTCTAACATCTCCTCCTTGATGAATATATTGACAACACATCCAAATCTCTTGAATGAGTTGTTTTGAAAGAAAAGAAAAATTTGTGAAACACAAAGTTTCAAAATTGCAGAGAAAAGAAATTTTGACAAACCAAAGTAGAAAACTCCCCCTCAACACAAGAACTCCAATTTCTCCCATTTTTCTCCCCCTTTGCTAATGTAATCATCAAGAACTCTAGAGAAGGAAAAATTTTAAGAATGAGCAATGAGAATAAACATCCAGAAGCTTTGTAGATTATGCAAGTTATTTTGCATTGATTTAATAATTTAACCAAGCCATCTTTTTAGTAGAGCTACCTAAATAATACAAATTTATATATCATATAGCAATGTCAAAATAGGTCTTTAACATAATTAAGCAATTTATATTAATAACATGCATCTCAACAATGACCAAACCAATTTATAAAAGCACAATAGGATATCCCACCGAAAAGAGAAAGCCTAAAAGTGAAGCAAACTTTAAGGCTAGACAAACTAGCAGTCTTATATAATAACCTATTACTATACACTTAATTCTTAAGTATATGGCATGCTTGTAGCATACTTCTTTTCATGATGACATACTTAAAGCATACTTCTTTTTATTTGTGCACTTTTTATGCTTTTCCTTTTGTTTAACTATGGCATGCTTGAAACATACATCTTTGTAGTTGTCTCTTTATCATCATTTTTTGTAACATACTAGACTGAGTGTACATAAAAAGATTGCAATAAGAAATATACGGACCTCATAGCCAAGATTTAAAATAAGACTCATAATCAAGCTAGATGAACATCGTAAAGTACTATCTATAATCAATCTAATCAAAATATTCTGCCATATCATATTTTAGTTCAACTATAGCAAGTTAATTAACTGTCCTGATCAAAGTTATATAGTAAATGAGTAAACATGACAAAGAAAGCTCTACTACTTATTTGATTTCAATGACTTGGATTTGATGTATTATTTGATAAGTATAATAAATAAAGTTTCTGAAATTTTTAAATAACAAGCTCCCGCTTAGAATAATCCCATAGTATGCAACACATCCAACTCACTCCGCAAACGAGCAAAACAAGATGAATCAAGTGGTTTTGTCAAAATATTAGCAACTTGAAACTTCGAATCAATGAAATTCAAGACAACATCTCCCTTTTCCACATGGTCTCTAAGAAAATGATAACGAATATCAATGTATTTGGTTCTTGAATGTAGCACAAGATTTTTAACAATACTAATAGTACTAGTGTTATCACAGAAAAGTAGAACACTATCTAATTCTAAGACAAAATCCTTAAGTGTAACTGTCATCGGAAGCAATTGTGAGCAACAAGAAGCAGCAGCTACATATTCAGTCTCAACAGTGAGCAGTGCAACAGACAGCTATTTTCTAGAAGCCCATAAAAGAAGAGATGTGCCTAAAAAGAGTTATGTGGCTAGAAGTACCCTTCCTATCAATTCTACAATCCTAAAATTCGCATCTGAATAAACTCTAAAGGTAAGACATAATGAAGAAGAATACTATAAGCCAAATTCTAAAGTTGACTAAACATAACTAAAAATTCGCTTTATTGCTTGAAGATGTGAAGCACGCAGGGAAGCTTGAAATTGTGCACACAGTAAAGTGTATGTCTAGCCTCGAAACAGTGAGATACAAAAGTGAGCCAATCATGCTTCTGTATTCCTTTTTATCAACATGCTGTCCATCTTCGTCAAGATCCAACACTGAAGTAGATCCTATGGGTGTGGAAATTGGTTTGATTGTCCACATGTTGAAGTGACGAAGCAGATCCTTGGTGTACTTAGTTTGAAGAACAAAAGTATCTAGCTTTGATTGCTTGATCTAAAAGTTTAGAAAGAATGTGAGTTCTCCCATCATGTTTATCTCAAATTGTCTTCTTATAGTATCTGAAAACTTAAAAATAAGAGCATGAGAGGAACTACCAAATATGATATCATCCACATAAATCTGAACAAGTAAAAGATCATTGACATGCTTGAGAGTAAACAATATTTTATCTACTTTGCCCATTTGAATTCATTTTTAGCAAATATTATTTAAGCCTATCATACCACATTCTAGGTGCTTGTTTTGAAACCATATAAAACCTTAGACAATTTGTAGACATGATTAGAAAATTTACGATTTTCAAAACCAGGTTGTTATCTAACATAAACTTCTTTCTTAATATAGCCATTAAGAAAAGAACTTTTAACATCTATTTGATACAATCTAAAACTCTTAGATGTAGCAAATGCTAAAAGAATTCTAATGGATTCTAATTGAGCAACAGGTGCAAAAGTTTCACTAAAGTCAAGACCTTCTACCTAGGTAAATCCTTGAGCCACAAGTCTAGCCTTATTTTGAACAACAACCCTATCTTCACTTCGTTTATTCTTAAAAACCCATTTAGTTCTAATAATATTATGACTATGAAGAGGTTAAACTAAAGTCCAGACTTTATTACGCTCAAATTTTTTTAATTCCTCATGCATGGCATTAATCCAAGACTTATCAGATAACACGTGACTTATATCTTGGGGTTCAAAAGAGAAAACAAATGCAGAATGAGCATATGAGACATTGGAGTAATACCTATTGCAAAAAAGTCTCTCACTTAACTCACTAATTATTTATTCAAGGAGATGACATCGTTGGATATATAGAGGAGCCTGTGGAGTCGTCATAGGTGCAGCAGCAGTGGCCTTTACCTCATGAGAGGTAGGAGTAGAGCCACTACTTTTAGAATTCATTGGTGTAGATATATGTATCAATGTGTGACTTGGGATCTCCCTTTCATTGTCGTCAGAGTCATAGAAGATGTCTTCGGGTGCGTTAGTTACCTCTTGCAAGAACTTGTCCTTAAGAATTATCCCCAAAGTTATCATCTCATCACCAGGGGCACGAGTGAGGAAAGAGAACCATCGTAAGTCTCTGGTCATGTGGTGAGAGCAACCGGAGTCAATGAACCATATGTTCTCCTTCCACTTGCGACAAGCCTACAGAGTATGCACAATCATCAGTATCTTAATACTGAGGTTAAAGAATAAGGATTTAGGTAGTCAGTACCGAGATACTCAACAAACAGAAGCAAAATCATGCACTGATGAAGATTTAAGTGAAGAATTAGCCTCTGTTAGATTCCGATTAGACAATCATTGAAACGATGGTCCAACCATGGGGTGATATGACCGCTCAGCAAGGCTGATCTGACCACCGACCGGTTTGATCATGTAGAAAACGCTGGTCGAAACGCTAATCCAACCACAGGACGGTCTAACCACCTTTGCAAGGCTGGTCTGACCATCGACTGGTCTGATCGCATGGAAAACGCTAATCTAACCAGTCCTGTTGCAAAAGCTCCCAAAGAGAAGTGACAGTAAGGAGTTTGCACATACCCCACTCGAGAACCCTTCCTTAACCTATCTTTCTTCTCTTTCTTCGCTTTTTGAAAGTAAAATTGAACTAAATGACCATCTCTACCACAATGAGTGCATTGATATTTGACTTGATGAGAGGTCTTATCAATCGACTTCACAACACCCACTTTGTTAGATAAATCCTTCATGATACCAGTACATTTAAAAACAATTTATTTTGGTTTAGATTTTACTTTAAAATTTTCAAGTTTTAGAAGCTTAACAACCTTAGGAGGATTACTCTTGGCATGCTCAATAAAATTAAATCCTAGACCACAATTTTCACACTTATTTTTGACTTGTCTAGGATCATATTCAAACTTTTCTTACCGAAATAAAATCTCTCTAAAGTGTCCTTAAGATACTCATTTTTTAAGCCAGTGAGGAACAAATGTGCACTTAACAAATTCATTTGCAAGATCCTTAGAAGCACTAGACCGAACCAGTATATCGTTTTCAGCAAAATCATTGAGTTGTCTAGTCGATGCTTCTTTTCAATGTTAAGCTTATGACAGTTAGAGCAAGAAAGTATCTCATGATAAAATATCTATTGAATTGATTCTTGAGATAAATTAAGTCTAGTTTCTAGCCATTCACAATTAGAGCAAACTTTAGATTAAATATTCGAAATACTTGACTCTAAACATGTAAAAGAATTAGACTTGAGCTTTTCAATTTTCTCATTTGCAATTTTTAACCTTTTATCACAAGAGTCATGTGTTAATTTTAATTCATCAAGTTTAGTAGTTACATCACTAAGTTGAACCAAGTTTGATACATTAATTAATCTAGCATTCTTCTAACTTAGAATGTAAAACTTGATAAGACTCACATGATTCATTATTAGTAATAGAAGTTCTGAGTCCATTAATCTCAGAATTTAAGCTTTCAACAACAAAATTATTTTCTTTCAATTTCTTTTTGGTCTTCTTCAATTAGGAATAGCAGGTTTAATCAAACTATCTTCACACTCATCATATGATGATCTTACTTCATCGAGATCACTGTCGTCGTCATCACTTCTTGCCATGAAGCAAATGCCCGTGAAGTCATCGTTCTTCTTTTCACCTTTAGCATCAACATCATCATCGTCACAACTCTTATATTCCACATCACTCAAATCAAGACGCTCGATAGCTGATAGGACCATTTTCAATAAATTTGCGATGGAAATTGCCACCCTTAGTATTCTTCTTGGATGGCCAATGACGATAGTTCTTATTTTCCTTGATCACTTTCCCTTTGTGCTTGAGGCAATCTATCTTAATATCGCCTAGCTCACTACACTCATAGCATCTGATCGAACTTGACATACCACCTCACTTCCTCATCCTCACGTTGTTGAGTGCCTTGTATAACCGTGAGGAGATCAACACTAAGTCCTCTTCAGGCAGTGGTTCAAACAATTCCTCTGAAAAAGAAGTCAAAGCAGACAAGGAAACACAAGACAATGTACTCGATGAAACTACCTGCATGGGGTTAGTCACAAATGCTAAAGATGTAGATTTATTAATCTTAGATGGAAAAGCTTCTATCTCATAAGTTTTTAAACTAGAATAAAGATCATCCATTGTTAAATTATCTAGATCGATGGTTTGATTAATAGTCGTGACAACCATCAACCACTCAGAACCTAAAGATTTCAAAATTTTAGTTGCATTATCTTCATCAGCAGGAATAACATTAACACCATGCAGATTACTCAATATCTTCTCAAAACGAGTCAAAAATCATCAATAGATTCACCAGGCTTAATAGCAAAATCAGAATGTTCTTTTTGATAAAGATTTTTATGCACTTTCTTAATTTTAGTGGTTCCCTCATGATAATTGCAAAGAGTTTTCCAATTAAGTGGGTAGAATTAATATGAGCTACACAATCAAATTCTTTGCGAGAAATTCCTTGAAATAACAAGTTATGAGCATGAGCATTTAAATCAATATATGTTTTTTAGAGTAGTAACAGGAACAAGAACCTCATAAGGTCTAAAAACTTTGTTCAAACATCACTACCTTGAGCCTTAATGTATGCTTGCATATGACACTTCCAAACAACAAAAAAAGTACCATATAGCATGCGGGATGGTTCACATATCTCTCTGATGCCATAGCAACCTGCTCTGATACCATTTGTAGAATCGAATACCACAATCAAAGGAGGGTGAATGATTGCCTTTGCTTTTTAAATCTCTTAGTTCTCGATGAAGATTTCGATAGCTCACTCAATCGCTTAGCTATCAAACACACCTTACCAGTCATAAAACTACAACCGCTTCAACCTTTGATCTTCGACCGGTTTGCACGTACTCGAAATCTTTGACACCGAGAGAACCTCTCGATCACCTGTGCCTTGGAGAAAACAATGCCTTCAAGTACACATGCTTTGCTAAGACGTGTGATGGGTGATGCGTGGAGAAGCTACCGGAGGTGCGGTCCTGGAGGCTTCGACACGTGACGCATTAGGAAAGTTGAAATTTTGGAAAACCCGTGTTAGGAAGGGTTTCAGGTCTCATGAAAATTAGTGGGCCAAAAGTCTAGTTGAGATAAAAAGGCTCAGGCCTAGTTGGACGAGTTGTATTAGGATTTTGAGTAGAGATTGAATAGGTATTTTAGGGGCTGCATATAGATATATATGCACGAACGTCGGCCGATTCGTTTTTCTAGCGATCGAAAAAAGAAAAAAAAAGACAGAAAAGTGGCTGGATGGATTTGGGAAAGCTGTGACTCGTTTTGAGAAAAAAAAAGAGATCAATGCGTGAGGCGGTCGTGACGCGATAGAAGATATGAATAGTTTTTGCGTTTTCTAATAAAAGTTTGTAAGTTTTTTAATTCGCATATATTATCCTTTTTCTTGGTTTTTTGATCCCTAGGGATTCTCCATGCATTGATCTCTATCTATATATTTTTTTTGCTTACATTCATGAATTAGTTTTAATTAAAAATCGATTGGTAGGTTGAGTGAAAAACGTGTTTCTGCTGATCAGTTATCGATCGGAAGTTTTTTTTGCGCTACAGTAACTACTAAAGTAATCGCTACAGTAGTGCGGAAAAAAATTTTCGATCGATGACTAATAAGCAGAAACACGTGTTTCTTCTGATCAGTTATCAAAAGTACTACTACAATGCTTGCTACAATAACTGCTATAGTGCAATCGTGAATTTTTATTTCTGTTTTTTAGATTAAACGATTAGTAGACAAAAAAAGAGAAAATTTTTTTGCTGGGATTACAATCATTCAACCTCCTCTGATTGCCATCAACGATCCTACAAAATGATAGCGAATATCAGTGTGTTTGGTTCTTGAATGTTGCGCATGATTTTTAGCAACACTAATAGTACTAGTGTTATCATAGAAAAGTAAAATATTATCCAATTATAAGACAAAATTCTTAAGTGTAGTTGTCATCGAAAACAATTGTGAGCAACTAGAAGCAACAGCTACATATTCAGCCTCAACAGTGATAGTGCTACATACAACTATTTTCTAAAAGCCCATAAAAGAAGAGATATGCCTAAAAAGAGACATGTGCTAGAAGTACTCTTCCTATCAATTCTATAACCCCATATTCCACATATAAATAAGCTCTAAGGGTAAGGCATAATGAAGAAGAATACCATAAGCCAAATTCTAAAGTTGGCTGAACATACCTGAATTTTTAATATCCATTTGATACATTGTAAAACCTTTAGATGTAGCAAATGCTAAAAGAATTCTAATGGATTCTAATCGAGCAACAGGTGCAAAAGTTTCACCAAAGTCAAAAGCTTCTACCTAGGTAAATCCTTAAGCCACAAGTCTAGCCTTATTTTGAACAACAACCCTATCTTCACTTTGTTTATTCTTAAAAACCCATTTAGTTCTAATAATATTATGACTATGAAGAGGTTAAACTAAAGTTCAGACTTTATTACGCTCAAAATTTTCTAATTCCTCATGTATGGCATTAATCCAAGACTCATCAGATAAAACGTGACTTACATCTTAGGGTCCAAAAGAGAAAGCAAATGTAGAATGAGCATATGAGGCATTGGAGTTATACCTGCTACGAAAAACTCTCTCATTTGACTCACCAATCATTTGTTTAAGGAGATGACATCGTTGGATATATAGACGAGCTTGTGGAGTCGTCATAGGTGCAGCAGCAGTGGCCTCTACCTTACGAGAGGTAGGAGCAGAGCCACTACCTTTAAATTCACCCAAAAATTAAGCTGATAAGGAAAGGTGGGCAATTCACTTGTAATTCAACACCCCCTCACGTGTAGATTCTCTTAGGCCTAAGACGTGGAATAGAAGTGAGCTGCAATTATTTTTATTTAATTGTGCTAGCCGGGTCTTGAACTCAGAACCTCTTGGTTTTTATACCATATTGAGCTATATGTACCAGCCAATTCACCCAAAATCTTAAGCTAATGAGGAAAGTAGGCAATTTCATTTATTCTTGAACAAGAGGGATTGGAGAAAAAGGTCCCAGTGGAGAGCCGAAGGTTAGGGACTTGTCTCCTTTTGTGATTACAAGGAATACGAACATTCACACACACGGCTATGCACACGCGCACGCGCAAGTGCGTGCCCTTAGTATACGTTTAGATAGACAGATGCTAAAGATAAATCCACAATCTCACAAATTTTTTTATTAAAGTATACTCATGTGGTCATCATGATTTAAATTCTGGTAGGTGAAGTCGTACATATATAATTCCACTATCCCACCAAAAATGGTTCTCAAGGAATTTCCATTTGACACCCCCAACCAACCAATTTTGTTTTGAAGCAATTAAATTTGCTAACTTTGCCTCTCTTGTGTTTAGGGGAGAGTTTTTGAAGAGATTTAAGATTTATAGCTTAAAATGCTTTTCTGGCTTCAATTCTTCACTTATATCTATTTGAAGCTAATTCGTCATGCTATCATAAGGTGTTGTCAATGTATTCATCAAGGGGGAGATTGTTAGACCATGTGGCTAGGTCTGGGATATTTTGGTGATGAATAATTGACAATGGTTAATTTATGATGATGAATATTCGATAATATTGCTTATCGATATTGTGCGAGGTGTGTGACGTGAGTGTGAACTGATGTTGATCAAGGTGGGATGAACTTTTGCCAGAAAAATATTCTTTTGTCTTTGCATGTGCAGGGAGAGCATGGAGGTGATCATGGTCAGTGACGTGGTGGACCAGGACTAGGATGGGAGATCCAAGGTTCAGACGGTCAAGTAGGTCACGAGATGGTCGGGCTCATACTTGGGGCGCATGGAGATCAGAGATGGATGGATGATATGCGTTGGAGCTACGGAGGTGTGGTCCGAAGGCTACGACACATGATGGATGATGCGTGGAGAAGCTACAGGAGGTGCGGTCCTAGAGGCTTTGACACGTGACGCATTAGGAAAGTTGGAATTTTGGAAAACCCGTGTTAGGAAGGGTTTCGGGTCCCATGAAAATTAGTGGGCCAAAAGTCTAGTTGAGATAACAAAGGCTCAGGCCTAGTTGGACGAGTTGTATTAGGGTTTTGAGTAAAAATTGAATAGGTATTTTAGGGGCTGCATATAGATATATATGCACGGACGTGGGCCGATTGGTTTTTCGAGCGATCGAAAAAAGAAAAAAAGACCGAAAAGTGGCTGGATGGAATTGGGGAGGCTGTGACTCGTTTTGAGAAAAAAAAACAGATCAGTGCGTGCGGTGGTCCTGACGCGATGGATGATATGAATAGTTTTTGTGTTTTCTAATAAAAGTTTGTAAGTTTTTTAATTCGCATATATTATACTTTTTCTTGGTTTTTTTATCCCTAGGGATTCTCCATGCATTGATCTCTCTCTCTCTCTCTCTCTCTCTCTCTATATATATATATATATATATATATATATATATATATATATATATATATATATATATATATATATATATATTTGCTTACATTCATGAATTAGTTTTAATTAAAAATTGATTGGTAGGTTGAGTGAAAAACGTGTTTCTGCTGATCAGTTATAGATCGGAATTTTTTCCGCGCTACAGTAATCGCTGCAGTAGCGCGGGAAAAATCCGATGCCTAATCAACAGAAACACGTGTTTCTACTGATCAGTTATCAACAGTGCTACTACAATGCTTGCTACAGTACTGCTACAGTGCAATCGGGAATTTTTATTTCTGTTTTTTAGATTAAACGATTAGAAGACAAAAAAAGAGAAAAAGCTTTCGCTGGGATTACAATCATTCAAATTCTTCTGATTGGCATCGACGATCCTACAAAATAATAGCGAATATCAATGTGTTTGGTTCTTGAATGTTGCACATGATTTTTATAAATACTAATAGTGCTAGTGTTATCACAGAAAAGTAGAATATTATCCAATTCTAAGACAAAATTCTTAAGTGTAGTTGCCATCGAAAGCAATTGTGAGCAACTAGAAGCAGCAGCTACATATTCAGCCTCAACATTGATAGTGCAACAGACAACTATTTTCTAAAAGCCCATAAAAGAAGAGAGATGCCTAAAACGAGACATGTGCTAGAAGTACTCTTCTTATCAATTCTACAATCCCATATTCCACATCTAAATAAGTTATAAGGGTAAGGCATAATGAAGAAGAATACCATAAGCCAAATTCTAAAGTTAACTGAACATACCTGAACTTTTAATATCCGTTTGATACATTGTAAAACCCTTAGATGTAGCAAATGCTAAAAGAATTCTAATGGATTCTAATCGAGCAACAAGTGCAAAAGTTTCACCAAAGTCAAAAGCTTCTACCTAGGTAAATCCTTGAGCCACAAGTCTAGCCTTATTTTGAACAACAACCCTATCTTCACTTTGTTTATTCTTAAAAACCCATTTAGTTCTAATAATATTATGACTATGAAGAGGTTAAACTAAAGTTCAGACTTTATTACGCTCAAAACTTTCTAATTCCTCATGCATGGCATTAATTCAAGACTTATCAGATAAAACGTGACTTACATCTTGGGGTTCAAAAGAGAAAGCAAATGTAGAATGAGCATATGAGGCATTGGAGTTATACCTGCTACGAAAAACTCTCTCATTTGACTCACCAATCATTTGTTTAAGGAGATGACATCGTTGGATATATAGAGGAGCTTGTGGAGTCGTCATAGGTGCAGCAGCAGTGGCCTCTATCTCACAAGATGTAGGAGCAGAGCCACTATCTTTAAAATCCATTGGTGTAGATATGTGTATCAATGTGTGACTTGGGATCTCCCTTTCAATGTCATTAGAACCATAGAAGATGTTTTCGGGTGCGTCAGTTACCTCTTGCGAGAACTTATCCTTAAAAATTGTCCCCAGAAGTTATCATCTCATCACTAGGAGCACGAGTGAGGGAAGAGAACCATCGTAAATCTCCAGTGATGTGGTGAGAGCAATCGGAGCAATGAACCATATGTTCTCCTTCCGCTTGCAATGAGCCTACAGAGGCATGCACAATCATTGGTACCTTAGTACTGAGGTTAGAGAATAAGTATTTAGGTAGCTAGTACTAAGATACTTGACAAACAGAAGCAAAAGCATGCACTGATAAAGATTTAAGTGAAGAATTAGGCTCTGTTAGATTTTGATCAGATAGTCGTTGAAACGCTGGTCCAACCATGGGGTGATCTGATCGCCTCAACAAGGCTGATCTAACCATCAACCGATTCGATCATGTAGAAAATGCTGGTCGAAATGATGATATGACCACAGGATAGTCTGATCACCTCTACAAGGCTGGTCTGGCCGCCGACCGGTGTGATCGCATGGAAAACGCTGATATGACCAGTCCTGTTGCAAAAGCTCCCGAAGAGAAGTGACAATAAGGAGCTTGCACAGACCCCACTCGAGAACCCGTCCTTAACCTATCTTTCTTCTCTTTCTTTGCTTTTCAAAAGTAAAATTGAACCAAATAACCATCTCTACCACAATGAGTGCATTGATATTTGACTTGATGAGAGGTCTTATCAATAGACTTAACAGTACCCACTTTGGAAGATGAATCCTTCATGATACCAGCAGATTTAAAAATAATTTGTTTTGGTTTAGATTTTACTTTAAATTTTTCAGGTTTCAGAAACTTAACAACCTTAGGAGGATTACTCTTAGCACGCTCAATAAAATTAAATCTTAGACCATATTTTTTCACACTTATTTTTGACTTGTCTAGGATCGTATTCAAATTTTTCTTGCCAAAAGAAAATCTCTCATTTTCTTAAGCCAGTGAGGAACAAAATGTGCACTTAACAAATTCATTTGTAAGATCCTTAGAAGCACTAGACTGAGCCAATCTAACTTTTTCAAGCTGATGAGGAAAGATGGGCAATTCACTTATACTTTAACACCCTCCCTCATATGTAGATTCTCTTAGGCTTAAGACGTGGAATAGAAGTGAGCTGCAATTATTTTTATTTAATTGTGTCAACTGGGTCTTGAACTCAAAACCTTTTGGCTTTGATACCATATTAAGCTACATGCACCAGCCAATTCACCCAAAAGCTTAAGCTAATGAGGAAAGGTAGGTAATTTCACTTATACTTCAATAGGAGGGATTGGAGAAGAAGGTCCCAGTGGAGAGCCGGAGGTTAGGGAATTGTCTCCTTTTTTGTGATTACAAGGAATACGAACATACACACACACTACGCGCGCACACACACACGTGCAAGTGCACGCCCTTAGCATATGTTTAGAGCCGAAGGTTAGGGAATTGTCTCCTTTTTTGGGATTACAAGGAATACGAACATACACACACTACGCGCGCACACACGCGCGCAAGTGCACGCCCTTAGCATATGTTTAGAGCCGAAGGTTAGGGAATTGTCTCCTTTTTTGGGATTACAAGGAATACGAACATACACACACTACGCGCGCGCACACGCGCGCAAGTGCACGCCCTTAGCATATGTTTAGACAGACAAATGCTAAAGATAAATCCACAATCTCACAAATTTTTTATTGAAGTATACTTATGTGGTCATCAGGATTTAAATCCTAGTAGGTGAAGTCACACATATAATTCCACTATCCCAACAAAAATGGTTCTTAAGGATTTTTCATTTGACTCCCCCAACCAACCAAATTTGTTTTGAAGCAACCGGAGCAATGCTTTTTTTTATCAAGAGGTTGTCTACTTTTAGAGTGACTGACATCAAATCATATGTATAAGGGTGGTGATCGGTTCGGCTGAAAAGCTCATGGCTTATGGCTGAAAACACTGTAGCTGGCTGAAAAAAGCACTGTAGCTGACAGAGGCTTATTTAGCATAATTAAATTTAAAAATATTTAAAAATATAAAAAAAATATGTTAGCCCATTACGTATAATACAAACAAATACGGGAAAAAAAGAACCGACAAAAAAGCTCAACAAAAAGCCAAAAGTTCAGAAAAAGACAAAACTTATGAATAGTGAAAAATAAGCCAGAAGCCGAAGCCGAGTTGATCAGGGAATTTACTTACACTTAAGAAAAAAATATGCAATTTAATAAATCCCATGATAATGTAATGCTTTGGTTGGAAACAAGCCTCTGAGAATTACAGAAAGGTCCATTGCAAAGAGGTTGCCTGGCTCTCACAAATTGCCACTGCTAGTGGTAGAACGGAAACTAGCTGAAGTCTGGGTGACCAAAACTAAGCTTCCGCGCCTCTCGTGCCTTTCCACCTGCAGTCAACGAGGGTTGGTGACTTTAAAGCAACTTAGATACATTGTATCATCAAATGCAAATTGTTGGATTATGTGGGCCAAGCCCATATAATAAGAATAATTCCTATTAAATCTCAAAGGCCCACTCATGCAAAGGAGGCATGCATGTGACCTTTAGTACCATATTGCTAGTTCTAGGAGAGGAAGACCACCTTAAAAGGGATGGTGCACTCCTAGTCACTTGAGGCATGTGTGGGAGAGAACTAGAGGATAACACGCGCGCGCTCGCTCGCCTCGCCTCGCCTCGCCGGGCTGGGCTGGGCTGGGCTGGGCGGGCGGCGCGGGCGCACGGCACCTGCGTGAATGGTCCGCCAAAATCCGCTCCAGGTGCTTGCGCAGACGCGGCTTCCTTTTGCAGTTTTATCTTTTGCTGTTTTGTGTGGCGGTGAATCCGGATCGGTTACGCGACTAATCCGGTTCGGTTACGAGTTATGGAGAACGTGCAGGCGTCTTGATCACGCGTCCTGGTTTTCTATAAATACGGAGTCGCCGCCTCCATACAGCACTACGCGAAAATCAATCTAGGGTTTTGCCTCCTCCATCCATTGTGCTGCGCCGTCCCACTTAGTCTACTCCGTCCCGTCCGCCGGCGTGCACTGTCGTTCGGGAGAGCAGGTCTCCGGAACCGTCGCTCTCGAAGTCCTGCACCGGGAGAGGGCGAATAAGGTTTTTGGGAAGCGCTCTGCGCGACTGCTCGCTGTAGCTCTGGCTCGTCTTCCTCGTCGTTCGGCTTCGGCGAATCGTCATCGACTTCGTGTCATCCTCACCGTGCCTGCGGCGTCTACATCGGCAAACCGATCAGAACAGAACCATCGGTACGTAACAGTCATGTTCTCCGTATTAGATCTGTTCATGTACAGTTTCCTGGTTTACATGTCTAGATCTTTTATGTCTGTGATGGTTCTGTTATTTTGCGTGCATGATGTCATGATTTATTTATGGAATAAATTAAACCTACATGTGCTTATATATTCAACAATCCAAAAACCTTATTGTAGGCATTGTGGTTTTACTATGGCTGGATTTGCCGATGCACTGAGGCCGGATAAATTCTCCGGTGTGCACTTTAAGAGATGGCAGATTAGGGTCACTCTGTGGCTTACTGCTATGAATGTATTCTGGGTTAGTAATGGCAAGCCTGAAGGTGTTCTTGATGCTGAAAAGCAGAAAGAATTCGAGACTGCCACTACTCTCTTTGTTGGATGCATTCTTAGTGTTCTTGCTGACCGTCTGTGCGAGGTGTATATGCACATGACAGACGCGAAGGAGTTATGGGATGCACTGAATTCCAAATACGGTGCTACTGATGCCAGCAATGACATGTATGTCATGGAGCAATTTCATGACTACAAGATGGTTGATAACCGTTCTGTAGTCGATCAGGCTCATGAGATACAGGCCATTGCCAAGGAACTCGAACTCCTGAAGTGTGCCTTACCCGACAAGTTTGTGGCTGGATGTATTATTGCGAAATTACCTTCTTCATGGAGGAATTTCGGAACAGCACTCAAACACAAGAGACAAGAGTACTCTGTTGAGAATCTGATTGGGTCTCTTGAAATTGAGGAGAAAGCTCGGGAAAAGGACGCTGTGTCTAAGGGTGATGGAGGGCAGTCTAGTGCCAATGTGGTACAGAAACCCTCAAACAAGAACAAAGGGAAATTTGTTAAAGCCCAACAGACAACCAACTTCAAGAAGAAGAAGAACAACAACAATCAGGATGATAGAACTTGCTTTGTGTGCGGTGAGCCTGGTCACATGGCCAAGAAGTGCCCACAACGCAAAGGAAAGAAGGCACCTGCAGGACAGACTTCTAAGTCTGTCAACGTGACCATTGGCAAGACTGGAGATGGGACTGGGTATGGTAATTTACCTACTGTTCTTTCAGTTAGTCAATCTACCAATTGGTGGATTGATACAGGAGCTAATGTACATGTGTGTGCTGATATTTCGTTGTTTTCTTCTTATCAGGTCGCCCGAGATTCCTCCGTCCTAATGGGGAATGGGTCACATGCTACTGTTCATGGTGTTGGCACGGTAGATCTGAAGTTTACTTCGGGAAAGATCGTGCAGCTGAAGAACGTGCAGCATGTCCCTTCTATAGACAAGAATCTCGTTAGTGGCTCCCGTTTATGTAGAGACGGGCTTAAGTTGGTATTTGAGTCTAATAAAGTAGTCGTGTCTAAACATGGACATTTTATTGGTAAAGGCTATGAGTGCGGAGGCTTGTTCCGCTTTTCTCTTTCAGATTTCTGCAATAAGACTGTAAACCATATTTGTGGCAGTGTGGATGATGAGGCTAATGTTTGGCACTCACGTCTATGTCATATTAATTTTGGTTTGATGTCTCGGCTTTCCAGTATGAATTTAATTCCAAACGTTTCCATCACCAAAGGTTCTAAATGCCATAGCTGTGTGCAATCAAAGCAACCTCGTAAGCCTCACAAGGCTGCCGAGGAGAGAAACTTGGCACCACTAGAACTCCTGCATTCAGATCTTTCTGAGATGAATGGCGTGTTGACGAAGGGTGGAAAACGATATTTCATGACATTGATTGATGATGCAACTAGGTTCTGTTATGTGTATTTATTGAAAACGAAAGATGAGGCTTTAGACTATTTTAAAATCTATAAGGCAGAAGTTGAAAACCAGTTAAATAGAAAGATAAAAAGACTTAGGTCAGATCGTGGTGGAGAGTATTTCTCAAATGAATTTGACTTATTTTGTGAGGAACATGGCATTATACATGAGAGGACGCCTCCTTATTCCCCCGAGTCAAATGGGATTGCCGAAAGGAAAAACCGCACGTTGACTGACTTGGTGAATGCCATGTTAGATACTGCGGGATTACCTAAGGCATGGTGGGGGGAGGCTTTGCTAACGTCTAATCACGTATTAAATAGAGTTCCTAACAGAAATAAGGACAAAACACCATACGAGGTATGGATTGGGAGAAAACCATCATTTTCTTACTTGCGTACATGGGGGTGCTTGGCGAAAGTTAATGTGCCAATAACTAAGAAACGCAAGCTTGGACCTAAAACTGTGGACTGCGTTTTTCTGGGATATGCTAATCATAGCATTGCCTATAGATTTTTGATAGTTAAAACTGAGGTACCTGACATGCATGTTGGTACAATTATGGAGTCTCGAGATGCAACATTCTTTGAGAATATTTTTCCTATGAAGGATACACATAACACTACTAGTCAACCTTCTGAAATAATTCCCAGTTCAATCACATCACCTGAACCTTTTGAACATACACATGAACTTGTCAATGAGGAGGATGACAGTGGAGCTCCTAGAAGGAGCAAGAGACAAAGGATATTCAAATCCTTTGGTGATGATTTCACTGTGTACCTTGTGGACGACACTCCCAAGTCTATTTCAGAAGCGTATGCATCCCCTGATGCAGACTACTGGAAGGAGGCTGTCCGTAGTGAAATGGATTCCATTATCGCTAATGGAACCTGGGAGCTGACAGATAAACCTTATGGGTGCAAACCTGTAGGGTGCAAGTGGGTGTTCAAAAAGAAGCTTAGGCCAGATGGTACTATTGAAAAATATAAGGCTCGGCTTGTTGCCAAGGGCTATACTCAGAAAGAAGGCGAAGATTTCTTTGACACTTACTCACCTGTTGCTAGACTGACCACAATTCGAGTACTACTTGCTTTGGCTGCCTCACATGGTCTTCTCGTTCATCAAATGGACGTTAAGACAGCTTTTCTTAACGGAGAGCTGGATGAGGAAATTTACATGGAACAGCCTGATGGATTTGTAGTAGAAGGTCAAAAAGGCAAGGTGTTAAAACTGTTGAAATCTTTGTATGGTCTGAAACAAGCCCCTAAGCAGTGGCATGAGAAGTTCGATAGAACACTGACATCTGCAGGCTTTGCTGTCAATGAGGCAGATAAATGTGTATACTATCGTTATGGTGGGGGTGAGGGAGTTATTCTATGTTTGTATGTGGATGACATCTTGATTTTTGGGACAAACATTAGTGTGATAAATGAGGTCAAATCATACTTGTCTCAAAACTTTGATATGAAAGATCTGGGAGTGGCTGATGTTATTCTAAACATTAAATTGGTTAGAGGTGAGGATGGGATTACACTTTTGCAATCTCATTATGTGGAAAAGGTCTTGAGCCGTTTTGGCTTTTCTGACAGCAAGCCTTCTCCAACACCTTATGATCCTAGCGTGTTACTTCGTAAGAATAAGAAAATTGCTAGGAATCAGCTGGAATACTCCCAGATAATTGGCTCACTAATGTACCTAGCTAGTGCAACAAGGCCAGACATCTCCTTTGCTGTGAGCAAATTGAGTCGGTTTACATCTAACCCAGGAGATGATCACTGGAAGGCGCTTGAGCGAGTGTTGCGCTATCTGAAAGGTACCTCGAACTTTGGACTTCATTATACTGGGTACCCGTCGGTGCTGGAGGGTTATAGTGATTCCAACTGGATCTCTGATGCTGATGAGATCAAAGCCACCAGTGGATATGTTTTCACTATTGGTGGTGGTGCTGTTTCATGGAGGTCTTGCAAACAGACCATTTTGACGAGGTCAACCATGGAAGCAGAGCTTGCGGCACTAGACACTGCTATTGTTGAGGCAGAATGGCTACGAGATCTATTGATGGATCTACCTACGGTGGAAAAGCCAGTGCCAGCTATCCTTATGAACTGTGATAATCAAACCGTTATCGCTAAAGTGAACAGTTCTAAGGATAATATGAAATCGTCCAGGCATGTTAAGAGACGATTGAAGTCTGTCAGGAAATTGAGAAACTCCGGAGTTATAACCTTGGATTACATCCAAACAGATAAAAACCTGGCAGATCCCTTTACAAAGGGACTATCACGGAATGTGATAGATAGTGCATCGAAGGAGATGGGTATGAGACCCATGTGAGTTATCTATGGTAGTAACCCAACCTATGTGATCGGAGATCCCGTGAATTAGGATCTGGGAAAAACAAGCCATTAGTTAACTGAAGGAGAGTAATTTCAACCCTCTCTATGTGAAGATGCAATACTCTCAGAAACTGCATGGCAGGTTGACTAAGGTCTTAATGTGTTCCATTGGCTTTTAGAAGCGAAGACGCTATCCTGCAGAGCGTTCTTGAAAGAACACACCTATATGAGCCCGACTGTTAGTCGCAGTCTATGGAGATTTTGGGTAATCTCCTACTAAGCTCATGAAGAGACCAAGGAGTATGACTTATACGCTCCAACCGAGGGGTAGCCTACTGGCGGCCTAGTATCAGTTAAGTCTTTAAGTGAAGCTTGCTTGCACCAAACTTGCAATTCAAGGCATAGTCCATTGTTCAAGTTGTGAGTAAGTGTAGCTTGGAGTTCTAGATGGATGTTCAACCTTAATCGGTCTCCATCGAAATACTGATATATAAACAGTACATTGGAATTCAGGCAAATCTCTGTGGGACTTTGAGATCTGGTGGGGGATTGTTGGATTATGTGGGCCAAGCCCATATAATAAGAATAATTCCTATTAAATCTCAAAGGCCCACTCATGCAAAGGAGGCATGCATGTGACCTTTAGTACCATATTGCTAGTTCTAGGAGAGGAAGACCACCTTAAAAGGGATGGTGCACTCCTAGTCACTTGAGGCATGTGTGGGAGAGAACTAGAGGATAACACGCGCGCGCTCGCTCGCCTCGCCTCGCCTCGCCGGGCCGGGCCGGGCTGGGCTGGGCTGGGCTGGGCTGGGCTGGGCGGGCGGCGCGGGCGCACGGCACCTGCGTGAATGGTCCGCCAAAATCCGCTCCAGGTGCTTGCGCAGACGCGGCTTCCTTTTGCAGTTTTATCTTTTGCTGTTTTGTGTGGCGGTGAATCCGGATCGGTTACGCGACTAATCCGGTTCGGTTACGAGTTATGGAGAACGTGCAGGCGTCTTGATCACGCGTCCTGGTTTTCTATAAATACGGAGTCGCCGCCTCCATACAGCACTACGCGAAAATCAATCTAGGGTTTTGCCTCCTCCATCCATTGTGCTGCGCCGTCCCACTTAGTCTACTCCGTCCCGTCCGCCGGCGTGCACTGTCGTTCGGGAGAGCAGGTCTCCGGAACCGTCGCTCTCGAAGTCCTGCACCGGGAGAGGGCGAATAAGGTTTTTGGGAAGCGCTCTGCGCGACTGCTCGCTGTAGCTCTGGCTCGTCTTCCTCGTCGTTCGGCTTCGGCGAATCGTCATCGACTTCGTGTCATCCTCACCGTGCCTGCGGCGTCTACATCGGCAAACCGATCAGAACAGAACCATCGGTACGTAACAGTCATGTTCTCCGTATTAGATCTGTTCATGTACAGTTTCCTGGTTTACATGTCTAGATCTTTTATGTCTGTGATGGTTCTGTTATTTTGCGTGCATGATGTCATGATTTATTTATGGAATAAATTAAACCTACATGTGCTTATATATTCAACACAAATCTTGCGTAAGTAATAAAAAAACTGAACATAACTCTTTTTTATTTTTTTGCGAGACTAAACATAGCTTACTTAGTAGGCCTAAAAGATGAACGGGGATATCTCAGTGTACTCCTAAATGACAGAAGATCGATATGCGACGGTGGGACCCTACACTTCATTTCGGGCTTGGAGTCGCTATCCAAGCCCGGCTGTTTTCGACCCGGACCTTGGGCGACACTACACTTTTTCAGCGCTGGGCAAGTCTTTTTTAATCTATTCTTGACTTGTATTACAACAATATCTAAGTTTGAGGGTCTAATTAAGGCCCCGTTTGGCACAGCTCCACCACCAGCTCCTTGGAGTTGTTTGGAGCTGTTTGTGCCAAACGGGGTAAAACAAAATAGCTCCACCTAAGGAGTTCCTTAAAACCTGCTGAGACAAAAGTAGCTCCACCCAAGGAGCTGAAAAAAGTAGCTTCACCCGGCTCCACTTATGAAGTCGAAAAAAACAGCTCCACTTGTGAAGTGGAGCCGTACCAAACGGGGCCTAATTAGCACAGCAATCACATAAATTCGACAGACCAATTCACACTCTCTTTTTCTAACCAAAAAAAGGAGACCTGTATGCATTCTTTTCTTTTTTTTGACAATAAGGGCAAGTCCTCGATTTCGTTAAGGAAGTATGTTTTCTAGAAAGCATAGTGAGCCGCCACACTACAAAAAAATATCTGTGGTGCACTACAGGAGTATCCAAACTTTGCCTCTCTTGTATTTAGGGGGAGAGATTTTGAAGAGATTTAAGATTTATGGCTTAAAATGCTTTTCTGGCTTCAATTCTTCACTTATATCTATTTGAAGCTAATTCGTCATGCTATCATAAGGTGTTGTCAATGTATTCCTCAAGGGGGAGATTGTTGACTATGTGGCTAGGTCTGGGATATTTTGGTGATGAATAATTGACAATGGTTAATTTATGATGATGAATATTTGATAATATTGCTTATCGATATTGTGCGAGGTGTGTGACATGAGTGTGAACTGATGTTGGTCAAGGTGGGACGAACTTTTGCCAGAAAAATATTCTTTTATCTTTGCATGTGCAGGGTGAGCATGGAGGTGATCATGGTCAGTGACGTGGTGGACCAGGACTAGGATGGGAGATCCAAGGTTCAGACTGTCAAGTAGGTCACGAGATGGTCGGGTTCGTGCTTGGGGCGCATGGAGATCAGAGACGGATGGATGATATGCGTTGGAGCTACGGAGGTGTGGTCCGAAGGCTACGACACATGATGGATGATGCGTGGAGAAGCTACAGGAGGTGCGGTCCTAGAGGCTTCAACACGTGACGCATTAAGAAAGTTGGAATTTTGGAAAACCCGTGTTAGAAAGGGTTTCGGGTCCCATGAAAATTAGTGGGCCAAAAGTCTAGTTGAGAAAGAAAGGCTCAGGCCTAGTTGGACGAGTTGTATTAGGGTTTTGAGTAGAGATTGAATAGGTATTTTAGGGGCTGCATATAGATATATATGCACGGACGTTGGCCGATTGGTTTTTCGAGCGATCGAAAAAAGAAAAAAAGACCGAAAAGTGGCTGGATGGAATTGGGGAGGCTGTGACTCGTTTTGAGAAGAAAAAAAACAGATCAGTGCGTGCGGTGGTCATGACGCGATTTAAGATATGAATAGTTTTTGTGTTTTTTAATAAAAGTTTGTAAGTTTTTTAATTCGCATATATTATCTTTTTTCTTGGTTTTTTGATTCCTAGGGATTCTCCATGCATTGATCGCTCTCTATATATATTTTTTTGCTTACATTCATGAATTAGTTTTAATTAAAAATCGATTGGTAGGTTGAGTGAAAAACGTGTTTCTGCTGATCAGTTATGGATCGGAATTTTTTCCGCGCTACAGTAACTGCTACAGTAATTGCTACAGTAGCGCGGGAAAAAATCCGCTGACTAATCAACAGAAGCATGTGTTTCTACTGATCAGTTATCAACAATACTGCTATAATGCTTGCTACAGTAACTGCTACAGTTCAATCGGGAATTTTTATGACAATAAGGGCAAGTCCTCGATTTCGTTAAGGAAGTATGTTTTCTAGAAAGCATAGTGAGCCGCCACACTACAAAAAATTATCTGTGGTGCACTACAGGAGTATCCAAACAGAAGATTGTAGACGGCTGGCGGCGTCGATTTCCTTGCAAGCCTAGTCATGCCTGTCGTACATTCTAGGCTCCAACAAACGAATGGCTACCATTCAATTCCATCCAGAATCAGATTGGACGTGCGAAGGCGTGTGGAAGTGCCAAGCTGCCTTCGCCGACGTGAACTGGAGTTCGCCTTGAAACTGACACTTCACACTTGTCCAGGGGTAAGGAATGTGATCGAATGCACGGTAAGAATGTGATCGAATGCACGGCGTCGAAGTCTGCCAAACTGCCGTATGTGCCAAAAATGAAAACCTTACTGGTCAAGCTTAATTCGCCGGCTGGTCATGGCGTCGAAGGATGATGGTGCCGCCCTAACCGGCTCTTGGTTATGACTTCTAACTATTAGTTAAAATTGCACTGGAACAGCTGTTAGTTTTCTCAAAATTATTTAATTAAAAAAAATAAAAAATATTATTATATCTTCACAGACAATGTAAAAAAATAAAATAATAAAAATTAAAAATTGATATATTTCAGCTGATTTTTGGCTTAACAAGCCAGTAGCCGAAGCCATTTTAGAGGGGCCCAGGTGCATAAGCTTGCATGCACGAATGTTCATTCACAATCCTAAATTCACACGCAAGGAGTTAATGAGTCCCTCGTGTACGTACACGCAGGAGCTACAGTATGGAGTATAATATTTTCTAAGGCTGCCGATTGACTGCGTTCTTCTCTCGGAAGGGAAAGACGGCCCTCAATTTGTCAAAGCCAGGCGAAAATTATGCCTCTCTGAATGATAAGTAACAGTGTGAGGCCATGGATAACTACCCCTGAAAGCCCCAGATCTTCTTGCTTTCTCGGTCAATTGATCGTCACCATGACGTGCGGCAGCGCCGCCACCTGCTCCTCCCCCGAGTTTTCAGCGCACGGTGGTGCATGCATCCACGAATCCCGCGCGCCACTCCGCCAAGTGCCTCCATTGATTGGACTCCTCGGTCTGCGAATTGACCTGCGCAGCCGCGCGCGGTCCATCTGAACAACACGACGATGGCGGTCCATCTGAACAACACGACGATGGCGACGGTGAGGGCAATGACGATGTGATGGCCTCAGTACGGCTGTTATTTATCTTTGCCAGCTTAACAGTAGTCCAACCACGTGTTCGGCGGTCGGTGGACAACTTATGGTGTGGTTTTTTCCCTTGATGGCTTATATCTTATGATTTAAATTCTAACTATTTACGAGAGATAGTATGTATAAAAAAATAGTTATATATGATTTTGACTTGTATAGCTAAACTAAATATACATTTTACTATAATCATTCTATTGACCCTGTTTCAAAAAACGCTAAATTTTAAAACTAGTTACTGCAAACAGTACGAGCAAGAGACTACCTTAAGCCATATCAAACCCTCCTATTGTACTCTTGAGACAGCTTTGTTGTTGTAGCACATCCTACAAAGTTGTACAAAATCAGCAACCGTTTTCAGGAGTAAGTATAGAGGTGTTAATGGACCAAATAAGAGTCAAATAGTTGGATACAGATATCGGATAAAACGGATAATAAAAAATATAATTAATACTCTTTAAATTTTATTGTATTAAATACAAATCAAATAGTTTGGATATAAATATTAAATAAAACGGATAATGACACCCCTACGTAAGCATAGGCTAAACAAGATTGATGATGAGATAGGGTGCACAGTAAACTAGTTTTCTATGTGTATATAATATATGTGTGACGTGTGGAAGGTGCGCATGTGATAGAATCAAAGCCACTTTTAGCACTGTTTCACATCGTATTTACAAAAATAATAGCAGTATGACGACCGTATTGACAAAAAAAATCATTTTTGTCGCCTGGCGGCCGGGCGCAGCACCCACGAGGCGACGCGTGGAGCTGCCGCCTGGTGGCTGGGCGGCAGGCAGCCTGTCGCCCAGCCACCAGGCTGTAGATTATCAGCCAGTCTAATTACCTGCCTAATTTTTTTCACTTAGTGTCTTTTGAATTTTTAAATATATCAAATGAGCTAAAAAAATTACAAAACTTTATGTACAGCTCTCTGACACAACGTTTCTTACAGTGTAATTTTTGGAGAATTTTATCCATAGTGAATGTTGTTCAAAAATTCATAACATTGTGATATTTTTACAAGTTTTTACATATAGGAAACAAGCTCTAAAAATTACAAAATTTTATTAAAAACTTCTGATGCAGTAATAGTTATTATGTAATTTTATGCAGTTTGAATTAGATACATTTGTCTAGATTAACTTAACCATGGGAATTTATAGGATTGTTTGGTTAAATTCACAATTAAGTTAATCTGAACAAACGTGGCTCGGTTTGTATAAAATTTTCAAAAAATCACATAATAACTATTAGTATTTCGGGAGGTTACACATAAAATTTTATAATTTTTAGAGCTCGTTTGCTATAAGTAAAACTTATAAAATATCAAAATTGTATGAATTTTTTAGTAACATTCACCATGGATAAAATTCCCCAACAATTATAGTACAAGGAACGTTGTGTTATGAGGCTGTACATAAATTTTCATAAATTTTAAACTCATTTGACATACTTAAAAATCAAACAAACAGTAAACAAAAAAATTAGGCAGGTAATTAGGCTGGCTAATTAGCCGCCTAATTACGTGCCTAATTTTTCTCATTTAGTGTTTGTTTGAATTTTTAAGTATAATAAATGAGCTTCAAAAATTACGAAAGTT